>CM046334.1:6373980-7043267 GCA_025403435.1 Artocarpus heterophyllus | reverse complement strand
GTGTGTATATATATATATGTATATATATGGTTGAAACATCAATCAAATTAATAAGTCTCCCTGGTCATCTTCTAGTTATAATTCAAATATCTCGGAAGACACTACTAATCTCTTAATTACCTTTCGTTTCAATTTCGATTAAAAGATTTATTGGTCGGATATAGAGGTTGGTGGAGGGTCATTACCTGTTTCAAGAAGGGCCTAACTTGTCGGTATGGAAAGTTTCATGACACATGGCACCAAATAGCATCAGGAAAAAAAGGAAAAATTATGATTACATATGCTTATATATTACAGACGCATATATAGAGAGAGAATAGAGATCATAAAGGTCATCTTTACCTAACTTTTTTTTTTTTTTTCCCTCTAATGACTTTATATTTCTGTACTCCAGTCCTCATTTTGCTTATAGAAGCTTAGCCTTTTTAACCTGGAAATTGATGGAAAGGGATTGTTGATGCAAAATGTGACTGACCCCTTTAATCTATTACTCCCAAATAAAGTGAATATGAGGCATCATTGTTCCGATTGAAATATATTCCAACTAGATTTAGATGGGGCATCTTTATATATATTACACTGAGCTCATGACTTTATGTTAAACAGTTTAATGGCCTTTCTTTTTCACCCTCCTTTTCATTCTTTTTTCTCGAGAAGAGAAAGGAAGTGGAGGATGGAGGGAACGTGATCACTTGGTGAGGAAATGAAAATATTGTCATGTCATGTAAGGGAAAAGTGGGCGCAAATGCATAGGGGAAAGTGATTTTGGTTTGGGAGTAAATGGATGACAGTCCAAACACAATAATTGAATTGATGGCACTGAAAGATCCTCACTATACAAACTTTTTTCCTTTCCTTTCCTTTCCTTTCCTCTCCTTTTTTCCCTCTCTCACTTATTCTTCTTCCTCTCCTCTTTTTTGGTTTCCCTTTTCTTCTCCAATTTTTTTTAATCCCTTTGTGGTGCCTGCACAAACTCAAAAGAGTTAAAAATTTGACTGCGATATCTCATAAAGTGTGCAACGTCTCTCTCTCTTTCTTTTTTTTTTTCCACTTTTTTTTTTCCTTGATCCCTCGGTTTTCCTCTTCTGTTGGGAGTTGGATTTTGTTATCAACGTGAAGACCACGCATATACGGAGCGCGTGAATGGAGTTCTCCAATTACAATATGCTTGTAGAGCTCATCCATGAGTTCTTTGTGCTCCCATGTCAACGTCTTGGTGACTTGTGAGTCGTTAGTTCACACTATTCAAATTCCCGCCAAATCAAGGGAAGAAGTCTTCGGTCATCGCTTGAGATGATGTCAAGAAACGAGTAGCCTTGGTTCATGATTATTATTTATTTGATTATGATTGGTAACTTCAATATTTATTTCATCAGAAAAAATAGTTAGAAAACAATATGGAGGGTTTCAGAATGAATTCTCAAGGCATGTTTAATATTGCTTTTGCATGTGCAAGTACTTGCTTTTGGTAGGCATGTTTAAAAAACAACAACTTGCGAAACCGATTAAATGAGACCGATTGACTTTGATATTTAATTGATTGGGATTGGTTATGTTAGGAATGTGTGAACAAATTCGTATTGGCCACTTGCTAGACATGGAATTGAGGAGGGGTTTAAGGTTTTGAGCTATTCCTCCCCATAGATTAACCTTATACTTACTAGCAGAACCCAAAAGAAAATCAGACGAAGGTTGATGGGCCTCGAAGTTGAATCGTGATAATAGGAAAATTTGTAATAAAAATGAACTCCCGAGATGGATACTCTATAGTAGCAAGAGGCTCAAACGTGGTAGTGATCTTAGGGAGTTGTGATCTTTCTAGTTAGTCGTTTATGAAGATGGGCGGACAATGAACATGAGCTTCATTTAATGGAAGGATTGTTGAAAATGTGTAAACAAAGTCTCACACCGATTAAAATATCGATTCGAGAATGGGTTTGAAAGAGCTTGTGTTACTTTTCCTAATACGTTAACCTTTTAGAACCAAGGACCCAATAGATCGATTGAAAATTTTATTTCTTTTTATAGGTTTGGTTAACGATTTTAGATATTTCAAACTATAAAAACCCACAAAAATGATAAAAACTCTTTTATAATGTTTTTAAAGAACATCTCATACTTGTTATTCTTTTATAATTTAAATATGCAATCTGTCAAAGCCACTAAGGGCCATTTGATATATTTATTTTAATACTTTTATGTATTAGAGAAGATAAGCAAAAGTTAGGTTTTTCAATTAGTGCAAAAATGACGCTGACATTTTCTAATAAACAATAAAGATGTTCAAATGAAGTTTATAAAAGCTTACTAAAATTTTGTTCAAGTTTCAATCTTCTTAGAGAATTTTATGAGAAATCATATTTCTTAACTTTAAATAGAATCTCTTTTGAATTTTTATATACAATTTTAAAATTTATGATACAAAGAAAAAGGTCTTTCAAGAAACAATGTCAAACAGAATGGGGTAAAATACGACTACTCAAAAAGCTCTTCTGAGAAGACTTTAAAATTTATACAAAAAGCTTCAATATACAAGATTTCATAAACTCAATATAACATTTGTATTACGTATTAAAAATTTGACCCATATCCCATTGAATTTGTTGAAAAACATGTTTTCAAAATTTTCACTTCTTTCATCCCACTGACTATTGGCATAATCTACATCAGTATCAAACAGGACCTTGATTTATAAGTGATTTTTTTTTTACGCTGTAATGAGCTACTTAAAGTCGAAGAACCGCTTGCATAGGACAAACAATAGGTTCATATACTCTCTTTTAGTTCCTTTTCGGCCTGAAAACAACATGTTCTTCGCAGCCAAGGCTTCTTTCTTATGTAGAGGAAAGGAAAACAAAAACAAATAACAGAAGATACGAGAAATGATCAATCAGGAACAAAGTGAAGCCAACAACATAGGAATAAAAAACTACTAAATTTTAGTTCACAAGCAAGCACAAATAATAGAATTTTAAAATACGCGTCATTATATGACAAGATTATATTATTAGCCAGGCTTTAGTTGCTTTGTAACATATATGAGGTGCAGTATTCAACCAATTGGAAAGCACAATGACTAATCTGCTTTACTCTTTCAAATTTCGCATAATTAAGGCGTCTGAAGTTTGGGAAAAAGTGGGTTTCAACCACTCAGTCGTTTTCTTCAAACTTTTGAAGACTTGGAAGATCATTGAAAGTGCTTGATGCACGAGCACGACTACTTTAATTAGTACATTAATAACATAAATGATTGTAAAGTTTCTTCTTGCGAATTAGTATAGGTAACGTAATTTTATTGTATAATTATATATGATCTCCTAAACTGCATTATTCACGCCTAAATGGACGGAAATGAGCTCATGAGGCATTGTGTATGACATACTAACTCAACTTCCGTCTCTATCAATTATGTGCTTTACATATATATATATATAACTACAATGTATGTAAAGAGAAAAGAATTTTGAGTTCTATATTGTTAAAACACAAAAATAAGCACCAATTTATAAAGACATTAGGCTATTTCAGTTAACAAGTTGAACTTTTAAAATAAAAGCCTATATACTTTATTAAAACATAAAACCAAACACTAATTTATAAAAATACATTGAGCTATCTCACTTAACAGGCTGTCCTTTTAAAAGGAAAATCTATATCTTTTGAAAGTCCAAATTCCAACGTGTATCTGTATAAATAAGGGGAGAAATCATAGTGAATAGCATTTTTTCGAAACTTATTGAAGTAATATCAGGTATTAAAAAAATTTGTAGTAAATAACAACAAATAAAAAAATTATTCAAAAAAATTGTTTTTACGTATCTATTTACAATGAGAAAAAAAAATTTGCAAGTAAATTTTTTTTTGCTACTATTTACTACAAATATTTTTAAAATTTATTATTTACTTTAATAAGTCTTAAAAGTATGCTATTTCCATCATTTTCCTCAAAAACAGGACAAATTTAAAGGCAAAAAAATGTAGTAAATAGTTGTAACATATATGGGCTTCTAAAGATTTTTCAGGTTTGAGGTTATAGGTCCACCCAAAGGTTTGGTTCGCGTCTACTTGGAAATTGCGAGTGACAATAGCCCACTTTTGTTTTTTGTTTTTTTTTTTTAGAAAATTACATAAATTCTCTGGAAAAAAAAAGGTCCTTTCTTACTTCATCATCTTTTACAAATACAATTATTTGCAGTGCAAACAGGTTCAAATTCAGAATATTTTGTTGGTAAGAATTCAGGATCTTTCGACTCTTCTGCAATCTAATTTTTCTTTGACTGACCACCTAGTTCTGAACAAACATTACATAAGTTTTATGTCACATTGATTGTTCATCTTTCGACTCCTACCTACTCCTTAATTAAGGAATATTAATGATTTTCATTCCATCGCTACTTGAATGGAAATGTGAGAAAACTTTGTCAAATTGCTGTCAGCTGACAAACTTAAGGAAAAAAACAAAAAATACGTCTTTTATTTTTATAGCATCAAATAATAACGACACCTCGTTTTTGTTTGAGAAATACGCTGTCTGTTGTAAAAATAAACTACATGTCATTAATGCCATGTAAATGACATATCGTTAGTTACAAACTAGTTGTCATCTTCTTGTGAATGAAAAGCAACTCTAAATTTACACGAATTGTCATTTCATAATTCAACAAAATGTTATGTCGTGTTCCTGTGAATTGTGAAAGAGGAAAGTAAGATGTTGGATATAGTTGATATGTCGTTTAGTTTATCAAAATGACATGTTTATTCAGGACATGCATAGAGTGCCAGAGTTATTTAAATAGTAGACTGATACATTTTAAACACTTATGGTCTAAAAAATCACACAAATACATTTACATTAGGATTCGCTTGTGCCTTGCTACATAAATGAGGTCATTGGGATTTTTGTTTTTTTAATGTTCTGCTGAATTTTCATCTCAGTCTCTTCCTCCCATATCATAGACAGACAATTAAAAAAAAAAAAAAAAATTGTCATTTGTGCAATGTGCATACTTTCGTGTCTCACGCCTAACGTGCCGTCCTATGTATATTAATGTAGACTATCAAACTGTGGTATTTAAAATCACATTACATAGCTATAAAACATATCGAAGACTTGTTTCTTTTCTTTTTAAAAATCATTTTGCATGTAATGTATAGTTGATTATCATATATACTATTGCATGTATCATTTCAATTTCACATTTGCTAGCTAGCAACAGTTTTTAACTATTATTAATTCTAGCGGTGATGTCATCACATACATACATATATATATATATATATATATATATATATATATATATATATTAAATCTATGCTAAATGATGCATGGCATTTCAGCTTCGCCCTATAACAGAAACAATAATGTTTCTGAAACCTGCAGTACAAGGATCTGTTCGGTACTGCTCTATCACCGGTACAAAATCATAAGTAATATTATTGGCAATCCATGCATATTCGATGTCTTATTTCAAATCCTTGATATTCCTTACAAGTTTGTTCAGTGCTTTTTTTTTTTTTTTGCTGAAAAAGTTTGTTCAGTACTTATATATGAAAGTTCAAGGCCTAAATGACATTATGTGGTGGGTTTCAGAATGAATTCTCAAGGCCTGTTTAATGTTGCTTCTGCATGTAAAAGTTGCTTTTGGTATGCATATTTAAAAAACCCAACAAATTGCAAAAACCGATCAAATCAAACCGATTGATTTTTATGTTTAGTTGATTGGGTTTGGTTATGTTAGGAATGTGTAAACAAAAGTCATATTGGCACTAGACATAAAATTGAGAATGGTTTAAGATTTTGAGTTATTTCTCTTAATAGATTAACCTTATACTCACAAACTGAACCTTAGAGAAAGTCATACAAGGGTTGATAGGCCTTGAAGTTAAATCGTGATAATAGGAAAATTTGAGATAATTATGAACGCACTACAGCAATAGTGACTCTCGAGATACTCTATAGAAACAACAAGCTCAAACATAATGGAGATTTCAAGGAATTGTGACCTTCTTAGTTAGCCTAGTTTATGAAGATGGGCGTATGATGAACACGCGTCTTGTTTAAAGGAAGGATTGTTAAAAGTGTGTGAACAAAGTCTCACATTGACTAAATATTGTTTTGAGAATGGGTTTGAAAGAGTTTATGCTACTCCTCCTAATATGTTAACTTTTTAGGACCAAGAATCCAATAGGTCAATTAAAAATTTTATTTTTTATAGGTTCGATTAACGATTTTAGATATTTCAAAATGTAAAGACCCACTAGATTGACAAAAATTCTTTTATAACATTTTTTTTACGAACGTCCCATACTTGTTATTCTTTTATAATATCTAAAGATACAACCTGTCAAAGCCAGTAAGAGTTCATTTCATATATATATTAAAAAAAAAATTGTATCAGAGAAGATAAGTAAAAAAGTTAGGCTTTTCAATTAGTGCAAAGATGATTTTGAGATTTTCTAACAAGCAATAAAGATGTTCAAATGAAGTTTATAAAATCTTATTAAAATTTTGTTCAGGTTTCAATCTTCTTGGAGAACTTTACGAAGAAGTCACATTTTTTACTTTAAATAGAAGCTCTTTTGAAATTTTTTTAACACTTTTTATATAAAATTTTAAAATTCAAGACACCAAAACCAATATCTTCCAAGAAGCAATCCCAAACAAACAGTAAAACGCATGCTTCTTAAAAAGCTCTAATGGGGAGATTTTAAAACTTATACGAAAGCTTTAATATATAAGATTTCATAAACTTCATATAACATTTCTATTACGTATTAAAAAAATTTAGGTCTCATATCCCATTGAATTTTTGGAAAAATGCGTTTTCAAAATCTTTACTTCTTTCATCCCACTCACATTTTTCTACTTTAAATAGAAGATCTTTTGGAAAGTTTTTTTTAACACTTTTTATATACAATTTTAAAATTCAAGACACAAAAAACAATATGTTTCAAGAAGTAATACCAAACAGACAAAAAATCTTATGCTTCTCAAAAAGCTCTTACGGGAGATTTTGAAACTTATAAGAAAGCTTGAATATATAAGATTTCATAAACTCCATATAGCATCTCTATTACGTATTAAAAAAATTTAAGTCTCATATCCCATTGAATTTTTTGAAAAAGGGGTTTTCAAAATCTTCACTTCTTTCATCCCACTCACATTTTTTAGTTTAAATAGAAGCTCTTTTGAAAAGTTTTTTTAGTAGTTTTTATATACAACTTTAAAATTCAAGACACAAAAAAAAAACATATCTTTCAAGAAACAATACAAAATAAACAGAAAAGCTTATGCTTCTCAAAGAGCCCTCATGGGAGATTTTGAAACTTATAAGAAAGCTTCAATGTATATATAAACTCCATATAACATTTCTATTACGTATTAAAAAATTTAAGTCTCATATGCCATTGAATTTTTTGTAAAATGTGTTTTCAAAATCTTCAGTTCTTTCATCCCACTGACTAAAGGCATAATCTAAATTAATAGCCAACAGGACCTTAATTTATAAGTGATTTTTTTTTTAAAAAACGCTGAAATGAGCTACTTAAAGTCGAAGCACCGCTTTTGGCATAGGACAAATAATAGAGGAGAAAAAGAAAAAAGAAAAATAAAGGATGCGAGAAATGATGAATCGTTGGAATCCATAAGGGAAAAAAGGGGGATTTTATATTATTAGCCAGGCTTGGTTGCTTTGTAAGCAAAAATAGCAGAATTTTATATTACGTGTCATGATATGAGAAGATTGTATTATTAGCCAGGCTTGGTTGGATTTGTTAGATGTATGGGCAAAGTACTAAAACAATTGGAAAGCACAATGACTAATCTGCTTTACTCTTTCAAATTTCGCATAATTAAGGCGTCTGAAGTTTGGGAAAAAGTGGGTTTCAACCACTCAGTCGTTTTCTTCAAACTTTTTAAGACTTGGAGGATCATTGAAAGTGCTGGATGCACGAACACGACTACTTTAAGTCGCACATTAATAACATAAATGATTGTGAAGTTTCTTTTTGCGAATTAGTATAAGTAAAGTAATGTTATTGTATAATTATATATTATCTCCAAAACTGCGTTATTCACGCCTAAATAGTCGGAAATGAGCTCTTGAGGCTCCCGTCTCTATCAATTTTTGTGCTGTATATTTTTTTCTCGTTAACTACACTAATGTGTACCTTTTATAAATAAAGGGAGAAATCATAGTGAATAACATTTTTTCGGGAGTAAATATCAAGTCTTAAAAATATTTGTTGTAATAGCAATAAATAAAAAATTTACTCGAAAAGTTTGTTTTTACGTGTCAATTTACTATGAGTTTTCACTAGTAATTTTTTTTTTACTGTTATTTAACATAAATATTTTTAAAGCGAATTGTTTACTTCAAAAAGTTTTTATAGTATGCTGTTTCCCTACAAATTTAAGGGGCAAAAGAAATATATAGTTAATACTTATAACATATATGGGCTTCTAAAGAATTTTCTGGTATGAGGTTGTAGGTCCAGCCTAGGGTTGGTTCGGGTCTACTTGGAAATTGCGAGCAACAATGGCCCACTTTCATTTCTTTTTTTTTTTAAATTTTTTTTTATCATGGAATTACAAAGCTCCTTATTTGCAGTGCAAAACGGGTTCAAATTCATAATATTTTGTTGATAAGAATTCAGAATCTTTCGACTCTTCTGCAATATACCTCTTCTTTTATTGACCTCCTAGTTCTGAACAAACATTACATAAGTTTTATGTTGTGCATCTTTGAATTTGTTTGGTGTGATAGATCTATCAAATCTGAGAATCCTACTAGTTTTACATGGAGCTTTCCTAGCTTCTCCTTAATTAAGGAATATAAAATTAATGATTTTCATTCTATTGCTTCTTGATTGGACATCTAAGAAAACTTTGTCAAATAGCTGTCAGACAAACTCAAGGGGAAAAAATACTGTTTATTTTTATAGTGTTGAATGATAATGACATCTCGTTTTTGTTTGAAAAATACGTTGTGTTGAAAAAATAAACTACATGTCATTTATGCTATATAAATGACATGTTGTTAGTTACAAAATAGTTGTCGTCTTCTTATAGAGCAACTCTAAATTTGAACGAATTGTCGTTTTATGGTTCAGCAAAATGTTATGTCATGGTACGCTGAATTGTGAAAGAAGAAAATACGATATTAAATACAGTTGATATGTCATTTAGTTTATCAAAACGACATATCCTTTATGTAACCGTTTATATTACTAACGGTTTCAAACAAAATTGAAACCAATTCATTTGTGTAATGGTTTTCATAAATGGTCACATATTCATTGTCATTAAACAACAATTATCAGCTCTTGGTAACTGAATTCTTGAACCTGTATAAGAATCCTTGATGGAAGGATTTCTGTATTACAGCCGAGAACAACATTTTTTCTTTACGTTCATTGTGTATTGAACGGAAACTTGGGTCCCCAAGTTCAAAAATTCTCTAAAGAACCAACACCATCAATTGAGCTTTTTGGAGGACTTGGAAGCTTTCAAGTGCAGGCAGCCACATCATCCCTCGTGGAACACCGGAGAAACAGTGCAATGACAGAAGGTATTATGTTCTACACGCGTCCGTTTAATTCGATTTTATAGTGCATAAAGTATATAGCATGTTAGAATCGTTTAAGTTATTTCATTTGGCATTAGAGCCAGAATTACCTTTGCCTTGCGTGCGAACTGTGTTAAGTTTGTTTAAAAAAATTCCGTGTTCCACAGTCACGGTTGAATTTTTTTTTGATTTTTGGGTTTTGTTTTTTAGCGTTTCTTAATTGAAACTAAGATTAGAAATCATTTAGACATTAGATTTCTATGAATTCTGCAATTTGAAACGTCAAAATCCATGTCCGGTTGGCTTAGAAACTGTCGGGTTTTGTTGCGGGTCTGAAACGGGTCAAAACCGGGTTGTCCGGGTCGAGACGACCCGTTCAGAGGAAGAAGACGACCTGAAATGACATGTCGTTTGGCTTTGGGACAGCCAAAACGACATGTCGTTTTGTAAGGGGAAGGGCTCGTTTCATAGCTAAAAAACGACATGTCGTTTTGGACCATAATGACCAAAATGACATGTCGTTTGGATTGTTGACAAGTTGGGCTTCTTTTAAATGACGTGTTGTTTACGCTGGGGGGCCTCCTCCAAACGACGTCGTTTTTAAATTTAAAAAAAAAAACCTGAAAATTAATTTTTTTTATTTTTTCCAGATTTCATAAAATGATATTTTTTTGGGAAAATTTCATAAATTTTTCAATTTTTATAATTTTATGAAATTTTCATAATATCCACAATTTTAATATTTTTATGAAAATTTTCATATTATGGAATAATTTATGAAAAATTCATAATTTTGAATATTCATAATTTTTGGTATTTGTTATGAATATTATACAGTATTTGTGTGGATATAATTTTTATAAATTTATGTGCATATAGTGTTCATTATGCATAATTTGTGATTTAAAATTATGCATGCAATATTGAGTTAAATAATTTAGTACATTTAATTTTGTGCAATAATATACTAAATTATATTTTTGAGTATATAATTTTAATCTATACATAATAAAAATTAGTACATAAATTATGGTTCTTTGTTCATATTTATTTATTGCTTAAGGTAAATGCAATTTATTTTATGAGCAAAAATTTAAGAATAAATGTCTTGTGATATATGTATTTAATTTTTTAAATAATTAAAAAGTAGCCACAGTATTTTTGATTATGCAAAAAATTATATTAGATGTTTAAATCACGTATGGTAAAAAGACATTAAATTGTGATTAATCATATGTAATATGATAAATTTTATCCCACAGGAATTTTTATTATATTTAATATGATTAGTTAGGATGATGTATCAAATTTTTTTTCTTAATTTACCCACAGGAATTAAGAAAATGGCATATAATTTGATAGTGTCATTATAAGGTTATATGAATCTGTTTGAGTTAAAAATTTAGTCCACGGGTAATTTTTATGTCATTTGATTCATATTTTAATGTATGATTTACATTGGTAAATATGTCATAAAGTATTGTAGCCTCAATTTAGTAACATAAGCATGTATGTTTTATTATGTAGCTATGCAAACTGTGAGTTACTCTGATTTCCAATATGACATTCCTGAACTTAAGGGAGACAACTATAAAGTGTGGAAGGAGATAATTCTTTTTCATTTAGGTGTCATGGACATTGACTTTGCTATCCGTAAGGATGAACTACCTGCCATTACGGAGACTAGCCAGCCAGACGACGTTGATTGTTATGAAAAGTGGGAGTGATCTAATCGCCTCTGTGTAATGTTCATAAAGACGAAGATCTCGGCTGGCATACGTGGTTCATTGGAGCAATATGACAATGTGCGAGCTTTGATGAAGGCAATTAATGAGTAGTTTGCTACATCAGACAAAGCCTTGGCTAGCACCTTGATAATGAAATTTTCATCCATGAAGCTTACTGGAATTCATGGTGTGCATGAGCACATCATGCAAATGAGGGATATAGCGGCCCAGCTGAAGACACTTGAGGTTGAGATGTCTGAAACCTTCCTTGTGCACTACATCCTCAACACTCTCCCACATCAATATGGACCCTTCAAGATATCCTACAACACATATAAGGATAAGTGGTCCATCAATGAATTGATGACCATGTGTGTTCAGGAAGAAGGAAGGCTTGTTATGGAAGCGGGAGACAGTGTGCATCTGGCAACTCAAAGGAAGAATAAGGGCCAAGCCAAGAATAAGGGAAAAGATAAACTGCCTGCTCAAGCTGATATCAAGAAGGAATCCATGTGTTTCTTTTGCAAAAAAAAGGGGCACATAAAGAAGATTGTCTTAAATATCAGAGATGGCTTGACAAAAAAGGTACTCAATTCTCACTTGTTTGTTATGAATCTAATATGGTTGATGTTGAACATAACACATGGTGGATTGATTCTGGTTCTTCAATCCATGTCACTAATTCCTTGCAGGGATTGCAAGGCCTAAGGAAGCCAGTGGGAAGTGAGCAGTGCATCTATTCAGGCAACAAGATGCGCTCACATGTTGAGGCTGTCGGAACATGCAATTTAGTTTTATCTAGTGGTTATGTTTTAAAGTTAGAAAAGACATTTTATATTCCTAGTTTTTCTAGGAATTTAATTTCAGTTTCAAGGCTTGTACCATTGGGATTTTCCTTTAATTTTTCAGACACTATATTTAGTTTATTTTATAGATCTGAACTTATTGGAAATGGTACGTTGTCAAATGGTCTTTTCAAAATTAATTTACAAGATAAAGCTTCTTATTCTTCTATGCATGTTCATGATAATGCTGGCATTAAGAGATATGTTATGAATGAAGATTCCTCTATGTTATGGCACCGTAGATTGGGTCATATCTCTATTGAGAGAATAAATAGATTAGTGAATGATGGAGTACGTAGTACTCTAGATTTTACTGACTTTGACACTTGTGTGGATTGCATAAAGGGAAAGCAGACCAATATGTCAAAGAAAGGTGCCAAGAGGAGTTCAGATATATTAGAGATCATACATATAGATATTTGTAGTCCAGACATAGATGCGTATGGTCAAAAGTATTTCATTACTTTTATTGATGATTACTCACGATATATGTATCTCTACTTGCTTCATAACAAAAATGAAGCTGTAGATGCCTTTAAGGTGTTTAAGGCAAAAGTAGAGAAACAATGTGGTAAGCAAATAAAGATAGTGAGATCTGATAGAGGTGGTGAATACTATGGTAGATACACCGAAGATGGACAAGCATCTGATCTATTTGTGAAGTTTCTTCAAGAACATGAGATAGTTGCCCAATACACTATGCCCGGTTCTCCAGATCAAAATGGTGTGACAGAAAGAAGAAACCGAACATTGTTGGATATGGTGCGGAGCATGCTTAGCAGCTCCAAGCTTCCTAGGTCTTTATGGACTGAAGTTCTCAAGATGGCTGTGTATATATTAAACCAAGTTCCAACTAAGGCTGTCTTAAAGACACTGTTCGAGTTATGGAAAGATTGGAAATCGAGTTTGCGACATATACGCGTTTGGGGATGCCCGTCTGAAGTGAGAGTCTATAATCCACAAGAAAAGAAGCTAGACCCAAGGACCATAAGTGAGTATTTCGTTGGATATGCTGAACAGTCTAAGGGATACAGATTTTATTGTCCATCACATACCACTAGGTTTGTGGAATCAAGAAATGCCAAATTTCTTGAGAATGACTTGATCAGTGGGAGCGATCGATCCTGGAACACCGTTCCAGAGAAAGATCATACAGATGCTCAAGCTTCCACTTCATATGATAGAGTGATTGTTATACACAACACGCCTACAGTTCAAACGCGTGTTGAACAACAACCAGTCATTCAAGTTCCACAGACTGCTGATCAAAAAGTAGTAGATCTAGTTGAATAGCCAGCTGATCAACATGCTCCTCAAGAGAATGTTGAACCAGCATTAAGGAGATCTACTAGAGTAAGGCGATCAGCCATTCCTAGTGACTATATTGTATATCTACAAGAGTCTGACTACAACATAGGAGCCGAAAATGATCCAGAAACGTTTTCACAAGCCATGAGTTGTAAGGAATCTAATTTGTGGTATGATGCCATGAAAGATGAGACGAACTCTATGTCATCTAATGAAGTCTGGGATCTTGTCAAGTTGCCTGATGGTGTAAAAGCCATTGGATGCAAATGGGTCTTTAAGACAAAGAAAGACTCATTAAGGAACATTAAGAGACATAAGGCAAGACTCGTTACTAAAGGATTCACTCAAAGGGAGAGTATAGATTACACTGAGACTTTTTCAACTGTATCTAAAAAAGACTCCCTTCGTGTGATCATGACATTAGTAGCTCATTTTGATTTTGAGTTACATCAGATGGATGTGAAAACGGCATTCCTCAATGGTGATCTAGAGGAAGAGGTTTATATAAAACAACCTGAAGGATTCTCCTCTAGTGATGGTGAGCAATTGGTGTGCAAAAACAAGAAATCCATATATGGTTTGAAACAGGCTTCCCATCAATGGTATTTAAAATTCCACGATGTCATCACTTCATTTGGCTTTGAAGAGAACATCATGGATCAATGTATATACTAGAAGGTCAGTGGGAGCAAGATTTGTTTCCTTGTTTTATATGTGGATGATATCCTTCTTGCAACCAATGATAAAGGGTTTCTATGTGAGGTGAAACAATTCCTTTCTAAGAACTTTGATATGAAGGATATGGGTGAGGCATCTTATGTCATTAGCATAAAGATCCATAGGGGTAGATCTCGATGCATTTTGGGACTATCATAGGAAACCTATATCAATAAAGTCTTAGATAGATTTCGGATGACAGATTGTTCACCAAGTGTAGCACCCATTGTGAAGGGTGATAAGTTCAATTTGAACCAATGTCCAAGGAATGATTTCGAGAAAGTTCAAATGAGCAACATTCCTTATGCTTCAGCTGTCGGAAGTCTTATGTATGCTCAGGTCTGCACAAGACCTAACATTGCATTTGCTGTGGGAATGTTGGGAAGATATCAGAGTAACCCAGGCATTGACCACTGGAGGGCTGCAAAGAAGGTGATGAGGTACCTTCAAGGTACAAAGGATTACATGCTTATGTATAGGCGAACTGACATTCTAGAGGTGATTGGCTACTCCGATTCAGACTTTGCTGGCTGTGTTGATTCGAGAAAATCAACTTCAGGTTATATTTTCATGCTAGCCGGAGGAGCTGTATGTTGGAAGAGTGGAAAGCAAACGTTGGTTGCTACTTCCACGATGGAGGCAGAGTTCGTTTCTTATTTTGAGGCTACTTCGCATGGTGTATGGTTGAAGAGTTTCATGTCAGGCCTTAAAATTGTAGATTCTGTGTCTAGGCCATTAAGGATATATTGTGACAATTCAGCTGCTGTCTTTATGGCTAAGAATAATAAGAGTAGCAGTCGAAGTAAACACATCGACATTAAGTACTTAGCCATAAGAGAACAGATTAAAGAAAATAAAGTGATCATTGAGCATATAAGCACTAAATTGATGATCGCAGATCCTCTGACAAAAGGAATGCCACCGAAGTCATTTAAGGATCATGTTGTACAGATGAGACTTGGTTCCATAATGTAAATTTGTTTGTACATACAATTTACAGTCTTAATGAAACTCTTATTGTAACGTCCCGAAATTTATTTAATATTAATGTAATGTAAATGATGAATTAGTGTGCCATAATTAAAGTTTTAACTTTAATTAGATTATTTGGTTGGATTTTTAGTTTTTGGTTGTTTTGTTAAATTGATACATTTAAATGATTTCTTATGGATTTAAAATGATGTTTTGAGTTTTAAAACACAACAATTTGTAAAATGTTAAAAATACTCTGTTTTACAAAACCGTGGGCGGCACATGGTTTTCGCACAGTAAAACCGCCCACCGATTTTCTCTATTTATTTTCCTTTCCTCTCTCTCTCTCCTCACTTCCACGCCCATCTCTCTCTCTCCTCCCTCTCTCTTTCGGCAGCTCACTCTCTCTCAATCTCTCTCTAAATTTTTGAAAACCGCATTCGAATCCAAGCTTCGGAACAGCAAGGAGGAAGCTCGGGGACGTGATTCGGCGACCGAGAACGCGGATTGAAGCTTCGATTCGAGGTTAGATTCAAAATTTCTAAACTTTTTACAAAATTTTTAATTTTGTGTGTTTTTGAAATCTAAGTTTGTTTAAGCTTAGAAAACCGTGGATTTGTGTTAAATGAGCTTAGAACAACTAGAATCTAAACCTAGATTGAAGAAAAACGGATTGGATTCAAGATTTTCATTTTTCTCCTCTTTTTCTCATTTTCGGATTTTTGAAGATTTTGAGTTCAAATGTTGTTTAAATGATTCCAAACATGTTTTAGAATGTTTTTCTAACAACTATAGTTATTTTTCATGCCTGGGAATTGAGAAAAACAGGTTGGAATTCAGATTTGGATTTTGGGGATCGAGAAACCCGTGGCTGGGATTTCTGGATTTTCCCAGTTCGGCAGGCCGAAGTTCATGTTCGGCAGGCCGAAGTTCATGTTCGGCAGGCCGAAGTGATGATCGGCAGGCCGGTGTTCTTCCGATCGGCAGGCTGAATCTGGGGACATGTTCGGCAGGCCGAACTTTGCTTCCGGCAGGCCGAACTGTACAGTTCGGCAGGCCGAAGCAGGGCGTCCGGCAGGCCGACCGAGGCATGGAAAATTTTGTGATTTTTACCCGATTTCACTGTTTTGAACCCTGATTTAAATCCCAACCTTATATGATGATTTTAATGGTACAAATGGCACACTAGGACATCATGAAATGATTTAGTAACATAGAATGTTTCGAACTAGATATTGATCGACTTAGTTTGTATCTAGGACCGTTCGTGGTTCCGTGGAGCTAACGTATAGCGGACCGAGATTACGGTGTGGGGTACCGGTACGAGTACTGAGGTAGGACTTCTATCCTATTTCTTTGGTAGCCTGGTTTTGAAATGATTTGGCTTTGAAAAGGATTTCTATCAAAATGTTTTCAACGGTTGTTTGAAAATGATTTTATCGGTTATATTTTTATATACCGTGACATGAACTGAATTTCATAATGAATGTAATTGACAATACTCGGTAATTGGGTTTTGAATGATGATGATAATAAACACATGGGCATGATGCCATATCAGAGATCGGGTCGTGATCGACCTTGGGGGCAGGTCCCGAAACCCAGCTGGGCCACTACGGTGGTGATATTATGGTTTGCCTAGGTAAATGTAAACTGGTGTTTTGATTTGACGAGTAGACTGTTCTGTGTCAGAACGGTTCTACTCAATTTATTTATTTATTTATTCAAGTTTCTTCTTGCATAACTCCTGATAATGCTATGTTTCTTTGCATTAAATTATTTTATAAAACTTAGTCCTACTGAGCCTTTCGCTCACGTTTTATCTGTTTTAAATTCCCCCCCCTCTAGGTGGTTTCCCATTTAGGTTTGGAGAAGATTCTTCGGACCGAACTCAGGAGCAATAGGAGAATTTGTTTACATTCTGTATTTGTTAATCAAGGCATGTAAGACTTAACTTCATTTGTACTTGGACTGTAATTGTATTTGTGATATTGTCAGATCCATGTGTGTGCACAAGTTGTGGGTTGTGGAACCCATATTCGCGGTTTTTATTCAATTATTGTTATTTGTTTAATGATTTTAAATTCTTTATCAAATGTGGTGGAAAAATCTCTTTATTTCTTGCTTAATTTGATTCTCAAACTCTCGGTTTTTAATTAAATTCTCTTTTAATTAATCTAAACATTCCGCCACGTCACCTCCCGTACTCCGGGGCGTGACAGAATGGTATCAGAGCTCAAGGTTATGAACCTTGGGAATTGTGCACACATAGGTTTGACAATGAAATACCTCTGACAGTCCAAATTTTGTTTTCAGAAGTGAGAGAATGGCACCTAGACGTCGTTCGACAGCTGACGCCGAGTTCGAAAATGATGAGGGCCTGATGAGGTCTATGATTGCGGCTTTCCGACAGATGGCAGCCAGGACTAGACCGGAAGACTCCAGTGTTGGTAGTCGGCATGCTTTCTTTAAGGAATTTCGGCGGGCGTCTATTCCGACTTTTGATGGCAATGGGGATCCGCAGTTAGCAGAGTATTGGTTGGATTCGATCTTGAAGCATCTTGATACCCTTGGTGTGCCTGAGGAGTATCGTGTGGAATTTACGGCGTATAAGCTCGAGGGTGGCGCTAACACCTGGTGGAAACAAACTAAGCGTCTGGAGCGCGGTGGCGATATCGGTTGGGACAAGTTCGAGGATCTGTTCTATGATCGGTATTTTCCGCAGGGATATAGAGATCAGAAAGCAGCTGAGTTTTATAGATTGCAGCAGGGTGATATGTCAGTTCGGGAGTACGAGGCAAAGTTTAGCGAGTTGGCTAGGTTTGCTCCATCAGCTGTGGCATCGGAGCGCGAGAAATGCATCAAGTTTCAGGAAGGACTCAAGGCTCCTATTCGACGGCAGTTGGTTGCTCTACGGCTTAGGGGTTTCGGAGAGCTTGTGTCGTCGGCGATCTCCGTGGAGAATGATTACGTGCAGTATTGTGAGGACCGAGCCAAGGCTTCAGGAGGACCGCAGAGGAGTGGCAGGAAGAGCACCAGTAGTCGTCCAGCTCCGGGGAAAGGCAAGCAAGGCGGTGCGACCAGTGGCAGTAGCAGTTCGTCTGGCAGCGGGTGCAGCAATCCCTACAGCTCTCATTGTCATTTCTGTCAGCAACCCGGACACATCAAGAGGAATTGCCCGATCAGGAGTGCTCGTCTTGGATCGCAGACCGGGGAGGATGCCAGTCGTTCGTCACAGCCTCAGCCTCAGACCCTACCTCCGCCTCCACAGTACCCGCAGTTGCAGTATCCGCAGTTTTCTCCTCAGCAATTCTCATATCCGGCACGGGGACAGCAGTCGCAGTATTTTCAGCGCAGTGTTCCTCAGTATAGAGCGCCGAGTACAGGTAGTGTGCAGTCATCTCCATCTCAGCAGTATCGGCCGAGTAATGCAGGACCCAGCAATGTCGGTAGAGGAAAAGGGAAGGCGCCAGTGCAGGTTCATGCAATGGCATCTGGAGGGTCAGATTCTCAGATTGGTAACGCGGTTGTCGATGGTATGGTTTTGGTTTCTAGATCTCTAGCTCGCGTTTTATTTGATACCGGTGCCTCTCATTCTCTCATTTCGAATTCTTTTGTACATGCCTTGGGATTAGAAGTAGAAGAGTTTAATGAACCCCTAGTTATAACTTCTCCCTTGGGGCGGGTGTGTGTGAATTGTATGTGTAAATCTTGTAAAATAAAGATTGGGGATGAGATTTTGAAAAGTGATTTGATTGTACTCCCCATGAGCTCCTATGATGTGATTTTAGGGATGGACTGGTTGTCCAGGTATAGTGCAGTTGTGGACTGCCAACTTAGAAAAGTGACCCTAGTGTCTGATAGGGGGACAGTGATCACTTACCAGGGTGGTGGTGATTGGCTAATGAGTGAGCGTCTCATGAAGTCATGTCTAGGAGGGCGAAGGAATCTAGATTGTTTTGCTTTTCTTACCAATCTAGATTGCGAGCCCTATGTTTCGAGTGGTAGTGTAGCGATTCTGGTGGTTGATGAGTTCGAGGATGTCTTCCCCGATGAGTTATCAGGGTTACCACCGAATCGGGAGATTGAGTTTGGTATCGAGTTGTTTCCAGGGACATCACCGATTTCTATGGCACCTTATCGGATGGCGCCGGCAGAAATGAAGGAATTGAGGAAGCAACTTCAGGAGCTTGCTGATAAAGGATATATTCGAAATAGCACATCTCCGTGGGGAGCACCAGTTTTGTTCGCTAAGAAGCACGATGGGACTCTCAGGTTATGTGTGGATTATCGGCAGCTGAATCGTGTTACGGTGAAGAACAAGTATCCTTTGCCTAGGATTGATGAGCTATTTGATCAGTTGGGAGGTTCGCGATACTTCTCGAAGATTGATTTGCGGTCAGGTTATCATCAGCTCAGAATCAAGGAAGAGGATATTCCCAAGACAGCTTTTAGGACTCGGTATGGGCACTTCGAGTTTCTGGTTATGTCTTTCGGGTTGACGAATGCTCCAGCAGCTTTTATGGACTTGATGAACAGGATATTTCGGCCATATCTGGATCAGTTTGTGATCGTGTTCATCGATGATATTCTTGTGTATTCTAAGACATGGGAGGAGCATGAGCAGCATCTTCGGATCGTGCTTCAGACTTTGCGGGAGCACCAGTTGTATGCTAAGAGGGAAAAGTGTGAGTTCTGGTTGACCGAGGTCAAATTTCTGGGTCATGTCATCTCGGAGCATGGTATTTCAGTGGATCCGTCCAAGATTGAAGCTATATTGGAGTGGGAACGACCAAGGAATGTAGCGGAGATTCGCAGCTTCTTAGGTCTTGCTGGATATTACAGGAAATTTGTAAAGGACTTTTCGAAGATTGCAGCTCCGTTGACGAGGTTGATCAGGAAAAACGTCAGGTTTGAGTGGGATGAAGATTGTGAGTCTGCTTTTCAGGAATTGAAGAACCGGTTGACTTCAGCTCCAGTATTAGTTATTCCTAGTAGTGACGAGCCGTATGAGGTTTATGCTGATGCTTCAGGGCGCGGACTTGGATGCGTGTTGATGCAGTATGGACGTGTGGTTGCGTACGAATCGAGACAGCTACGACCTCACGAGCGGAATTATCCTACTCACGATTTAGAGCTTGCAGCGGTGATCTACGCGCTGAAGATTTGGAGATGTTACTTGTATGGAGCATCGTTTCAGGTCTTCTCCGATCACAAGAGTTTGAGGCATTTGTTCACTCAGAGGGATCTCAACTTGAGGCAGCGCAGATGGGTGGAGTACATGGAGGATTATGATTTCGCGTTGCAGTATCATCCCGGAAAAGCTAATGTGGTAGCGGACGCGCTTATCAGGAGGTCTTCAGGGATTCTCGCTTGTTTGATTTTTGAGGACTGGAGCAGGGATGCGACAGTGAGTGAGTATCGGCTACAGTATTATGACGACGGTGATCGAGTTTTGTTGTATCATGTGGAAGCGACTCCAGCTCTTGTTCGGATGGTGAAGCAAGGTCAGTGGCAGGATCGACATTTGCAGGGGATTTGGTCGCGGATTCAGAATGGAGAGTAGTTCGAGGAATGGAGTGTGCATGCAGATGGATCGTTGTACTTTCGGGAGTGTCTTGCAGTTCCAGTTATCGCCGAGGTGACGAAAGCCGTTCTAGATGAAGCTCATAGGTCTCAGTTCGCTATTCATCCGGGGAGCACCAAGATGTATCGTGATTTGAAGAGGCACTATTGGTGGAGAGGCATGAAGAAAGATGTTCGCGAGTACGTGGCCAAGTGTTCGACATGTCTCCAGGTGAAAGCTGAGCATCAGAAGCCTGCAGGTCAGCTTCAGCCGCTTCCTATTCCAGGGTGGAAATGGGAGCATGTGACGATGGATTTTCTCACAGGTTTGCCGAGGACGGAGCAGCGGCATGATGCAGTTTGGGTTGTGGTCGACAGGTTGACGAAATCGGCGCATTTCATTCCGTTTAGGTCGACGTGTTCCAGGAAGATTCTCGGGGAGTTGTATATGCGGAATATTGTGAGGTTGCATGGAGTTCCTTTGTCCATCACCTCTGATCGAGACACCAGGTTTAATGCTAAGTACTGGAGAAGTTTTCAGGAGGCTTTGGGTACAGATTTGAACTTCAGTACGGCGTTTCATCCTCAGACTGATGGGCAGTCTGAGCGGGTTATTCAGGTTCTCGAGGATATGTTGCGTGCTTGTGCGTTGGACTTCGGCGGGAATTGGAAGCAATATTTGCATTTGGCGGAGTTCGCGTACAACAACAGTTATCAGGCGAGTATCGGTATGGCACCATTTGAGGCATTGTATGGGCGACCGTGTCGGTCACCTGTGTGTTGGGCCGAGCCGAAGGATAGAGTTATTCTTGGGCCAGATGAGATTCGTGACAGCAACGAGAAAGTCGCGGTGATTCGGGATCGATTAAGAGCAGCTCAGAGTCGGCAGAAGAGCTACGCGGATAGGAGACGTAGACCCTTAGAGTTCGCGGTTGGAGATTTTGTTCTCTTGAGGGTGTCACCTCGTAAGGGAACTATGCGGTTCGGGGTGAGTGGGAAACTCGCGCCGAGGTATATCGGGCCGTTCGAGATCACTCAGCGTGTTGGTGTGGTCGCTTATCGGCTTGATCTTCCGCCCGAACTTTCTCATGTGCACGATGTGTTTCATGTGTCGATGCTTAGGAAGTGTCCACCTGAGCAGGGTAAGATAGTATCGTTTCGCGATGTGCAGGTTCAGGAGGATACGACGTACGAAGAAGTGCCGAATCAGATCATCGACCGGAAAGTGATTAGCTTGCGTCGTCGTGGGATACCATTGGTAAAGGTCGTGTGGCAGCATCACGGAGTTGATGAAGCCACTTGGGAACTAGAGTCGGGTATGCGGGAGTTATATCCGCATTTGTTTTGCTTTTGAGATGAGTTGTAAATTTCGAGGACGAAATTTCTTTTAGGGGTGGAGAGCTGTAACGTCCCGAAATTTATTTAATATTAATATAATGTAAATGATGAATTAGTGTGCCATAATTAAAGTTTTAACTTTAATTAGATTATTTGGTTGGATTTTTAGTTTTTGGTTGTTTTGTTAAATTGATACATTTAAATGATTTCTTATGGATTTAAAATGATGTTTTGAGTTTTAAAACACAACAATTTGTAAAATGTTAAAAATACACTGTTTTACAAAACCGTGGGCGGCACATGGTTTTCGCACAGTAAAACCGCCCACCGATTTTCTCTATTTATTTTCCTTTCCTCTCTCTCTCTCCTCACTTCCACGCCCATCTCTCTCTCTCTTCCCTCTCTCTTTCGGCAGCTCACTCTCTCTCAATCTCTCTCTAAATTTTTGAAAACCGCATTCGAATCCAAGCTTCGGAACAGCAAGGAGGAAGCTCGGGGACGTGATTCGGCGACCGAGAACGCGGATTGAAGCTTCGATTCGAGGTTAGATTCGAAATTTCTAAACTTTTTACAAAATTTTTAATTTTGTGTGTTTTTGAAATCTAAGTTTGTTTAAGCTTAGAAAACCGTGGATTTGTGTTAAATGAGCTTAGAACAACTAGAATCTAAACCTAGATTGAAGAAAAACGGATTGGATTCAAGATTTTCATTTTTCTCCTCTTTTTCTCATTTTTGGATTTTTGAAGATTTTGAGTTCAAATGTTGTTTAAATGATTCCAAACATGTTTTAGAATGTTTTTCTAACAACTATAGTTATTTTTCATGCCTGGGAATTGAGAAAAACAGGTTGGAATTCAGATTTGGATTTTGGGGATCGAGAAACCCGTGGCTGGGATTTCTGGATTTTCCCAGTTCGGCAGGCCGAAGTTCATGTTCGGCAGGCCGAAGTGATGATCGGCAGGCCGGTGTTCTTTCGATCGGCAGGCCGAATCTGGGGACATGTTCGGCAGGCCGAACTTTGCTTCCGGCAGGCCGAACTGTACAGTTCGGCAGGCCGAAGCAGGGCGTCCGGCAGGCCGACCGAGGCATGGAAAATTTTGTGATTTTTACCCGATTTCACTGTTTTGAACCCTGATTTAAATCCCAACCTTATAGGATGATTTTAATGATACAAATGGCACACTAGGACATCATGAAATGATTTAGTAACATAGAATGTTTCGAACTAGATATTGATCGACTTAGTTTGTATCTAGGACCGTTCGTGGTTCCGTGGAGCTAACGTATAGCGGACCGAGATTACGGTGTGGGGTACCGGTACGAGTACTGAGGTAGGACTTCTATCCTATTTCTTTGGTAGCCTGGTTTTGAAATGATTTGGCTTTGAAAAGGATTTCTATCAAAATGTTTTCAACGGTTGTTTGAAAATGATTTTATCGGTTATATTTTTATATACCGTGACATGAACTGAATTTCATAATGAATGTAATTGACAATACTCGGTAATTGGGTTTTGAATGATGATGATAATAAACACATGGGCATGATGCCATATCAGAGATCGGGTCGTGATCGACCTTGGGGGCAGGTCCCGAAACCCAGCTGGGCCACTACGGTGGTGATATTATGGTTTGCCTAGGTAAATGTAAACTGGTGTTTTGATTTGACGAGTAGACTGTTCTGTGTCAGAACGGTTCTACTCAATTTATTTATTTATTTATTCAAGTTTCTTCTTGCATAACTCCTGATAATGCTATGTTTCTTTGCATTAAATTATTTTATAAAACTTAGTCCTACTGAGCCTTTCGCTCACGTTTTATCTGTTTTAAATTCCCCCCCCTCTAGGTGGTTTCCCATTTAGGTTTGGAGAAGATTCTTCGGACCGAACTCAGGAGCAATAGGAGAATTTGTTTACATTCTGTATTTGTTAATCAAGGCATGTAAGACTTAACTTCATTTGTACTTGGACTGTAATTGTATTTGTGATATTGTCAGATCCATGTGTGTGCACAAGTTGTGGGTTGTGGAACCCATATTCGCGGTTTTTATTCAATTATTGTTATTTGTTTAATGATTTTAAATTCTTTATCAAATGTGGTGGAAAAATCTCTTTATTTCTTGCTTAATTTGATTCTCAAACTCTCGGTTTTTAATTAAATTCTCTTTTAATTAATCTAAACATTCCGCCACGTCACCTCCCGTACTCCGGGGCGTGACACTTATTCAGTTGTGATGTTTTCTCATATTTGTTTTGCGCATAAAGTTATTAGAGAAAAATTCACATTTGGTAGGACCAAGAATAAACATTGGGTTTATTCATAAAGTTAAGTTACCATATAAGGAATAAAGTCCGAGAAATAATACATTGTAATACATGAAAGATAATACTCACCATTTAGAGAAATTATCGTCATGATTTATGTATTTGTTTCTTAAAAGTTTAGGTTTAATTGATATAAGGATAAATATAGAGACCAAGTGGGAGAATGTAATCGTTTCATATTACTAACGGTTTCAAACAAAATTGAAACCACTTCATTTGTGTAACGGTTTTCATAAATGGTCATATTCATTGTCATTAAACTGCAATTATCAGCTCTTGGTAACTGAATTCTTGAACCTGTATAAGAATCCTTGATGGAAGGATTTCTGTATTACAGCCGAGAACAACATTTTTTCTTTACGTTCATTGTGTATTGAACGGAAACTTGGGTCCCCAAGTCCGAAAATTCTCTAAAGAACCAACACCATTAATTGAGCTTTTTGGAGGACTTGGAAGCTCTCAAATGCAAGCAGCCACATCATCCCTCGTGGAACACCAGAGAAACAGTGCAATGGCAGGAGGTATTATGTTCTACACGCTTCCGTTTAATTCGATTTTATAATGCATAAAGTATATAGCATGTTAGAATCGTTTAAGTTATTTCACTTTATTTAGGACATACAAAGTGCCAAGGTTGTTTAAGTAGTAGACTAATACATAAAGTGCCCGAGTTATTTAGATAGTAGATTAATACATTTTAAACATTTTATGGCCTAAAAAATCATAAAAATAAATTAACATTCGGATTCGCTTGTGCCTTGCTACATAAATGAGTTCATTGGGATTTTTGTTTTTTAATGTTCTGCTGGATTTACAATCCCTTCCTCCAATATCATAGTCAGACAATTAAAAAAAAAAAGAATTTTGTCAAGTGTACAACGTGGATTAAATTTTTCAAAAATTTTGAACGATTTTCATGTCTCATGCCTAACGCCCCGTCCTATTTACATTTATGTAGACTATTGTCAAACTGTAGTATTTAAAACCCATAAGAAAAGCATTTAAAAGGAAATGCATACGAAAGGCTATATAACCACATTACACAACTATAAAACATATCGAAAACTTTTTTCTCTTCTTTTTAGAAATCAATATCGAAATAATATTTGATTATTATTTATACTATTGCATGCATCATTTCAATTTCACACTTGCTAGCTGGCAACAGTTTCTAACTATTATTAATTCTAGCGGTGCTGTCATCACAAAGCTATATATATATATATATAATTCTATGCTAAATAATGCATGGCATTTCAGCTTAGCCATGTAACAGAAACAATAATCTGAAACCTGCAGTGTAAGTATCTGTTGGGTACTGCTCAATCACTGGTAAAAAATCATAAATCATATAATTGACAATCCATGCATATTCTATTTCTTATTTCAAATCCTTGATATTGCTTACAAGTTGTTCAGTACTTTTTTTTTTTGCTGAAAAAGTTTATTCAGTACTTATATATGTAAGTTCAAGGCCTAAAGAACAATGGCAACATATATGTAAATTCAGAGAATACTGAAACATTCTTTTTAGTATATACTAACTTACTGACAATGTATGTTCCATGTATACGTGTCTTTATGTGCAGTGCAGAGAATCAGTAACAACTTATTTATTTATTTTACCGCGTGATAAAAATTTTGCAAGTGGGTAGATTTTATAAGAACAGATGTCCGTGTCGTTAGGAATTTACATTAATCTTAGGATAAGTCTCTAGGTCTGATAGACAAAACAAGCTTTTTATCCGCAAAACCACTCCTACGAACATGAAGAAAAAAAGAAGTCGCCTAACAACCCAATGCACGTTATAACAAGAGAGCAATAGGAATGTTTGATTTGGCGATAATACAAGCAATATGTTTGCTTGCACGGATAATGTTTATACTAATTAGAGCAAGAGGTCAGGGGCTAATTTGCGGAGGAATTTAATTATGAGGAATACCTAATTTAATGTCCATTCTTAATCCACTACCACCCAAATAGCTGATCATGACTCGTCTGACAAGGAAGGGTCCATGTCACCTTCTTCCCCTCTCTCCAAGTAAAATCAAGATCACGCTAGAATATATTTCCTATTGAGCGATGCCTCATCACTGGCTTGTCACCTTCAAATTAAAGAGAAAAACATCTATCTAGGAACATATATCCTCTCAAGTTACAATCTGTTTAATTCTTATGTTGATTAGGAGAAGTTTTATCTATGTCAAGGAGTAATGGATTTTGAGCGTTATGTGGTAAAATATTTTTGGATTCTATAACATGACACGATCTTGAAAGCATGTTTAATTATTTATAAGGTGTTTGAGAATATAATTTTAAACTTTAAACTTTATAGCAATTTAAATTTTATTAGAAAAACACTACAGTAAAATTGGTCCGAAACAAGTTCTCAAACGACCATTCTTGGCTTCAATCCTCGTTACAGTGGCCAAAACTATTTTTTAAAACGTTATTAAACTCCTTGAAATGGTCATTTTGTTGTCCGTTTGCAAATGGTTAGAATAGTAAGCATTGCCGGCCCATCAAGTTGAGTGGCTTCACTATTTTGCCTCGACTGTGCTCAATACCGACTAGCCCGCTTCACATTTATTAGTTATTTAGCTGTCAAATGATTTTCTTGACAGGGACATATGCCGCTCTTAACGTAACTTAATGACAATTAAAATAAGGAACGATAATTAATATATATAATATATATTTTAAAGCCTACATAGGGCAGGTTGGCTGCTGTTTGGGGTTTCATAATTTTTTTTATTTTTTATTTTTTTATTTTTATGTTTGGTCATTGGGGAATCGGCTTCTTGGTGTGGGGTCGTAGAATTGCTAAAGAAAATGTAAGGATACCCTTGTTCGATAAGTTAAATTCACAAATATTGTTGTTAAAATATCATTTGATGAGCTGACTGACTGCCAATTTCCTTTTACAAAACTGATATTCTGCTGTGCATATTTTTCCATAAGAAAAATGCAAAAATATTGTTGTTAAAATACTATTTGATGAGCTGAGTGACTGCCAATTTCTATTCACAAAATTCATATTCTTCTGCACATACCTATCATCCTCTTAAATTTTCAAAAACATTTCTCCCTTTTTTTTTAATAAAGAGATAGAAACCGAGTAGAAACTCCCAGCTAAGTTCGTAATTAATCATTGATAACCTATTTAAAAACATAGGTTCAAACTAACAGTTTGAACAAAGGTATTGTAATAATTTAAATTTTACGAGAGAAAACATTGTAATAAAATTAGTTTGAACCAAATTTTTTTGCTTCGAAATATCTCCTACAAGGGCTATAACTAACTCAAAAAAATATTTCTTCGAATTGGTTAAGAGTAGCATTTCTGTTTGCATACTTCAAGTGGGAAGAGGAAAGAAATAATTGAAGGACTTATAGGTTAAAATATATAACTTTTCTCTTTTGTATTTCTTTAGATTTTACTCCCTTTTCGCAGACACCTGCAATTTTCTCATAAATATAATGCAAGAGTGAATATAGCAGTTTTTACGGTGCCCTAAAGAAAAACCTTGTGTCTGGCTATGTTCACTGATAGAAGCATAGTTAATGATTATATATATATATATAAAGACAAGAAAACATGTTTGTTATAACAAAAAATGATACGAATTATCCACGATCATTAATAAAATGATCATTATTGTTTCTTTCTTAATCACATACTCCTTATTTTAGACAGGGAAAACATGTCCAAAATATACACACGTATTTTTTTTTTAATTTTAATCTTCATTTTTCTACAGAAGCCATTCCCCAGGTTGACGAATAGAACTCCACCTTTAAAATAATGCTCGATAACAATAACAACAACCATTAACTAATAACAATAGAGATCCATGAGATCCAATATCGGCGTAGATTTAATTAAGTTATAATATAGAAAAATGAAAAAAAAGAAGAAATAAAGTCAAATTTTGATTAAAGAGCAGTTAGGCAGCGCCGCAGATATTGGCTACAAGAAACCAATAAAAAGGAACCGTCCATGTGGAAAACAATAGCTAAAGCCTAATTAATTATTTCACGCTTGCATACTGATATTGGTCCCCGTACAGATTGCTTTTATTAATCAACAGCTGATTACAACGCTCTTTTAACTTTAACCCTAAAGTCTAATCTTAAAAAACTTACATCCTGGAAAAACTACATCGAAATCTACGTTAGAGGAAAAAATCAAGAGGAAAAAAAAAAACCCCACTGAGTACCTTCCAATTCCATCAGTTTTCATCAGTAAACAAAAAAAATTAACGTTTCGAAAGCTTCCACCGTAGCATGATCAGGACCACTTTGTCTCTCTCTCTCTCTCTCTCTAAAACTTCACTTTGGTTTTCTTTTGTTCTGTGGTCTCCACAAGCACGTCATGGGTTTCCGGTTCTTGCCTTATCTCATCTACTAATAATTCGTAATTATTTTTAGTTTTTTTTTTTTTTTTTGCTTACTCACACATTATTTTTTCACGGCCGACTATTATAAACAAGATTGCTTTTTAACGCAGGTCTTCCCTTTCTACTGGTTGATCTTCTTCGTCTTCATCGAAATTAATATCTCCAAAACAAAGTTTAAATATCACGAACTACTTGCATATAAATATAATTAAACGACAAAAATTAATTTACAACGTTAAGAATATAATCATAAACGAAAAGAAAAAAAAAAGATAAATTAATTCTGGCCGACCAACAAATTAACTAATTGCTCACTAGCTAAGGTTGGCCCTTCATTAGAATTTCAGCCGGCTTTAATTGCTACAATAAATAAAAAAAAAAAACCTTGAAAACCAATAAAACAGAATCCTTTTCGATTCCGTTTTAATCCTTCTTCGCGCGGTTTCTCCACTTCCTTGCACTTGTAAATCATCAACTAAGATATGATCTAGAAAAAGCTAGAGAGATTATCATCATTATCATAATCCAAAATTAGCTAGAGATAAACATGAACAAAAAAGAAGAGATTATAGACAATAGCTGATTTTTAATAATAAGAAAAAAGTCTTCATTATCTCGTATCTCTTTCAATGATCTTCATCCGAGTCTTCCGGTTCCGGGTACTCGTTTAAGTCGGGCGTGGGATTAATATTAGCGGCCGATTTGGAAGGAGACGTTGGCGTGGCATGGCCATGGAGGGCGGTCTGTATGGCGTCGACCTTGGCGCCCACTTCTGTGGCTCGCTTGCGGATGGCGGCCGCGGACATGTCGGTGAGGCGGTCGTCCTCCTGGAAGATGAGTTCGGGGAAGTTAAGGCGAGCGGATGGTCCTCGGAGGTAGAAAACCGCCGTGTCGTAGGCCCGAGCCGCCGCAACCGGGGTGATGTACGAGCCGAGCCAAATCCTCGACCTCTTGTTTGGCTCTCTGATCTCCGCCACCCACTTCCCCCACTTCCTCATCCTTATTCCCCTATACGGCTTCTCCGGTGATTGTACTTGATTCATGTGATGTTGATGATTATGATTATGAGTATGTGCTTGCCGCCTGATAGGCTTGCGCTTATCGGCGCTGTTATTAGTCGACGTCGACAAAGAAGTCGAACAACAGTACTCGGACTGATGATCTCCTAATTCCATGGCTTATTATAAGAGATGTATTTGGGATTTTTTTTGGCCTTGGGAGAAAAGCACCCCAACAAAGAAATGAAATGGTGTGGAGAGGTGAGGATTATATAACGAGGCTGGAAAATATTGTGTTTTTTTCTGATGATCAGTATATTTCCTACTTGGCTGCTACTCTGGCCTAAGGCCACGGCCGCCACGTTGATCTGCCTTTAAGATAAATCCAAAGTTGGCCGACATATTCCATCACCTCCCACCTTTCAGTCCCCTCTTTCTCCCTCTCTCTCTCCTCTTTGGTATAGTATGTGTTTTATGTTCCTTTTTATAAACTGGTAATGTATATATTCCTATTCCTTTCTCTCTCTCTGTATATATCTCAGATGTATATATCTATATGTATATATATATATATCTTGGCTCAATGAGTCTGAAAAGGCGCATTGGAGGTTTATTTATAAAAAAGAAGGTAGTGCCGCTCAAACCGACGTAGTTTTGTTTTGATTTTGTTTTGTGGAGGTGGACGCATGTGATGTGTGCGTGTGTGTGTTTATATATATAACTTGCCGACGTGTAGGGTTACGCCTCACGTACGCAATCACACACCCAACATCCATCCACCCTAGCCCTTCCCTTGCTTTGTGCTAAGGTAAACCTTTTTTTGTTTTGTTTGTCAAACCAAGGAAATATACAACTGGACCATATATATAATATTATAATAATCCCAATTTTTTATTGTTGTTTTTTTTTTTTAATCTCTATGTTTTTGATGATTGTCATGGGAGGTATGCTTTTGTGGGAATAGTTTTATTGCCCTTTTCTTTGGATAGAGAAAGTCGGTGGGTTGATGGATGGATGGATGTGGATGTGTGATATTACTATGTATGTATGTATGTATGTATGTATGTATGTATGTATGTTTATATGGATGAATTATATTGGAGCTTAGCTAGCCAGAGGGGGTTTTGAGAATGACTTTCCGTCCACGCAATGACGAACCCCAATTAGTGGTGATTTTTGTACCCTTGGTTTCTTATTTTGTATTTTTGATATTAATTTATTTTGGTGGGGGTTGAAAAAGAAATAGTTATCATCCATCTGATGTTTTGGTTCAAAGTATTTCTAACTTACTTATTTGACCGTTTTGGATTTGTTGATTCAAGTTTGATATTTGATCATTGACTTAAGAGTACTCATTGCCTGCTGTTGAGAGGGCGTTAAACTATGACTGGCCAATTATTAGGAGTTTCTGGGACACATGTGCTGCAATATGTGGATAACCATAACCCTATGGAAGTTCTGGTCAATTTTGTTTACTAGACTTGGGAAAACTTAATTCGTTATACAAGTCTCGCCGTCTAAATGATAATTAATACGCACACATATATAAGATATAAAATAAATATATAAAGCCTTGGCCCGGGTAATATTCGAAATGATATGTTGGAGGTATATATTATTGTATTATACGGCGTGGACAAATCTTGTCCATTTATGCACATCTCAGTTTTAAGACAAAAGGAAGAATAAAAGAAAAGATGGGAGTAATAAATTACAAAGTGATAAAATTTGCCGTTTGTATTCGACAGGATTCGACAGACGCCGGGGCAAAAAAAAAGAAAAGAGCTAAAATAATAATTATCCTAAAGAATGCAAGTTGTGCCTACTTGCGTTCCTTATATTTTCTTTTCCAATCATAAAATAAAAAGAAGGAACGCAAGTGCCAAGTTGTGATATTTGAGCCCTTGAGAAAAGGGCAAGAGAGAGAGAGAGAATAACATGCTTCTGTGTTTGCTTACAAGCTTAAGTTTCTCATATCTACAAGTGAGCTTATTCATATTACATTAATTAAGGAAAATGGAAAACGGCCGCCAAAATGACGTACGACAAGTATAGAATATACTTGGAGGATATATTTGCGTGTGGGAAAAATGATTAGAGGCATGATGGGTGCTAAGCATCACAATTAGTAAAATGTAAGTTTTTGTATATTTGAGACTTATTAGGGATAGAGCTTGAAAAAAAAATTAAATAAAAAAAAATAAGGTGTGGCAATACAAATAAAAAAATATGTAGAATTTTAATGGAGAATTTAAATACGATTTTAAAAAGGACAAAACATACTATTCATATAAAATTAAAAAAAAAAGTTAGAGAACAAGTGGACATTCATGAATAGCTCTGTTTTCAAAAATCTCTCTTTTTTAGCATGCAACGTTCAGGACCATTGGTGTTTATAATATTACCCCCTACGTGGCAGATGGGTGATGAAGAACCACAAGGTAATGGTAGTAGCGGCGGCATATAGTATACTAAGCCCCCAATTTCTAAATTTGGCGGTGGTGATGACTTATGTTGCATGATTTATATATGAGACGTGGGGGTTCGCCTAACTGCCCAAATCGGAGATTCAGTCGGCCGAAATATTTATAAATTAAATATTCTCAATAATAATAAACGGTAATCCTTGTCTTTTGGTTACCTTTTTTGCCTTTTAATTTTTGATTTTTGGTTATTGCTTTTGTGTTTATTTTTCTTTTTCTAACTACAGCATATCCCTTTATTCCTGGAGGGTTATAACCCCAAAAACATGTAGAGAGAAAAAAAACTAGATGGAACTGTGTTAATTTTTAGCCAAGTTCTCGAGTCTGACTCAAACGCTTTTTTTTTTTTTTTTTTCATCCTTTAAAAGCCGCTTTATTTGTTGCAGGTTTCTTTGAACTGACATATCTCTCACACAAATTTGATGGTTCGCCCCTTTTTTTTTAACTTCTAATTAAATTATGTTGGAACACTTTGTGATTAAACACCCAATGCCCTCTAACTAGTCTTCCTGCTGCCTTATAACCTTATATCGTTTGGTCATGACAGAAAGATTTTCCACATGAAATGCATTGACCATTCCCAAATTCTCTCTCTCTCTCTCTCTCTCTCAAATGTCCCAAATTCTGATTGAACTACCCATTTCTAACCTTTTTATTATATATAGATCTAGACAACTACCAGCTACGAACTTATATGTATGTGGTTATAAATGTCAAAATAATAATTATAATGATATTGAAAGGAAAATTTTATAACCAAAAAAATAAATAAATAAATGGCTTATCATCATATAGGCATGTCAGCGTGCCGTTCCCCCAACTATGCCACAGACATCAATCCAAACATGATGTCGTTTCACATTTGTCACGTATGATTTCGACATTAAGCACGCCATGAATTTTGTCCTCATTTAATGGACCAATCCTCAAATTATTGAACCTATAATACTGTTACTCGTAGATCATGAGATAGATAGCTACTCACTCTAATTCCCCTCCTACGAAGTTAACAACGGTTTAAAATTTGATGTAAAATATAGATTGTGTACCTAAGTTCCCCCAATTTGTTTCGGCATGTTTTTGGAACTACCAAAACTTTATTCTTTATTTTTTTTTTACTCTTTTTACTTCACAATAAAATAGGAAATTTACTTTTGGTCCTATCGGTGAGTCTTGTTATTTTATCGGTTAGATTTAACTTTTTAATAATATGATTATAACTGTTTAAATTAAAAATTTACAACACGTAATGCAATACTATTTTTTATCATGAATCATATCATTGAAAAATTCATTGATTAAAATAAAAAGACTTACTATTATAACCAATATGCCGGTCCTACCATAAGTTTTACCTAAATTAATAAATAAATAGAAATCCTAGAAACACACCCACCAAAACAGGTGATGTGATGCACAATAATTAGTGAGGAGAAAAAGGGCTTTTGAATGGATATCTAATATACAAGTAAGAGACCAAATTTCTTGGTTGAGAGTTGGTTTGAGAACAATTGGACCTCCTCATCACCAAATCATCAACCTCCAAAAGCTCAAGAAATCGCAAGCCCTCCACTCTTTCCCACTAGGCTGAAAATGACTTCTGTCGGCCGGGGAATGAAAGAATGAAGATACGTATAAATACAAAATTCTGCAGAGAGCCACCAGGCTATCCAACATATAGTTCTGAATACCGCATATATACACCTTATAATTTCAACGGATCACCAAAATTCAAACGTTACATGATACAACTCCACAAGCACAAGCTATAAGATGATGTTGGTATAGCTACATGATACATCCTACAGCCACAAACCACTCTGCACTCACTATTGTCCATTGAGTACAAGACAAAGCCCAATAGAGAATGATTAATCCGAATGAACTAAACAATTAATCAAAATTCTACCATGTTAGTTGTGTTTATATTTAAAGCAGGATCAACATAAAAAATTTTCCCAGAGGACATTTGAGAACGTTTGAGATCAGAGGAAACAGTGCTGGGGTGAGCCACACTCCTTTTGCCATGGACCATGATTTTCATTTCTTCCAGACAGATTTGTAATTTTTATACAAGAGACTTTTTTATCATTATTCAATTCATGGATGAAAATATAATATCGGTGGAAAAATCAATACTTGAATTTGAAGAAATTTCAGAGAAAATATCGATATCGGGTGAGAATATAGAAAAAATTGTGAATACTATGAATATTTGTTTTATACTGAAATTTTAATATAAGATGAGGTTATGTAAAATAAATACACTACAACCTCTAAAAGATAGATATTTTTACTGATTTGTTATGATATTAACCAAAACTTCCCTAAATTTTAGTATGTGGACAAAAAATTTTCCAGCATTTGTAAAATTTGCACTGAAATTCAAAATTCTTAGTCCCGAAACATCCTTTAGGTGAAAAAGAAAAAAGACACTTCTCTGTAATTTTTTTTTTAATTTCGGTAAATATCATGGAAATTCCTTTACACCCTACTCTGGGACCTCAAAATTATAGAAATTTAAGTAGAAATTTTGAAAATATCGGAGAAATTTTTGTCTATGATTCAATTCACTATCCTGACTGGTTCCATGTAGCACATTGTATGATAATCTGTCTTAAAACTTAATGAAGGCAGAATATATGTACAGCTTAGATCAGTTCCATTTTTCAAGTTAATAATAATGGTTGCTTGGTGGAAAAACATGGATCCAATGTGCAAACTGAACAAAGGATTATCAAACAATGTGGAACCCTGGCCTAAGTATCGAAGTCCATCATCCAAGACATTGAGAAAAGAACAACTGCGCGACAAATTTAGAGCTAAAAGGGATTTATCACCCTATAGAGGGCAAATTACAGATTTGTGTTGTTCCGTAACAAATTCATATAGCCTACTCCCCCTTGAGATAATACACCATACCCTCGTTATGGGGCCGCGTTGAGCTTGTGATCTTGTACGAGTGAAACTGAGCCCATCCTTTTACTAAAATCGGGTTAAGTCTTTTTCTTTTCATAAACTAGCACCTAAATTTTTGCTATAAACAGAAAAACAGAAGATAAGATGACAACAATAATTTATTAAATCAATAACAGCACTCCCAATCCACTATGTCGGACATCTGTGGCTTTAGATAAGTCTGAACCATTTATTTTATCTGTTCAGAATCTTGTTATCTTAGGTATTTTTTGTGACAGTGGCCCAATGCTCCTGAATGGAGAAGTCATCACGCAATAACCTTTTGGTACATTCAACTTTGATTAGACCTGTCATATCACATAATGTAGACCGAGGTTATTATTGCCAGATCTGGCAATCCTACGTTGGAATTTTCATCACCTTCAACTTATACACCCCTCCTGTCGGTATGCTCATCGAGAAAACTTCCATGTGTAGCAGAGTTTGTTCGAGAAAATAGTTAAAATTATTTATATTGTATTATGTAAAAATTTTATACCGTAATAATTAAAACTAATAAGTTTTAACAAATTGTTAAACAAAACATGTATAAGGTATTTGGCCAGTGATAGAAATTATTAGTGTGAACATTTTTGATTATAGGGTGTGATAGCTTTATATTGTAATAATTTTTTTTCTTTTTATTATAATATATAAAAACTTTATACTATTTATAGCTGAATATTTACACAACTTTTAACCAAACACTGCTATAATTTTATATTTTGAGCTAAAAAACGGTAGTTTTATACATTTTGCAATGGCGGCAGATCCTATGAGGATCTTCTAAACGCCATATTATGTCTTTTCACGCCCGACTCTCCCAATCATCCAACTTCATGTGCCGACACCAAATGTTTCTATTTCATCCAAATTTTATCTCAGGACAGTTATATAAAAAGTCCAATTTCATTCAAGTCATGAAACCTATATCTTCTTCTTTCATCAGCCAAAAGAAGAGCTGTTCAACCTGAATATGGAGAATTCTGCTTCCTGGGTGTAATATAAGAGGAAACGCAAATGCCTAGAATTAGTACATTGCAATCTTCTAAATGAAAACACTTTAAGCTAAAGCACTCAATCTAATCAACCATCTGTCGTCTTGTATTGTATCCGCCACCATAAGGCATCATGTGCAACTAAAGAGGAGACAAAGCCTCAACTTTTAGCAAATTTCCACGGAAATCATTTTGTTGCAGGACTGTAAGCATAGAAACATAATAAACATAATCAATTACCTCCGTCCTTAAAACCAATCAAAACTGTGCATCCTCAACATCAATTTCTCCAACTCGTTCTGAATGTAGCTTTAGCTACTTCTTTCTCATTTACTTGTCAAAAAATCCAATCTTGCACTTGTATTCCTTCCTCATCATCACTATCCCCAAACAGATAATCCTCTTCACCCATTTCCTCTGCCTCCGATTCTTTCTCCTCTTCTCCTTCCGAAAACGCCGAAATCTGGACGCCATTAAAGCGGTCGCTTGTCATCACAAGCTCATCAACAACACTATCAAGATCACCAACAACATCAAAACCATCATCATCATCATCAAACACCTCGCTAATTTCACTTTCACTCCTCCTCCTAGGCATCAAATCGCTCTCCGTAATCTCCCCATTCTCGACCCCAATCCACGGCACCCACACATCGGCGTGGCGGCCCAACGCCTTGTCCCAATCCCCGACCACCACCGTCCCCAAATTGGCCTCCCTAGCCCTCCTCAACATATCCGAAAAGTCCGAATCGTCTGAGACCAGGAACAGCCAATCGATCCCCTTGCCCATCGAGTGCTGCATCTGCCGCTTCAGCGCCCAATCCGCCGCCTGCGGCTTGTCCTCCACCGTCTTCACGTAAACCCCCGCCCTCCGGAGCTCCGACGCCAGCCCGTATCCGACCTTCGGCGTCAGCAAATTCCTCGCCGCCTCGTTGTACTTGTGGTTCCCCGATATGTACCGCTCCTTAAAACGCTGCCGTTTCTTCCCCTTTAGGGATTTCAACCGGTTCAGCTTCTTCTGCCTCTCCCGCTCGTGGAGCTGCCTGAAGTGCTTCTTCAGGTCGAGGTTGGTCCTACACTTGCGTCCGCACACGCCGCAGACGTAGGGCTCGGAGGGGACGACCACACCCTTCCGCTCGAGGATTTCGAGGTTCTTCCTCTGGCGGCGCTGGTCGAGGATCCACTGGGGGAGGTGGACGAAGGCGTGGCGGTTGGCGTAGGCGGAGACGTCGACGACGTGGCCGAACCTCTCGGCGACCCGCTTAAGGGACGTGGCGGCCTGGTAAGGGGGACCACGGGGGGGCTTGTTGTCGAGGTCCCAGAGGATCACAACCTTCTTCTGCTTGGGCGCGTACACGCCTTCCTTGTTCTTCACCATGTCGATCTCGAAGCTCGAAGCGCAGGCTCTAACGCTGCATCGGAGGATGATAATGGGTCGTTTTGAAGGGAAGGATAGGGATAGAGAACGAGTGGTGTGGAGGAAGTGGGATTGGGAGGAATGGAGGTGGTTGGTGCGGCGGAGGATGGGCGGAGGAATTGGCAGTTGGAGGGTGGCGGTGGTTGCGGCGTTGCAGATTGGATTCATTTATCTATCGTTTTGGTCTTTCGGAAGCCTGCGACGAATGAAAAATGGAACCCACAAGAGTTCGGCTTCCAGAAAGTGCTTGTTTGCGCTTTCGTGTGGCTTTTTCTTCATATTTGTGCATCTGTTGATAATTTTGCACACTGAGATATTTCGGAATTGAGCCCAAGTTTGTATTCATGGGATGCACAGGATCTGGGCTTTTGCTAGGGCCTGTGATTGTGGGCCGTTTTGCTTTTGGGAAGGCCATTGAAAAAGAGGGTCAAACTGTTAGGCGGTCGAAGGACTTAGCTACAACTATTAATTAAAACCAAAATTCTTTAAAAAAAAAATTAAAAATATCAGAATAAAAATATAATAATATATAAAAATTAAAACTAATAAGTTAAAGTAATTTTGTCAAACATACTTTTAGAGAGGTGTATTTTAAAATACATGCATATTGTAGCTCTTAAAGCGGTGTGTTTCAAAATACATGCATATTGTAAAAGATTTAAGCTTAATTTTCACATTAAAATGCATAGATAAATAACTTTTAGACCTTTTTAAAAAATAACAATGATAATAATACAAAGTTAAGAAATCAATTAGCCTTCTAATAGGAGGTGAACAAGCTCTGCTAGGGTTTTTTACAAAAGCTCCCAACTAGGCACAGGTGTGGTGCTGCCGCCTTTCCCGTCGGCCCAAAGCCTGGTGCCGCCTCCAGGCTGGTCGCCAAGACGAGGGCCCATGAAAAGAGTGAGGCCAAACGAGTCGAGGAAGTGGATGAGGAAATCCGGGGCAGAAGATGTCATCTCGACTGCGACGAAAAAGGGGAGAGGGTGCCGGCGGTTTTCTGCGCCGGTAAGTCGGGGGAGAGACGATGGTGGACGAGGACGGCAGCGACCAAGGTGGGGAAGACAAGGAGACGACATGAACGGCCGGACGTGAGATTGGTTCTGGCCGTGGCTAAGTGGAATGAGGCGGGAAGAGCACAGGTCGAATAGGAGAGGAAGAAGACGACGGGAAATTGGTTTTGGCGGGGGAAAGAGGGAGAGATCAGTGGCGGTTGGCTTCTCACGGTGTTGGATTTCTCGGGGAGGGATAGGTCCTGGAGAACCAAAGTCACGTCCGAATGTAAACAGGGCGTGGGCGTTGGCTGGAGGAGGGGCTCGTTGGGATTCGGGTTGAACCACCATCGATTGGAGGAGGAAGGGACGGTGGCGATGGTAGTCAACCAACACCGGTCCGGGGTTTGCCTTAGTTTTTCTGGTTTGGATGTGTTACCGTTTTATGTCTGTAAGGAAGGAGGGTTTTCCTCCTTCAAGTGTACTTAGTATGTCTCCTTCGCCGATCAAGGGCAGTAGGTGTGCAGAAATTTGGCTGTTATGCTTGTCGTCTGTGCCTTTGGTGTGAAGGGTTTGGTTACGATCCATTTTAGGGTACCCTAAAATGGGGTTTGTGTGGCAAAATTGATGTTATCGACCCACTCATGAATCATGGATGCAATTAAATTGCCTAATCTTGAGAGTGGTGTCCATTTTATTGGCTTTTGATTTGTGTTATATTCTTGTCTTTAGTGGCTCTTAATTAAAGCTTTCATGGCTGATTATCACAAAAAAAAAAAAAAGATAAATAACTAGGTTTCAAAAGTATTATAAAATTCAATTAATAGGAACAAAATAGAAAAGAATTTTGAGGGATGTGAACTTTATATTTCTGTGACTCCTCTTGAGGTTTTAGATTTCTGACGTACATGTAAACAAAATTGTGTTTTAGCATAGGGAAAAAGTATAAATTTAAACCGCTCACATCACACCAAATAATACCCCAAAACAACAGATTTAATCAATTTAGTTTCGATCCAAACTGTTGAATATTTTACTTGGTTTGGTTAAAGTTCAAAAACGTAGTTAAAGAGTCAAATTATAACAAGAAGTTCGAATCATTCTGTTGAAGTCCATTCTCTTCATCATAAATGATCCGTTTGTCCGTCCCAAGTAGGATTCAAACCTACGACCAATCAATCAACAGCCGATTGCTCTACTACTAAGTTACCGAGAACAGGAGCGACTATTCCCTAGATACATGTCATGATTTTTTTATTTCAAAATTGAATCAATTGAAAATGAAAAAAAAAAAAAGATTAAAAAGACCAAAACTTGGGGATTTAGCAACAGATAATGTTGCTCCAATACCCAACCAAAGGGCTACTTTAGCACAAATAAAAAAGACAGCTGTCGCTATTGGATGATGAAATTATAACATGATATAAGCAGGTGGGTTAACCTTTTTTAAATATACAACATGGATTCTAGCAATACAATGTAGTTGGACTCTCGTGTCGATCCGAATGAATCATCCTTTCCACGGAGGTAAATCTTTGCCTACTAGGCAAGAGAATAGCAAGTTACAAATTCTAAAAGCTGCTGAATTGGCCTATTTCTTACGTGTACCAATTGAAGTATTTTGAGAATGCTTTTGTTAGCAAAAGAAAAAGGAAAAACTATCACTCAAGAATTCTCTCTCTCTTTTTTTTATAGCATAGCTTAACTTCACTTTTTATTATTATTAAATTTGGTGGAGGTTGAATGCTACGATGTATAAAATTGTCCCTCAAATGACCAAAGACATATTACCTATTCAAAGTTCACTTTATGGTAACTTGTATGTTATTTTGTTTTGTTTCATTCTCTTATTCATAGACTAGAATATGTACCGTTTAAATTTTATTCAAGTTTAATATTTGAGTACAATATGATGGATGAAAAGCTTGGAAAACAAAAAAAAAAAAAAGAGAGGATAATTTCATCGGTACGATAATTAAAACTTTGCTAGGTCTATGAGGAATCCTTAAAACCTTACTAATTAATTTCGAACTGCACCAACTCTCTAGATTTATTGTTTTGGTTTGAATTTCAAACTACAAAACGAAGTTTTGAATTGCAAAATGCTTCAACCTGCAACAAATTGCACAGGTTTCATCCTTATTCTATTAAAATTGCCCTCATTGGTGAAAAGTAATGGCAATGATTAACAACAAGAAATCTATTATATTATCAACGATAGTCTACCAGATCGCTTCTATTTTTTTTATCATTAGTCTTCACTATGTCCGTTGTCAAATAGTAATCTGGTAGATTATCAAAAATAACCTACCAGATTATTTTGACTTTTTTTTTTTTTAAACAAATATTACCATCTTCTCCGGCAGAGCTACACTAAAGTATTCTATTAGATTATCACATGTAGTATGCCAAATTACTTTTTCAACAAACATCATCGATTTTTGCAGGCACGAGTCACCGGCAATTTTCATATTTTAAAACTTTTTGAAGCAAATAGTATGTTTTCAAAATATTTGTGGTTAATAGTTGATTTATTATGTAAATAGTTTATTTGTTGTGTAATAAGCATTGTAAACAAAAAAGTAAATAAATTATTTGCGTCTAAAATCTAGTTATTGGATAAATAAGAGTTATTTAAATTATAAATAAGAGAGTACGTAAATTACTTACAACATAAATCTATTATTTACTATAAATATTTTTAAATTTTGATATTTACTGTAATTAGTTTTAAAAAATAATGTTTACCACAATTTCTGTTTAGCATATTAACACCAATAATTCACCAGATTATTTTGAGTTTACAAGTGGAATGTTTATTTGGCCGTGTCGGTTATTTTAATGATAAAGGCAATGCTCGTGTAGATTGGTGTTCATGTTGTCTTTCATGTTATGATTTTTTTTTTTTCCCTTTTAAAAGATCAATATGGAGACTGATTTGGTGTAAAGAAAAAATAAATAGATCGACGAAGTTTCCATTTCGTCATGACGACCGACTATTAGAGCTGTACAAAAACTGTCATGCACCCGTCAACCGCCCGCGCCCGCCCATCTTGAAAAAGGCAAGTTTATGTTAGCAACTCACTGGTAGGCGGGTTGACCAATATATTCAAGTGGACGGGTTTGGTTTTAAGTTTTTGAGGGCGAGTTCAACCCGCACCCGTCCGCCTATATATTTTTTAAAAAAACTTATCATTTATTTGATTTTGTTCTAATTTTAGATATGATTGAACAATCTAACACTCCAAGCACGGGCTCAGCTGCCTCTTGACATATTGGAAACTGGAAATTTTCCTATTATTTTGTAAAATGATCAAAACTTAAATCAAGTAAGTTTGTACAAAAAGCCCTAAAAAAAAGAACACTTGACTTTGTTCATCATTTCATTTGTAGCATTCTATTATTTTCGAACCCAGTGAATAGGCTTTAATCTTTATGGACTCTTGACTTTATTCATTACTTCATCTATAGTTGATGCTTCTTGTTGTAGTGAATGATTATGTTTCTTAATTTGTACTTTTGAATATGGTCATTGTCTTTAGGCATCAAACTTGCTTATTGTTGGGAATGCTTTATGTATTATCATCTTATATTTTCTACAAATTTTATTCACTTTCTAAAAAAAGGTCTAAAAAATTACATTAGGCAATAGAATAGGTCTAAACCGCCTCAACCCGCCCGCAACCATACCAAAACCACCCGCCATGTGGTGGGCGGTTTACGGGTTAATTAATCGCCAACCCGTCATCCAAAAAAACCGCACCGCACTCGCCCAAAAACCGTCAAATCACCCGCTGTCTACCCCTACCGACTATAAGTAGCGATAACGCCGACTTTTTCATACATTGTCACCAAATTAACATGGAGAATTTGTACAAGGATACTTCTGTAATTTTTGTTGTGAATCATTAATTGGCAAATATTGGTATTTGGAGAGAGAGAAAACGCTGTTTTTTTTTCCACTCAAATGATAATGATTCTTTCTTAAAATCCCTGCAATGTTTTGCCTTCCAATATATCTTGTCTTAAAATTCTCCAAACGAAATCTGACTGCTTAAATCTCTTTTGGAATCTCATACGACACATCATGTCAATTTCCAATCTTCAAAACCTTAAAATTATGGGAGGATATTTGGTGAAGATCTAGTTGTTGCACCTGACAAAAAAATCTGAGCTCGCAAGAAATCTTGCCTAGCTGTGCAGTTATAATTGACTTCTTAGCGGTTAAAAACGCTTGACAACATAATTAGAACTAAAAGTTAAAACGATTTTATTTAATATAAAAGCTTTATACTGTAACATATTTTTGCTTTATATTATAGTATGTAAGAGCTTTACACTATAACAGTTGAAACAAGACTTTTTGAACGCTCTAATATTTTTTAAGGTACTTGTCATTAAAGGTGTTCACCAAAACCATTAGTCTGCAAAATCCATCCAATCTGAAGGTTTTAGATGAAATTACAAATTGAGAAATTCTCAATCCGCTCAATCCCAAACCCATATATATTTATATCTTAAAAATTTTAATAATATATATTTAGATAAAACATGATTTTAAGTTTTATTAAATATAATTTATCTTAATGATTGGTTGTAAAAAAATTTAGCTTTATTAAGCTATTTTATATTATAGATTGTTTAATTTAATTTTTTCGTTTTGAAAAAACTAGTCTTCAATATTCTTATTTTTAAAGCTCATAGCTCAATTTGCGAATTCGTAACTCCAATCTGAAGGTTTTAAATCGAATTATAAATTATGATTTTTTTAATTCGAAAGTTTTAGATTTGATTACGGATTGATCTTAAATTTACAAAATTCACCCCTACTTGGTCATCTAGATATTCATGCGGAGCATTACACAAGAGATTCGCGTATCCACCTAGCATCAAAGTTCAACCCCACCCCATATCCCCGATTATTTTTTCTCCTCATTCTTTATGCAGTGTTTGGTAATATGAGTTAGAACCAAAACTTTTAGTCACTATAATGTAAAATTTTCACATGCTATAATATCAATAAAAATTATGCTATAATGTAAAATTTTCACATGTTATAATTTTTCAACCAAAATTAATTTTAACCATTGCTCCCAAACACTCTATTAGTTTTTTTCCTCACATTTTCTATTGTTGATCAGAATATAAATAAAAATAGTGCACCCACAATCTCCATTCAAACGTTGCCACCGCCCCAAAACTGCACGAATAATAATAAATAATAAACAACAAATATTTATTACACTGTACACATCGTTAAGGTCCCTTTCCAAACAGGTGGCTTTTAACGAGCAGATCTTAATGCCTCGTGTCAACATGGTAGCCTAATTTTATACAATTTATTTGCCTTAGTTACGTTACCTGTATTAAAAAATAAAAATAAAAATCCTCTCTCCAAAGACTTGCTAAATTCAATTTTTTTAAAAAAATCAAAAATACCAAAGGAAAAATAAAAATAAAAATAAAATAATAAAGGATGCAATTTTGACGTTTTAGTGACATGTCATTTGTGTTTCAGTAAAGTCATGGATTATCCTTTCTATTCATAAGAAGAGAAATTGTATGGAATGATAGCTGCTCAGAGCTCTGCCTGCAAGAAGAGAGACAAACAAGAATGGATGAGCTCTTACTTATATGGTTTTGTTTGCTCTTGTTATCCATCCTAAAAAGTCTACTATTTCCATGGCCACATTCCTGACTTGTGCCTTTCTTCTTTTTTATGCTTTTTTTTTTCCACAATTTTTACTTCCTTTCCCAAAAGCACTTTTCTAAGCTTTGTTTAAAGAGAAAGACAAGATTAATTTTCTAACTAATGCATAGTCAATTGCTCTCTTTTTTCCATCAATCATCTTATAATTCTACATCTTAAGGACATTTCCATAGCTTTTCTTAAAGTTTCTCCCCATTTCATACGCCTTCATCTATCAAAGTGGGACTACACAAAGTAACTTTTTTTAAAAAAAAAAAATTAAAGGAAGGGATAAACAAGGTTCTCTAAGCTTTTATTTTGTCTTTAATAATTTCTTCCTTGATTTATGGCAAGAATTATAATACATACTCTTCTTTCCTCAACTACTACCGACCCCAAAAAAGCAAGTCAAATATATTATAATTAAGATGATTTGTAATAATTCGGATGATTGCTTTCTATTTTAAATAGTGGTGGTGAATAACTAGGAATTAAGTAGACAACATTGAACTCCAATTCTAATAGACGAACATGGTGCAGTGACTGCAATTTTTTGTGGTTTCGGTCCCACAAATTATATTTTTTGTGTTTTTTTAACAAAATGAACTCTACTTTTTATCCTTTTAGCTTGTCTATTTTAGCAGCTACTCCCACCGTTTTCTTGTTTTCTTGTAATTTGGCACCAAGGTGATGAAAATTCCACATCAATCAACCTAGCTAGATGCTTCTATCCTTAAAATGTCAGATCTAACAATCAATAATACAAGATAATTAGCATAAAGAAATACTAATACTAATAGTAGTAATAATAACAACAAAAAGAAAAGACATAAATTAAGTGGGGAGTGGTGTGTCCCACTCCCACTGGTGTTGAATCTCTCAATTATGTTGCATGGAGAAGCACTAGCTGTTAAAATTTGAGTAATGACCAGAAGAAATATATATAATTGGCTACATACTCTTGAACAGAAAAAGAAATTGGCCATTAACAAAATTGATAGAACTTGCATTTATTCTAACCAAGGTTAATGCCAGTCACAATCACCATTTTTCATCCATTCATTCTTCTCCACTTCCTGGTTGGCTAGGCTTGATCATACACAATTGCTAGTAGAGAATTAAGATGTCCCTTTGTGCTACTTTAGCCTAGCTTTTAGCGTTTTTTGCCAAGGCCAAAATTCGTCACAAATGAGACAAATCTTTTATATGGATTATGGTTCTCTCACATTTGAGACAATGGGAACAAATTGCTTTTTTCCCTCACAAAAAGCTTCTTGATGAATGCTAAAAAGGCACCGATGGCATAAAACATCACATAATAATAAAAGACGGATTCTATCATAAAAATTCATAGATAACATAATTTATTAATTGTGTTATTTAACGCGAACAATAATGTCCTCAAATATTTTTCAAAAAATATAATATATATATATTCTTACAATCTCCCTTTTTTCCCCTTGCAAAGTATTTGAGTTATCTTACAAGCTAAAAAATATTTGTTCTTTTAGGTTGAGAATGAGATTTTAGTTCTGAAGTTCAACCTATATTTTAATCTTTATTACATACACTTGTTCTTATTGTATCCTCAGAGGACTTTTTCTTCATAGAATTAGTCGGTCTACAGTCGCATACATGAGGAGATGCAGAGAAAAGACGAAAAAGAAGAAAAAAAAAACATATTAACTGTTGGTCGACAAATAACTACCATCACATATTTCTATGAAATCTGTTTGGTTGTGCTTCTGTAACCATTTTTTTTTTTCGGAGTTTAAGAACTTTTGTTTTGTTTTTCATTCTTATTGTCTGAGGTTCGCTGGTATTCAAGAGTTCATTGTCCCCCTCTTAGAATCCGAGTGCCCGACAAAAAGAACAAGAGAATGACATGAAAGTCCTCAATGGTATTTTGACATTTTGTGGCTTTCTAGAAGCAGTGCCAAAGAGTAACACGGGAAAACAATAAATTGAACATTAAAAGCAAACGTGGAGTAATACTAACAGTCTAAAAAAACTGTAATTTGACTTGACTGCACACAACACAACACAACACAAGGCATCTAAATGAAACAAAATTTGGACCAACATTAAAAAAAAAAAAAAAGAGTCGGAGATTAACACATGATATTAATTTCCTAAAGGACACATATGACACATATTATTACATTAAAATAACAAAATCCTTCTCTCTCTTCCCCCTTTGGAATCAACAACCATGTTTTCTAATGGCGATAGAAGTCGGTCCAAATTAAAAAAATTTGAAAGGGTAAAAAGTCTTCCTTACTATTTATATTTCAAAACAAAAAACAAAAATAAAATAAAAAATAATAAAAAAAAGGGTTTTTGTATTGAAAACGTTAGTGCCATCTATGAGGAGAAGAGGGAGTCATGCCTGTCATGTATTTTTTTTCCTACATTCTTTCCCACTCACTCCTGCCTTTCTTGAACCAGTCTTCGTCCACGCCTTCTTTTCCCCTTCTTTCTTCTCCTCTGAACAAAATTCTCCACAAAAATCAGAAACCACCACATTGAAACCTCAAATTCTTCTTCCTCTTTTTTTCAATAAGAAATAATTTTTTCGTTTCACAGAGAAGAAGAGGAGATGGTAGAAACGACGCTTGTAATTGTGGCCATAGTCAGCGTCGGAATCACCTCAATCTTCTTCATATTGGTATTATGGCGATGCTATTTCCGAAAACCTGGCAAGGAAATTATGGAGCCAACAAGTAGTAATACTAGTATTATTAACAACAGAAGCGAGAGACTCCAATCCGGGATTGCCAAGCTTCATCAAGAGGGCTTTCTTCGTCACCAAATCGATTTCGACACCAAAATAAACGGAAAATACTACATGTTCCGACGCGGGTTCTCCGGAAAGCCTCTCTTCAGCTGGTCCGACCACCCGACTCTAATCACCGACGCCGTCGAGAACGGCTGGTCACGCTTCGCCTTCACCGGTTACATGTCAAGTTCGTCGACATCGTCAACGAGACCATCGACGAGACTGTTGGGCTTGTGCGCTGTTGGCGGCGATGCTCGGAGAGAATCGGAGCCTGAAACGAGCTGGGAAATATGCCAGGAATCGGCGGATTTCATGCAGAAGATAAGGCTGAATCCGGGAGTGAGAAAAGCTTTGAATGTTGGAAGTCCATCTACGCCTGCTACGTCCGTGATCAGAACGGCTCTGCCTTTGCCTGGCCCGCCTTTGGGGAATTCTTCCTTCCCGCAAGAGGCCTATTTTGAGATCACCGTCTTGTATTGTCAAGGCGGCGGCAGTGGCGGAGGCGGAGGAGGAAGAGAAGAACATGACTCAATTGGTAACAATAATAAGGTCAAAGAAGGGGAGAAGACGAAGCTCATACAAGAGAATTCGTCGAATGCGAGAACAAATTCGGAGTCTTTAGTCCTTTTTAATGGCAGTAATCATAGAGTTGACATGATTGAGGACTTGAAGATTGGTGGTAGATCAGATGATGGGAAAGTCCATGATCATGAGGGTGTAAAGTTATCGGTTGGACTCACCACCGGTGGCTCTCTTCCCTTGAAGCTTCCCGGAAGTTATCTCGGCAGCATTGGATTCAACTCCGACGGTTCGGTATATGTTGATGGTAATTCATAAATTTATTTTCTCCTCTTTTTTTTTATTTTATGGCATTCAATTTTGGGTTGCAGTGGACCACGGGGAAAGTGTCAACTTCCTTTAACGATTTTAACTTTTCATTGGTGAAAACTTGTGAAGTTTGAAAAAAAGGAAAAGTGGGAAGCTTTTTTTTAGAGTGAGTTTAGTCTTGGGCTAAAAAGATATCCAACACCATGAAGGGTCTATAAAGAGGAAGGTCCACCAAAGTATGACTCGAAGTCAGAAGTGAATGCTAAATTTATTCCTTCTTTTGAAAAATTTTCTCAAAGCATGAATGAAGTGATGGACCCGTTTGGTTGTACCATCCTCATTTCTATATGGAAAAGTTTTGGAGCTATTTACCAAATTATTCATGACCATAATGCTCCTCCCCATGTCTAACTTTCCAACATCCAAATAATTCACTTCAAACGGCTAGACTAATGGTGTCTTTTCACTCAGGAATTAAACTCGTCTTTGCATCGGAAAAGGCCGAATGGGGAAGAACAGACAAGGTGATCGGTTGCGGGTTCGATCCAAAACAGAAAAAAGTGTTCTTCACAGTAGACTCAGAAGTAATGCACGTAGTGCATTGCAAATCAGAGGAATTTGGGACACCCCTTTATCCAACACTGGCCGCAAATGATGACGTTTTGGTTCTTGTAAATTTCGGACAAAGCATGTTCAAATACGCGCCGGCGAATGCCCAAAGAACACCAAATCCTTGCTTTGTTGGTCCTGTAGTGAATTCACCAGCTATAGGATATGAAGACAGCAAAGAGCTTTTCTCAATGGGAAGAATAGATTCCCAATGGCTTAACAGGTATACAACAAGAGGAAACCAGAATAATCAGGGGAATCCAAACAAGGCATTGGAATTTGATGAAGAGTCTGAAGCAGATTTGTTTGAGATTGTGTTGGATAGTTGCGGAAGATCCCCAAACATAGTGTCTTAGGAAAAAAAAAATCAATGCCATTGTAAACTACTATACTACTTAGTACCTACTCTTGCATTTGTTGTGATTTTTTCCCCCTATCTTCCTCTCCTCATCTGCCCTTTTTGATTGGTTTACTTTACTCATCACCAGAATATATAGGAAATAGAGACAGGTTCATACACACTGCGGAAATTTTTATTTCGTTGGCCTTTTGATTTTTTTTTCTTTTGATGTATTTTCTTGTACATAAACAATGCTAATGCAATGTGCATTCAAAGTTGTAATACTGTTTTTCTTCTTCTAATGAAATTGAAGGTGACATGGTACAGGAATGAAGACATATTTATTTATTTATTTTTTACTATTGCTTTAGTTAAGACTTGAAATCTACTCTATTAAAACCAAATCCGGCATACCAGGATCTGGCGTGCATTTTTGCAAACCAAGCATCAATCAACCTGTGGCAGCTTAAAAGCGTGCTTATAATTGCATACAGTTCAATTTGCTTCAAGATTTTCTTCACAAAGAAATGCAAAACCAAAGTACAAATTCTCAAATCCATCAGGGATTATGGGCCTGAGGTTAAATACTTAACAAAGCATTACTAATTAATATAATGACAACTTAAAAGAGAAGCGGAATGAAGAAAGAGAATTAAATCACTTTCTTTGCTGTCAAATCTTTGTTTAAGAGTGGGCCAAAGGTCGCAGCAGAGGAAAATGTTTGATGGGCTGCATGTTATGGCAGTACAAGGTTGACCGTAAATCTACACCTTCGAAGAGGGCAGGATGTGGTGGTCAAATTGCACTGGTGCATGTCTCAATACCAACTCTCATGTTATTATTGCAAGAACAATAATAAAATAAAAGAAAAAGAAAACACATATGCATAAAGAAGAATAATATCTAAAAACAATCTACTTATTAAACCAAAAGTCAACAAGAAAATCCTCCCATTATCACTCGTAACTTGTATTCTAACTGGTAAATTTGGCATTTTGCGGGAAAAAAAAAATAAAAAGATGAGCTTATTTTATGTATAATGTATGTTATTCTGTATTAAAAGAAAATTCCAGTCGTTTGCATTAGAGAGCATTGCTGCCTGCACTTCATGTTTTGCCAGGTCAGATGAAACAATTTCCTTGCTTTCTATTTGAAACAATTAAGAACTAGTTCTATGTGTACAGAATATATTAGTGTTTGAGAAATAAGTTAGAACTCAAAATACTGTAACATGTGAGAGCTTTATATCGTAGCATACTTTTGCTTTATACGGTAATATGTGAGAGCGTTACATTATGAACGAGTAGAACTAATAAGTTGCTTCCCAAACACGCTCTACATGTTATCGGGCATCGAGTTTTGTTGTTATACCATTTACTAATTAAATCAATCAAGTAATTTTCTTTTATACCCTTTATTAATTAAATCAATCATGAAATATTCAGACCGTAAATGAAGATTCAGATAAATGCATATTACTAAGGACATATTTCTGATTGTATTAATGCCAGACCGCCAAGAAGTTCCCGCACTATGACTGCAGAATAGAAAGTTTCTCAGAGAAAATTGGAATTCACATACCACCGAGTAAGTAACCAGTAGCAAATAGCATATCCAAAACCAGACTACATGGAAAAGTAACCATGTCCACAAGTAAAAGCTTCAATACAGCTAGCAAGTCCTACCCTACTTATGATGGATGGTCAAGTCTCAACAAAGCCTTAGGCATGAGATTCCAACTGATAAACAAGTTAATTACATTAGCATAAACAAATTTCAGATAATTTGCGGATATTGCTTTGCCTGCTGCCTCACTCTTTGCTTATGCTCAACCGGCTCCTGCAAAGTAGGCTGAAAATAAAAATAAAAATTAAAATAAAAATAAAAAAGACAACTTTAATAGATACTCGTCTTTTCCATAAATCATGAGCAACTTAACATAACTTATCCTGAGACATATAAGTGCTGTTCACCATGTGCAATACAGATGATGCCATCTTTTTCTATACCCCAGCTCAGTTGCAAAGAAGCTTGCTGCTCATACAAACAAGGGCACCTGTCCCTTCTAGTAGCTCTTTTGAAACTCTTGGATGACACTTAAAAAGTGTTTAAAAACGCAGTTAAAATTGAAAGTTAGAACCAAAACACTTTGGCATGTGAGAGTTTTACCTTATAACAAACTTTTGTTTTATACTGTAGTATATGAGAGCTTTACATTGTTGATAGTTGCAACCTCCAGGCTCCACTGCAAATGCCAAGTGAACCAACTATAGACCACAGAAACCGTTGGATCCTGCTTTTCGATGCACAGTGTTAACATGTTTACAACGAGGTATAAAGAGCAATTAGAATAGAATATAGAGACAAAAGCTAATGAAACTTCTCCAAAAGTTACAGAACGAGAAAACACTTTGAATGGAAATTAAAGAAAGTATTTTTCTTCCTCAAACAATCTTGAACCCGCAAAACTACAAATAACATCAACGAGGACTGCCCGTTAATGGGAACGCTTGAGAAAATACCCGAGCCAGAATAGAAAACTCAAGACAAACTTCACCAGAGATAATAAATCAGAAAGCCAGTCAAATATAAAATAGGGCAACGGATTGCCCCATGTCTTCATTCTCACTATCCCTATTACTGAATCATATAGAGAGCAAACGAAGTTCAAGCCCATCTTATACATCTAAAAAAAAAATCTTTTGCCTTTTTTTTGAGGTGGAGCTGAAAAAGTATTGAATCATTAGATTTGTGAGGTAAATAAACCCTTACTAAGTATTTGATTAAATCAAGAAAGCTAGCTTACCCATATTTAACTATGCATCTTGTTAAAGTACAGTGACCCAAATTTAGTTTAGTCTAACCTGAAAAGCTTACAGTGCGATAAATTGTGATAAAAAATAAAAGCGGGATTTTTCATGAGATCTGTGGTGTTAGCGGAGAGATCGGGCAGATAATTAATGTTTTGGGCCGTTTAATTAATGTTTTTGATCTACAGGGTTTTGTCTATATCTATATATATGATGTATTCTATTAGGGTTTTATCATTAGCGAATTTTGAGTCTCTCTAACGCCTCCTTTGTAATCTTTACGAGTTTAGTGATTTTCTTCTCCTTTGTCCGTGGTTTTTCTCGTTTTTGGTTTCTACGTAAATTCTCTGTGTGTTTTTGTTACTTGTTTCTATCGCGTTATTTTTTTAACACATCTTACAAACAAATTCAGCTGAAATCTATCTTAAATCAATATTACTTTCTAAATTCTAATCAGCAAGATTACAGAATATGCTAGAAAAAAACAGCAAGCCTGACAAGTGTATGTATCAAAGCGATCCAATTTTAGCCAAAAGAATGTTATTGTTCAGGTCGATATGAGTGTGCAGGAAAAACTCCTTGAAATCCAAAGAAGAAGAGAAAAGGAGAGATAACGGATATAACCATGAAGAATCACGAGTCGAAAAAGGATCCAATAGCATCAATCTCCAGATCCATCGTATAATAAAATCCCAGCTGATGCAAATTTAAGAAAAATCCAAAAGCAAATTGCGGGTTCTATAATACAGATATGGAACCGAGACATAGAGAGAGAGCGTGGAAAATTTAAGGCCTGTTTGTTTTCGTTGTCAGAGTTTTTAAAAATGTTTTTGTACGTTTTTCAAGATAAAAATTTTAAAAATACTCATTATAATTCTTAAAAAAAATTATTTTTTAAAATAAAAATATTTTTATCTATTTTAAAAACAAGACCAAAATTGAGAATGATGAAAGTATCTGCTGGTGGCAATTGGACAGCGATTTGTGCGCTTGAGGAAGAGGAAGGTTGTGGAATGTGGATTCTAATACTTCTTCTTCTTCGTCATTCACTTCCTCCAAGATTCAGATAAAAGCGAGGGAAAGGGTTAATCAAATCCTTTATTTTATATATATATATATATATATTAAGTTTGAAGACATAACACAACAACAACAAGAACAACAATAATCCCTTTAAAAAAATAATTAGAGTAATAATAGAAAACTAAAAAAATAAATAAAATTTGTTGACACTTATCAGTGGGTGGCGGCTAATCAATACAACGTATGGCTACGCACAATGCTCAGACGGTTCTTCTCTGCTCGTCTCGGCCTATTTGGACGTACTTGCAGCAAGAAAAGAGACGCTTTAGAGGTAAAGGGGTATTGGTATGATACCAGATAAGGGCTCTCCGATGCTCAAGGTAAGTACTGCTCGGCAGAGTATGGGAGATAGGTAGTTAGAAAGGAGTACGTTGACCTTGAGCTGCAGTAAATGCACTCTATTTATAAGCCACCACTTGAACCGGGTGTTGGATGAGTTTGATCCACGACCCGCACGTCACATCAAGGTCTATCAGAGTTTAGATGACATGTGTCATGGCCTCCATCGATGAATTGGTCTCCATCTGATGCCAAAAATGAGGCCATACGTCAACCTTTTGTGACGAGTGGCTACCTGATTATAGACTTTAACAATTCGACCCGAATACGTGTCCTTCTTGAGGAGGCGAGGACTTGCATCGCAGCCAACGGGGGCTTTATAGAGCACTTAGGGAGGAAGGACCAATGTCAAGATGTTGTGGATTACCTTTCCGATGATTTCTACCAAGTACAGTAGTCGAGTTGTCGAGGAGGTGTTCCTCAGGGACGACGCCGATTACATTTCCAACAAAATTGATATGCCGCTTCTATAGGATAAATAAACAAATGTCTTTTTAGAAAAAATAAAAAGAAAGACATGCTTGAAAATTTTAAGCAATGTTTGTAAGAGGGAAAATATGAATTAATAGTCTTCTCCAGCACGATTAATAAATAATTTGTTTCAGGGCAAGTTAAACTATAAGGGTGTTTGTTATTCCTTTAAAAAAAAATGTGTTTGTTATAGGGAAAAAAAACATGTTGCTATCATGAAACGACATATGGTTGGCCCGCTTAGGGTTGTTGTCGTTTTAATGGAAATACGACATATTTTAAATGTATGTCATCAGCGGTTCTATGCTCTTCTACTTACACCTGAAAGCATAGTAGCAGTGCTAGGCTAATGTTTTTAGTTTTAAATTTTGCTGTCGTTTAGCGGAAACGACATGTTAATACTCGTTGATAATTTGCTGCCTTTTGTGGGTAAAACGTTACGTCGTTCTGTTTATGAAAGTTTGATGTCGTTTTTATAAAATACATGTCGTTTATCAGCTTTTTTGCTGTCTTTCAAGAGTAAAAATGACATGTCATTCATGTGAGCAAATGTGCCCGATCTGTTAATTCTAAAGTCTTACGTTGTTTACGCATAAGAATATTCACTTATATACATGCGCAATATGTACACATTTATACACATAGATACATTCTAATTTTACGGCTAAAAGTTTAAACCATTTATTATACGATGTAAGAGCGATACATTATATAGTTTGAACTCACTAGTTGTATCAAATAGTTGTACAAAATAGATGATTAGTTATTAAATAAAATTGTATGCAGTTTTTTATTAGCATCATTAGTCAATGAACTATATACGAGCATTGTTTGTAGGGAATATGAAAATGTAGTTGAAATTAAGTGTTTGAGTCAAATTAGTTAGATAAATTTAAATTTATGAGAGGAATTATTGCAGTAAAGTTTGTTTAAACTACAATTTTATGATTTAAACTATATTTTTAAATATCATTTTAATTTCTTAACTTTTTTTTTTTTATTTTGATCGTTAAAGACTAAAATTGACCCAAAAAAATCAAAGTTAGAGAGCATTTTGCAAAGGAAAAAGTTTAAAGATCAGATTAATATAATACTTATAGTTAAGTGATCACTAACAATTGTAATATATATATAATTGTTTTAAGAGACACATGAAATGCTGATGACTAACATATTCAAGCATATATATACATATATATATATGTATTTCACCCGCACAATTACATACCTAAACACTGCCACATTCTTTGCTTGAATTTACCTTCCTAAGTTGGTGGCCACAAATGTCCCCTGTTTTTTTTTTCATCAGTAATAGTATGCAACTATGTATTGCACCTACTTGCCATAAACAAGCCAACGAAAATGCTTTATTCTCACCCATCAAGTGGAAGCGACCTGACAGCGATAGACTATTATGATAGGACTTCAAAGAACCCCTTAATAATGATCAAATGAGTATGCCAACGCCCATTCATTTCACGAGTTTTTTATTCAACGAAAGATAAAAATTGTATATATATATATATATATATATATGGACAACATACAAAAATGCCTTTAAATGTCTTAATCTATTAAAAATGTCCTTCAACTAGTCACTTATTAAAATTATCTCTTTATTAAAAATTAATAATTTATTAAAAGTCAAGTTATTATATCTTCTCACTCCCTCGTGAGGATTAGAGAGAGAATTAAGGTTTTTAATTTTGTATATTCAATTATAACGGGTAAAATAATAAATCTGTAATTAATATTTAGAAAAATAAAATAAAAAATAGACAATTTTAAAGAGTTAAAAAGGAAAGATGTTTTTAATAAAGGTTGTCTATAAAGGAGCATTCTATATAATTTTTTCTATTTATATTTATATATATTATGCCTTTTTAGTGTATTAGATAGAATATCATGGGATATGATAATTTTAGAGGATTGGATTTAATTCTATAGGAAAAGATATGATAAAAGATTAGCCAATCTCATGTTTGGTGTTGTGTTATTAGGATAGGAGCTTGTTTGTAAAAATTTTTCAAAAATCTATATCAATTTGTCATTTTTGAAAATTAAGGGGGCAAAAATATAATTATCAAAAATATTTTTGTCATGCAAAATTATATTTTGACGCCTTTTTTAAAAAAAAAATCTATAGTTTGACACTAAATTTTACAAATTTTTGCAAATATGTCTTTAAAGACTTTCACAATGTATAAAGGTTATATTTACTCCTATGCTTTAGCAAGAGATTGCCTCATCCACCTCTAAGGGAATTCAAGTATGGATTTAATAAGATCTTATTCAATCCAATCCTTTAAAGTTTTTTACCAAACAAAGTATTAAGATTTAGTCCAACCCAATCTTTTCTAATCCTACGCACCAAACATGCCCATTACATATAGCCCACATGCGAGTGTGCATGCTATGAGGGTGTTTGGAAGAGTAGTTTAAACTATTAGTTTAGATTTAAGAACTGTAACATATGAGAGATTTACAATGTATTTTTTATTGTAATATATGAGAACATTATATTGTTCATAATTTAAATTATTGGTTTAAATTACTCTTTTAAATATCTTATATGTGTAGCGAGGGGAGACTGGAGAGTGATGTGTTTCTTCCGCTTTGACTCAGCTGCCACAATTACCAGGATGGGAGGAAAGATAACCAGTTTCAGTTGCCAATATTGGTGGTCCTCTTTACTTTAGCGGGTAATTCATTAAAATCTTCCAAAGAGAGGAGGAAAATGTTGGATAGTACTCACAAATGTTTCCCTTTTCAACGAAATGGGCCATGTTCTTTCCTTGTTTAAGGCCCAACCAAATTCCCAAAACTAACGAGGCATCTAAAATGTGGGTACACAATTTTGGTATAGAAATTATGCGGCATGTGGGTGGATGACTACGTATGGTTTATGGCTACCTATATTTAATGGTAGTACTGCTAATTCTCGTCGGCACATATTTTTTTCCCAAGGGACTAAAATACAAAAAAGTTCAGTTACCCCTCTACATCATATGTAATAATAAATTACCTTGTTAAACCTAACTCTATTTTTGTTTTCTTTTTACAGCGTGACAACGTTCTATTTGTTATTTGTCATAATATGAATAAAACCTAAAATCTTAGCCAAGACGCTAGAAGATAAAACTCTAGATCCGTAGCCAAGATACAATAAAAATAGGGGATTTCTTTTGTTGTTTTTGACAATATAAGTTATAACTAAAACTTTTAAATGTTATAGTGTAAAGCTCTCAGATACTACGGTGTAAAAAAAAAGTATATTATAGTATAAATTTCTCACATGTTATAATGTTTTCAACCACAATTAGTTTTAACCAATGTTTCCAAATACTTTATTAGTGAAGAGCAAGCCAACTTAAGGGGGGAAAAAACATTCTAAGAAAACAAAACAAAATTTAAATAGTGGATTGGGGGCAGCTTTTTTTATTTTTTTTCCCCTGAAGAAACAGATTCCCAAAATTTTTGAGTCGTGGTCTATCATAAAATTTAATTGGGCTTTCAGAGAAGCCCAGTCTACAGAAAGGTACAAGAGGCTTCTATTAGAGAATTTCAAACCCAAAGTGCGCTTACAGACCTAACTAGCATTTAGACCGCGGGTTTGATTTAGAAACTTCTAACATGAATTGATTTGTGAAACATATTTTCTCTAACAGAATTTAAATTACTACAATGGCTAGTTTAAACCAGCAATCTTAAAGGCCTCACTACTTTGTTTTAGAAATCATGTTGAGCGAGTTTGTGTGATATGTTTTTTTTCCCCTTCTACGCTAAGGGTCAGGGTTCACAGCTTAAGGCACAAAGTAACCTACGTTAAAGTATAGTGACTCGAATTCAGTTTAGCCCAATCCAAAAAACTCGTAATACAACAATTGTGGTAAAAAAATAAATGTGAGATTTTTCATGAGATATGTGGTCGTAGCATACCACTAATCTCGTTGGAGGTGCAGGGGCTCTGCTCCGCGGTAAAGACCTTTGTGTTTTGGGTCATTTAGTTTATGTTTTGAGCCTATAGAGTTTTGTTTATGTCTATATATATATATATATATGATGTATTGCGTTAGAATTTTGGTATTATTGTTTTAGCCTCCCGAATTGTTTCCATCTTGTAATCTTTTTCGAGTTTAGCAATTTTCTTTCTTCTCTGCCTGTGGTTTTTTTTCCGTATTGGGTTTTCGCGTAAATCTCTACGTGTTTTTGTTTTTTGTTTTTGTCGCATTATTTTCTTAACACCTTACAATCGATTTAAGTACAGCACGACACCTATTTTCTTATGTAGTTAGTCTTAACAACATAAATATCAAATTTCATGTGAAACGATGAATTGGATGAGCGTTCAAGAGCCCCTTTTCTTTGTTTATCCTTTATTTTTATTCAGGTAATTTAGAGGAATACAACTTCTCAAGAATTGAATTTCAATTCAAACACTACTTTTATAAAAGATTTACGCTCAATTTTTATGTCCAAGTGGAAGAAATGAATAATTCCAAGCCCAAAAAAGGAAGAAAATGGCAATGTATAATTGGACCCTATTTGAGCGGATAATTCCACGACCAGCTTTGTCGTGGGGCCCAAGACATCCAGCCAAGCCTGACGAAAGCCATGAAGAGAAAACTCTCTCCAGAACGACTCCGGCCTTTGTTTTCCCGCGTGGTTGAAGCGTTTCTTGCCCCTGGCCCAGGGCTACCCGTTACATTTGTTTGCATGCGATTGCACTAGAAAAAATAAGTTAGAAAGACAATAAAATTACTGAACTAATAAGGTTTTTATAAATAGAGGTAGACTTTAAAGAAGACAAGATATAATTTTAATAAAATTTTAAAAATAAAATTTAAAAAAAGGTTTGAAATGCAACCGTTCATTCTCATTCGTGAATGGCTAGATCGTTGCATAGATGCTATGTTTATAAACGAATTTTCAATCAAATCTCGGTAATAAATTATAATGTTTTTTTTAATAGGTTATAAAAATACTTTTAGTTTTTAAGTTAAATCTTCCTTACATATATTTAATTCTTTTTTAATTGTTTATATGGTTAGTGACGTTTGTTATTAAATATTTTTTTATATCATACAGCAAAATTTTTTGAATAATTAATTATCAACCAGGTACACAAAATTTCTATCAGTAATCACATTATCATCGAATTGGTGATTCGTAAACAAGTGTGAAGTTCCCATCTTTTCACTTTGGAGTCACCAAGGTCCAAACTAAAATATTTCTAACGTCAATTATACGTGTGCATTAATATGGAGCGTCGATAGCGACGGATATAGAAAAATCATGTCAGAGGGAGCAATGGAAGGGCCCTTTGTCCTTTGGGATAAGAACACCTTTCGCAAATCTCTGCGACGCTTGTAGACGACCCAAAAAAAAAAAAAAAAGAAGAAAAGTCAAAAGAGAAAAAAATATATAATAAAGAATGAAAAAGAAAAGGAAAACCATCGTCAATCATTAAGATTTGTAGAGTGAGTGTTATTAATGGAAATTGAAGAGGAGCCCACCACAGTTTGGGTCATTATCCACAAAAACCCACCTAAAGGCAGACCTATACCAGTACTAAAACCCACGTTTTGATGCGAGCTCATTATGAAGAATTGCAGCGTTGCACATGTTCTGTCTCCACTCTCAACTATGCTTTTTCTAGGTAGCTTAGAGCCACAAAAACAAGGAAAGAGAGCTTTTTGGTGGCATTTTTTTGCTAAATTTTAAGTTAACCTAGCCCACTGGCATTGGGTAGTATTGAAATTTGCTAAATTTTAAGTTAACCTAGCCCACTGGTGTTGGGTAGTATGGAAATTACTCTCGGAGTGGTTTGGTAGATGAGGAGTTTTAGATTTGAGCCTTATTATAGGCCTAAGCGTTTGAGACAATCTTAGTTATTGGGTTAAACTTTACAATGATATGTTTCATCTTAAAGTAATGTTTCGTTTGGTGCGTAAGTTCTAAACCATAAAGGCGATTTTAAACCATAAAGACAGTTTAAACTGACGTTTGTTAAAATAATAGCTAAGACGATTTTAAATCAGCCTAAACACTCAAAATCTGTTTATGCGGTTTTGAACCATTTTCTACAGTAAAACCGTTCTCATTCTCTTTTTTATTCATAAATCATGGTTTTTTAAATACTAATTCTCGTTTCAATCTATTATTTTTTATCTTTATATTTTAAATACCAGTTAAAAACTATCATTTAAACTACATATTTTAAGACCCATAATTTAAACCTTATAGTTCTAAACCAAACAATTACGAACTTAACACCAAGTGAACCCTTAAAAGTAATTATGAATTAACGTGGACATTGTTCAACATGCAGAGCCTCTTTGATCGCGCTCAAAAAAGTAACTACGGCTATGCTACGGCTCATCATCGTACTTTTAAGAATTAAAACAAAATTACCAAAATTATATCCAAAAACATGATATATGATGGAACATATAAACAAACCTCAGAAAGAAACACAGTTGGATTGCGTTTATTCACTTTGAGTAGACATGAGGGTCAGAGTAATAATTACGTGATTTGGAATCATCTCTCCACTATGAAACCATAATTTATGTTTTTCAAAAAGTTCTTAGAATGAGTGCCCTGACTAAGAACTCAGGCGATTGGACTCTAAGACAGTCCAAAATTAGTCTTAATTATGGTGTTAATGAATGGGGGAGGATTGCTTGTGAGGATGACCCAACAAAAGGGAACAGAAAGATTGGGGACTTAGGATAAAAAAGGAGATTGATGGGGAATATAATGTTGTGATGTAAAGGAGGCTAGAGCATGTGATTTGCAAGTTCCCCACATGGGTTGAAAGAATAAATATAAAAGAAAAGGCATATATAGTGGTGGTGAGAATAACTTAAAGAAAGCACCAAATATGGAGCACAATTCAACTAGTGCACTCTACAAACTTAGATGAGAATGTCGTGTTCTCTCTGCCGTTAAAAAGGAATGGTGTGTGTGTGTGTTTTTTTTTTCTCTTTATTATGTGGGTTGTCCTCGTGGTCTAATGAGAACATTGTGTTGGTTTACAGTGAAACAAGCAGGTTTTTAATTGCCCGAAAGCTGATTTCTCTTTGGTGTATTATGATATAGTATTGCATTAAAAAGGGACTAAGCGTATTTGGTTTACTGATTCAGTCTAATTCAGCTCAGTTTAAACGATCATTATAATTTAAATACATGTTTGATAAAACATTTAATTCGAGCTAAACTAGCATTTTATATTGGGTTGAACCGTCTAACTTAAAATTCAAACCTCGTCCTTTTTAACATTTCGACCCGATGTAAAAAAATGTGGTAAATCCAAAATCCAAATTGACTTGTCAATGAAGAAGCAATACTGTCCAAAAGACGCCTTGGTTGCTTCTAATTTGCATCATAAAATTCTGATGAAAATATTGAGATGCTAAAGGCAAATTCAATGGTTGGGAGTCACACGTCAAATACAGGCTAGACACTGTACAACATTTGCACAATTAGATGGGGGAATTAAAGTATGGAATATTAACGTTACGTCAAAGGGTGAGGTGCTTTATGTAGTTAGAAAGTCTTTATTTATTGCAACAGCAAAATTAAAGTTAAAAAATTCAAGACTGATTAAGATCCAACAAATAAAGTAAAGTTGGTGAGTCCCTTAAAACCCCTTTTGATGAGATCGGTTAAGATCGGATTAAACCTAAAAGGACAAATAACTATCACTAATTAACAAAAGTACAATAGCCACAACAAACTTGATCATGTAATCTAAGCACTTATTGTAGTAAGGTGGGACCTAGCTAGCCTCTTGTTGCTTGGTCCGCATCCAAGCTAACGGTCGAAATCAAGATGAGAAAAATCCAACGGAAGGAAGGGTTAGGTTTGGAAAATGAAACTTGGGGTTGGGACAAAATTTTCAGCTTTCTTTTCTTTCTTCTGAATGAAGGAGCCAGAGAAACTGCTCAAAACTTTGGTGTCTGAAGAAGTTAGCAGCTTGCTTAACTTGTAGTCTACCATGCCAAGAAAAAAAAAAAAAAAAGGAACTTTCTTTTTGCCCATGTTTTTCTGTCTAGAGCAAAAAACTTTTTTGGTCTTTCTTTTCCTTGTTCTGCTGTCTGTGACCAGAATGTAATTCTTGGAAAATTCTTGGTATAAATCAAAGTTTAGTGCAAATCACATGTATTGGGTTACAGAAATGAATGAGTTATTAACATAATTCTAGTTTGTGGTAGCGCTAGTTTTTCCAAGTTAGCCTATGATTATTAAAGAAAAGGAAGTTAAGCCTCTAAGTATAGGAATGAGACATTACATCCCAGCAATGGGCCACTTAAAAAAGTTTGGCTGGCTCCATGATAAGCTGTCATAGATTTGTGACTGGGATAATCTATCTAACTTATTTACCTCTAGTAATGAAAGTATGATTTTATTTTTTTTGGCCTCTAGATGTTTTCCAAATAAGGTAACATCTTCATTTACTCTCGTGATTTGGACCTTCAAAATGCATCATGTCATATAAACTGATTTTATTAGCATGCTATAATGAAAATGATCAGCCTTTCTTTGTGTTTTCTCTTTTATTAGAGTTTGGTGATCCAAATTCAATTTAACCTGATTCGAAAAGCTCGTTATGCAACAAATGGTGGAAGAATAAATATAGGATTTTCAATGTGATTTTTGGGCCCGTTAAGTTATGTCACATGTTATGGTTTTGTTTATGCCTACATATATGATGTATTACATTAAAGTTTGGTATTATCGACTTTGCCTTGTAATATTTTCGAGTTTAGTGATTTTTCTTCTCCTTTATCCGTGGTTTTTTAGGTCTTGGGTTTTTACGTAAATTTATGTGTGTTATTGTTCTTGTTTCTATCGCATTATTTTTCAAACACTTTTCAAACTCAAAATTAATATATTGTAGTTCGTTATAATGATGATCATAAATATGCAGACAGTTATCTGTTATCGTACATATTGGGGTTATGCTCACCATTTTAGCATTCATATTGCATTAAGCACAAGATCTTGAGAGTCTTAAGTGCTATGGGAGTTACTAAAGTGAAATGCAGGGCATTAATCAATTTTTCATTTTTTTTCACTAAAGAGACTTGTTAAGAAACTACAACAGACCTACTTTTGATGTCATTGATGGCCCTTTCTCATCTACTTTGTAACAGATGTCTTGAAGCCCTCTTAAGAGATTCAACAATACAACCACCGCCACTATTATACCACATTCATATTATTACACAAGGTCGGCCGGGCTCCTCCCAAAGCAACATGCTAGTTATGCCATGCCAGATAAGAATAATTAATCCAAGATTAGCATAAGAAATTTTACAAGAAAAAGAAATAAAATATATGAACCCATGGTTCACATTTTTTTGTTGCTCGGCCAATAAATTAATATTTGACTGTATTACAAGGCGTAGAGGGTGTTTGGCAGTAGTGGGAACCACTCAGTTCCCACCACAATCTCAGTTATAAACAGTATAAAGTACTCACATGCTACAGTAACGATAAAAAAAGGTGCTACAGTATAAAATTTTCACATGTTATAGTAAAAGTAGTTCCTATCATTGATTTTCACCACCCTTTTAAATACCCTAGTAGAGTTCAAATCCGTTCATACTCGTTTGATGTATATCTTATGGTTTAGTAGTGAGAAAACTAACAATTTAGAATCACCATTTGGGTTTTGATGTGTAAGTACGTATAGTCTCTTAAACCAACAAAACACGCTTTTAAAAGGTGAGAAAGGGAAAAAAGAGAGTATCTAAAAGAATCTATTTTTTTCTTTTTTTTTTTCGTAGTTCATGTTAGCAAAAGTGTAGGGACCAAAACGTAAAGGTTAGGTGTTGAATAATTATATATTCTTTTTTTCTTTATACAAACAAGATGAGCTGGTTGTGCAGGGGGTTTAAAGAAGTCTCGCAACAAGTCACAACGCAGCATCGTCGGACCTTTTAAAGTTGGCTTAAGAAAAAAAAAAGAAAAAAAGGAACTGGCAGAGAAGACGGAATTTATTAACTGCCACGAATTCTGTAAAAGGATGGACCATAGGGGGAGAGGACTTCTTGACCGAGTGATTGTGGGGTCCACATTCAATGGCCATGTGAGGTGGGAGACCACCAGCTGGCTACTGTCTGATTGTGCGTGGGACTGACTTTCCGTCCTCTCCTTTTAACACTCCCTCCCCTCTCTGAATACATCGCCGTTATTTTCCATTTGCTAATGAGTTTAATGGTCCAACCCCTTTTCTTTCCTTTTATTTTTCTTTCCTCTCCTCCTATATTTTCCTTCGTCCCAAACAAATTTAGAAAAACGTAAAGGTTAAAATATTGCCAAGGCTTGTTCAATTAATTTCCAAAAGTAATCACTTGTCTTAATATCAACTTTATTGTTCCACTTCCACCGCACTCAATCAAAGCATTAAACATTGAAACAATTTTTTTCCATGATGCACCGTATACTTTTGTCGATACCTATATTATATTTATAATTGTGTTTGCTCACGTATACTAGAGATAAATTTTGGCATGATTTGTTTGAGGCCATTTGAATTACACTGTTATGTGCTAATAATTACTAATCAACTGTTTGGTTGAGTGGTGGGCACGGTTTCCACTGTAAACTTACATACTATAATAATAATAAAAAAATTGTTACAATATAAAACTTTCACATGCTATAGTAAGAATGGTTCTAATCAACGGTTCACGTAATCCTTTCAAACACGTTATTAAGTCAAATGATACAAGGGAGGACCGTGGCAAGACTCGATTTACGAGGACGTGGATTTTGAACATTTATGTGATGATTGTTTAAAATAAATTATTGTGTGCTGTTTGGGGGTGGGTTGGGGGCTTAAAACAGAGAGAGTAGAGCACACGCGTATTAATTTTGAGTTCGTAATGGAAGGAACAGGGAACCCCACCCACTTAATCATGAATTAATGTTACTAAAACTTAATCTCGTCCAAAGTCACTTGCCGTACTCCCACAAATACGATTAGCTGATTACTAATTACTAACTATCATTATCAAACTTTGATCAACTCGTGTTAAAAGAAAAATTAAGGGGGAGGGTAAAAGAGTAATTACATCCCCGGCCGGTGCGAGACCGTTGAGGAAAGAGAGGGGTAAAATGGGGAATATGAAACAAGAGAGGGAAAAAGTAAGCAGAACGCAACCGCCTCTCGGCTGTAGTGCAGTGAAGCTCAAGGAAAATGACAGTGGTTGTTGTGCCATGCGGTTTACCCGCTACTTCATCTGTTGCCCCCACACCAGTCTCTCTCTCTCTTTCTCTCTCTCCTCTCTCTAACTCTGAATCTCTCATTTCCCCAACTACCCTTTTCTCTTTCCATTTCTCTCTCTTTCAATAGCTAACCATTTTTACTTTCTCTCTCTAGCAACATTGTCTGAAAACAAAAAAAAAAGAGAGAGAGAGAGAGGGCTCATATGCGGCTTCTCTTTTGCTGTTTCTCTCTCTTTTTTTTCTCTCTCTATAGTTGCCGTATCACTTTCCCTGTCCGTCTTCAAATTTTTCTCAGAGAGTGCGAACGGTTTTCCGAGAAGGTTGATTGATCATCCATCCATTCATTCATTCATTCATTTTCAGAAGAAGAAGTAATTCAGAGCAAGACTTTCACTTTATCTCTCCATCACTCAAATCTGGAAGGTCCCTTCTTGTTGTTCTCCTTTCTCTGTTGTGGTTTGTGCTTGCAATGGAAGCTTCTGGAGAGGATTGCTGTGTGAAGGTTGCAGTTCACATCCGACCGCTTATCGGGGACGAGAAGCTCCAGGGATGTAAAGACTGCGTCACTGTCGTCCCTGGGAAGCCTCAGGTCAAAACTGAAAAAACTCTCACTGTTCACTCAATAATGTCGTTCGTACTTCTCTCTCTTTGGCTGCTTTTTGAGTGCTTTGCTTGTCAACGGAGTAAATTCTATTAAATTCGTGATGATCTCAGGAGATCTGGATCCAAACATGCTTACTGGTTTCCAAAGGAATAAAATTTTTCTCTCTCTCTGTTTTTTTAATAATTATTTTGGGATGATGGGAAAATAATGCTTCAAAAATCATAATCTGATTTTCATTGGAATTCAGGTATTTAACTGAAATTTTGGTAGGATTGAGCTAAATTTATTGCATAATTGGTTGGATAATTCTAAGTTGGTTAAAAAGTTAGATTGAGTTGGATTGGTGATCATGAGACATGTATGGGTAGCTCATAACTACACTTGTTGTCTAGTATGTTTCTAATTTGGGAAAGTGTTGTTGATTCAAATAAAACAAGTGACAGTTTCTTCGGCTGACTTGCTAAAGGCTTCGGTGGGTTTGCCTTATGGGTTTTAACCGCCGCCACAGTTTTGTTTTCTTTTCTTTTTTGGGCGCAGCACCTATGAGTCCATTAGCAGTTATCAGAAGAAAATTCGAGTGTTAAGTTGTTAAGTTTTTAGAGGGGGTTGCTATATACCCAGTAGTCCAGATTTTTTTTTCCTGGTTGAATATCTTCGGATTAAATTAAAATAACAATGCTTTTTAGAGGAATATATTGTTCGTGATAAATGTCAATTTTCCTTGAAGGGGGACGTCAGTGCATGTATGGGTGCAAATATAACCCCTCAATTATTTTGGTGCCATCTGTATTTTTTTTTTCTTTTTTTTTTATTTGCTGGAAATATTTCTTCGTCGTTTCAATAAGTTTCGTTTATTGCACTCTTACTTCTGACAATGTCTTTTTCACTCCGTACCGCTTTCGTTCCTCTTTTTTTTTTTCCTCTTTCGGGTGGGGGTTTGGTTCTTAAACTTGAGGCTTAAAATTAGAATGTCTAATAATTAGCAATAACAAGTTAACTAGAGGGAAGTGAGAATATGTTTTATTAAAAATATATATATATATATACACCCTCAAAAGGAAAAAAAAAAAAAAAAACTATGAATATCCACAGCAGCCAAATTGCCAATCATGGATAACCGTTTCTGATTTTCCAAAAAATTGCCAATCATGAAAATCTAGTACCTAAAGTGCAATTTACTAATTTACTTGCATTTTTTTATTCCTCTTTGTGGAAAGTGGAAACTACTGAATATCTGCTCACTAGTTGGATTTACCGAGAGTTGTGGAAATAGTTGCATGGAACGTGGAGTAGAATTAGAAAATCCATGTCCTCAATTTCATTATTCATAAAGGGGGGAAAAAACCAAATCTCATGGCCAATCAGGATTCTATTCTCAGTATCAACACTTGGAGAATTGAGAATTAAGTTTCTCGAGAGCGCCAAAGTGATTTTTTACATCTGTGTGCATACACCCATCCTCCAAAATACATCAGAGCTTAACATGCTGTTCATGGCAAATAATGCAGGTGCAAATTGGCACACATTCATTTACTTTTGATCATGTTTATGGGAGCAACGGTACCCCCTCATCGGCCATGTTTGACGAATGTGTTGCTCCTTTGGTTGATGGTTTGTTCCAAGGATATAATGCTACTGTTCTCGCTTATGGTCAGGTAAGACTTACATTACTTATCAGAAACCAATCATACTGGACAAGGAATGACGCATGCCTTGCAGTTTCCTGTTCCTTGTGGTTAACTGCTTCATGTATTGCAGACGGGTTCTGGTAAAACATACACCATGGGCACTGCCTTCAAAGATGGTTGCCAGACGACAGGAATAATCCCCCAAGTTATGAATGTTCTGTTTAGCAAGATTGAAACTCTGAAGCATCAAAGTGAATTCCAATTGCATGTTTCCTTCATTGAGGTTTGTCCAAAGCTTTTATTCTTTTTTGTGTTTCAATTTGTTAGAAATTTAACTGTTCTGGCTCTGCAGTGACCCCATGCCACGCTATCCCACGGCTGTTTGTAATTGATTGATACCGACAATGTCTACTTGCAATGCAGCCTCCATGCCATAAACTATATAGAAAAATTACTGATATCTCTATAACTGGTGGCCAAAAAAAAAAACACTTTATCACCTATGTGTTTATTGGTGCTATACAGACATGTCATATTAGATTTCAGGCCCCTCAAATAAGAAGTTAACCGTATTTTTTTATTAGACGTTCCACTTATTTTCCTATTATGTCATTGCTAAACCGTATTTTTCTTTTTTGACCAATTGATGAAAGATTTTAAAAGAAGAAGTACGAGACTTGCTGGATCGAACTTTTGTGACCAAACCAGAGGCTGCAAATGGGAATGCAGCAAAGGTAACAATTCCTGGGAAACCGCCGATACAGATTCGAGAAACATCAAATGGTGTTATTACATTGGCTGGATCTACAGAAGTTAGTGTCAGCACACTAAAAGAAATGGCTGCTTGCTTGGAACAAGGGTCGTTAAGTAGAGCAACGGGGAGCACAAATATGAACAACCAGTCAAGGTGAACTATGCATCATCCTTTTTTTCAAAATATATATGTGCTTGTCTCAACTGTTAAAATCCTTGTAATCTGATAATGTTTTCTTAGGATCTGAATAGAGCCTAAGTCCCCTGAACTTTTATATATTCGGATATTGAAATTACCCATTCAGGGATTCCATTGCAGTATTTTTGTGTTTATACCCTGTCAATCTCAATACTTCCCAGTATAAAGAATTTAAGTTCAATTTTGTTGCATAAGAAATTAAAGACAATAAAAAGATAATGAAAAGCATTGGTCTTGTAACGTTTAGAAGTCCATGTTTAAGAATATTGTATTTAGTTTATTTTTGACAAATGTGTCTTAAGTGAATATCCCTGGATCTAATGGCCTTTGTTACTTTCTGCGTATGTTTTAGTCGTTCACATGCCATCTTCACCATCACATTAGAGCAGATGCGTAAGCTTAACCCAGCATCTCCTGGCAATAGCAGTCCTAATGAAAGTATGAATGATGAATATCTATGTGCCAAATTGCACTTGGTAGATCTTGCTGGTTCTGAGCGAGCTAAGCGGACAGGTTCTGATGGTCTGCGTTTTAAGGAAGGTAGGTTGCATTATTCATAAGATGTTTCGAGTATTTGGTTTCTGGTTGTTCGTATGTCATGTGGAAATTCTATTTCTTCAAACAGGTGTTCATATTAATAAAGGCCTTCTCGCACTTGGCAATGTTATTAGTGCACTCGGTGATGAGAAGAAGCGTAAAGAGGGTGTTCATGTTCCTTATCGAGACAGTAAACTCACTCGGCTTTTGCAGGTTTGATAAATCCAGAAATGTTTACTCTTCTATTATAAGGGATTATTTTGTTCTTTTTTCAGAGCTTTATATTGGCGGCAATTGGAAAAAAAGGCATGAAGCTTTCTTTAGCTAGAATTTGCTTGTTGGATGAATACCAGTACCTATTTCTAGGTCTCCAGCCAATTGGCTTTTTATTTTTCTTAATTTTTTTAATGAACTCGACAAAATTAAATTCCATCATTAAGGCTGAAATTAGGACTATTCCTGAAGTTAAATTCTCAAAAAATTCCAGTTGAGCATGATTCAGTCATGAAAAATTTGGTTTCACTAGAGTTTGAATTTTTTTTTTGGGTTAAAAAAGTTGTGTTATTGATTTCAAATCATGTGCTTCATTCTACTGTCCTGTTTTGTAATCTGATAAAATTCTTACTGCATTATCTATCTCTAATTGCTTTGGCAGGACTCACTTGGTGGTAACAGCCGGACTGTTATGATAGGTAACTTGATAAGCATCGTTTTTTCCCTACTGAAAATGTCATTTTATATTTAATGTGATGCTTTCATAAGCTGTATGTACTCTTGCTTATGTAATCTTGCTACATTATCTGAATATGATTTTAATATCACCACTGGAATCATGATTTTCACATGAATTTGTCATAAAATGTACGATACACATGATATGAAGTATATTTTTGTGTCTGTCATGATATGCATTGCCTGCACATTCCCGTTGCTTTTTGCAAGAGAAATTTCTCCACGATTGTATCAACTATTTTATCCTTATGTTTACTATATTTTTTTTCCCCAAATTCTAGCCTGCATAAGTCCTGCTGATATCAATGCTGAGGAGACCCTCAACACTTTAAAGTACGCAAATCGTGCCCGCAATATTCAAAACAAACCTATTGTAAGTTGCTAATGGTGTTTTGATCTTTTGTCTGCCTTCATGAAGGTTTCATATGTATATATCTGTTTTTTGCTTTTGAAATTGTAACAGGTCAATAGAGATCCCATGTCCAATGAGATGCTGAAGATGCGCCAACAATTAGAGTATCTGCAGGCTGAACTTTGTGCACGGGGTGGAGGATCTGCTGATGAAATACAGGTACTAATCAGCTTCTATGAATGACTGTGTAAATTGATTTGCAATATCAGAGGCCTGACACTATGAGAGAATAAACCTGAGTCGATGGCTACTACAGTTCTTCCATTAAAAGAGGGTTATGTTGAATGGTAGAAATTCAACTATGCATGTTCATTCTCTTTGAGTAATTTATTTTGGATATTCATGCAACAGGTTCTCAAGGAAAGAATTGTGTGGCTTGAAGCTGCTAACGAGGATCTTACCCGCGAGCTTCATGAATATCGAAGTAAATGTCCAGCTGTTAAGCAGCGCGAAAGAGATGCTCAAGTATGTACTGCACTCTTTGAGATTAATCTTGTTACTGCACTCTTTGAGGTTCATCTTGTTCTTTTATGTCATTGCTTTTTATTCGATCCACATATGCTTGTTTTCTTACTCATTCCACCTTGTATACCTTCATTTTATTTTATTTTATTTTTTGTTTTGAGCCGAATGCCATAAAAATCTCTCTTTAAAATGACACCTTTCAGGATGGAACTCCGTGCTCACTGAGAAGCGAGGGCCTTAAGAGGGGATTGCAAAGCATAGACTCAGCTGACTATCAAATGGCTGAAACCATATCAAGTATGGCTCTTCTCTCTTTTGTAAGCTAGATTGGTGCCTATTTGGTAGTATTTCACAGTAACACCGAATGGTACAGTCAGTCGGCTGAAACAAAGTACATCAGCAGCCTTGGGACAGTTCTTACAGATTTAAGCTTCCGTTTCTTTAGATCATTTTATTTAAGTTACGATTTTCAATTTCAACAGGTGATACCAGGGAAATTGACGAAGAAGTAGCAAAAGAATGGGAGCATACACTTCTGCAGAATTCTATGGACATGGAGTTGCATGAACTCAATAAACGTCTAGAAGAGAAAGAGGTATTGATTCATGTATTGGTTTATTCGGTTTAAATGGAGAATTATTGATGCCCTCTTATATAATATTTGTATTTGCTTTTGTTGTTTGCGATGCCTTACTTTTTCGTATCATATGCATCTTTGCTTTTGATGCTTGTGTAGTCTGAGATGAAACTTTTTGGGATTTCTGATACTATGGCGCTCAAGCAGCATTTTGGAAAGAAAATCATGGAATTAGAAGACGAAAAAAGAGCCGTTCAGGTTAACCTAAAGCTAAAGCCTTTTGATTTCAATTACTTTATTCCTCAAAAAAAAAAAAAAAAAAATGATATTCACTTGCTTCAATTGAAGCAGCAAGAAAGAGACCGCTTGCTAGCTGAAGTTGAAAACCTTGCCGCTAATTCTGATGGACAGAAGTTGCAAGATATCCATGCGCAGAAGTTAAAAACACTTGAGGCACAGGTGACTACTATTTTTCTGCCAGAAAGTTGGTTTCTCTATTAAACTTAAGAAAACAACCTCGTAGCAATTCAAAATTGAAAATCTTTACAATCTATTCACCCAGATTCTGGATCTCAAGAAGAAACAAGAGAACCAGGTCCAGCTTTTGAAGCAAAAACAGAAAAGTGATGAAGCAGCAAAGCGACTACAGGATGAAATTCAGTCTATAAAGGCACAAAAGGTTAATTTCCTATTTTAATTTTTTTTTATATCTGGACAAGTAATAATTTTTCCCACTTCAATAGTGCAATCTCTCCACTCAATCTGCTTCAATTTATCATTTTAAGGTTCAATTGCAACATAGAATAAAGCAAGAAGCAGAACAATTTCGACAATGGAAAGCTTCTCGAGAGAAGGAACTGCTGCAGGTATACTGCTTATAAGTTGTTTTAAATTTGAATGTATATGCCAATTCGCATAATATGACTTTAGTTACTTTCTTTTTCTGCTTTTAAATCCTGTGAACTACTGTTGATTTTCAGATATGGTATAATTCACTTATGCAACTTTGCGCTTAAGTAGATCTTTTTTGGCCAACGCATTCATGAAAGTTAGGACTTACCCTATAAAATGACTTAACTTATCATGAGTGGTAGTTGATGTTCAGTCGAGTATTTTGTTATATATGACTTCTATAGTTCCATTCGCTCATCCACAAGGTTTCTTACATTATAGCTCTCTCTTATATCTTGTTGCTTGCCATAATATTGTCTTACACTCCAATTTTTTGGAATTGATCTGTTAATAGCTGCGGAAGGAGGGCAGAAGAAATGAATATGAAAGGCATAAGCTGCAAGCTCTAAACCAGCGTCAGAAATTGGTGAGCAATTAGCTGTTGGTTGCTTGGTTAATCTTTTACACTAAGGTCTTAAGTTCAAAGAAGCTCTTAGTGAGTCAACTTTAAGTTTTATCATTGCCATATTTTGAAAAGAGAATGAGATTTAGAAGGCAAGCATTGTTGCAGCCTGCAGGTTACGCTGTCAGACTTCATCTGCAACATGGTTTAAAAAGGCGTTCGAGGCGTACGCCTCGAGGCTCGCCTCAGTTTGAGGCGCTTGATCAGCGCTTCAAGGCTTAAGCCTTGAATGGCTTGAACGAGGCTTACGCCTTTTTTCATTGAGGCGTGCGCCTTGAGGCGTTTTTGCCTCAAGCCTTATGAGGCGTGAGCCTCAAATTGAAGGCTATTTTGAGCTGGTTTTCAATCCAATCTTTTTTTTTCCCCTTTCAAAGAAAGTCAACCTAATATCAAAATCGGGCTTTATCAGATAAAAATATGCAAATAGATTTTTAAACCCTAAGTCTACCATCTTCTTCGACACTTCTTCATCATCTGCCCCCTTCTTCATCATCGACCCTTTCTTGATCATCAACCCCTGCCACTTTCAAGCCCACTGTCCTATGAGCAGTGACTAGAACGACGGCCCACGACCCTTTCTTGATCATCAACCCCTGCCACTTTCAAGCCCACTGTCCTATGAGCAGTGACTAGAACGACGGCCCACCGACAACAGCCACCTCCAGATTCTGACTTCCTCAGCCCTCACTCCTTAGGTTTTTTTCCCCTTTTTCTTTTATTTTCTACCGTAGGTTGGGTTTTTTTTTCCTTTTTTCCCCTCTTATAGCTACTGTAGTAATGTATATTTTATAGAAGTAGGTGTTATACAAAAGTTATAATGTTATATAAAATGAAAGTTATATAAAGAGTGCAGTATGTGATTTTTATTCATTTAGATCTATAGTTATTTCATTTTCTCAAAAAAAAAAAAAGTTATCTTATGTGCTATAAAAGCCATATAATTATAACCATATTAGAAGAATAGTAACATACATATTATATTGTATGTGTTTATGCACTTTCTTATTGTGTCTTATGGTTTTGTGATGAACTAAGTGTGTGTTTTATGGCATGTTTTTGAATTTTATTCAACTTTTTGAATTTTTTTATTTTGCATTCGAGGCTTACGCCTCAATCCACCTCGAGGCTTACGCCTCGAGTCAATCAGACAAAACGCCTCGGTTCCCGTTTTCGCCTTTTAAAACCTTGATCTGCAATGATAATAGTTGAATTCTAGCATAAAAAAAAAAAAGAAAAAAGAAAAAAAGAAAAAGTGGAAAAAAAAAGCAGTCAAAGTTTACGGTTAATTTCAATTCTTTCTTGAAGGTTCTTCAAAGAAAGACTGAGGAGGCCGCACTGGCTACTAAGAGGCTAAAGGAATTACTAGAAGCTCGCAAATGTTCTGCCCGTGACAACTCAGGTATGAGGAATTTTAAATCTTTGTCACAGAATATGTGGTCTGATTTTTACACAATGCCGTACACTCTAACAATTCTCTCATGAAAACATATACTAGTCATACCTTAAGCCCTTTTCACACCGATTCTCTAATTCTGTGTCATTTACCAGTTGTTGTCAATGGGAATGGAACAAATGGACAGGTAATGATCTTTGCTTCATCTTTTGGTATATGTTTGTTGTTATTCGTTGGTGTTGTTGTTGTTGTTTATATATATATATATATATATATATTTTAATTTAAGTTGCATCACCAGAGCAACGAGAAATCTTTACAACGTTGGCTTGATAATGAGCTAGAAGTGATGGTCAATGTGCACGAAGTTCGTTATGAATATGAGAAGCAAAGTCAAGTGTATGTTAATGTCTCTCTATTCGCGCTTTCTTTTTAAATAAACCAGTATTCCGCGTTTTCTTAATTATGCTGCAACCTTCAGGCGGGCTGCACTAGCAGAAGAGTTGGCCATGCTGAAGCAAGTGGATGAATTTGCTTCAAAAGGCCTTAGTCCTCCAAGAGGAAAGAATGGTTTTGCAAGGTAAATCTGTGTTTTCGGGGTTGTTGTGGGGGGTGGGGGGGATGGGATTTGGATTGTGGGGGTTTGGATGGTTGGGACAAGAAGCAAAAGACAACAATTTAGCCTTAAAAAAGTCTTCCACCACTACCCTTGTCCGCCTATATGTTCTCTCTAGCCTGTTGGCTTTACTCCTCTATATTCTCTTGCAGAGTGTGCTCCATGTCGCCAAATGCAAGAATGGCAAGGATGTCTTCACTTGAGAACATGCTGAGCATATCATCCAACTCGCTTGTAGCAATGGCATCACAACTTTCAGAGGCAGAAGAACGGGAGCGTGCGTTCACTAACCGTGGACGTTGGAACCAGTTACGATCAATGGGAGATGCAAAGAATTTGCTTCAATACATGTTTAATTCTGTTGCAGATGCAAGGTGCATTTTTTCTTTCCTGACTTCTTTTGTCATGGAATCTCATCTGGCTGAATTAACTACTTTCAAAAGTACCGCCTTTTTTATATATAATTTTTTGCTTGAGTTGAGAAACTGAAACTTGACAATAAAATGTTAGTCTGACTCTACCGAACATTTAATTGAGACGTGGATTTCAATTTTTGCATGAAGATTTTAAATATGAATGCATGTCTTCTTGACACTTGATAGGTGCCAATTATGGGATAAGGAACTTGAAATTAAGGAAATGCAAGAGCAACTTAAAGAACTGGTCGGTCTCTTGCGGCAGAGTGAGATCCGAAGAAAGGAGGTTGAGAAGGAACTAAAATTGAGAGAGCAAGCAGTTGCAATTGCATTAGCTACATCAGCTTCGGTGAGACTATCTTTGCCTTTGAAACCAAATAATTTTCATACGTTTGAAACTGTGTTTAATTATCGGAAAATTTTTTGTTGTACTAAAATATTCAATAAAACTTGATTAATAAACCAAGAGCTTTAAGAGACTCACAAGTATCTTGGAAATTTTCTCGTAGTTGTTGGTCCGTTTCAACTCTTTTTTGTGTCCTTCAGCAGGGCAACTCACCCAATTCTTTGGAGCACTTCACTGATGAAATGAGCGGTCCCCCATCTCCAGTTCCTGTGCCAGCATCTAAGCAGATAAAATATACAGCAGGCATTGCTAATGGCCCAATCAAGGAATCAGCGGCTTTCATTGATAAACGAAAGGTTAATTTCCTAACTTCCTGCTCCTTGGATTATGGATTTTTTTTCACGTCTTCCTTCTCATGTAGTAACTGGTATTTATTAATGCAGATGGTGCCCATTGGGCAGTTGTCAATGAAAAAGTTAGCAGTTCTGGGACAGTCTGGAAAGCTATGGAGGTGGAAAAGGAGCCATCATCGGTGGCTGTTACAATTCAAGTGGAAATGGCAGAAGCCGTGGAGACTCTCAGAATGGATTAGACACAGTGATGAGACACTCGTAAGGGCCAGGCCTCGGCTACAAGCTGTCAGAAGCAGTAATGGGATGTAATTTTGATGTTCCTGGTTCACCAGCTTTTTGTTGCCCACATTTCTTCCTTGGCATACAAGCATTGATCCTCAACCCCAAACACGCCGCATGGGGAGATATGGTAATAAAGTGCAGGTAAAATACACTTCATGAATTTCATTAACTCGCATTTTCTTTTACAGTAACATCTTCAATTGGAACCTCACATTGTGTTTATAAAATGACGGATACAGCGTGCTGTAAGTAGCTGTTGAGGATCTCTGCTTATGTCAAGGATGAGTGCCTGAATATTGGAAAGTTTAGGTTTTGTAATCTTGAAATTTTTGTCATGGTTACTATACTTGGTGCATCTTGTAAAGCTGTGTTGATGCTGCTGAGGTTATCACTCACGTATAGTTAGAAGAAGACACCGAAGTTGTGAGGTACACTGCAAGTCATATGACCCTTTGGTGAGAGTGTCTAGAGCAAGGAGGTGCATATAAACGTTTGAATATATCTCTCAACAACAGAATTCAAGAGAAGAAATTATTCTATAGTCGTATAGATGTGTATGAAAGTTTTTTCCCCCGTTTATCTTTCATTTTTTATTCTTGTGTCTAAAGTTGTGATAGTGTTTATTGTGTGTAAACACAATATAAACACCCTGTAGCAGTTTTTGTGCGTCGCAAAATTCATAGCAAAAAGGAAATTCTTTTGAAGGAAGTTTCTTTTTCTATCGCTTGTTGTGTGTAAGCATTATAGTTGTTTCATTGAAACCGACTGGATATTGTATACAGTTTTTAGTATTATATGAAACAGAATGAAAGTATTCAATCAAAGTCAAGTTTCCATATTTCTTCCAATAATTTACTATTGTGTTTCTTTATTTATTATCCCACTGATTTGTTAGTTTGCAAGTGTCCAATCCAAAGCTGGCAAACGACAGGAATTGATGACAGGAAAAAACGACAAGAATTGACGAATTTGTGCCCCATGGGATTTGCATTTGGATTACTTATCTTTGACGACTCTTTTGCATCGTCACATCGTTAATATTTGTTGATTTTTATTTTTTTAAAAATGGGTTATTGGTACTAGCAGTTTGAGCATAGTGAAATTTTGATTAATGAACTTTCAATCTTGACAAATTAGTCCATAAAATTGTTAGATTGATTTCTAAAATTTAACGTAAATGATAACATCTTTGCTATATAATAATTTAAAATTTTACAAAAATATCTAAGTTTTATGCAAAATTTTCTCTTTGCTGCTCTTAGAATTCGGTGTAAACTATAACATTTTACACTTATAGTAACTATTTGTATAAAATTTTTAGTTATTATACGATAAGAATGTGATTATCTACTCTGGATTTTAAAAATCGGTCGTCAATTTTAGTGTCAATGACTAAAACTGTCAATAAAACAAAAGTTTATGGATTAATTTGTCAAAATTAAAAGTCCAAGGACCAAAATATCACCATGTTAAAAGTTCAGGAATTTATATTACCCTTAAAAAATTCAACATTAATAATATAATTGTTTAGAATTGGACATGAATGCTAAACTTAATCAGGAAAATCAAAATAATGTGTATGATTCCTAGCAATTGTAAGGTTAAGTACTGAATTTCACTTAATAGAAAATTTGAAGAAATTAACAATCTAAATCAATATTTTCATAATTCTTAACAATGTATGATTAAGTGTCGTGTTTCACTTGAAATTAGAGAAGAATTGTTTGCATGTTTGTTCGTTTTTCAGCGTGCTTCACCCTGTGCTCATACAACTGTATTCACGCATCAGCAGAACCAGACAATCATTGCCGTTTATATCATGATGTATCGGTGCAAAATGTAAAGCGCAACTAGTTATAAAAAGATCACACAAGTCGAATAAAAATCCAATACAAAGGATGATGGCAGTTTTTGTATTAGGAACAAGCACATAAATTGATATCTCCACCGTCTGATTAACTTGTTACTTATAAAATTGTGCAACAGCGACCAATTTTTTAGGGTTACAAGATCTCATATTCAACTGTATAAGAAAATGAATTCGACACTCTACACTCTTGAACCAACCCATGCCCTCATCCTCCCGAACCATTCATTCCACATTTTGCTTTCTAGTAGTTGCAAAATAGGAATACAGCTACCACTCGCTCAGGTCTCAGGTACAACAATACATACGAAAATGGCATGTAATGAGGGAGCATATAGCACAAGTGAGTACAAATATTTCACTCCTTGCTACAAAGCCCCATCAAATTTGGCAACACCAATATGCGTCGTGCTCATCTTTGCGGTGGTTGCTAACGAGACCCCCGCATTTTAAACATATGAAGCTGCTCCCGTCCGTGAATGCATCCAACACAACCTGCATCCTACCAGTTTCGGCCAGTATAGAGCTTTGATTAGCATCAGGCACGACCCATTGATCGCCCTCATCATCCAGTTGTTGTTCAGTTTCTAAAGGCTGGGCTTCCGCAATGACACATTCAGCAAACAAGGATGCTAGCTGATCAACCGCTGCATTTTCTTGCAATCTGCTTTTGTATAACTCTCGGGCACGATGCAAGGAGCGAAAAACAGCCTCGTCCCCACCTCTGGTTCTCACTGCCATCACCACCTGTCCCAAAAGATGTTTTTGTCATTCTGTTTCGAATATATTCATTCTCTGTGTTGCAACTGGATGCATTTTAACCCTTTTATGTACTTTAAGAGCATAATAAACTGAGATCATATCTTATAACTACCCCAACAATAGTGACGTTTTGGTAGAATCTTTAACTTAAGAACAACCCTATTTAACCCCACTGCTCACAAAATTATAGTTCCTAGTCTAAAACGTACACTACGTACTAGCCTGGGGTTTACAGTTTTATGAGTAATAAGGTTTTTCTGTGAGTGGTGAGGTTTTAATCCCATGGGGATGAAAAAGATTTTGCTCAACTTAATACTCTTCTTTACTCTATGCAGTGCGTAGAACCACACAAACACAACAAAGCAGTCAGTTGGAAAGGAAAAAACTTACAACAACTAAGCCTGATTTTCTCTCTCATCTTTTTTTTTTTTTTTTTTTAATGGAACATAACTCAAACGAATGCCAACCCTTTTTTGATATCAACTATTAAAACCAAAAGAACTCCCCTCAAGAAGTAACATTGCCTACTAATAGGCCGTTTGGCACCTTCGATTATAATTGAAGTTTTAACTTTAACACTTGTAGCATGTAAGAGTTTTACACTATAGCAACTTTTTGCTTTTAATTGCAGTTACTAAGAGCTTTATACTATTCACAATTATAACTGAAACAGAAGTGCCAAACGAACACCAAGTTCTGTTAAACAGTGTAAAGCTAAAGTCTAAATTAGAAACCTTTCCCCAAGCCATGTATTAGAACTGCGCCATGGCTGGTCCAAGATTATCACTTTGCCACCAGTTAACAATACAAAACAAGATCATCTCTCCTACAATGGATCAAAATTAAAGTGAGTATTGGAGGGCAAGAGAAAGCTTTTCTAAGATAACGACGGCAACGCAAATCATCAAGAAAGTTAAAATTCAATCAAAACTCAACATTTTGTGGCATTGAACTCTGAGGACATTACCCAAGACCACATTCATGATTTTTCCAAACATCGTATACCATGCTTAAGTATAATTGTCATAGACTACAACGTAATACAAGTCTATTACCCTTCCATCTTCTCCCTCACCCTCCAAAATCATGCTTATAATCCCAATAATTTATATATTAAACTAAAAGGTGCGACCTTTTCCAATTCAAGTAAATTGGCATTACACAAGCTAGGCCAAACTCAAACCTAACAAGCGACAAATTAGAGAGCACAAATTACAAGGGCTCAATCAAAATCAGGTGATTCTCATATCACTTACCATGTTAGTTCTCCAAATAGAAAATACAACCAAAACCAAGTAGAAACCCTAACAAGCAAGACCTTAACCGCCAAACAAAAAAAAAAAAAAAAAGAGAGAGAGAACTTTAATTGAAGAACAATAAAAAAGAAAAATTCCTATTCTCTTGCAACAATAATTGGAACATCCAAATCTCATCTCCAAAAAACAATACAAGAAGACGCAATTCGAAAGAAGCAAATCGAGAGAGATTTGAAAGTTGAGAAATTTACCGCCTGGAGGGCCTGGGAAGGCTTGCCTTGGTTGATAAGCTGGCGAGCCAATGTGAGCAGGTCCCAAACGGCGTTACCCTGGCTGCCGTTGGCATTGCCCGCCATTGCCTGCTGCTGACTTGACGGCTCCGCTGCCGCCGCCGCCGTTTCTGTCTCCATCATCTCCACGTCGCTACGCTGCTCCATCGCAGCATCAAGACCTTTGTCGCCTCCTCCGGTTTATTTTTTTTATATATACATAGAGGTCAAGTTTGTTTGTCAAATATTCTAATGCGCAGATAAGAATCTTCAGCTCAATCAGGAGATGAGATTTGATCTCTCCCTCTAAACCAAAAAAATAAAAAAATAAAAATACTTTAAAAAAGTTGACCAAGAGAATGAAAAGGCCGTTTGGCACAAATTTTGTTTGTGCTTTCGGTCAGAAATAAAAGTTGTAGTTTTTTAATAACTTAAAATCATATTTTAAAAAATATTTAATTAGTTAAAAAAATTTTAATTATATTTTAAAAGTTATAAAAATATTATATTTAAGTTTATAATGTATTATTAATATTTTTATATAAGTTTTAAATTTATTTTAAAAATATTTTTTTGACAAATTATATGTTTTTGACAAAAAAACACCTTTAAAAAACAAAAGTTCTTACCGCACTCATCTAAACACTTAAAGAAGTAATTTTTAAACTTAAAAGGTTAAAAATAACTTTTAAAAAACCCTATTAAACGGCCTAAAATATGCTGGATGATTCTAGCAAATGCTGCAGATGTCCCTCCCTTTGTCCCCGCCTTTGCTTTTCTTTTCTTTCCTTTTTTTTTTTTTTTTTCTTTTTCCTTTATTTTCCCAGATTGCTCTTCTGCGCTAACGATAGCGTCTAGGAAGCCCGCTTTAAAGAGCCTTTTAAACCGCGGGTTGAGCCTTTTATAGGCCCATTCAGAGTTTTAGGTCCTTTACTTCTAGCAGGATGCGACTTGTGGCTCCCAACCCGTTTACCGTTCAATTAAACGGCTGCACATGACAAATTTAATGAGAATCGAGTTAAAATATAAACTTTTGTTAATATTTTAAAAATAATAAAGTTACATAAAAAATAAGCGCTCAATTTTATGTACCTAGCAAGTTTTTTTCTTTTAAGTCTGGACACTTAAACTTAGTGTTTTGTACTTCATTCGTCTTAATTAATGAATTCAATGAATTCAATCAATATCTAGAGTCAAATTTAGAGGGTAATATGTATTTTTTAATTGGATAATGAAATTTCCCTTGCAAAGAAGAATAGTTATTGTAATAATATTTAAACTATATACTTAAAATTACATAATAATTATTTATTAATTTAAAAAAAAAATAGTTTAACAACCTTAACTTTTGTTATTTGTAAAATGCTTTCATTTTATTTTGTTATTATATTTAGATGACTGGTAAAATGCTGCTAGATTCTAACTTTTCCTTTTTTGCTTTCGTTTATTATTATTATTTTTTTCCATTCCTGTGTCTCCGTCTTACTTGTTTCAATACTTACAAAAAATTTTGCCTAGAAATTGACTCAGACAAGGCATAGAAATTGACAAAAATCAAGACCGTAGACACATAGTAACTTTGATTAACATAACTATTTCCATCATTATGGAGCAATCCAATAACTCAAACTTAGTCAAAATAATTAATCATCAACAGAAACTAGCAACAAACGAAAACTTAATATCATTCCCTTTCGTATCGGGAAAAAAAAATAGCAACATATGAAACGTCGTTATTAAGAGGCTCTCTCAACACAGCCATCGTTTTGTTTTGCGCCTAGCCTCACGGCTGCAATGCTCGAACTTGGTTACGTCGATGATTGGCTCGTCTTTAGGGGTTGACAAGAATAGAAAAGGAGAAAGAAAGAAGAGGAAGAAAATAATCTACTATGGTTCCCAAAGCCTATCATAAGTGTATAAAAGGGGGAATTTTAGAATTTTATAATGTTGCAATTCAAAATTTATAAAATTTTGCTATTTGTTCCAACTTTGATAAATTATTACTATTAGTTTTCATCCTTTTCATAATATATGTTATTTTCTTCTTTCTCCAATAATAAAAATTAAAGAATAATCTAAAATGAATGCGATGAGATTATAAAAGTTTACAGGATAAACATTGTTAATGGATTGCTGAGAAACATAAAGAGTTATCCTTCACCTTTGGTTATGCAATAAGCATCTCAACGCTCTGACAAATAATGGAACAACCACCAAGTTGACGTGGATGTGGTTGGCTATATAGCTAACGACGAGGTCGGCCGTCAAGATGACATGGATGAGGTAGGCCACATAGTTGATCTCATTCACCTAGCAGGTGCGAACTAGGTCGGCCACTTAGTTGAAGACAAGAAGTTGCTCACCTAGCCGATACCGATGACATCAGCACGAAGGTAAAAGGATGGCCAAAGAGACACTCGGTTGTAATCACCTCGGCCATGTTCATCTATTCACCTCGGTTAGGTTCATCTCGGCTTATATAAAAAATTTACCAAATCATCACAATGTCTGACCCAACGAACGGATAACTACAAATTTGAGATTCATGAAAAACCATATTTATCATTTAAATTGAAGATTTTCAAGATGGCAAAAAGCACTTAATTTTATCAGAATCTATAAGGTTCCAGATATGCAAAATAGATAAACCCAACGAAAGATCTCATCAGAGTCATCAAGCTAGTTAAATAAGAGATTATTTTGTATTTAAATTTGAATTGTAACAAGAAAATCGGAATATGATTAACCTAATAAACTATAACTAGAGGCTAGCTTTAGAGAGCAACTTAAGTCTCATTGTTGGCACAAACATTTTATATTCATATTCTCATACTGAAGCCCTACCACCTGAGAAAATCCATAGTAGGCATAGCCTTCAATTGAGGTGATCCATTCTAAAATTCTTGTGTTCTTTCTATTATTTTCTTACTGTCTTATATACTTCGTACTAGAGTCATTATTTCGATAAGAAATTTGAGAGAATCTTGTTAGAAAAGTTTTGCCTGTCAACAAACATGCTCTCGGATTTTGAAATGTACTTGATGTGGTCCTTATTCTATAATCTATCTCCAAATTCACCACCCCCCCTCCCCCAAAATATTGAGACAAACTACTTTTTAAACGACACTGTTGCATTTTCACTTGATTTAAGGTTAGGTATAATATTCTCCAAGATAAATTAGTTGAGCGTCAAACCTAATGTATATTCTCTCCTTGAATTAACTACTCAAAAGCAAGAAAGTGTAGGGGAAAAAAGTGGATAACGTACCAAATTCAGCTAGGTTGGTTAAGGGTTTTAAGGGTTTTAAGAAGTAGATGACTTTTTTCCCAAGTGTATGCATTTTCTATTCCATTTAAAAAAATAAAGCACTTCAAAATTGAATAAGAAGACTATTATATATTGTGGGGCACAACCAATATGTATCATAGTTCGGGAATCTTATTGACAAAAGTTTCATAGTTCAAGAAAAATTTGTAAATTTTTTATACTTTGATTTAAAACAATGCTAAAGAGCTCCAATAATATTGAGCAATAGACACTAATAAAATAGTCTCAAAGTATAAGGTTCATCTTTTATTAATTATAGTACTTAGTTTCGGTAAGCCAATAATTTTTCTATAATTATATATAGGAGCATGTCTATATATATATTTTTCCTAGCCTTCCACACAAGAAGATTGCTCTCTTGAGATCTCACTTGATTTCATCATAGGACTGTTTGGCAATTGGCATTTTTGTCCGGAACAGGTGTTTCCTCGTGTAAGCCTAAACTGACCTGACTAACAAAAGATGCCTAACACCTAAGGGTGGCAATTCGGGTCTACGGGTCGGGGTCGGGTCGAGTTGAGCCTTATATAAACAGCCAACACGCGCAACCCGAACCCGACCCGTGACCCGACGGGTCAAAAAAACCTCAACCCGGACACGACCTGATGTGGAGACGAGTTGACCCAACCCGACCCGTGGAACCCGCCAAGATACTACTTTGTACATGTTCGTGTTGACGCGACACACTGACCCGCTAAACCCGATAGACCTACAACATGATAGACCTAACAATAAGCTTATAAAATAAACAATAACCCAACAAAACAAAACCATCAAAAAAGTTAACAAAACTTTGTATAAGTTTAACAAAAACAAATATGCTAGAAGTTAGAATCATGTCAAGTTAGATATACAACAAATGTTAGACTAATTTGACACATTAAAATTAATTTCAGATTATATGGGTTACATTAAGGTCACACAAGTTTAATTTGGATTACACGGATTGATTAACAATTTTTAGGTTAATTTTCAGGTCAACCTTATTTTGACACATTTTTTGCGGGTTATTTCGGGTTGATTTCGTGTTGCTTCGGGTTGACCCGAACCCAACCCGTTTTTTGTGCGGGTCAGACGGGTTCGACCCAATTCCAACCCGAGGCCTATTTTCCCAACCCTAACCCGCATTTTTCGTGTCGGGTTCGTGTCGTGTCATCGGGTCGTGACCCAAATTGCCGGCCCTACTAACACCCTAGTATTTTTCTCTTATTTCTCTCTTTTTTTTCCATGCGATTTATTGACAGGAAAATACTTTAATTGAAAGTTTGTTACTTTGATATATATCCATGGACATAATACATCAACTAAAAAATTATAAATCGTGGAGCCAGCCACAGTATCCTAAAATTAAATAACAAATGAGGACAATTTATTTAGTTATAAATCCCTTTACCTTAACTATATACTGAGATTCGAATCACATTTAGTCCACCATTTTCTCTTCTTTTGTATAAAAAAAAATTAATACATAAATAAATAATAACGGAGCGGTAGTGACCAATTTAATGGAAAGAAAAATAAGTGGGCCTTAGGATGATGGATCCGTTCCTTAATATATAAAAAAAATCAAGAAAATGCAAAAAAAAAAAAAAAAAAGACGTTAATACTGGAATTTGCTTTCGGCTATTTTCTATCTATTAATAACAAGTCATGGAATGGTACAATAATGGGGTCAATGACTAGGGCATCCCAGAGGGCGGTTCCGATTCAGTGTCTTCCATCACTACAGCGTCTTTAATCTCTTGCAACATCTTCATCACCTGCCACATTGTGGGCCTTTGCTCTGGCGACGTTAAACTACAAGCAATGGCCACCTCAAGAAGCATCTCCATCTTGTTATTTTCCCCTCCATCGTCACCGCCATCCCTAGTCGATCTAACCCACGCCATCATCTCGTCCGGCGCCAAGAACGGTAACTGTGACGGAGACTTTCCGGTTATAAGCTCAAGCAGCAAGATACCGAATGCGTAAACATCGGACTTGGATGTCGCTTCGTGGTGTGAATTGCGCGTCTCCGGGGCTCTGTATGCAGCGGAATCAGGGTCATCGTCTTCGTTGTTGTTGCTGTTGTCACCACGCGGTGAATTGATAAGGACGGAGAGGCAGTAGTCGGCGACGCAGGCCTCAAAGTCGGGGCCAAGGAGGACGTTGCTGGACTTGAGATTGCCGTGGACGAGCCGCCATGCTTGGTGGATGTAGGAGAGGCCTTTGGCCACGTCCTCCGCTATTTTCAAGCATGATGTCCAGTGGAGTGGCTTTGCCCTTGTGGATTTTGTGCCTTGAACATGCAAAGTCTGTTTAGTATCTAAAAAAAGCACAGGTGTTGCAAATGTCATGTCATGACTTTACAAAAACAGGTCATGCAATTGTATTATTGGACAAATAAAAGGCGAAGCATTATCAACAAATGGTGGGGCAATCAGGAGGCAACATTGCCAGCAATTTCTCCAGTCATGTACGCCATATTATACCAAAATCGAAACTATATTTGCAAAGGCCATATTCACAAGTTGCAAACAATTTTTTGTCCAATGTTAAAAGAGTTTGACACGAGCTATTTGTATGTGGGGCCTCACGTTGTTGGGATGTGGTGGGGTTATTAGTACACTCTTGCTCTTCTAAGCTCCGGTGGGCCCCCACTGCTTTCTTCATGGAACTCTACCCAACACATGGGTGGTCAATTTTTAAAATCTGGCTTACCGGTTCAATAATTTATTATCATCGCGCCAAATTCCCAACGTCGTCTTCTTAATCACAAGCAAGATTCTCAGTGACACTGCTAGGATATGATTTGAATATAGATAAACCAAAACAAAATCTAGTCTAATCACCGCTTCCTTACCTCATAATTGCAACGTAATTATAATTTTTTATAAATTATGATAAAAACAATTAATAAAATCGCATGTTGACCGTCAACGTGAAACAATCACGTGCACCCACCCTCCCAAGCAACTGAATCCAGACCGAGTCAAGCACCCAAAACAAGCGAGTCGTCAACAGAGACAAACAATGAAACAAACCAGCAAGAAAAGAAGAAGATCAAAATGTAGCTCAAGCTTACCGTGAATGAGAGAGTAGAGACTGCCATTGGGCTGGTAATCATAAATCAAAAGCCGCTCTTCATTAGCCTGAAAATAAGCTCTGAGCGGCACCAAATTGGGATGCCTCAACCCACCCACAGACTCCATATGCGTCTCGAAAACTTCCCTACTCGTCCGTGCCATCTTTCCAGCGTCAAGCCTCTTGACGCTCACAATGAGGCGGTTGTCGAGCACCGCCTTGTAAGTCGTGCCAATGGTGCCCCTCCCCAGCATCTCCGCCGACGCCCTCATCAGCTGCTCCAGCGAGTACACCTGTGCCTCCCCCGCGCAGAACGCCAAGCTCCCGCTCTTCGCCACCTGCATCCCTTGCTGCGCCCTCTTCACCTTCTCCTCCAGCTCCTTCTCCTGCTCCACCCCCACCGCAGCCGCCACCTCTGCATCGTCGGAAGCCATCGTCGCCGCCATTCCCTTTCCAGCGCTGCTGTTGTTCCTCTGTTTCTTCACGGCCATGGCAAAGCAGAGGAGAGAGCAGATCAAAACCAGCACTCCGCATGAAAAGCCGACAATTTCCGCCGTCTGGCGCTGATTCTTCTCTCCCGATTTCGCCAACTCGCCGGAGTTCGAACCTAGCGCCGCCGTTGGGGGCCGAGTCGAGACGGACGACGTTGGGCCGAAGAACGGCGGGCTTGGGCTGCACTCTTTGTGGATGATCTCGCCGCAGAGGCCCGGGTTCCAAGAAAACGACGACGGTTCGAATCGGAGCAATGTCGGAGTCACCGGTACGGCGCCGGTGAAGTTGTTGCCGGAGACGTTGAAGAATTTAAGAGAAGACTGGTTCATCGGCGGGACGGAGCCATTAAAGTGGTTCCACTCGAGACGGAGGTAGCTAAGCCGGGCGAGGTTGGCTATCCAGGGAGGCAATGATCCGGTGAAGTTGTTGTAGGCTAAGTCCATCGTACGGAGCCTGTGGAGGAAAAGAATCGACGGCGGGAAAGAGCCGGAGAAGGAGTTATGGTCAAGGAAGAGGCTTTTCAGGTTTCTGAGCCCGGAGAGGTCTGGAATCGGTCCGGTGAGCGAGTTGTTCTGTAGACTCAGGACTCGGAGCTGGTCGAGGCGAGTCAAGGTGTTGTTTGCGAAAGTGCCGCCGAGATCTAGCCCTTGGAATACAAGGCGGACCACCCTGGACTGCACGCACTGGATTCCAGCCCATTTGCAGAAGGAAAAAGTGTCGTTTGGATGGGAGAAGAAAGGAAGGTTGTTTCTCAAATCGGCTTTGGATTTGAAGGCGAGAAGTGCGAGAGCGTCGGAGGGTGCAGTAAACGTTGAGTTCTCAGCGACTGATAAGTAGGGAAAGAAGGCATGGAAAAGACTGAGAAAGAAGAAGAGAATGTGAAGAGAGATTTGCCGTTTATTCTTCCGCATTCTTGAAGAAACAGAGGATAAAAATGGGTCTAATGTCTCTGCGTTAAGCTTTTTTAGAGACTAGGAAACAAACAAAAAAAGGTTTAAGCTTGGACTGCATATTTTAGTTTGATGTGGTTGGTTAAAGGCTGAGACTTTAGGAAGAGAGGTAATAGTGAGGAGGAAGAGGAGTAGATGACAAAAGCAAGTGAGCAAAGTATTACGTTCAGCTGTCGGACTGCAAGCTCAGAATCACGTGGAGGTGGGGAAACAAGTGAAGTTTTAAGTCCTTACTCCTCAAAGGCCAAGTCGGTAAAACAGAAATTTTTGCAATGTATAGAAAAGAAAGCGAAAACACTGATTTTTCTGATTCTAGTTTTTATAAATGAGTAAATGATAAATTAGTTTTAGGTTAATTAATTAGATGATTTTTACTTAATATTTTTTTGTTAGTTTTGAGCAATTTATAAGAATTTGATAGTGTTCTATATTCTTTTGTTGGTTTTGAGGAAAAAAAGATGCATGTTAACAAAGTGCGGGACAAAACAGATCAAAAATAAGCAAAAGTAGACTCGGGAACAAAACGGAGCCTAGACACCAGTTTATGGGCGTCTAGGCGCTCTTGCAAATGAAGTCTCACATAGAAAACACAAGAGCATAGCACTTAGGTGTCACAATTTGGGCGCCTAGGCGCCATTTGAAATGACCAGTGTATCGACTAGGCGCTATAATCATGGCGTCTAGGCGCTACTTCAAAGCCTAGGCTTCGCAGTAATAACGCCTAGGCGCTAGTTTAAAAAATTTTTTACAGGCCATTGTAGCCAATCCTGGTGCCTAGGCGCCATTATGAAGCCTAGTCGTCAGAAAATCGAGCCTAGGCGCCATGGCAATCTCAATTCAAATTTTAATATAATTTCGTTTCAAAATTGTCCTTCCAAACCCTAACCCATAAATAGAACATTATAGAGGGTTGGAAGACGAATTTTTACAGAGAGAAACTGCAGAAAAGAAGGGAGAGAACTAACTGCTTTGAAGAGAAGATCGGTGCAACCCTAGAGACGGAATCCATCTTCACATCTAAATATACAGTTCTTTTCTTCTACTCCTCATGTTTAAGATATTGTTTAGGATGATTTTTAGTTTCATTATGAACTAATTTTCTCTGTTCTAAGGCTACGATGTAGCCGGATAATGAATGTTTACTTTTATTTAATTTAATTCAATTCGATGTTTATTCATTATCTATGTTGAGTATTTAATCTAATCTTAATGCTTGTAAAAGTTTGCGCACCTTTTTCATGAATTGTGATGTAATTTGAGGATGAGAAGCGATAATTAAATTAGACCATGGTTGAATGCCATGAGATCATCATAAGATAGAGATAACTATCAAACTTGTGTAACGGTATGAATTTCTTGTGTCTTGATGAATCTTGGTAAGTTTAGAGTTTCCACTGAGATGTAAGAAATTTGCTAATTGGGATAAATCATTAATGCTTGAGAAAGATTAATGACAACCTAAGAGAAATTCATTATCGGCATAGAAATAAACGTCAATTGATTAGATTAGATAATGTAGATAAGATTAATCCGGTGAGTCGGAAACCCTAGAAGTCTTAACATATTGAAATCTCATTTGTTAAAGTTGCAATTTCTCAATTTTCGTTCATTTAGTTTGTCTTACTTTTACCATTTTATCATTCCATTGTTTCCTATATCCCAGTTATTTAAATAGAATTAGAGTTAGAGTAATTTGGTACTCAGTGACAATTAGTCCTCGAGGGACGATCTCTACTCTCACTTTATTACTTGTTAACGATACGTGCACTTGCGTTAGATTTTCCACAACAGTAAATTTTGAATATTTTGAGGGGTTTAAAGTGGGATGCTGATGACCATTAACAGCTTACCGGTTGAAAAATAAATAAAAAGATCAGTCCTATTTAGCGTACTAATAAAACAATATAGTTTATAATCTAAAACATACATTATATATTAGGCTGATGTGGTGTTTTTGTAAACATAAGTTAGGACTATAATTTTTAATTGTTAAAATATATGCTTTTATATATTATAATATTAAAAAATATATAATATAATATTAAAATTTTATTTATTTTAATATTTTTAATCAAAACTAGTTTTAACAAACGCTGTCAAATATTGTTGCGAGCAATAATCTTTCAACCGTGAAACGATTTTTTAAATAAAAAATTATAAATCCAGTGTTTGGAGAGCTGCGGCCCCCTATTTGGACTAAGCTAGAAGCCTATGAGTAGCGAATTTCCAAACGCTTTTGATCAGTTTGAATCTCTTCTTTTGGAGGAGGGTTAGAGATGGGCATATTGTTGTCCACGTGAATTCACAGTCCGTCAGTCCCCATGTTCTCGCAAAAAAAAAAAAAAGCCTTTGGAGATTCGATTTCGACTACAATTTAACGTCCCCCTTCCGACAAATGCAGTATTATGGAGAGTTTAATTTCATCTCATTATTCATAAAAAAACATCAACATCTCATTAATTTCGAAACCACTGTCCATGATAAACAATGACAATGACACTTTTCACAACTGTTAAAAAAGAAAAACAAAAATAGTTTATTAATATTGCCTTGTAGTAACCCATCCGATGACAGGTCAGAAACGCCCAAGTGAAACCACAGCCTGAATCCGATCCACTCGGCCGTACAGGTAATTGTACCCCTGAGAGCTTTTTGAAGTTTTTTCACATTTATTATTCTAGTTGACCTTATATTTAAGCCTATGTACATTATGAAAGGCAATCGTATCATTTAAAGATATTTTTCCCCATTTTATTCTTCGATAATGTCATAATAGAGAAAAATGGATAATATTGGAATATACTAAAAGCTGAATGATTTCATTGTTCCTTTCAGGCTTTTAGATATATGTTTTGTCCTTTCGAGAAGTTGCAAATATATAACTTATCCTAACCCAAACAATTTTTAATTAAAACGTTTAGAAAGTAATTAATAATGCATTATTAGATGCAATTATCAATCAAAATGGTAAGTATAGGATAAATAAGTATGGTAAGAAGTGTTCATAGTAAGTAAATAATGGTAAGCATGCTAAGTAAAATAATTAAAAAATAATTTACAGTATTAGTGAAAGTTAACGTAATGCAAGTACCTTAAATTCATGGTGCCAAACGAGATTAGATAGCATCAATACCTAAAGGAGCATCCGGAAAGTTTGAAAAAGTTGAAATGCCTTCTTCCTTTAAATAATACTAACACAGGGTCTAGTAATTTTTTATATATCTTTGAACATGTCATGTCTATATTTTGTTATATAGTGTGAAAGCAGAAAATATTGTAGTAAAAATAAATATAAATGGATTTGAACATATTCAAACATCAAAATTTTAAAAGGACGAGTTACATTGAAAAGATTAGACCCAATTCAATGACTAGTCATTCTCATTGGAAGATTTTGATGTAAGGGACAAAAAAAATTTTGAATTGGGTAAAAGTCCTTTTTTTTTTGGAACAAAAAAAACAAGTTTTTTTGTGTAGGTAAATTGTCTCAGTTTTTTTTTTTAAAAATAAAAAAAAATGATTATAACAGGATAAAAAACCTCAACATAATAAAAAAAAAAAAAAACTGAGATCCATTTACCAATCATGAGCGACAGCCAAGACTAGAGAGGTAGAAGCAGTACATTATAGAACGAAGCCAAGCGAATATGCTAAGGTGAGCCCAAGCAAAACCACTCGTGGAGTGAAGTCGTAAAAAGAGTTTTTATATATTTTGTTGATATTTACACGAAATTCTGCTGAATTTTATAATTCATCATATAGGAAAACGATGTTACGGCATTCTTTTAACATCTTAATTTTAAAATACATAATTTTTTGCATTTTTCAATGAAAATAGTGATTTATCAAATATATAGTTTGTTTGTCACTCACACTCACAGTTAAAACTTTTACAATAAAAAGTTCGCTACACTTGCAATATATTAAAAAAAAAACTATAATATTTTAAATCAATATTAGTTCTAACCACAGTTTTAACAGTAAACGCCAAACAAAGGCTTACTCTCAAGCAGAGGTAAGATTGGTAGAAAAGTGAAAACTTTTGAGATTGGGCAAATATTTCAGCGCACTACAATAATAAAGGGCAGCAAACCGTTTGGGCGTGGCTCCTTTTTGTCACTACAGGTTCCTTTCTTGTTCCCTTCGAGAGATTAGAAATTTGAATTGCAAGTAAAAGCTTTGTTGAATAGAGCCATAAATAAGATTTTTCCAAACCAAATGGATTTCTGTTAAATGCCGACCTTTTCCGTTAAAAGTTTAACCTCAACTTTTACCACAAGCGTACTTATTTACCTGTAGCAGACAATTTCTTCAAGAGCTTCAGAATTTTATTTTGTCTCAAGAGCTTCAGTTTTGTTGGAACAAGTTATTGCAACGCCTTCTAACTTTATAGCAACGGCAGACTACCAACGAATTGGGTAAATGACCCCACTAAAATAGTATCAATACAACACGCACATAAATAATTCTGGGTATTGGAGGCCAACCAGGAAAAGCTCGTAACTTGTAAGTTGGTACTATGGTCTTAAATAATTCTCTATCGGCCCATTGAAACCTCAAGGAGAGCTAAAAAGATAGAGAAAAGTGTGTAAATAATCTTATCCATTAGGCCTCTGCCAAGGTGCTCTACTTCCCTGGACTATATAATAATGGCAAATCAAACAACAAAGGCTTATTGGGTGGTGGTGGGATGGCGGTAAAAAGATAACCCATTAAGGTTGTATTTTTTATTATTTAGGCCATCGATTCTTCTTGTTCATAGTGAGGTTGTAATTATACATTTTTATAAGTTTATCGAATATGGCTTCAACTACTGTGATTTAGGCTGCTTGTTAAGAGACAAAAGTATATACCAAGCAAGTTCTCTTACCGTTTTATCTATGACCTTAATATATTACTCGTACGTTGCTGAGTGGGGACATGGGACAACACTAATTTTTTTTTATTGAATAAAACAAAAATGCTTATTGGCATGGGGAAAAGAGATGTGTAGCAAATTGCGGACTTCTTCTCTTGTGGAAACACAGGCAAGTTTCCCACTTGATATATCATATCCAGCTCTCCCCAATTAGGACAACTGACAAATTAATAGCAGCTACCAAAACTTGTAAACAGTGACCATTTGACAAGGTACATTCAATATACGTATTTATTAATCAAAATCTTTTGCAATAATGCGGCTACTTTGTAAATTCATAAGCTGGACCACTTCAACGCAGAAGTAGAAGACATTTTCATGAGCTCTTTAAATCATCAGCCTCACCTCATTAAACAGGGAATTTTTTTTTCTTTTTTCCTACCGGTACCTAAAGTTTGAGAAAGAGGATGTCCCTACAAAATCATTTTACCTGCATGTAATCAGGAGATAAATCCCACGCTCCATCCCAATTGATGTATTGTCAAGTTTGGATCATTTTGCCTCTTTTCCCAATAATTATTTCACTCACTTTAGTGTTGGAATATATAAAAATGTTAAACATAACTATTGATTATTGATAGTTTTGATCCGTTTTTCTGTTAAAACTTAGCGATTGTATTATGAAATTATGACCGAATTCAGTTAGGATTTAAGTATAAGATTGCCTAACAAAAATCAATAATAAATAGATAGTGTGTCATCATTCAGCAAAAAGATAAAGATAGTATGTCATCTGTTAGGTTTAAATTTTGTAATGGCATATTGTCTTTGTAAATTGAAAACAGGAAAAGATTAAAAAAAAAAAAGAAAGAAAGAAAAAAATACTTAATGCTTATGTGATAAATATAGGGAATATCAAAGTCTTGAAGATAATGCTAAAACCATGAAGATTTTATTTGAAAAAGATTTCAGAGATAAAGGCAAGACATTGAGAAGAATTTCAGGGTATATTTTAAATTCCTAGTCAGAATCCAAGTCTATCTTAATTGGGAAGCAACTTTGATTTGAAAAATGATTGAAAATTTGAATTAAAGGAGGATTGTTTATAAAAGCTAAGACTTGAGCGTGATTTAGTGGTTTTAAATGAAGAATATTTGATTTAGAAAAAGAGATTGTGAGTTTCAGAGGTAGATCGTGTTAGTTTTGAAATTTAAGTTCAAATCTGTCATAACAGATTCTACGACGGTTCAAATTTTTGATAAGGTTTTACTGCCTATAAAGGGAGGACAAGTTTGAGACTTTTTTTTTGGAGTTTCTAAGGGTAAACAAACATAAGGACAATGAGTTTTTGTCTAAGAAGAGACACGGTAGACAAGAGTCTCGTAAAGCATATCAAAGATGAGTGGTGCTCGCTGATCAAGGTCAAGCGTTAATCACTAAGAGGGAGTCTTACATTGATTAAGTCCAATTGGTGTTTGTATACAGTTTTTTTAGTATATTATTCAACATCTGGGTGTAATCTTGAGGACGTAGATATAACAACTGAATCTTAATAACAATTTGCTTGCTTATTTCATGCATTTGTAATTTTTAACTAATTGAACTTTGATTAAAAATTTGATAATTTTCTTAAAATATATATTTCATCATCAATCACATACTTTCTTTTCTTTAAATTTAATTGGGACGAGGACCCTCCCACCCCCCAAGTTTTTTATGTTTTTACTTACACTACTAGATAAATTTGAGGGGATAAAAAAAGAAGGTTACATCATTCAGTTCGTAAAAGTAACCATGAAAGTGGAAGTCAAGATATTTCACAATTGAAATTAAAAAGGGCTAGAAGCAACACGGCATGAGGAATATATAAAATTGATTACTATACATGCAATTTTGATATTACAAATTAAAAAGAAGATTATTCAAAGTTCAAACTTTGTCCCTAGGAATATGAGCAGAGGAGGTCAGTGTGGGGAAGGCTCTTGAGGGCTCAATGAAGCACGAGAATATGGAAACTGATCAGAAAAAGGCTCACAAGGAATGAGATTATAAGACCACATGTAGGGACAAAACCTCTTAGGATACGAAAAAAAAGCCCCACATTCCTCCTCGGATCTCTGGTATGGAAGATCAGGAATGCAATTCCTCCTAATATCAAGAACACCTCTCTCTATCAATCTCCTACAAAGAGGACCAACATACATGAAATAGTTATCGGACAGTGAAAAGTTGGCCAAGTTCTTCAGCTCATAACAAACCACCTCCGGCACCATGCCGTACAGCAAGTTACCGGCAAAGTTGAGCTGTTCAACCTTCACCAAACAAGCGAGCGAGAACGGTAACGGACCGGTCAACCGGTTGTTACCAACGTCAAACACTACGGCTTCTTTTAGAAATCCGATTTCGTAGGGAAGACAGCCGGTTAACTCGTTGTTGAGAAGCAAAACCTCGGTCACTGAGGAAAACAGTTTTGCAATCGACGTCGGAATTGGTCCAACGAACTTGTTGTTTGCCAAGGTTAGATAAATGATGTGAGAGCTGATTCCGAGATTATCAGAAAGATTTATCTGCATGAAATTGTTGTTGTTGATGAAGAGGGCTTCGAGATTTATCAGCGTGAAAATCTGAGGTGGGACCGAGCCGGTGAAGAGATTAAACCTTATGTCCAAGAAACTCAGGCTTTCAATGCCCAGAACAGCATTGGGAAAGGAACCAGAGAATTTGTTGTTACTGATATCAAGCTCATAGAGATACTTAAGCTTGGCGATGTTGGGAGAGAGAGTTCCTGAGAAGTTGTTTGAGTTTGCATGAAAAAGAGCTACGTCAGGAAGCCGGTCCAGGAAGCCGTCAAGCGTGGGTGCGGAAAGTTGGAAGCCGTTAAAGTCGACGGAAGCAACGGCCGTGGCGGAGGCGTTGTCTGGAGGGCTTTCGCAGTAGAAGCCTGTGTAGTTGCAGACGTCGGAGCCAACCCAAGTCTTGGTGATGTTGAAAGGATCTGAGGTGATGAGGGACTTGAATTTTTGGATAACAGGGTAAACTACGGCAAGCCTTTCGTCTGTGAATTCGAGAAGTTCCACCGTGTTTGGTCGTGATGGTGGTGGCTGCAGCGGCGGCCGCGGCCTACGATGGTGGCCAGTGACGAACTCGACAGTTTGTTTCTCGGCGTAATGTGGCAGAGCGTTGAGAATGAGAGAGGCTAATAGGATGGAGAAGATTAGAGTCATTCTTTCCTTTGTGGTGTTTGTGTTTGTATAAGCAGGTTTTTGAGAGCAAAAGATTGGAAAGGCAGGATAATGTTGGGGGGTTTCAAGCACAATAAGAAGAATGGCTGCATCAGAAATAGGGAGACATGATAGAACTGTTTTGCATCCGTTATGCACTTAATATGTTTGATCACAACACTTCTTTTATCAAATTTTATACTTTTGTTTTGTCATACTAAATAAATAAAATGTTTTGTTTGGTGCTATGCGTGGTGGGCCACAAGTGGTGATGCTGGATCAAGAATGGGAGAAAACAATGATGAGTAATATGGAGTAGCCACTTTTTGTTTGTTGAGGCTTTCAAACGGTTATAAGACGTTTGGAAATGTACTTAATTTTAATTTAAATTTTGTAAGAAAAAATAATTAACAGTTTCAACCGGATCTAATTCTAATTTTACCTATAAGCAATCCAATGTCTTTGTCCACGGCAAAACAAGTTTATGGGTTATTGAAATTATGAGTTCTTTATTATAAGATATTGAAACTAGTAAACTGAGAATAGATTTTATTTTGTGGTAATAGCAGACTTGTGTTCTTTAATGTTGATTGTGGATTGGTCGGTCAGCATCTAATAAATCCTATCAATTTTTAAAGTCTCAATTTTCCTACTTTTGTGCTGGACATTCCAGTGCCACTTTCTTTGTGGCGGATATAAGTATAATTGGGTCCAGCTAGGCGCAGCCATCAGAATTTTAGTGACCACGATCTATTAGTGCACAATTTAAAAGAACATTATAGATGTACTTGTCTCTCTTGCAATTTGTTGATCCTGCTATATTTAAAGGGACATAGTTGGTTTTTATCTTATGCTACTGATAAAGGCACACAAAACATGATTATATGAAATTTGTCTAACTGCACTTTTTAGATGGATTGCCTTTATGGGGCTTTAATTAGGAATTGAATTGAGACAAAATATGAGATAAAACCATCAGAAAGAGCAATTTAGTTCAAGTCCTGTTCTTCTAGTGATCCTTGACGAAAGAAGAAAGAAGAACGTTATACTCGATCCACATTTTCATTTGCAAAATCTCCTATACTGAAAAAATTTATATATCGTAGTTATAACTGGGTTTTCAAATGCTGTTCAACATAGCAACTTTATTGCACATGTGAATAACGAATCAAATGGCTTCGGAGATACGGGGCCGGTTATGCATCTACGATAAGTTCTTGACCACCAGTTCCTACAGTTCCACCTTCTCCTCTAAATTCCAAATGTTCAACTACGGCGGAATTGCACAGAATAAAAAAAAAAATGGATGAAATGCACTTAAAAAAATGATGAAATGCTTAAAAACGACAATAATAAAAAATAACAAAAAGACGAGAATACAATATAAAACCACTACAAGAAGAAGACTATTTAGAGATGACTTTTATCGTCGCTAAAATAAAAAAAAGTCGTCTTTAAAATTTTTAAACGACGAAAATGTCGTCACTAATATATGATAACTAAAAATATTTAGCGACAACATTTTAGTTGTCGCTAACGTCGTCGCTAAATATTTTTAGTACTTTGTAAATTGTAACAAATTCAACGACGGCATTTGTTGTCGTTAAAAATATCAACGACGATAAATGTCGTCGTTGTAGTTTATAATTAGGTATTAGCGACGATAAATGTAGTCGCCGTATTTAATAATAAGCAACAACGACAAATGTCGTTGCTGTATGTCTTTCTTTTCTTTTTTTTTTATAGAATGCTCTAAAATTTCATCCCTAGCCATAATAAACCCTGCAAGCAAATAACTACCAAGTTATAGATATATTTTCTCGTCACACTATAATAACTAAAAAAGTTTGATATAAATAAAATATAACTATATAGACAATATGTTTATATGTACATTAAGTCAACAAGTCTGAATCATAAAAATATAAACTAGTCTCCTAAATTATCGGTTTCCTCATCATTACCATTGTTTTCTTCGTGACGTGGATAGGAAGACATAAAAGGTGGAGGTGATGGTGGTGGTGGTGGTGGTGGTGGAGGAGGGGGAGGCATTGGTAAATCTAAATCCGACAGTAGACGCTTAAATATTGCTGTCATTTGATTTTGATATTGAGCCATTTGATTTTGATATTGGGCTTGTTGTGTGTTATACCGAGATTGTTCCCCCATCCATTGTTGCACCTGTGGAGGTACTTGTGACTGTGAACGAGCCTCCTCAAGAGTAGCTGCTACAAGAATGTCTTTTCTCATCCTCGGGCCCACTTCTTTCCTATGCCCTTTGTGTGATCCAAGCACATTCTCTGCTATCTCTTCTTCATTCATGAGATGTGCTCGAACTAGAAGTAGAAGCAAATGCAGCAGAAGCAGATGCAGCAACAGCTTGGGTTTGTTGAGTATGCATCTGAAGCATTTCCTTCTACAAATTCCATTTAACAAAATAAATTACAATCCAACTTAAAATTTCATAACTAAAACTAAATAAGTTATATGACTTACATATCTAGCCTCTGCAGCATCATTAACCCATCTGCCATCAGAATATTGATGACATTGACGCCAATTTTTCAAAATTGAATTTAGTTTCGTTACTATGAAAGTAACGTAAACAGAAAGTCAATGCCTCATTTACAACATAAGCTTCTGCAATTGATCCTTCCAGTCGTGCTCGATTTCTAACATACTGATTAAGTGACTCAATATACCACTCGAAAGGGTACATCCACCTTGTATGAACAGGACCCCCTTGCATGGCTTCTTCCGGCAAATGCAAAGCCAAGTGAACCATTATATCGAAAAATGCAGGCGGAAATATTCTTTCCAACTTGCATAATATTATGACAATTTGGTCTTCAGCTTTCTCTAAATCAGAGATCTTTAGGGTTCTAGAACAAATTTGTTGAAAGAAATAACAAAGTTCAATAATTGTATTAGTGATCTCTTTCTTTAGAAATGGATGAATATCGACCGGCAAAAGACGTTGCATAATGACATGACAATCGCGCGATTTAAGTCCAGTGATCTTACCATCAGTATCGACGTTCTTTTTCAAATTTGCCGCAAACCCATCAAGAAACTTAACGGATTTAATAAAGGAACCAAATTGTTTCTGTTCTATAGGAGTTAAAGTGTAGTCTGCATGATGTTTCATCCATCGATTCCCATCCTTAAAAAGATACAATTCATTCCTTATTTGCATGTCAGCTAGATCCATTATTGCTTTGTCTGTGTCCTTTGACTTCCCATCAATATTCAATATTGTACCCAACAAGCTATCATAGACGTTCTTCTCAATATGCATGACATCTAAGTTGTGTTTTAGCAACAAATCTGACCAATATTCTAATTTAAAAAATATACTCTTTTTTGTCCAGTTTAACTCATTAGGTTCTCGCCTACGTTTTTTTCCTCCAAAATCAATGTGCTTGCCTGGTAATCTACGTCGCATACGTTCTAACTGATTTAATATTTCAATTGTAGACAAGCGTGGAGGCGGGGGTCCTTTCTCAACCGTACCGTCAAATTGTTTGTCTCTCCTCATGATATTTAAAGTTGGAAGGAATCGCCGATGGCCTATATAACACATCTTACTCCTTAAACGCTTAGAAGGAGTATGCATGTTGCACGTTGGACATGCGTTGTATCCCTGGTCAACCAGACAAACTACTTCGAGCAGAAAAATCATTGATCGTCCACAACAACGCAACATGCATCCTAAATGATGCATTAGCGTAGACATCATGAATTACCAATCCATGCTCCCAAAGCTCTTTCAACTCATCTATAATTGGTCTCAAAAACACATCTATATCCTTTGCAGGAGCATTAGGTCCCGGAATCAACAAAGTCAACATCAAGTATGGTTCCTTTGTACAAAGCCATGGAGGTAGATTATATGTTGAGAAGATAACTAGTCACATACTGTAAGGTTGACTCATATTTCCAAACGGACTAAACCCATCAGCCGCTAAACCTAAACAAACATTTCTTACTTCAGAAGCAAAATCAGGGTACCTACGATCAAATGCCTTCCATGCCTCTCCATCTACTGGATGTTGCAAAATGCCTTGCGTAGATTGACCAAAACCATGCCATCTCATATCTCTTGCAGTATGTCTTCAACCGATCCTTTAAAGGGAAATAGCGTAATACTTTATGAGGCACTCTTTTTCTCTTTGTGCTTGGATTCACCCATCAACTCTCACCACAAATAGGGCAAGTGTTTATATCAGCATATTCTTTCCAAAATAAAGCACAATCGTACTTGCACACATGAATTGTCTCGTAACCTAAACCCAACTTGCGTAACTTCATCTTGGCCTCATAATGTGAAGTAGGAATATTATTCCCCCCTGGTAATGCCTCATTTAAAAGCTTTAGCAAAGAGTCAAAAGATTTGTTGGTCTATCTATGAAGCACCTTTAAATGCATCAATTTTACTAAAAATCAAGAGATGAAAAGTTTTCGCATCCAGGATACAACTCTGCCTCAAGCTCAGCAAAAAGTTTTTCAAACTGCCCAGAATTGTATTTTCTGGTTGAGCTTGACTCTTCTGGTTCAACGTGATTGTTGGCCCCCACTACATCATCTAAGACATTTCGCATCTCGTCAGTAGATTGTTCATGTGTTTCATAACCATTAATGTTCGCATTATAAGATTCTCCATGGTATATCCACGTAGTATATGTTCGACTAAATCCCTTGTCAATTATATGAACTTCAACCACTGGTAATGTTTGTCTTGCTACATTCAAACAATTAATGCATGGACAACTAACTACCCCATCCTCATTCATGTAGTTTTTTGCTCTTTCCAAAAATGCCATTGCACCATTCTAGTATCGATCAGAAAAGTGATCATTTTCAAAAATCCAACTCTTGTCAATCGTCATATTGATGTTTTCAATCCTATTGTCAAATGTAATATAACTCATAAATATGGAAAATTTTCTACTAAACAAATATAGTTACATAATATTGCGTTGCATAATACAAACTAAGCAAAAGGCATGACAATCAAAATTAGATGATCAAACATATTGTAATTCATGCGGTTAAAAACTTCACACGATGAGAATGATAGAAATAATAACATGTCAAATTTCTAAAGAAAATTACCTCACCTAAGTGATTGAAGAAGAAATGTGACAAACAACCAGCTGACAACAACAACAAACACTGTCTCTTGGTAAGGGCAACCTGCATTGTCAAACACAAAGAACCGTTAAGCAATCATAGCACACATTGAGCATCCAAGGTCCAAAGATGCAAACTTCAACCATTAGAAATAAGTGCAAGAAAGAATGCATGTTGAAATTCAGTTACAGAATTTTATTGATATGCAATATACAATATCCCAAAATAATTTCTTTACATTTTTGGTTGTTTTTCCTGCTCAATACAATAATTGTGGCACAACTTTTTGGGCCATCGCATCAAGTTTCCAACGCTATACAGTAAACCCTTTCGTTTCTATTGTTTTATATTGTGACTTGCGAGTTGTGACCAAGTAATCTTTTTAAATAAATAAATATAAACCAACCCTTATAGTCTAAAGTATGTAATACGAAACCAACTTTGTTACAATATTTATACACTATTTAACTCAAAAAATAGTACCATATAATTGTTGTAGTGATTCCTTTCTCTCCCCATTCCCTAAAAAAAATTCTTTATCTCCCATAGATAGATCATAAACCCAAGTTGACCTATAAAAGCAACAATATTACCCTATTCATCTTGAAGCTCAAACAAGTTATCTAATTACAACAATAAAATGGAACCAAATATAACCTTAGAAAATACGAGCTTCACTTGTCTGAAACATAAAGGGAGGAAGACTAGCACGAATTCAGTTATCTGAATTGCTCTCTCTCCCACAGAAAGATCATAAGCACATATTGAGCAATGGCAACAATATTACTCCCATTATTAAGTTCAACTGAAGTCAATACAAGAAAATATTGCATCTAAACAAATAAAGATCCAACATTCCAATAGTATACTTAACATGTCCTTTGCTTAAAAAATGAAAGCTTCACACACTACAACAATTATATGAGACCTCATATTTTAGATTTTGTTTTTCTTTTAGAAACTTTTTTGTACTTTTTTTTAGAACTGTAAAGGAGTAATAGACTTCAGTGTAGGATGGGTAGAATTTAGGGTGCAAATATAATTAGAATATAAATTTTTACTTTTATGTTATTTGTCTATGGTGTTTTTACTGCAGTCGGATATGGTGTTTTTTTTTTTCTTTATATGGCAAAAAAGGTAAAAAAAAAAACTCAATGGTGTGCCTTTCATTTTGCTTCTGTACTCCTGCAAAGAAAATGAATGTATGCTAGGTGAATTAGTAGTTAAAATGAATGTATGCTAGGTGAATTAGTAGTTCTCCTTTATTATTCTATAGTTCTAGTCCACCTATATTGAATGGAGGAAACAAAAACTATGCCGCATTGCTTTAAGCCTCGAAGGAATGTCAAAAATAAATCATGAAATCCATACAATTGTATTTACGGTTTTGACAAAAAGGTGCTAATTACAAATTGCTTTAAGCCTCTATAGTTCTCTCAGGCTTGTTTCATCTTTGTCGTGCTAAACAAAAATGGTAAAAGGAGTGTATCCATTCTAGTATTGAAGAGATCTTGGGAAGGCATCTCATGTCAGATAAGGTGTGGAAATTATAACCAAAAAAAAAAAAAACCCTTACCAGGTGTGGCGACAGCGAATCTCCGACGTGGAAAACATGAACAATCTGGCCAACGACACTGTCTAGCTCCGGCGGGGCTCGTACGGGTCGTAATGTGTTGTTTCAAAAAAATTTCAGAGAGAGAGAGTCTGAGATACAATCTCTATACAGACAAATATCAGAGGAAATCAAGGCAGGAAAGTTTAACAAAAAAAAAAAAAACCCTTACCTGGTGCGGCGACAACGAATCTCTGGCGTGGAAAACAGCAACAATCCGGCCAACGACACTGTCTAGCTCCGGCGAGGCTCGTACGAGTCGTAAAGTGTTGTTTCAAAAAAATTTCAGTGAGAGAGAGTCAGAGAGCGTTGAAAAGGGAGAGAGGATCGATTCCTTTCAGACGAGATGAAGAGGCTGGATCGAGAAGCGGGTGAGGGGAAAGCTAGGTTTTGGGAATAAGTATTGTCTTTTAGCGACGACATATGTCGTCTCTAAATATATACATATCAAAACGACAACGTATTAGAATTCAATGAGGACATTTATCATCGCTTAATATGCAAAGCCCGCGAATTTATGACGCGTGTTTGGGAATTTCAATGACCAAATTTTTTACAAATATTTAGCGACGATTATATCGTCGCTAAACATAATAACCGACGATAAATATCGTCTCTAATTTTATTACGAAATTACAAAATTGTATTCTGTACAGATTTAGCGACGACAATATAATCGCTAAAAAATAATTTAGCGACGACATAAAAGTTTAGTCGCTAAATCATATAATTGTTGTAGTGAACAAACGACATCAATTTAGATAAACAACAACCACCTCAAATGAAACGTGCAATTAAATGGAAAGGAAAATCAACTTTAAAAAAAACAATATAATCTAAAACTCACAAAAAAGCTAAAAGACATCAACATGAAAACGGAAGCGACCTGCCAAAAGACAGGAACATCAAAACGTCACAAACATAAAAACGACAATACAATGTGAAACGACAACAACATTAATAAATAGCAATAATAGGAATTACTATAGTGTGAAATCGCATAAACTTGATAAACGACCACAACTTGAAAAACGAAAACAAAAAACATAAAACCAACAATATGATAAACGACAACAATGTGAAAACGACAAAAAAGCTTAAAAACGAGAATACTATTTAGTGACAGCATACAACCTCTTTCTAAAATTTGTGATGTCGTTAATAGAAAGAACGACATCCAGTATATCATTAACCAGAAGAGATCCTGAAAAAAAATAAACTACATGTTGTTCCTATAACGATAAAGTTTTAAATGGGTGCGAATGAAACTCCAAACGACATAATCTTTTTTCCTACAAGAAAATTTAACGTGGTCTGTTTTATGAATTACAACCGACAGTGCACAACTGCATACTTTAGTTGAAAGAAATAGACAACAAATGACGTACGGATTCCCGTATAAACAGCAAGAAACATGTTCGGTTTTTAGTAAACGGAAAGCAAGCTGTCAAATTCAAAACGATATTGTCATTTTCCTTAAAGAAAGTATGCTTTAAAATGAAAGACGACATGTACTAGTTCAGGAGCATATGTTTGCTTTAATTAACTAAAATATTTGATCACAAAAGACCTAAAGATCGTTAAAGAATAATTAAAAATATATAAAAAAAATGAGAAAATTTTAAAATTTCTAAAATACGAAGGACATACAAGTATTTTACAAAATTAAAATCAAAATTGGACGTAATTTAAAACATGAAGGTATAAAATTGTTAAAGTTCAAAATACAAGATATATAATTTTTTTGATAACCTAAAAATATGGGAATAAAATGAAAAGAGCCCAAAATATTATCATATTAATGAAAAAAAACTAAAATATTATTTCACTAATTTCAGTCATTACATAATTTCCAATTTTTCCCCCTGAAATGAAAGGACCATTTCAACACAATCTAAAATATACATAATACAGCACACTGGACCAAAGATCGTCCAGCTCAAAGTAGTGTTCGATCGCATGAAGATAAACCCACAACCAATTGTCGCCGAACGAGGAGGGGAGTTGAATTTATTTTATGATTCGGTTCAAAACCTTGCAGTGAACTGGACAATAGGACACCTGAAGGCAATGTGCAATTGCAAACTCTTTAACTTCAAAAACACCAATAATAACTTTTTCTCCTAACCAAAAAAAAAAAAAAACACTTAAAAAACACGGGCAAGGCAGCTTATTTATTTAAACATAATACCAAATAGATAATATAATCAGTGGTTAGCCTTCTCCAGCGCAGCATAGGTCCGGGGCGGCGGAGGGGCTTCAATCTCGTCCATCGAGGCAAGTTTCCGACCTTCCACCAACGACGCCGTCGTGGCGACATTACAAGGAACAATGGTGAAAGTGCTCTCAAGCGGGCAAGTCCTTGCTCTAGCGAAGAAACGACTGCACTCAGCCGCTGATTTCTGGTTGGGAAGTCCGAATATGCAGTTCCTTCCAACATGAAGCCTCCCGGCCCTAATCAACCTCCTGCATTGTACACCAACTTGCGTAAAGAAGTTATACGTCAGCGTAAAGTTGTAAGCATTCGGCAGCCTACACACCGACTCCGGGATCGGGCCGTACAACTGGTTATGGGCCAAGTTCAAGAACTGCAGTTTTTTCAAGCAACCAAATGACTGAGGAATTGGGCCAGTCAAGAGGTTCGACCCGGCGTCGAACACCGTGGCACCGCGCAAGTATCCGATCTCGTAAGGGAGACAGCCCGTGAGCCGGTTGTTGAGGAACATAACCTCCTTTAGGGTGCCCCTAGCACGACCGATGCTGCTCGGGATCGTGCCAGAAAAGATGTTGTTGGCCAGGGTGAGATAAATCGCGGGAGTGTTCCCGAATGTGGCAGCCGGGATTGTGCCGTTGAAGCCGTTGTTGTTGATGAAAAGCACATCGGTGTCGATGTTGAAAAGCCGAGGCGGAACGGAGCCGGCGTAGCGGTTGAAACGGAGGTCGACGAAGGTCAAATTGCTGGCATCGAGGACGCTGGCAGGGAAGCCTCCGAGGAATCTGTTGTTGCTGAGGTCGAGCTCGTAGAGATAGCGTAGCTTGTTGAGGTTGCGATTGATGACGCCGGAGAAGTTGTTCGAGTTTGCGTGGAAGAGGGCGATGTCGGGGAGGTTGCGAATGAAGCGGTAGAAGTTGAGGAAACGACCGCCGAATCGGGCGCGGTTGAAGTCAATGCTGGCGAGGCCGGTGATGTTGAGGTCGGGGACGGTGTCGCAGAAGAAGCCCTTGAAGAGGCAGTAGTTGTTGCCGACCCATGTGCCGGTGTAGTTGAAAGGGTCGTAGGTTATGTTGCGCTTGAGTTCTTGAGTGATGAAGAGGATCCTGGCCCTGTTGGCCAGGGGTCCGGGGTTGTTTGCTGGTTGAGTGGGCAATAGGTTTAGGCCGGCCCGGTAGAACGGTGGGCGGGGACGGGTCCGTTGGATCAAAGGACGAGGAGGGGGCGGCGGAGGGCATGTTTGTTGGGAGAGTACAAGTCCGGGGGAGGAAGTTGCGAGTAGGATGAACAGTGACAGAAAAAATGTGGGGAGGGAGGACATCTTTGATTAGTTTGAAATGTGTGCTTGTTGCTTCATGTCAAGGACAGAAGTTGGATTCTATTCTTATATTAATTTGCTTCATGAGTACTCTATGTGACAATGATAAGCTTTGCTTCTTTGTTTTTGTTCTTTTCCATCAAGTGCAAGTAGAAAACTTCACGTAATGATCTGTGATATAATATGAGCTGAAAAAACTCGTAGTATTTTTTACTAACGAGTTAACACGTACGTAAATTATTAACGTCATGATGATTACATAATGTGCTTTGGACTAGGAATAGTTGGTCTTTACCGTAGTTGGACTTCACTCAATTATGTTAGATTTTTTTTTCTTTCGTTTATTTTAAAACTACTATTTCTCTTCTTTCTCTTCTTTTAAGATGATAACAGACACCATTTACCCAATAAAAAGAAAAAAAGTTACTAACACAGCACTTTTTTTCCGCAGCCGTCGAAAACCAAAATATGTAAGACTATCGGTTTTCTTGTATTTATGTCTTAAGCCTATGGTTTTGCCCGTTCTATTACTCTATTCCATTTAAAGTTTAGGATTGAAACGAAAAGAAAGAATGCAAATTACTCTTTTTGTAAACAATACGCATCGAATGAACCTCTTTTCTTAATCTAATTTTATTTTCTGGTTACCAGTAAAAAAGCAATCACGTTATTCTCGTTGCCCTTCCCCGGAATTAGTTATATGATAGGGCATAATAAGGTTCGCTCCTGTGATAGACGAATATGTTTTATTATATATACATATATATGTGTGTGTTATATGATAGGGCACAATAAGGTTCGCTCCTGTGATAGACAAATATGTTTTATTATATATATATATATACACATATATATATGTATGTAATAATGCTACATATATATATATACGGGGGATCTATTGCTTTCACAAAAATTGGCAATTAAATTGTCAAGTAGCAATCGTTTAGTGGAACTTTCTATATAGATAGCATATTATTTTAAAGACGAGGACAAAATGGAGATGACAAGGAAGTACCTATTCACTCCACTTTTTTTTTCCCCCGAATGATTAAGAAAGAGCATACTAAAGCGAGACAGTGATAATGTGAAACAAAATTAAAAGGTGGCAGGTGTATACATAAACAATTTCTGCACTAAACTTCTTGACCAAATGGCTAAAGCAACAAAACAGAAAACACGGGCACTCAAGTGATCAGATATGGAATCAATTAATTATCTAATCCTAATGAGCTGTTAGGCAGTATAAGCTGTCAAACTTGTTAAGCAAAAAAAAAAAAAAAAAAAAAAGAGTTTTCACTTTTCTTCTTTAAGATATTTATATATTCTCTCTAAACAATACTCCAACGTACACATATTTTTATAAATATAAATAAATACAGTTTCACCTTTTTCTTACTTTTAAACACTCACTTAATTTGTAGAAAGGGTTTAAACAGCATTCTAAAAAAATTCTTATTTTCAGTATTATACTCGGAACAAAAATATCTTGAAACTCCTAGCTAATCTGGTCCTCTCTAAGACTCTTAAGTTTTCTTCTTCTTTTTTTTTTTTTGTTTTTTGAAGTACGTAGCATTTGTGAATATATATTTTTAGGGTTTACGGGTTACTTGTAATAAAAATCAGATATAGATACATTCGAGCAGAAAAATACGAAACCAATGATTATTTATGTTTATTCTACAATAATTACCCAATAAAAGTTCTTTTAAAGTGACGACCGACACCGTGAGAAAGTGACGCATTAGTGCAAATTTGTTTTCTTCCTTTTATTTAAATCACATGTGTATCTCATAAAAAAAAACACAATGCATTTATTCTCTCTATTGTTTAAGTAATTTTAGTTCCTAAAAAAGGGAAATATGTATATATATATATATTAAAAAAAGGGTCACAATAATGTCACAATCTGCCAGTATTCGTAAAGGCTAGGTATGATTCAACAAAGCACAATAAGACTTGGAAGTTGTAGTTCAACGTGTTACACATGCATAATTACGTTACAAATTAAGGACTGGAGGAAAGAAAATTATATGTCATTAAACTGAAAATTGGATATTTAACTAGGCAAAAAGATCAAAACTTGGTGTGACACACATGAATTAATCTTTATGTGTACAGAGTAAAAAGAACCAGACTACGTGCAGGGAAAAAAAACATATATTTACATATGTAAATATATGTATATGTATATATATCTATATATTAGACTTTGTTTTCCCCATAGTCAAGAAGACGAGAACTCGGACTCCATGCAAGACAATGGGGGAAAAAAAGAGAACGTGGGTGGTCCCAATAATGTTTTATCTTTTGTCAAAGGACGAATAGAATCAATCCAAAGTGATATTTACCTTTAATCAATCCCTGAGGTGGCTAGAATTGTGTCAGCTTTAGTATACATGCTCACACTATGAATTGGACCAAAAACAAAAAGCTATTTAACAAACCATAAATATTCCAAGATGAAATTATTTATTATATATCTCACTTTGGAAAACAGTTTCAGAAGACAAGATATCTTACTGATTCATTCATTCTTGGGAGCTGCCTAATACTCGTTTGATTTCTCTTAATTTTTGTTCTTGCAAAAATATCTAATGAAATACTTATTAAGTTGTAATTATAGGTCTACACCCGTGTCTCTAGGAAAAATGTTTTCTAACTATAGGGGTTATAATACCACCTTCTAGATGGGGCCATCTCTTGTGAGAAAATATGGTTGTAGCCCTACTTTTAGAGATCCAAAGTTTGAACCCCATTAATGGAATTAAAAAAATATTTATGAAGTTCTGTGCTAATTTGTTTGTTCACTTCTCTTATAGTAATTTCGTATGAGGAAAGAATTCGCCATAAGTAGGAGTTAAAAAGATTCGTAATTTTTTTTCTTGCTACATGTGCACAAGGATTCTAAATTGTCCTTTATAACAACAATGCTAGTAAGGAAAAGATAGCTTTTACCACATAATGTTCTGAATATGCAAATATTTATAGATTGCTATAAACATATACGTTCAGAATCATCGTTTTTTCTAAAACAAGTAATACAATTACATAACGCAGGGATCAAAACACACAAAGTAACCAATACATAACCTGAGGCTCAAAAGGCTCGGTTTATGATCAAATCATGTTCTACCAAATTTAAGACGTCTTCCAGATCAACATGATTAAGATAGCAATGTCGCTTTCCCCAATATGTACGAACTAGAAACGCCTATACGTTAATTAGGTCATAAAGCTTTCACAGTATGGCCTACAGAAAAAGAAAAAAGAGAGGGACAAAAAAGTGCGATGCTATACCGCTATACTCATTTTCTAGAAAAAAGAAGATCCTATTCCTACTTTATTCCTTGCTTCTTTTGCAATGACCAGTGAGAAGCACGCACAGACTCGTATTTTCCAGATACAAAGATAAAATATATATATATTTTATAAAATTTAGTTTTATTTTATTACTCTCCTGGTCGTTTGGTATATATAAAAAAAAAAGTTAAGCATAGAATACTTAAAAGAAGAAAGGTTGCTAATTGGAAAATTTAGGAGGAAAAAACACAAAAATGAGAAAAAATGAAGGACTAAATATGCAAATAAAAAAAAGACAAAAAATTTTAAAAAATGAAGCAACAAGTAAAAAATAAATAAATAAATAAATAAACAAAAGGAAAAAAATAAAAAAAAGAAACTTCCGTACATACATTCATTTCTATACATATCTACAAGAGAAACTGTGCCACATAGCACAAATTCAATGTTAGTGTAAATAAATAATACATTTTTTAAAATATTAAAATACATGACATTTTTTTTATCATATTCTCTTTTTAAACACTAAAATTAAGTTTACTTATAACTTTTTCGCCTCCTCAAAAAAAACCTTAGATTCACTTTCTCTCTCCCTTTCCTCCTCTCTCCTCATCTTTTTTCTCTAACCTTGGCAATAACTCCAGATGACACTGATGTCCCCGCGTGACTCTGGTGATGCTTTCCACAGCAACGACAGTGTCTTTCTTCGCGACTTCAATAGCTTCTCTGTCACTAATCCGGCAACTTTGCTCGATTTCGGTCTCTTGACTTTGGCACTCTTCCTCACGTGACTCCAGCAGCTTCTCCGGTGAAGATCGCTGCTTCTCCCTAGCGACTCCGACAGCTTTGCTCGATTCTGGCCTCGCAACTCCAACCCTCATCCTCGCGCAACACGGGCCATAACTCTAGCAGCTTCTCCTGCATACTCCTACGATCGTCGCCAACAGACAGCTTTAAGGATCTGGCAAAGGATAGGATGAGAGAGAAATGGGGAGGGAAACAGAGAGATAAAGGAAGAAAGAGAAAGGGGGATGAAAGAGATAGAAAAGAAGGAAAAAAAAAAAGAAAAAATTTTTAATAATTAATTGTTAATAATTAAATTGAGGTACTTTTATAATTTAATTAGTTAATGAATATACATTTTTGTTTTTTGACATGTTGCTATTAATTTTTGTTCTACTATAAATTTGGTTTATTTTCCTCCTTCCTCCTATGAAAAACTCTTTTGAATCCAATGGGGGAAGGGGTTGGGCTCCTGCCTGATGGGGCTCTTTAGAACTACTATTTATATATATATTGACAATATGCTGTGGGTCACATATTTTTGAAGAATTTTTATAAATCTTATTTTTTAAAATTTATTTTTTATAAATGTCGAATGAGTTTTTAATATTAAAAAAAAATTAGTGGTCTATAACCTCACCAAGTTAAGAACTCAATTCGGCTATCCTTTTTTATTCTTAATAACAACTTGAATCACATATATTTATTTATAGTATAACCTAATAAGTAATATAAATAAAAATGTGGCATAATTTTTTTTTAAGTATGACATAAATAAACATAATCTTTTAAAATGTAGGTAATTTTCTCTCTGTTTTTCATACCGAGAATCAATGACCCGAAAAACCCAAATGAAAAAGGATTCACTGGCATACATTAGCCCAACATCCATGATCCCACTTCATGTTGCAGGGCCTATTTGTACTAATATGGCAAATACTTGTCAAGCCAGCCTTTCGAAGAAGATAATATTCCATTTGGTTATTTATGATAACCCTACAGGAACTCATGGTCAAGATCCAAATAAGAAAAGAACACACTTGAGTGAGATTATTTTTCAAAATTTGATTAATTCCATTAGGTCAGCTTTTTATATAGCTTAAAAATATTTGGAATCAGAACCAGCCAACTCGGTTCAGGCTTCACTTACCATATAAATGCCTCTAATGAAATAATACAAAACAAATTAAATCTTTCAGTTTTTATATCTTGTCCCCTTTATTGGTTTGTAAGAATCGAAATGAGTTGGCAGACAATAGAAAACACATTAAACAAGACCTTTGCAACGTCGGAAGGAGTGGTTTTTTGAACAATTCATACTAGAGTTTACAAAGACTTAATCTATGACAAATACGAGCCACTTGAGGCTAGCTAGCTCAAGCGAATGAGTGCATGATTTTTTGCATGCGTCGAAAAAAGAAAAACAAAATGACTAATATGAGCTAACGTGAGTACTGCTAAGTCAGTAAGGAGTTTTAACTGACAACCGTAAAATTATTGTTAATCACAACGAACATTCACAAAGCTCAACGGAATGAAATGCTATATATATATATATATATGTATATAAATGTATATATCAACTTTCAGGCTTCAGTACATATAAATAATATCATGAGAGGAGAGAGAAAAGTGCCATGTCGTTTGATATTTTGTGGTTGCTTGACACGTCTACCCTTGGATTTGTCGACAGTAGTCCTCTTGGACAATGCTTTCTTCGTGAATTACAGACTCACATGAGTTTTAGTTTCAGCAAAAAATTAAAAAAAAAAAAAAAAGAAAAGAAAATCACATGAGTACTAGTGTACTACTATTTCTTACCAAAAAAGAAAGAAAGAAAGAAACACAAGTACCGATATTAGACTTCTCAATAATTTACAGCTTTGTGTCATGCAAATGCCGCACGTGGTTGTGCTTTTTTATGTTCTTGTTTACCACAGTAAAATATATTATTGTGTGGTAGTTGGTAAATTCAGCGTTATACACTTTGGCACAAGGCCGTATATAATCCAAATTCCCTCACCTTTATATTCAAAATTTTAGTAGTTATAATAGTGGTAGGAAGACTAAAAAAAAAAAAAGTGGGTTATAATAAAAATAGATTTAGTAGATCCCAAATATTGTGTCATCATTCTTATGTGATAATGCTGTGTTGATTGAGACCCTTATTCTCAATGATGAAGCTAAAATTTTTTATCAAATGGGCTAAGATGAATTGAATTTTTTTATTGTTTTCTAACATTGTGTCAAAAAATTAAGATCTTGAGATTTAAAATGACCTTTTAATATATATGCTCGTCCAACATGGTCACGAATTTTATTGTTAGACTTTGAAATCAAGTTTGTTATTCAGGATTAATTAGCAGTTTTTTAGGATTGAAATCTACCTTATTTGATCTAATACTATTGTCATGTTTACCTACAGAAATTGGAGAGTCTTCTAACTTTATAGTAAAATGCCTTTCCATAAATGTTCAATAAATTGATACATAAAACATTAAAGGAAAACATTTTAAAATTTATTATTTATTTTTAATTTAACAAATAAATATGTCATAATGGGTGAGTGTACTAGATTAATCAAACACTATCCTCAAAATAATAATAATAATAATAATAATAATATACTCAATATTCATTCAAAAAAAAACTAGATTACGTATAACTATAATTTAATCACATAAAAAGGATTACCAGAATAAGCAGGAAAAATAAAAATAAAAGTAAGAAACAAAATATTATCAATTAAAAAGAATAGCGAAGGATTAAAGATTTCTTGTGATTGTTCCTTGATGAAGTCTTTTACTTCTTTTTTTTTTTTTTCCTATTCTTTCTCTTGGATGATTGTTGTTGGTGAGTTGATCTATCAAATGCAATTTTTAGAAGAAAAGGATCTAGGGAACAAATTCCAATGAAGGCTGTTAGATGAAACCTCTTGCTTAAAACCCAAAAAAAAAAAAAAAGTATTAGGAAAGATGAGAGCCTTGTGGATGAGAGGTAAAGTTTATCTTTTGTTTCTTTTCCTTTCTTATTAAATAAAGGCTAAAGTGGTGGGCAGTTGAATGTTGGGCTCTAATTGTCTACTAGACTTTCATAAAAAGGTTGACAATTCATTGATATATTTGCCTTCAAATAGAAACCATGTACACAATAATGTTATTTTCTATAAGAATATGTTTACTCTCATAAATGACAAATTAAGGTTTTTTGTTTTAGCAACCAGAATCCCTTAAAATTTTTACCTTTATCATTTGAATCCCCGGCTTGAAAATTTGGACAATTGAGTTCTGTAACTCTCGTTATTAATTAGACATATAGTTATATATTTAAAATATCGTGGGAAAATATTTATATTTTTTCTTGTAAGGTTGAAACACCCCGTTTATTAGTTTCTTGTGACTTGAAGCATATACACAATTTTTCTAAACAAAGATTTTTAATACAAGAATCAAATTTTAGGCATGTCACAACAATGTGACTCCGCTATTGCACTTGATCGAGTATGCTGCGGCAGCTGGACTGAAAATATCTAAAAAGGTATAGGGATATGAAAAAAAGGACAAATAAAAATTTGAAAATTGTTGTTGGAAGCCATCTAAAAGGTGTGTTGAGTAGTCCAATATGGTAGCGCACTACTATGGTATTATGTGATCCTTAACTTGTCTACTAAACCACTACTTTTAGTATAGAGTTTTAGGATTGAAGCTCGATGGGGTTGGATGAGTTTCGCAGATTTTTATGTACCAATAAACGCCCTAATATCATTTAACTGAAACAAATTAATACTAAAATTATAGATCTTATAAAAATACTATATACTTATAGCTAATGATGCATCACAATAAACAAAAAATTAACTCGTTATCTTCGTGCACTCCTCTTCGATTAAGGTGCATATAACTTCGAAAAGATGTAAATTGAGCTCTATAATTAATAAATCTGATTCTTTAAAACAATCTCCAGCTCTAGTATAGGTTCTTCTGATCAATACAAAAGTGTACATTTGGCAATGGCAATTTCACCCATAGACAATCTTTGTAGACTCGACACTGATCAAGCATTACAAATATGGTAAGAAACCCAGCAAAACACACAAAAGCATTTAGTGTAAACACAGTCAGAGTAAGATCTAATTGAACCAAACTTATCTCCACTATAAATGAAATCTTAAGTGGACATACATTTTTATTTATTATGAAAATACACTATGAAATATAAGAAAAGAAAACGAATGCCTAAGGATTTCCTTTTTCGGCGGGGAAGAACCGAAGAATTGCTAAATTTTGGGTGAAAGACAGAGAGTCAAATTCGTCTGACTCGGGAAGAACATAACTACCTTATTATTATTGCAAGGTAGTAATGTTGCTTGTAAAATTCTATTCACGGTTACAGTTATTAGAAATAATAAAATCTATGAAACAATGAATTTTTTTAAGAACTAATTATGCTATTGTTTCAAAGTTGAAACTAATTATTTTCTAAAAAGAAGTAGTTGAGACAAATTTTAAATTAATACAAGGTATTGAGGTGGAGTATTTACATTTTATTTTTTATGGAAATATGATAATAATTAAGGCTATTATACATTTGAAGAAAAAAATTATTAGATAAAGTGAAATGAACAAATCAAATAAATATCAATTATAACTTATTAATTGGATGGGTGGCAGGCAAGCCTGATAGTTAGGCCACCACCTGCACTGAATAATTAGTCTTTTTTTTCCCACTCCACTTTTTTTTTTTTTTTTGCCCTCTTCCTATTATTTTTCTTTTATTGGGTTAGGCAGGTACATAAAAAGAACAACCACGTGATGCGCTTGCATGACTCAACCCTTGGACAACGTCCATAAGAATTTAAAAGTCAACAGTACTGTGAGAGTGACGAAGAAAGCAATAGAGAGAGAGAGAGAGAGACAGAGAGAGGCATATGCTTGGTTTTAAGACAATGAATTAAAAAGAAGTGGGGGACAAATACGATAATTAATCTAACAGCCACTTTGACTTTGCAATGTATTCCCTAATTTTTGGTGGGTCATTGATAAAAGAAGTAGGGAAAATTCCTCCAAACAAACATTTCTATCTTCTTCCATACAAACAAATTCCAATTGCCAATCAATGAGCCGCAAGGTTCAAGTGGCTTGTAATTTAACCATAAAATGTCATTTTCAATCCACAAATGTCCTTCCACACACACAACTAATCACTACTTAAAGAAATTAATTAGGCCTCAAAGTCCTCAACCATCTCATCTACGATAATCAATCCCCATTTTAATTAAAATTTCTTTATTAAACAAAAAGACTAAAATTAAAGTCAATTGCTTTGAGAAGAAGAAAATCCCCTTGTATAGTAATATCGTGGTAAAAATGCCAAACTCATCCTCTCATCCATTAAACAAAAAACTCGGTAACAATCGTGAATTTTATTTTATTTTTTTATATACATACACATAGTAGAATATATAGAATCCGGACAATCATATTTCTAACCCATTCACATTATTCAAATCTTAACATCTTTGTTTTTTTTTTCCTTAACATTTTAACTTACAAACTCATAACTAGATGGATATTTAAGGACATCAAAGGTTTTTTTAAAACAATTAAGAAAGTAAAATAGTTAAGAAAAGTATTTTCCAATTCTATGTTTTGGTAGAGATGAAGAGCGGATTAAAAGAAGGTGGAAAGATTTTGGGAGAGAAAATAAAAAAGTGAGTTGTTTGGTAGGGGAAAAAAGAAAGAAAAAAAAAGAAGAAGAAACAGCAGTAGAAAATAGTAGAAGTGACTAGACACTTTCCGGAATTGAAGAGGTCTAATAAAAATCATAACTTACAAGATATAATTACTTATCTTCAAAAAAACAGTATTAAATATTATAATAAATAAAGAAAAGCGTTCACCCATAAAATTGTAATTTAAACAAACTTTGTTTTATTTTACAAAATCTAAACTTTGAACTAATTTTAGTTTAGATTCTTGATTTAAAGTGTATTGTCAAAGGATCTCTATATTTTCTTATTTATCTTCATTTTTTTCACCCCCTCCTACTGAACATGCTATAAGTATTCACGAATGGAAGCAAACTATACGTTGTCCACTTGCTACAGAGTTTGTTTGTTTGTTTTTTTGAGAATAAACTTACTACAGAGTTGTGACACAGTTAGAAGTCATTAATTGCAGTCAATAAATGTTAAAAGATGTGAAAGCATATTAATGTAATTTTGTTTTGAGGAAAAAAAAAAAAAAAAAACGACAGCTTAACTTCTGAGAAAACGCACAAACAAAAGTGCACATCGTTGTCTTTTTACACACATGAAGATGATGTATAATGAAAAGATATAAAAAGAACTTTTAACTAACGAATATCATTAACTAAAATTTATAAGCCTTAGCAAAAAATTAACTTATAAAAGATTTTTATATATTGAGAAAAAGAAAAGTAAAAAAAACACTACATAGCACGATTGACCTTCAAACCAAATCCATCATATCTACGCCACCTTATATATATATCGTTTTCAATTTGTAAACCAAAAAGTCTAAAACCGGCGGAAATAAATAAAAAAAAGAAACAAAAAGGAATCCTACACTGCTTTTCTTCTGTATAGAGGCCAGGGCGTATCCACTAATGTTCTTGGAGACAGTGCCCAAGCCTCTTAGTTGACCAAACTACCCCACCCATTGCTCATAATAATAACAATAATAGAATAATAATTCTGAACAGTTGTGAAGAATCCTCAGCCGTCCGATCAGTTGCTACGATGATTCAAGCACAAGGGCAGCAGCCGTCGCCTCCGAGACAGACAGAGTGTGGTTGTGCTCGCCTTCATACGTCACAATCAGCATCGCCGGATCGTCTAGAGCCCGCTCCACGTGTTTCCTCGCTGGACAGCCTCTCAGGCTACTGCACTTGTAGTATCCCCTGAAGTGTGAGAAATTGCAAAACAACGTTAATACGACTCGGTAATATTGAGTGGATTAAACCCACTGAGTTTCACGTCTCGGCCAAGCAGTAAAACATAAAAATAAGGCAAATGACAAATAGTCAACGAGTTGGGGAACGAGTCAAATGGCGAGTGAAAAATCGGTTTGAAAAAGGCAAACGTGAAGTGTGGGAAAGAAAGAGGTGATTATTGGTCATTATTTACCGTGGATGAGGTGAGCCTTTGATGGGTTTCTGGCCGTATTTTCTCCATGAGTACTCATCCGGTGGAATATCTGCCATCTTCATACTGATAGCCGGGACTCTGATTACTCTCTTCACTTTTGATTTCCTGCTCAAAAACGACATTAAAATTATAACCCACGATGAAAAACGACAAAAGAATAAGATGGGAGGAGATTTAGGGAAATTATTGAAGTCATACCGTTTCTTGGAGCAATGGCACCGCCCAGAAGATGAACCACACCGCAACGCAGCGTCGTCGACGGAGCTGCACTTCCTCTTGTACAACGAAGACGAGAGAGGCGGTTTTCCCGAGGACTGGGACAGATTCGTGAGCTGAAACCCAGACGAAAGCGAGGGCTGAATTGTACTTTCGGTGTCCCCAGTCAACGTCGACATGAACGAATTGGCGGCGGAGATCGACGGCGAGGACGAGAAATTGATTGTCGTAGCCGCCGATTCCTTCTTCTCCGTAACAGACCCATTTTTGGCCAAAACCGAACTATTATTTACCTGGTGGTTCTGATATTGGTGGCTATGGCGAGGTTGTGCCTGGTGGTTGTGGCTGTGATGAGGCAGAGGAGGTAAACGCAAAACCGGCGTCGGACAATAGACCTTAAAAGCAGATCCGTGTTCTGGTTTCTGGTGATTAATTGTTACTGGTTCTGGAACTGAAGACCCAGATGGGTCCCGAGTATTTAGAGGAGCATCTGAAGGAGGACAAGGAGCAGAAGAAGATGGTAAAGCAACAGGGGCTCTTCTGAAACGAGCGTGGCCAGTTCTTCCTTTGTCAAGCAACGAAATCACCTTCTTGAACTTGTTCACAGCGACATCCGCGACTTCCCTGTATTCCGTCAAATCTTGGTGATATTTTTGTTGTTGATGATGATGGTGATTTTGTTGTTCAGAGATGAGTCTGAGGAATTTCTCGACGCTCTGAATCCCAGATGAAGCAGCTTCCTTCACGGCATTTTCTTCCATGTTGTTGGTGTTGTTGTTGCCGTTGGCTGCGAAACTGTCGATCATCCCAAAACCCATCATCAGTTCAACAGCCATTTCGTCCCAACCATCAAAAATTAACCAAAAACGAAACTGAAAACTGGGTCGTCTTATTAGAGAAGAAAAAAGGAAATATTTATGTTAAATATTAAAAATTGAAAACAAAAAAAAAATTGATGACGAGGAGAGCAAAACAGGCAAAAAAAAAAAAGAGAGGGAGAGAAATTGGGAAAAGAGGAAAAAAAGTGGATTCGAGTCAAAGTGATGCCCTCCCAATGCAAGGCATCTTGAGTGATGAACCCTGTCCCTTCTCTTCTCTTTCTCTGACGTCAAACTCCCTGTCTAATCAGATTCCGCCATGTGGAGAATTAATCAGGGACCCTTGTATGAAATTTGAATGATGAGAGGGAGAGAGGGATAAGGTCAAAAGGTGTTGATTTACCGTTGGATTGCTGACTCGGCTAAAATAAATAGAGAGAGAGAGGAAGGGAGAGAAAAGCAAAGAGGTGTTGATAGTTGGAGACAGTGAGGTAGAGTTGACCCTTAACGGCTTTTGTGCAAAAGTCCATTTGAGTGATGAGGTAGGGCCCATGGGGGACCACCGAGGTTCCTCTTTAAACGGACACCGGAAGCTGCGTCAAAGCCTCTACCCTCAAGTCACATGGGATTCTCTCTATCTGTATATATGTCTAATGTAAGTCTCAAGTCCGTAGGAGCTTATTTATGGCCCACTACCGCTCGATTTTATCTCTAATTCATCACCTACCGTTGATGTCGCTATTGATCATCAACGGGAAAAAGAAAACTTCCTACACGAATTAGTTTTGGACTTTGGAGGCTTCTTCCACATATAAAACATCACGTATGTCCATATTATGATTTCACATAGTATTATAGTTTCACGATTGTCCCTTTGTTTTATAAATACAAGTACACTTTCTTTTCTTTTATTTAATTTCTGTTCAAATACCTCATCTTAAACTCTATCAAAACAGTATAAAAGTTTAAAATTTCCTTGCTAAAAATCTCTTGTTTTTTTAATCTTAATCCTCTAATAATCAGCATATTTTTAACACATATTATGCGATTCTGAGCGTTTCAAATTTAATTTGTCTACATTTTTTTACATAATTTAATAAAATAAGAACACGAATGTGGAAATATAAAAATACAATCTTCTAAATAGAAAACTAATCTACCAAGGAACTGTCTTATTAACTACGTACTACCTAAGGTGCAATAAAAGACAAATTTGTAGTAACACCCAATAAAAAAAATACTAAATTCCTAACAAAAACAAAAAAGAAATAATTAATAAAAGAAAACAACATGACGAAGGAAGCATCATCAAGTTTGTTTAGTTATATAATGCGTGACCGCTACAAGTTTTATATTAAAGAAAAAGAAAATGTGAGTGGACAACAGCGATGCCAATAAATTGGAATGCAACGTGACATTCTATATAAAGCCTGATAAGTATTTGGCATGATAGTTAGAACCATCAGTTAAAATTATAAATATTATAATATATAAGAGTTTTATAACATAAATTTTTTTTTATTATAATATAAAAATTAATTAAAATTAATTTTGTCAAATTATGTAATATTTATATAGAAATTGAAGTTCACACGGCAGATCAATAATGCTTTTACATGCTTATTGACTTTCTGTTTACTGACCCAATTGTATTTTGATGCGCTAAATGACAAACGACAAAATAAAAAGCAGGAAACACTAAAAAAAGCAAAATATTCTACCTTCCGGAATCAATTAAAATGGTCAATATTTATATTCCCACCTTTTGTTATGATAAAGAATTAAATATTTGAAATCGTACAGGATTGATTTCGGATATCGTAAACTTGCAAAGATAATTAGATATTTTGTGTAGATTTTATTCTGAAGAATAAATTAGGAAATGGATCTTTAAAGAAATCACATATATTGACTTTCATGTTCCAACAAATAATCAATAATAGTATCCAACACCTTCGTGAAATTATAAACTATCCCAATTTCTCTTGTTTCATAGTCTTCAATTGCACGTGTCTGTTTTTGTTTGTTCTCTCTTATTTTATACATTAAAAATGGACTGCAAATACAGCTAATTAAGAACCGTGTGAACTGAATCCGAGAGGAAAAGGGCAAGTTTTCATGGATGTCTATCACATTTTTTGAACATGTCTATTTTTTTTTAAAATATTTTTGTAGACTTCTTTTATTTATTGTTTTATATTTTTAAGAACTCTCTACAGGTGTTGCTTTTAACAATATACCGGTAGGCAGGAATTTGTGAACCGAAAAAATTGACCTAAGATTGTAGGGAAAAAAAGTGTTGCTGTAATTAATCAATTGCGGAACTCAACAAAGTCGATTCGGGTTCTCTGAAAAAGTGTATGTTCAATTGTGGGCCCCACACTTTGTGACCCTTTCGACCTGGTTAGAGAGGAACATCGTTTAATAGAAGTAAATAATTATAGTTTTAATAAGCACCTCACTATAATTTATCTCAAGCGCATGAACTATAAATAATGATAAAAAATTAATAAATAATCAAGAACACGCGGACTTTATTGTGGCTTATCTTTAATGAAAGATTATGTCCACCATGGTTTAGATATGGGTCCAAGAGTTTCACCTTATGGAAATCCATGGAAAGAGCACCAGTACAACTGCGAAGGGATTGGACTTGGGGCTTTCTAATGGGGTAAAATCCCTCAATCTATAGCTATGGGGTATAATTGCCAAGGGATTGGGCGTAGGTCTTCCTAATATTGCTAGGCTAATGGGATTTTTCTATATATATATATAAAAAAAAAAAAAAACTAACCCTCTAAATGATAAATATAGATGTTCAAATTAAGAGTATTTGGCACTGTTACCTTCTAAATTTGTCACACATTTACAATTTGTCCACTAAACTTTTAATTTTAACAAGTTGTCCTGTAAACTTATAAATCTATAACAAATCACCCCTATTGATATTTTTAATTTTTTGACTAAATTAACATGTGATTTTCATATGGGTCATTAATTAAGAATATAAAAGGGATTTTTATGTAGATGCTAACCCAAATTTATATTTAAAACAATATAAATTCAATTTTTTTTATTTTGATGAAAACTTAATTAAAGGTATAAATCACAATAAATTTTGGTTAAAATAAATATAAATGACCATTTATATCGATAATCAATTATTTATGTGTACATTACATGTCAATTGCAGTTAAAAAACTAAAATCGCCATTAATAGGGATAATTTGATAATTTGTTACAGATTTATAAGTTCATGAGGTATCTTACCAAAACTAAAAGTTTAGGGGATAAATTATAAATGTGCGACAGGTTTAAGGGGTAGCAATGCAAAATACCCTTAAATTAAATAAAAGAATTATCTATTGTTTCTCCTTTTGAGCTTTCCCAATATTGTGTGGCTTGTGGTAAACGCTTCCTATATATTCGAATCCGAATGATGAAGATTATGGAAGATAATCCTGACAATCTACGATTTTCAAATAGCCTTGCATTCACCCGTTGCCTCCAAGTCAGTTTCCATGCTAGTTTGAGCATGTTTTCAAGAGGCCGAGCTGAAAACGAGCCTGTTGTATCCAACTTCCTTTTTTTCCCAATTAGGCTACTGAATTCACCTTTGTTGTGGAACCGATGGAGAAGGAACATAATCACCTTCTCATCGTCCTTTTTTCTTTCTCGTTAACTAGGCTACCGACCTTATCTTCAACTTAGAAGCCGACCTCAATTTCTTCGAGGTGGAACCGATAGAAAAAGAAATATAAAATCATTCCACTAATTCCCTCACCTCTCTCCCTACTTCTACTATTTCCTTTTACCAAAGGAGCTCTCAAAACTATAATATTTGCGTTACTAATAATAATTTTTTCATAAGTCTCGAAGTCTACAACAAAAGAAATGAACAGAAAAAGAGCACACAACATCGTTTATCACGAAGAATAATGGGCTTTTGAGATAAAAGAGTACCTAATGTTCACTACTTTTTGTCTTAAGTATCATCTAATCACATAAAATTATCGATTAGACAGAAAGCAATACTTGTAAAATAAGATATATATATATATATATATATACACGCACACACATGTTGCCAGACTCTTCCAATAAAATCCATATTATTGGAAGTAATTTTATCATAAATATTTTAGAGGAAAATGAAAAGAGGATTTACCGGTTTCTTTGTAGAATATTTAACGTCTGCATGGAAATCTCTGATCTCGTCTTGGAATAAGGGTCGAAAGCGATGAAGTCATTACACATACTGTGATTTAAGCTTAAGAATTTTAATGAAGTCGTAAACGAATCAACCAAACGAGCAACTACAAATTAACAACGATATGAAGCTTATATAAATATCCTAGGTATTGAGGTGGACAAAAAAAATAATTTTTTAAATTCTTTTATTGGGTTTTGAAGGGATAAACACGTTTTGATGACCGGTTGAAGAAACGCGTGGAACTCAAAAGAAACAGAAGACAATCTAAACTGGAAAGCAAGTCAAAAAAAGGTCAACATGAAAATTTTTGAGCTATCATTTCTGAGGAATTTCGTGTAACTTGCAAGAAAAGAGTTGAAAAATGGAGACGTTTATCGCGACTTTTCTTTTTAATAAGACGATTGTCATGACTTCTGAAGCTTACTTAATTTGGAATCCGAATCCTGGAATTAAAGGAAAGTGGTGTGAAATATCGACACTTTTTTCACTATAAAATGAACCAAAAATCCCGTATTCTTTGCACCTTCTTTCTATAGACCTGGGAATTAATCTAGTCGTGGTTTGGCATGGGTAGACACGGTACAACGACATAACCAAATTGATTGCAATTGAGAACAACTTTTAGGGTTAATGAGATAAATCGTCTAATTATGTTTGTTGAATTAAAATATGACTATAATTTGTAAATATTTTACATATTTTAAAATAATATATTAAAATAATTACTATGTAATTGTATACTACAAAAAATGATATTATTAAAATTATTACTAAGTAATTAATGATATTTTTAAGATTTTTTAAATATTTTGTTGAATTTTAATTTCATATGAATAATAATTTGGTCTTGTAATTTTTTTAACTTTTAATTTGATTATAGATACACATTCGGTTAACTTTGGTTTGTCAAAGACGTCGTTTCCTCTTTTCAAAACAAGAATAGTGCTTTCATACCTTTTTTGTTGGGCAATGATGCTTTCATGCTTGAGCAACAAGTAATTTCTCAATAAATATATACCTTTATTAGTGCAAGGGTCCAAAAGTAAACGCAAATGTCCCTTCAAAAAAAAAAGAGTAGACGCAAATGTGATCAACTTATAGCAAGTAAAATCTTGATGCTTAAAGTATAGTACAATATTCAAATTTGGACCTTCTTCGATACGGCCTTAAGTAGATGTAGACAAACCCAAGTCTTTGATGACCTCAATAGCCGAAGAAGATATGCCCCAAAACACAGCAATTTCGGGTGATTGGTCTTCTACGTTACTTAGATTTGCAAACTGCTTTTTTTTTTTTAAATAGAAAACTTTCATTTAAACAAAAACAAGTACAAATATAGGCGTATGAGACCACCTACTATGAAAAAATCTGACCATTGTAACTGAATCCATCAATAAAAATGAATAAAGTATGATGACTAAATTTAACTATTTAGACCTAGAAGGAAAAAGTTCACTCCACACATACAATAGAATATGACAAAGACTTGTTTGAAAACCCACTACAATTGATTAAAAAGACCAATCTACTGAAGTCAAATCTTTCTTGCCGAGAGAACATACAACTCGGTCTAGCCGAACACTTACACACCTTCCACCTGATAACAAGAGGAATAGACAAACAAACTAAGATCGAAGGTAAGGAAACCATCTCTGTTAATATAACGACAAACCAACATAACACAAAAAATAACCTATTTTTAAACAATATAACAACAACACTATTGATTTTATTTGATAAATACAAAGCATAAAATAAATAGGTAAGACTTAACTGTCAACAATGAAGACACTAGTGACAAACCAGTCACCGTCGAATGAGAACGAGGATTCCATGAACCTACCAAAAAAGTGATGGAGAGCCCTATCGGATCTCCACTACCCCCTTTCTCTAACCCAAGAAAACGGCAGCACCATGGCTCTATCTTCCCGTTTAGACCAAAGGAATACCAGCACAAACTCGATCAAAGCCTCAAACCTGCAGAGCAAGAAGGCTCCTCTCCACTAGATCTACCCGTTGCACAAGCCAAGCCGTCAACAACAGCCACCAAAGAAAGCCAACCCACTCATGACGAAGCTCTTTCCACTAAGCCACAGACACCTCCCTTAACCCCAAGGGAAAAGTCACACCATTGGATAAAATGACGCCTCGATTTTAGGTCACACCCTAAAGGGGTGGTAATTTGGGAATACTGTTCCAAGATGGCTCTGGACTCTGGCCCCATGACTATCCCAAGTGAGGCTGCGTACTTATGCAAAGGAGAAAAATGAGAAACCCTAGCAAAGACCTACCTTGCAATTTGGCAAAGACGTGGTTTCAGTGCATCCAGCCACATTTGAAGTTTTTTTATTTGGTTGGATGAGCATAATTCTTAGCTTTGTTTTTTTATCATCTATTCTTAAATTACCCGTTTTTTACCCTTTTATTTCTTGGTCACGTCTAATTGTTTATCTTTTCCAAAGAATCTACTTGATAGATTCTGCCCTCTTTAGTTCCCATCGAAATTTTTACACCAATTGGAAGATTTTCTATTTCTTTTTTTATTATTATTTTTGCTTTCTTCGGCGATAAGTGCTTTTGTATTGAGGTTTTCTCTTATATGTCACATGATACTAGACATAAAATGAATAATGGGTTTTAAAGCCCTTCCAAAAATAATAATAATGGATGCTAAAAACGGAACACCAAAGACTCAACAAATGCACGAGAACCAGATTTATAAACTCAAATACATTCATGTGGAAAATGAACTCAAAAGTTGAGAGAAATTATAGGTGTGTATTGCTTTATTGGAATAGGTGTTTGACTCTCTTTATCTCTCACTTTTCGTTAGTTTCAACTTTCAAATTCTAATTCTCTGTGTCCTGTTTTCCATATGACGTCCTTCCTTAGTGGACCACAAGTTGGGTTGGGCCTAAATGGCCTGTTATCGATGATCCCTTTGTGTAGTGCTAATTAGCTGAAATCAGTTATAGTCCTTTAAATTCAAAAGAGTGCACGAGTCCCGTACCCGTTGGTAAATTCCTGGTCGAATAAAGTATTTTTTTATCAGAAAAGTGGAACTAATTTCAAGCTGTGACGGGACTTGGGAGCAAAATGGTTAACATTGAGATCTGATGACCAACAAGATCAATATAATAATGGAGTTATGGAGTCAAAGCAAATGCAACTATAATGAATGATTAAGTTTTAGATTTATGGACATTTATCTGCACCTGAATATTCTAGGGAAACAGTTCGCATGTCTTGGGAAGCTCGGACTCAAATGCTTCTTGTGATGCCTTTTCTTTACTTCCACCTTGTTAATTTCAGTACACTATATACTTGTATATAATTTTGGATCGATAGTTCAGAATTGTAATGTAATGACAAATGAAAATGCTTTATTTAGAGTGTATTTGGCACACCATTTTGAACAGTTTATAGAGCAAAATTCTCACCAGATATAAATACAATATAAACTCTCATATGCTATAGTATTTAAACTCATTTTTTTATTTCAAACCTATTTCCTAAACACTCTCTTATTCTTTATTGTAACTCAATTCCACCACTTCCTGTTTGCATTACTTTTTCAGCTGATAAATGGATGGAATCCAATATTGGATCAATCATTTGGAGCTATTTTAAGTCCAACAGTCCAAGGGAACACATTGAGAGAACGATACAACTGCGAAGTATATGAGATTCTAGGAGAACATCACACATTAAAAAAAAAACACTTAGGAAAATATAAAGTTGATTTATTTTGTTTATTTAGCTGCGTGACGGCAAATACATCACTGGTAGAGATAAAAGTGAAAGCATTGAAAGTTTCCATAAGTCGTCTCTCTTTAAAAAGATGGTAAAATAAGTAGTTATTAGCGAAAGCTTATTATGTTATGACTCAACCAGACAAAACCTTCATATATATATATATATATAAAGTAAACAGACAAATAAAAGGGAAAGATATAATGGTAGTATTTTTAGAATCTTGGATTGAGAAACATGTCTGAGAGCGATAGAAAGATGCATATTCAGCACCGAAAAAAGAAAAATAAAAACTAAACTCGATAAAGAAGAAATATGAACCGCAGCCATCCTTATCGTACTTGGTCAATTTGAGAGGCGTGCGGAGTGCAATCTCTTCTACTTATTGCATATACGAAAAGCTAATGTTCTGGAGTAGACGATGACACGGCATTTCTTTTCTTTTTTTTAATAATTTTTTTATTCCGTTTAGGATTATTTTTTAAACATATCATTACTTTGGCATTCAGATAGTTATTAAAAAAAAGAGAGAGAAGAAAAAATATTCGTCAAAGCACATATAATTAAAAGGATTGAGAAAAATATAGAAAAAAAAGAATGTGTTTCCTTAGTAACTTGGATTGAGATTTATGTCCATGCTTAAGAACTATTAGGATTAGATTTCTGCTTTTGCTTTTTTCTCCTTATTTTTTCTCCGAAGACTACAAATTCTTACTTTTTTAAGTAGCCTTCACCACAATCACGAGCTACGAACTCACTCATCTTTAGGAACAAAAGCTCTCATCGGTGATTGAGTCATAAATTTTCATGAGGGGTTAATATTGAGAAAACAATCGACGTATAATATATTCATTTTTTCAGAGGCTTTTCGTGCCATTTTTAATATATTAGACATGTTGGTTAAAAAATAGAGGCGGGCTCAAGCCCCCCGCCAATACATTGGCTCCATTCATGGCTCTCATTGACTGAATACTGGTTATAAATAATTAAGAATGTTCTTAAAAAAGGCATACTTCTATGCCGTTCATCCTTGGCTTAAAATTAAGTAAAATCTTTTAGTTCCATTGATAGACCATAAGATTTCTTCTATAGATGATGTCGATGGGAACGGGATGACACTAGTCCTTCGGTATGGTCTTTAATTAGCTATTTTTTTGTCATTATACATCACTTCTGTAAAGTTAATAAGTACAGCCCTAGTTGGAGATGTGAAAAGTTTGTGACTATTTATCCCAGTTAGTTTTGTAGATAATGTATGTATCTTCATGCATTTTGAATAGCTTCATAGATTAAGCTTTTATATGAGATTAGTTTTGTGGATAGTTCTTCAATTTTTCTATACTGATTTTGTAATTATAGACGTGACAAGTGAGTGAGTTGTATTTCAATCAGTAACATAAAATCTCCATAAATGAATTAAAGAATGAAGTATAAAAAACTGTCGTGTCTAAAAAAAAAAAAAACTTGGCCCACAAGTTGGGAAGTCTTTGTCATTTGTTGTTGCTTGTAATACTTGTGTGACCCCCAATGTCTTTCAAAAATTATTATAATAAATTGAGGGGAAACAAAATTCAAATTTGAATTCCTCTACCTACAAAACAAATAAAGAGAAAATGAAGGCAGCCCACATTTTTGTGAATCATATAAATTTCGAAAGTTGATCTGAATTTTGATACCATGCTCATTTAATTGTTTTCTCATTTTGTGTGTTCTCCTTTACCCCCTTTCCAAGAAAGGAACTTCTCACCCACTTGTATTTCATGTGTGTTGTCAACACCCATGTCTAGGTAAATAAGTTACCGAGTACCCACCAATCACCTAATATAGTGATGAATAAACGATAAAAAAGAGGAAGGTAAAAAGTCTTGATGGTAAAAAGCTGAAAATTACTTGCTACCCATGGTAGAACTAGAGAAAAGCACTTCATGTTGTCAAAGAAATTGTGATTTCAAATTACTAGTCTTTCGTCCCTCGTTAATATAAGGTTATAGAACTTCTTTGATAGGAACTGTTTTTTTTCTTCCCATTAGCAGACTGATATTTTAATGATTAGGTTCATGAGTATATATATATATTTATATAACACAAAACTATTTTCAATTATAAATTAAACAGTTAAAAAATTAATCTAGTAGTTAAAATATCAGTTATACGAATAACAAAAGGAGACGAATCCTATGGTTAAACTTTCAATAAGATTATATATATATATCGTTTTCTCCCATAAGCAGCGTTTGTCGTTTGTCGTTTGTCGTCAAACGTCATAAAAGTTAGAAGTGGAGACATGGGGTGGTAGGCCCAACCCGTTCATTCATTAGCCCAACACTGGAATCACACAATTCACAAGAGTTTCTTCAAACTTCTGCGCATATGTACAAGTTGTATATAAAATATGTGATTCGTGAAGATCGGGAACTCAAAAAGCCCTCCATGTGACTTTTACGTCTGAGCCTAACAAAGTTCATCAGTCACAGTGTGATGGGCAGTGAAATCATTGAGCTTGGAACACTCCAATCGCTGAGAAAGAGGGGGGTTTGAGGCTGCGTGCAGTGTTCCTATTGGACTTGGGAATGTCTTAGTCCATGGGCCTGTGGGCCCATTTTGCCACTTTGATGACGGCTGTTGTGGGTCCACTTCCACATGGGGGGACCTCCATACTGCCCCCCCCACTTGATCAGATTCGTCTTTGAAATTGGTAAAGTCGTCGTTCTCTTGGAATTTATTATTGTAGAATCAATTTGCATCTTTAGAATCTTTGGTCGCCTTTTTTTTAGATGTGTACATAATATATAAGAAATAGATTATATTGGTTTTCAAAATTATTATTAAGAGATAAAGAAAGATATCCTTCTCTTATTCGATGGGATGACCTTATAAAAAATTTATGAGTCAATTCATATAGATGGGCTGCCGGAAACAGACAGGAAATTCAGTTTGATAACCTTACCAAATTGCCTTGTGCCATATCTGGTTTCCAAAAATATCTCAAAGGAGATAATGGTGTAATATTTTTTTTCCTTGACTTAAATGTAGATAATTTATAGGGTGTTCGAACGGTGTAGTTCAAACTGAAAATTTTAAACAAAAATTATTACAAGCTTTATATTCTGTTATTGTTGACAATATGAGTTGTATTAAACACCCATTTGGCGACAATGTCAAAAGGATCCATGTGGCTTAATATATACAGTTTGTATCATTTGCCAACGACTGATTTTAGACATTAGCCATCGAGATTCATAACTTCTTTCTGAAGCAACCATCAAAATATCTTATTATTAAAAAAAATAAAAGAAATATCTTACAACACGCATCATAAGATAACCACCGCCTACCCCTGACATATTTTGCGGAAAAAAAAATGTCGCTGTCAATTAAGAAAATTGTTGTTGTTTCCTTTTGGCAATTGTCAATATAAATTGTCTAGTTTATTGTTTATCCTTGAAAAAAAAAATGCCTTTTGAAGTTCATATTACGCATAGGTTACGTGCTAAATTTGTTCTTTCATCTTGAATAGAAAATTTGAATCTGACAAGTTCCCTACAAAGACGCGAGCGTTAGTTAAAAATTAAAGTTAAAATCCTCGTCAATAATAATAGAGCTATTCGTTTGTTTCCTTTCTCTTTTGTTTTTTTCTTCCTAGTTTTTTCCCCTAAATTTGAACCATAAAACGCAGACTTTGATTGCGCATGCTTTATAAAGTCGTGTAATGACTCTCAAATGCAACATAACGAATGACGGGTAAAATATTTATGTATATATATACAAGGTTTATTACGTAGTTATACTTTATAGTTTTAATTATTTATAAATTTGTCATCTTATTTTTAAAACTATAAGCTATCTTTTTCTATTTGAAATTTTTACTTAATTTCATCCATTTGTTTACTCCATGAATAAAAAAATTAGATCAAATTATATATCTACCCCTAAACAGTTTATAAAAAAATACTCCGTAGATTTACAATCTTCAAAAAAAAAATCAAATTTCAAATATATATACATATATATATATATATATTGAGTTTTATGTTTTTTAATTGAAACATTTTTTGAAGTCTTCTCTCAATAAAAAAAAATTAAAAATAAATTCCATCTGGTTAATTTTTGTTTTTTGTTATGTTTTTTTATCACAAGGTTGGGAGTGATGGAAAATAAATAAAATTAAAGGATACTTTTATAGTTTATAAAAGAAAAATAAATTAAGAAACAATTAATTTAAAAATGTGTAATTATGTAACTATCCTGTAAAGGAGTGTAGTGCTACTGGAAAGGATTCAAAATTTCAGCGGTATAATTTAGAAAAAGTTAAAGGGTCTTCAAATTGCACATTTTCAATCTTTAATCACTTTTTAGGGATATTTTGAATCATTGTTTATATAGCAGTATTGATATCCTAATTCTAAAAAACATTGGATGGAGAGGTAAAGAAGAACCAAAAATGTGTTTCTCAAGGGAGGGAAAAAGTATGCTTAAAAGGTGAGCGCAAAAATAATTTTTTTTAAAAAAGGAAATTTAATTTTCTTTCTGAATTCGTGGTTTCCATAAACTTGTGTGGGTTAGGTGCATGAACCCTGTTAAGAATTGACTTATACGAACATGTGGAGAAAAGGACCAACTTACTTTATAGAAAAAAAAAAAAACACAAAACAAAAGGGCTAGAAACAGATATTAGAAGGTTATATTCAACTAACTTTACAATATAATCAAACGATTTTAAATATTAGCCACCTCATATTCCAAAGTTTCCCCTTTGGAAAATGCATCGCAATTATAATAATTCTAGGGAAACATCCACGGGGACAAAGCCCGTTTAGCATGGCCACACGGGGAGACTTTGAAAACTGGCTTTAAGAAAAAGCCTTATTGGCAAAATAATCTTTTTTTTTAGGCAATTTTTTGGCATTAAAAAACAAGCTTTTTGGGCATAAAAACTGCTTCAGTTTTCTTTCTTTTCACTTTATTGAGGTTCATTTCCTTACTACAAGTCTTTTTCTTATTTTTCTGCAAAAAACTGGAACAGATTTACTACACAAAAAAGTATGTTTTTTAGTGCCCAAAAAAAAAGACCATTTGTCCAATTTTAAATTTTTTTTTGGCTCTTTTGTCAAAATATCCCGGCCAAATACGCCATAAGAAAAGAAGAACAAGAAGACAACTTGCCAAAATATATTTTAGTCGTTTTTTTATTTTTTTTATTTTTTACCCTTTCTGTTGGGCTGTTTACTAATATTTGTTTGCCAACTAAGACGTGCATTTTATAAATTAAATGCTTTAGCTTCTAATCATACCATTATCCACTTGTTCTAGAGGTTCTCAATGTCTAATTTATGACCCGAAAAAAGCTTAGGAACACTATGGATGCCTTATAGCAATCCCCACAAATTGTAATAGGAACAAAAAACGTAGGACAATATGTTAACCTTTTATTACAAAATGAATTTTACTAATTTCGGGGTTATATTAATATATGGAAGTAATAATTGTAATATGGTACTTATTCAATGTAAAATTAATATTGTATAGACGTAATAATAATTTTGGATAATTAAATATTTTAGTATTATACCTTTTCAATGTGTAACATGTTATATAAATGTTATATTACTTTTCTTACTTTCATATCTAACATGGAAGTACCATTCTTCTCATAAAAAAAAAAAAAAACTGTAAAAAAAAAAAGCCTATTTTTTCATTCCAAGAAGACCAGTAAACTACAGGATAATCAATACATGTAAATAAAATAATATCATAATAACATGTGAATGCAGAAAGTTAGGACTATGGGAGCTATAGAATTAAACAAATTAAGGACGGTGGTCAGACAATTTGATAGATTGCAAGTAAATTATTATGCATTGTGATGAGCAATTATCTTATTACAAGCTCGACAATAACACCTAAAGGATTCGGTGGCTCAAGGGTTAGGGAAGATATTTGTAAGTAAATTATATTTTAGATACAAACTACTTAAGTGCGAATAAACACTGTTGGAACGGTAAAGACCAAAAATGAAGATAAAATAAACATGAATATTTAACGTAGTTCACCCAAATTTGTCTATGTCCACGAGACAAGTATAGAAAGATCCCACTATTCAAATATGGGGAAAATAATCTTTCTCTCTCAATCATTAGAAGATAACAATGAAAACCTCTCTCTCTAAGAAATAGGAGAAACACCTCACAATTATCACTCAAAGAAAACATTTAGAATTAGAAAATTGATGAGAAATGGAATGAATTAGAATTGAAGGAAGAGACAGTATTTATAGGCATCTAAGCCTCCATTCTTTCCTGTCATTTTACGTGTTGCCAGCCAATATTTTTTACTTTATTTTAATGCTTCAATTTGTCAACACTTTTTGGTACCAAATATGACTTTCTTTTTCAACTTTCTTTGTTTTCTTCTCTTTTTTTCTTTTATGAAGGCACCTAAGGCCAACAATTGTAGACTCCCACAAACACAACAAAGGATAAAACCCTAAGATTTACATGCAAGCTTTCGGAATTATGCACATGATACGTGAAGATATAAACACAAAATAATAGTATATAATTTAAAATAAATTGCTTTATTAGTCTCTAACATTTCACGAAAGTAAATATTTGATCTTTAATCTTTTTTTTATTGCATTAACTCTGACCTTTCATTTTATTGTTGAGAGACTATTTTGATGGTCATCCGTTAAAAAGAAAATCACATAAAGTGTACATGAACTCTTTAATAAGGACATTTTAGTATAATATTTAATATTCTTTTAAGAAATTAAAAATTAAAACATATTTTTTTAAAAAAATTAAAATTAATGTAAAAAATAAAAAATAAAACAGCAAAACAATAACATAAAAAAAAATAAAGAACATCATAAACTGCAGTACAACTTTCTAAACATAAAAGAGCAACCTATATTTTTTTCATAGAGGGTGTTTAGCAGTGATTCCTACCACTCAGTTCCTACCACAAACTCAGTTATGAACAGTATAAAACTTTCACATGCTACAGTAACAATAAGAAAAGATGCTACAGTATAAAACGTTCACATGCTACAGTAAAAGTGATTCTCACTACCCTTCCAAACACCCTATCATGTCCTGCAAACATGTTTTAATTTGTTCTACAAACAATGCTTTATTTTCCTATCAATTATTTGTTCATACAATTATTTTATTTCATGATAGTACAACCCCAAAATAGAAAACGCAATACCTAAAAAAAACACTTGTGTTCAGCCTCTGTCCTCCATTGGAGGTCGACTTCTTCATAGAGAAGGAAAAAAAGACAAACCTCAACCCAACCCGACGCTTTATCAATGGAGGGCGACTTCTCCAAATCTGTCGTCACCGAGGAAGGAAGGACGCCGAGGAGGGAGGGAGGGAGGGAAGCCGGTCTAGGCCGAAAACAAGGAATTGTCCGATCGTCGTGATTCTCATGAATTGACCCTCACAACCCACTCGCATTTTCGAATGCCTTATCGGAGACGAGACCAGGACCATCCTATTCATTGTTCGCAATGATCAAGGTAAATCAAGTCTTTGATCTTTTTTATGAACCCTCTACATTTCTAGACAATTTTTTTTCGTTTAATTTTGTTGGAAGAATTTGACAAAAGGGCAAAAAAATATTCCTAATTGAGGAAATGACCTCTTTTTTTTTTTTGCAAAAAAAATACATTTTTCTAGGCAGGTAAACTGTCTCAGTTTTTTTCAAAAAAAAAACAAAAATAACTGTAACGAGAAGATGAACCTCATCAGAGTAAAAAAAAAAACTGGAGCAGTTTTCATGCCCAAAAAGCATTTTTTTTGCGTCAAAAAACTGCCCCAAAAAAAGGTCATTTGCCCAAATTCATTTTTTCTTAAAATTACTTTTCAAAATCCCCCAATTTTGTTGGGGGTTTGAGTCGAAAGGAAAAAAATTTTATAAGGTGTTTTGATAAGATAGTTAGAACTATTGGTTAGAATTGTTTTTATTATTAAAGCTTTATATTATAACGATTTTTTATTGTTATTATAGCATGTGATAGTTTTATACTGTTTGTAACTGAGAAAATAGTTTAGATCATTTTTACCAAACACCCTTCTAGGGTTTGGTTATTAGAACGAAGGCTTTTGAACTATTCCTTGATTTTAGATCTTTGATAATTTATGTTTGTTAGGTTATTCGAGAAATGATGCATCTATTTATACCTCTCAATTTACTTTTCACACACCCTTATTTAATAAGATGTATTTATTATTATATTGTCAATTAATGAAATTACTCTTAAAGGTAAAAGTGTTTTAGATAAATATTCGTTACATGCACAACCCTAAAATATATACACATATATATATTTTCTTCTAAAAAATTAGTGTATTATTTTTTTCAAAAGAAAAAAATAGACAATAACATGAAAGAGTCTCCCATAAAAATATATGTAGTTTATTTCTTTTTCAAAATTCTTAGTTTTGTAATTGTTTTATATATACTAATTGTAGCTATATATATCATTACATACATAGATAACTGCAAATTACATACTCTAGTAAACAAGACCACTGTTTGATTTGATACAAGGAACATGATATAAAAAAAGAAAAAATTTGTTTCTTTTCTCGTTTTTAAAGTAAAGAAAATAGAATTTGTTTGTAACACCCGTATTTTTAACGGGCATAATTTTGTAAAATTTAATGAATAAAATGTGACTATTTAAAATTACTAAGTTGTTTATGATCATTTTAAAAAAATACCATTTTAGTATTTTCTTACCAAGTCTTCCTAAGAAACATTCAAAACTTACCAACACTTACTTCTACCAATCTTGTCTCCCTAAATTATTGCTCAATTATATAGACTTCTTCTCATTTTGCTAAAGGTATCCGAAGGGGACATTGAATTATTTTCCGTCAATTCATAGAAGACATGGAGATATTTCTCAACCACCTAATTAATTATTTCCTTATCTTCTTCTATAATTCACTCCAATTATCCCCTCAATTATGTTGGCATTATTTGCTAAAAGTCTTCATGGGAGACAAGATGATATTTTCCTTTAAGACTCTTTTGTTTCTTCTTACAACTTTTCCCCGTAAACATCTCATTCCTCTTAAGCATTTTGATATCTTTTTATTTAACTATCACCACCTTCTTCTCTAGTTCTCATTCTCTCCCTTCTCACTTCAAATTTCTAACTAAAGACATAGAGCACAAAGCTCTCTTTGTGGCCAAGACAATTATAATTTCCAACGATGATCGAGGCGGTTTTAAAGTTAATTCAAGCTTGATTGATAACCCAAACTTTGGTGCTTTTCAAAGAAGTTTTGAGGTAGGTTTTCTTTAATCTAAACTTAGTTTTTAGTATGCATTTTCTCCATGTTTAATGCATAAAAATACTTTAATGGCACTAGTAGACGGGTTTACACATAACTCACTTATGAATGTGATTATACGTTGTGCTTTAGTTTTAATTGTCCTTATGCATGCCTTAGGGTCAAGGATGTGTGGAGCTAACGTTAATTGATTCCAGGATTAAAAGATTGTTGATAAGCTTGAAAGGTAGGGATTCTATTACTCATTTTTGTGAGGTTTTTATAGAATTAAAATTGATTGTTTTGCCGCAATATATATATATATCTATGTTGAACTGATATTATATGAGTATCACATATGAAACTATGACATGGACTCGTCTTGTATTGTACGGCGAGGAACATAATGAATTGACATATGTTATAAATTGAGAAGCATGGTTAGGAAAACTGACTCTATTAATAATGATTTAATATAGAGAAATGGTGAGACATGAAGAGGGCGGCGGTTACGTCCTTGGGCATGAATACCCAAAAAGGTAAAATAGGGGGAAGGTGATGACGCTTCCTTGGGTTGAAAGTCCCAGAACACACTGTACAGGAATTGATTTGGTGAGGACTCGGGGCTTGATGTCCCCTCACCGGAACACCCTTGGAATGTTTATAGGGTGATCAAGTGCGCCCATTTGGGTTTCGATGAATTGAGTGATACTCAATTTAACATGGATACCTAGGAACAATGATGATTGGTAATATTTGTATAAATGTGTAATTATGACACTTGGTAATGATTAACTACGGTATCCATAAGATGTGATCATAATAAACCTCATAATCTGGAATATGATGTAACCTACTAACCATGCAGTTTTTAATGTGGTAATGAATAAACCATAAGGTGAGTCATGATTTCCCTACTGGGCATGTCGATGCTCATCCCTATCATATCTTCATATCTCAGGTGGAACTCAGTGCAACATATTTGAAGAGGAATAAGCGAAAACAATCCTGTTGTTTTCGTGTTAGAAGACCCTGTTTAATTACAACTTATCTACAACATGTAAGAGTTGTATTATTTTTTTTTATGGCTGTGTTAAGTTATTTGGGAATTGTACTATGGTGATGATGACTGTAATTATATATATTTGGTGCTACACTAAAAACTGTGGTTTGTATTTAAAACGTTTATTTTTATTTTTCTTGTTGTTTAAAGACTCATGGGCATTGTTTAATTGATTTAAATAATATAAATTTTAAAATTATTTTTATTTATTTAAAACTGTTAACCCCCACATAGGGGTGTTATAGAATTTTTGGTATCAGAGCCTAGGTTCGATTAACCTAGGGGGGTATAGCACCACCTTAAAAATTAATCTTTGGGAATGGTTTTAAAGTTAGGTGTTAATGTCATCATCATTTGGTACTGATCCTAGTTAAATTTTCGCAGCCAGTAGAAACTATGCCACCAAGACGTCAAATGCAATCGTCTGAGCTGTCACAACCGGTTGAACATGCTCAAGAAGTTGAGCAACCGGAACCGATGGAACAAGCTCAAGAAGATGAGCAACTACGACATGCAACACAATCCCCGCCAGCTGCACCAGAAGTAAATAATTTAGGACAAATTCTTCAAGCATTACAGAATGTGCAAAGACCTGTGGAGGTTCGTGATCCCGAACAACGACATCTAACTCTGTTGAAGGAGTTTATGAAGCAGAAACCACCCACATTTAGTGGAGAACCTAACCCGGTCATAGCAGAACAATGGCTAAAGGCAGTCAAAAAGAAGTTAGACACCTTGAGGATTCCACGGGAGTATTGGGTTAGCTTTTCAACATATATATTTGAGGGTAAAGCCGAAGAATGGTGGGATCTTCAAAAAGACGACTATGACGTGCCGAATCTTACATGGGAGCAGTTCGAAACCATTTTTCGCAACACCTATATTCCTCAGAGCCATAGGCAAGCAATGATGCGAGAATTTGAAAACCTGGTGCAGGGAGATACAACAGTTGCTGAATACCATGCTCGATTTATAGAATTGTCTCGCTACAATCCCGGGGCTGTATCGGATCCAATGGCGAGATGCGAAAAATTTAGAAATAACCTGAGGCCGAAAATCAGACAAATGATAGCTGCTGTTCCATCAACAGATTTTCTTGATCTTGTAGCTGCGGCACAGCGGGCAGAGACAGAACTAAATAACTCCTATGGAGAGTATAAGGGTTCTGGTGGGCGTCAAAGGAAAATAAGTAAGAAAGAGAAGTCACAAGGGCAAGTCATTCAGCATAGTGGAGTGACTATTGGTGGTGGATCTTCTGGCAGTGGTCGTTTCCAACCGTATGCTTGTCATAACTGTGGACAAGTGGGACATCTGAGGAGAAATTGCCCTAACCGCCCTACACAATCATCCTTTGCACCAAGGCCACAAGGAAGTCATTTTGGCTCCACTGTTTGGGGAGGGAGTCAAAATCGTGGAGCGCCTCAGCAAAACACTCCAGCTTCCCAAGTCTCAGTAACTCAACCTCGAGGGTTCCAGCCTCAGTACAACTATCAACAGCGGCCACAGGGTTCCAATTTTTATGCTAATCAGAACTTCCAACCGACTCCACAAGGCTCAGTGAATCAAAGGCCATATTTTTCTGGGAGAAATAATAATAAGGCTAGTAGTAGCCAAGGAAACCGAGGAAAAAGTGATAAAGGAAAAGCACCAGCACAAGCTTATGCAATTACGGCTACAACTGGACAAGGAAAACAGGCTGATCACTCAGTTGTAGACGGTATGATTCACGTGTCTCATTCTTGGGCTCATGTATTATTTGACACTGGTGCCACTCATTCATTTATATCTATGTTATTTGCTTCCGTACTACAATTAGAAACTGAGACATGTAGTTCATCATTAACCCTTAGTACACCAATGGGCGGGATAGCTGAAGTATCCATAATTTGTAAATCAGTGTGTATTGTTATAGGAGAACATAAACTATCGGCTGACCTATATGTAATAACTATGACAGAGTTTGATGTAATCTTAGGAATGGATTGGCTAACTAAATACCAGGCAATAGTAGATTGTCATAGGAAACGTGTCTCTTTATTCACCAAGAATGGACAAGTCATCGAATTTCAGGCAAAAACAGGAACAGTGACGCCAGCCCCGGTGCTAAAGGCTTGTATTGGAGGACGAAGGAATTTCACCAATCTTGGGACGATCTTTGCTTCAGATGGAGAACTAAAGAAGAGTGACCTATCCTCTCACACTCCTGTGGTGGATGAATTTTCAGATGTTTTTCCAGATGAATTGCCCGGACTTCCGCCTGATAGAGAAATTGAGTTTGTCATCGACTTAACTCAAGGAGCAGCGCCTGTTTCTATTGCCCCGTATCGAATGGCACCTGCTGAGAAAGTGGAATTGAGGAAGCAGTTGGACGAATTACTGGAAAAAGGATTTATTCGACCAAGTACATCACCTTGGGGAGCTCCAGTACTTTTTGTGAAGAAACATGACGGATCGTTGAGGCTCTGTGTCGATTATCGCCAGCTTAATCGATTGACTATCAAGAACAAGTACCCTCTACCCCGAATTGATGAGTTGTTCGATCAGTTAGGAGGATCTTGCTATTTCTCAAAGATTGACTTACGATCCGGATATCACCAACTGAAGATAAGAGAAGAGGACATTCCAAAGACAGCTTTTCGGACTCGCTACGGTCATTTTGAGTTTCTTGTCATGCCTTTCGGGTTGACTAATGCACCAGCGGCTTTCATGGACTTGATGAACCGTGTCTTTCGACTGTACTTAGATCAATTTATCATTGTTTTCATAGATGATATCTTGATCTATTCTAAAAACGAAGAAGAACATGCTGAGCATTTGAGGATCGCTCTACAAACGTTGAGAGAACATGGTCTTTATGCAAAAAGAGAAAAATGTGATTTCTGGATGACGAAGGTCAAGTTCCTTGGACACGTTGTCTCTGAAGAAGGCATCTCAGTGGACCCCTCCAAAATTGAAGCAGTGCTAAATTGGGAACGACCAAAGAACGTGTCAGAGATTCGAAGTTTCCTCGGACTAGTTGGATACTATCGACGCTTCGTAGAGAATTTTTCAAAGATTGCTTCTCCATTAACAAAACTCACAAGGAAGAATGTCAAGTTCGTGTGGGATGATAAATGTGAAGAAGCATTTGAGAAACTGAAACGAAGACTCACTAGTGCACCTGTGCTGATCATACCTAACAACGAGGAGCCTTACACAGTATACACTGATGCCTCAGGAAACGGTTTGGATTGTGTGTTAATGCAGCATGGACGAGTAGTTGCCTACGCCTCACGCCAGTTGAAACCCCATGAGAGGAACTACCCCACACATGATCTTGAGTTAGCTGCTGTGGTTTTCGCACTCAAAATTTGGAGATGTTATCTATATGGCGCAAAGTTCGAGCTATATTCAGATCATCAAAGTCTGAAATATTTGTTTACTCAAAAGGATCTCAATCTAAGGCAACGAAGATGGACTGAGTACATGGTGGACTATGACTTTAGTATCCAATATCATCCTGGAAAAGCAAATGCCGTGGCAGATGCTCTAAGTCGTAAGAACAACGGACGTATAGCCAGTTTAGCATTGGAAGATTGGAGACGAGTCACTATCGCCGACTTCAACTTGCAATATTATGAAGATAACGAGAGAGCTTTCTTATTCAATGTGATAGCAACTCCTACGTTAATTCAGAAAGTAAAACAAGGACAATGGCACGATGAAGGATTACGTAGGGTTTGGAAACAAATACAAAATGGAGAACAACTGGATGGATGGCAGATTGAGCCAGAAGGATTTTTACTTTACAAAGGAAGATTAGTTGTTCCAGAGGATCCATATCTCAGGCATGCGGTGCTAGATGAGGCTCACCGTTCAAAGTTTGCTATTCATCCTGGAAGCACAAAAATGTATATGGATCTAAAACGACAATACTGGTGGCGAGGAATGAAACGAGACGTAGCAACCTTTGTCTCTAAGTGCATGACGTGCCAACAGGTTAAAGCGGAACATCAAAAGCCTGGAGGCGAGTTGAGGAGCTTACCTATTCCAGAATGGAAGTGGGATCATGTGACAATGGACTTTGTTACTGGATTTCCTAAGACTCAAATAGGGCATGACGCCGTTTGGGTAATTGTAGATCGTTTAACTAAGACAGCCCACTTCATCCCAATCAGAACTAATTATAGTGTCTCAAAATTATGTCAATTGTACGTGGAAAAGGTAGTGACATTGCATGGAGTGCCAATGTCAATAGTTTCCGATAGAGATACACGTTTCACGTCGAAATTTTGGAGAGGATTGCAGAGGGCCTTGGGAACTCAATTGAATTTTAGTACAGCTTTTCATCCTCAAACAGATGGACAATCTGAACGTGTCATTCAGATTCTCGAGGATATGCTTCGGGCTTGTGTGCTGGACTTTGGAACAAATTGGGCTGTACAGCTGCCATATGTTGAATTCGCATATAACAACAGTTACCAAGCAAGTATTAGAATGGCTCCATATGAGGCCTTATATGGTAGACCTTGTAGATCTCCATTGTGTTGGGCTGAAAAGGAAGAGCGTCTTGAACTTGGGCCTCAGTTTATCAGAGAAACAACGGACAAGATCCAGATTATTCGCGAACGTCTTCAGACAGCTCAAAGTCGACAAAAGAGTTATGCAGATAAGAGGAGGCGACCTTTAGAGTTCATGATCGGAGACTTTGTGTTCTTAAAAGTGAAACCAAAACGAGGTGTATCTCGATTTGGTGTTAAAGGAAAGTTAGCACCAAGGTATACAGGACCGTTTGAGATTGTGGAACGCATTGGAACGTTGGCATACCGTTTAGACCTACCACCACAATTGTCTCATGTACATAATGTGTTTCATGTATCGATGTTGAGAAAGTATGAACCCGACCCTTCACATGTGATCATGTGGACAGATGTGCCAATTCAAGGAGATACGAATTATGAAGAAATTCCAGTTCAAATACTGGATCATGAAATAAAATTATTACGTCGTCGTGGAATTCCTCTGGTGAAAGTGATGTGGCAACACCATGATGTGGAGGAAGCCACATGGGAACTTGAATCTGAAATGAGAGAAAAGTACCCACATTTGTTTTAACATTGTAATCAGTGTACGAAATTGCGAGGACGAAATTTTTATAGGAGGGGAGAGCTGTAACACCCGTATTTTTAACGGGCATAATTTTGTAAAATTTAATGAATAAAATGTGACTATTTAAAATTACTAAGTTGTTTATGATCATTTTAAAAAAATACCATTTTAGTATTTTCTTACCAAGTCTTCCTAAGAAACATTCAAAACTTACCAACACTTACTTCTACCAATCTTGTCTCCCTAAATTATTGCTCAATTATATAGACTTCTTCTCATTTTGCTAAAGGTATCCGAAGGGGACATTGAATTATTTTCCGTCAATTCATAGAAGACATGGAGATATTTCTCAACCACCTAATTAATTATTTCCTTATCTTCTTCTATAATTCACTCCAATTATCCCCTCAATTATGTTGGCATTATTTGCTAAAAGTCTTCATGGGAGACAAGATGATATTTTCCTTTAAGACTCTTTTGTTTCTTCTTACAACTTTTCCCCGTAAACATCTCATTCCTCTTAAGCATTTTGATATCTTTTTATTTAACTATCACCACCTTCTTCTCTAGTTCTCATTCTCTCCCTTCTCACTTCAAATTTCTAACTAAAGACATAGAGCACAAAGCTCTCTTTGTGGCCAAGACAATTATAATTCCCAACGATGATCGAGGCGGTTTTAAAGTTAATTCAAGCTTGATTGATAACCCAAACTTTGGTGCTTTTCAAAGAAGTTTTGAGGTAGGTTTTCTTTAATCTAAACTTAGTTTTTAGTATGCATTTTCTCCATGTTTAATGCATAAAAATACTTTAATGGCACTAGTAGACGGGTTTACACATAACTCACTTATGAATGTGATTATACGTTGTGCTTTAGTTTTAATTGTCCTTATGCATGCCTTAGGGTCAAGGATGTGTGGAGCTAACGTTAATTGATTCCAGGATTAAAAGATTGTTGATAAGCTTGAAAGGTAGGGATTCTATTACTCATTTTTGTGAGGTTTTTATAGAATTAAAATTGATTGTTTTGCCGCAATATATATATATATATCTATGTTGAACTGATATTATATGAGTATCACATATGAAACTATGACATGGACTCGTCTTGTATTGTACGGCGAGGAACATAATGAATTGACATATGTTATAAATTGAGAAGCATGGTTAGGAAAACTGACTCTATTAATAATGATTTAATATAGAGAAATGGTGAGACATGAAGAGGGCGGCGGTTACGTCCTTGGGCATGAATACCCAAAAAGGTAAAATAGGGGGAAGGTGATGACGCTTCCTTGGGTTGAAAGTCCCAGAACACACTGTACAGAAATTGATTTGGTGAGGACTCGGGGCTTGATGTCCCCTCATCGGAACACCCTTGGAATGTTTATAGGGTGATCAAGTGCGCCCATTTGGGTTTCGATGAGTTGAGTGATACTCAATTTAACATGGATACCTAGGAACAATGATGATTGGTAATATTTGTATAAATGTGTAATTATGACACTTGGTAATGATTAACTACGGTATCCATAAGATGTGATCATAATAAACCTCATAATCTGAAATATGATGTAACCTACTAACCATGCAGTTTTTAATGTGGTAATGGATAAACCATAAGGTGAGTCATGATTTCCCTACTGGGCATGTCGATGCTCATCCCTATCATATCTTCATATCTCAGGTGGAACTCAGTGCAACATATTTGAAGAGGAATAAGCGAAAACAATCCTGTTGTTTTCGTGTTAGAAGACCCTGTTTAATTACAACTTATCTACAACATGTAAGAGTTGTATTATTTTTTTTTATGGCTGTGTTAAGTTATTTGGGAATTGTACTATGGTGATGATGACTGTAATTATATATATTTGGTGCTACACTAAAAACTGTGGTTTGTATTTAAAACGTTTATTTTTATTTTTCTTGTTGTTTAAAGACTCATGGGCATTGTTTAATTGATTTAAATAATATAAATTTTAAAATTATTTTTATTTATTTAAAACTGTTAACCCCCACATAGGGGTGTTACATTGTTTGATTTATTAATAAACCCTTATAATTCACTTCCAAATATTGTTCCTTGGAATCTAAAGTTTGGTTTAATAAAAAGGGAAAAAATTATATTAAAGAAAAACTATCAGCTTATATAGACCAAAAAAGAAAAATGTTTGAAAAAAATTATAAGTTTATTTAGTGGATAAGTGAATAAAAGAAAACCAATTAAGAGACTTTTTTAGTATTTTAGGAGGAAAAAGTAGAATAAAAGGTGGTTAAAAAAATAGTGGGTGAAAAATGGAACAGAGGGTGCTAATAGAAGCATTATTTGAAGAAATATTAGTAACTTGCTTTTGTTTTTTGAAAATAGAAAATGTAGTAACTGAAGAGCAAGAGGCACGAATTCAAAAAAAAAAAAAAGAAGAAGAAGAAGAAGAAGAAGAAGCAGAAGAAAAGAAAAGCAAGAGAAACCCACAACTTTTATTAGATTTTTAATTATTTTTATTTTAATTTTTATTATTTTTAATGTATTCATTATTTTGAAGAGTAATTTAGTAAGTTTAATTGAAAATGATATCTAAAAATTTTTAATTGTCAAACTCAACAGTTTGACTGTTAAAATGGTCTCTTAACAATTAAAATGAAATATTAAGATCAGTTCAATAAAAAAAAAAGTGCTAAAAAGCAATTTTGTGACACCCGTTATTCTCCTAACGGGTATTGAGGTAATTAAATTAATTTTTAATGTATAAAAAAAAAATTGCTTCATTTAAATTTATTTTATAATATTTATTTTTTATCTATTTTTAAATTTTCTAAAATTCTCCTATATTTATTTAGTATGATTACTAAAAAGCCTTAGAACTTCTAATAAATCTCAAAAATGTCATATTGGCATTATGTGTGTTAAAGTCTTTAGATGAGACATAAGGATATCTTTTCCAATTACTCTTGACCCTCATTTTCTTTATTTCCTCCGTGACATGCTTCAACATGTCTCCTCTATAATTGTTTCTATCACTTCTTTTCAAAGACTTCATCTTTTCTTCCTTTCTCTTCCACGGTTCCCACACTCTTCTTCTCATTTCTTTGCTGAAGCAAAATACTTAGAGAACTTCTTCAAGGCAGCCATAAAAATCAGCCACCATCACCTCCATTTGAGCAAGAATTTCAGTCATACCGAAGTAAAGGAACCTGTTTTGAAGCCATTTCAAGCTTCCAACTAACCATAATCTGAGGTTAGAATCTTATGAACAAATTTAGTCTTTCATTTATAAATTTTCTTTTATACTAAAGGATTATTCAAATTTGCGTTCTTAAACCTAAGTATATGTTTGTTGCTATTTTGGAGCATATGTATGAAGTCTAAGTGTATATGCCCTAGACAGAAAATTTATATTGTTAAACTTTGTAATACCTCTATGGGCAGTGGTTATTTCTTGAAATTCTAAGATTAAATTAAAATGAATTTTATGAATTGGTTTACATATTTGAAAAGTAGAATCCTAGGCTTTCTAACGAGCTATCATAAACCTAAATCGGAGTTGTATTTTATTTTCTAAGAATTATTCAATTTTTGTATTGGAAACTAGTAAATCTGCCAGTTTGTTATGGTATACCAACTACTAACCTGAACCAAGAACCCATCTTTGCTCACCACCTAATTCTTTAATGTCTTGCAACCTTTCCAATATTATCCTAAGTGATTGATGAATCTTATTAGGGACTAAAACATATAGATTACTTGTTCACATTTTATATTGTGTTAAGACAAAAATTGTTTACTGTGGTATTCAAAAGAGATTTATATAAAAGCTTTAATGGCATACTAGTAAGATAGGTTTACACATGATTTATTTATGAATGTAGTTGTATGTTGTGCTTTAGTTTTAATTGTCCTTATGCACGCCTTAGGATCAAGGGAGTATGGAGCTAACGTTAACTGATTCCAGGATTAAAAGATTGTTGATAAGCTTGAAAGGTAGGGATTCTATTACTCATCTTTTGTGAGGTTTTTATAGAATTAAAATTGATTGTTTTGCCGCAATATATATATATATCTATGTTGAACTGATATTATATGATTATCACATATGAAACTATGACATGGACTCGTCTTGTATTGTACGGCGAGGAACATAATGAATTGAACACATGTTATAAATTGAGAAGCATGGTTAGGAAAACTAACTCTATTGATAATGATTCAATATAGAGAAATTGTGAGACATGAAAAGGGCGACGGTTACGTCCTTGGGCATGAATACCCTAAAAGGTAAAGTAGGGGGAAGGCGATGACGCTTCCTTGGGTTGAAAGTCCCAGAACACACTGTACAGGAATCGATTTGGTGAGGACTCGGGGCTTGATGTCCCCTCACCGGAACACCCTTGGAATGTTTATAGGGTGATCAAGTGCGCCCATTTGGGTTTCGATGAGTTGAGTGATACTCAATTTAACATGGATACCTAGGAACAATGATGATTGTTAATATTTGTATAAATGTGTAATTATGACACTTGGTAATGATTAACTACGGTATCCATAAGATGTGATCATAATAAACCTCATAATCTGGAATATGATGTAACTTACTAACCATGCAGATTTTAATGTGGTAATGATAAAGGTGAGTAATGGTTTTCTCTACTGAGCATAGTGTTGCTCATACCCTTATGTTTATATCTTTTCAGGACTCACTAAATGTGAGGTGGCTACGAGAAATATAGTTGAGGAAGTGATGTAACTATATTACATTGGGACTGCTCAATTGTAAAGAATGTTCTTCATGATAATGTAAGCATCAATTGTTACTTTCTGTGACTGTATTACAATGTGTTGAGGGTTAAAATGATGATGACAACAGTTTATATTATTAAATTTAAGGTGCTACATTTAAAACTGTGGTTTATTTGTCGTTTATATTTTTATTTTTGAGTTGAGAGTTTTCATTTAAGTCCCGGGCAAATTTTATTTTTAAGGTTTTACTTTTATTATTTATTTTTATTTTATCTCATTAAAAACTGTTAACCCCCATATAGGGGCGTTACAGAATTTTTGGTATCAGAGCCTAGGTTCGGTTAACCTAGGGAGTGTAGCACCACTTTAAAAAAATATATTTTTGAGATGGTTTTGAAGCTGAATTTTCATTGTCATCATCAAAATGAACCTTCACATTGATTTATACAGTCTAAAAGGATGTAACATGGAAAGGCCATAGAATGAAAATATCAATAGTTATATGAGTACAATAATTTTATAGAAGGAAAGTATTAATAGTTATGAGGGAATGATAATTATATGGAATGAGTTTATAAGTAGATTGCTTATGAGAGATTCGTATAATATTATGATCTATAAGCATATCTAATTCGTATAAACGATGAGAAATTCGTATAGATAAGAGGATTTAAAAGCCTTTTGTCTCGTGAAAAACAATAAGAAATATAAGGCTTGATTTATTGATTTTAAAGTTTGTCATAGATATGCCAAATTTTTCGTAATTGATTCAAACCTAAGTAATGATTATGTGTGGATTCGATGGAGCACATAAGTGTCAATATCTTTTCTTGAAAGTTCTATTTATTTGAGGAATATGATATAAGTTGGGAATCATGGTATTGAATCATGAGAGAGATAAATGTTAGACTTTTGGTCTGTTGAGACTGTGTAAAGTCTAGAATGCATGAATCTCAAAATTGGAATATTTCGTTACGTACATTGTATTTAAGTGTATCAGTGAATCTTTTGGTTACCTAAGGTTTTGTTATATGAGGAAATTATATATTGTATGAGTAGAATTGTGGGGATTGTAGATGTTCTTAAGTAGTAACATCAAGTGTCTTTGTTCGTTGATATGGTCTACGTTGAAAGACGTAAATCGTATTGATTTCAAGGTTAGTCACATTCTAAACCCTTGGTAGTAATGATGATGAATCCATTGATAGATGTTAAGTATTATGAATAACATATGGGTGTATGCATTGTTCAATAAGGTTTTGATTAAAACAAAATTATTTGAGTTGCTGGAGGATTATGTTGTTATGAAATGATTTTAAATATCATTCAGGAAGATCCTTGTTGTCGTTAAATTAGATTTGTTGTTTATAGTTAACTTTATCTATAGTGGACTTTGAATTGGGTTTAAGATTTATACAAATTGGTTTTCAATTTTATGTTTGTTATTTAACTCGTTCCAAATGTGTTAAGGCCCGAAACAACCTGACCATTTTCAACTTAGAACATTTGGGCCTAGTTCAAATCTTAAATCAGTTTGATTCACACTGTCTCTCCCACGTGGTCTCTATACGTGTCATATACAGTGGTTTAATTATTGTTTACATATACGTTTATTGTGCATAAGAGTTTATTTCTCCGAGTTCACTTTTTCTCTCTTAATTTGTTATTTTCTCTCTAAATCGCAAATCCTCTTCTTTTTCATGAGAAATTCTTCTTTTCCTCTAAAAGAAGAAGGAATTCTAGGATTCTGCAATTTACTATCTTAATTTTTCCTTTCTATTTACTCTTCTTTCATCTCATCATGGACCCAAAGTACCAACACCTGAGAAAGTATTTCCCATCACTCTCCCAAAAGATTCTCAGAAAGAAATATAAGGCTAGAATTACTCGGTTGTGGATTCTTATGCGATTTGGCATCCCTTGTGATGTGAGAATGTTGATAGAGGGGAAAATCCGTCCGAGTGACTTTAGTCAAGATGTCGGTTTACCAGGAACGGGTACCAGTCGTAGTGCAATGAAAAGAAGAGCTCGTGCCATCGTGGTCACTTGTAACAAATGTGGAAGACAAAATTGTAACGGTAAATGTACTTCACCTGGTTATATGTCTACGAATAGAGAGGATAAAATAAGGTTTTGTAGGGATGGACTTTCAAAGGAGAACTTGGATAGCATCCATCCTCCTCTCCACGGTCACCCTAGTGGATATGTTCAAGGAGCTATTTTTAAACTCTGGCCTAAATTTTATACAGAAAGACAACGCCTCAGGAATATGGTATTTCTAGATCCTGTTTGCCAAGCCATAAGAAAACTGGATGGTAAATAAGTCATCGCTCTATAAAGGTTATTTAGTCTTTACTTATTTGAAGCAGTTTTAGCTGATGTTCAACAGTTTGTGTTTTTCTTTTACTCAAAATATTTGCTTTTGTGTTTGAAATAATTGTGATTATTAGATTGATACAGTAAGTGTTAATATCTTATTTAATTTATGATTTTCTTAAATATATATATAATAAAATATATTATCTTATCAGACACGTCACATACGGTACAGTAATATGTTTGAATTTTGAAAAGCTTATCCAGATATTTCAAGATTTGTGTCTCAAATTTCAAAAGTTCTACAGTATTTGTCGTTTATATTAAATTTCTAGACTTGGTGTATATTTGTCAAAAAGTCTACAGTTGTGTCATGAGGGTCTTCTGTCGAATTGTTCTCAATTGTCAAAAGTTATACAATTAGAGTCTAATCTTTTTCAAAAAGTGAATCAAATTTTCTGTAAACTATCAATCACCTTATCTTACTTTCTTATCCGCACAAGATTTTGTTTAAATCTTTGGATTACCTTTTCATTACCTACTCGTCTATCTCTTTAGCCCTTTTTGTATATTTCTCATCTTTAAAATCTCATGTAGAACCCGAAGTCTAAGTGGAGCAGACATTAAGCAACCACTTCTATAAACCAAATATGTCTACCTCCCAGTCCACGAAGAAAATAAAGAATGTCTGTGTCTTTTGTGGTTCCAGCTTTGGAAAAGATAAAGCTTATTTAGAAGCTGCAAATCACTTAGGGCAAGTCCTAGCACGCAAGAAGATTAACATAATCTATGGGGGTGGTAGTATAAAAATGATGGTAAATATGGCACTAGCAGCTAGGTCTAGCGACGCTACTGATGTAAGAATTTGGCCTCATATTCCAGTTGAAGGAAACCTTTGTAAGGAAGCCATAGGTAAGGGAGAAGGAGTCAGGAGTATCCCTAAAAATTTTAAAGACATAATCTATAATTCTGATGCTTTTATAGCATTACCTGGTGGTCTAGGTACTCTTGAGGAAATATTTATAGTTGTTTGTGGGCAATTGTTGGGCTTTTATTCCAAACCTTTGGGACTGCTGAACGTAAAGGGTTTTTATGACGGTCTTTTGAAATTTCTAGATTACGCTGTGGAAGAAAACATCACTACAGAATCGGAGAGACAAATCTTTGTTACTGCTTCAACAGCTGAGGAATTGATAGATAAAATGCAAATCATACATCTAGAATCCGACACTGCAACATCCAAGCTTGAATGGGAAAGGGAAAGCCGGGAGCGGCCAATTGATTTGAATCTCCATCTGTAATCTTTTTGTTTTATCTTTGGCATGTAGGCATGTATGTCCGTATTTCGTGTGTTACGAATAACCGTTTACCTTGTATTCTGTGTTTCTTGTGGTACGTCGTTGTTCAATCTTTTAGATTCATTGAGCCTAATGCCGGGATGGCTGGATACGGAGTACTTGATGCTCTCGAAACGCATCCTTCTTAAGGTCCGATCTTTTGTTTATCGATGTTTTTGTATCCTATAAGCATGCATGATATGGATAGCTGGTATACGGAGTGCCTTGTACTCTCGAAACGTATCCGTATTATGTTTGTAATGTGTAATATTCTGTTAATATTATGTGGAAGTACCAGAGTCAGTTATGGGGATATTCCATATGAAATATGAGTATAGTATTTGGGTTGAATGTTTGTGTCATGAGGATAGCTGTTTAATGAAAAATATGTCGGGTATGTTTGCAACTCTGAGATTCCGTTTAATATCTCTATGAGTAAGTTTAATGTATAGTTTTGAATAAAAGTGTTTGTGATATATGTTTTATGATTATGTTTTAGTTTATTAGTTGAGGTATGAAATCAAATATATTTGACTTTTCCTTACTCAAAAAGGAAAAGGAACCTAAAGATGAAGTATATAAAATTTCTCTGGCAATCTCCTTAAATGTGATTGTAAATCACGGTCCATGGACAATGAAGGACTGGAATCATGATATGGTCAATATGTATGCCTGATCAGATTCTTAGACTATTATACGGTGTTATAAGTTGAAACTTGTCAGAAATACTCTCATTGAGGGATTTAGGAGTAAGATTTATTATGCAAGTAAATAAGTGGAAATACGATGACTTAAATTTGGAGGACAAACAACATTAACGGTTTAGACTCGGAATTGGAATCATAATGGAATTAAAATTTTTACTAGTATTGCTAGAATTGAAATTTCGAGGACGAAATTTCTTTAAGGGGGGTAGAGCTGTGACACCCGTTATTCTCCTAACGGGTATTGAGGTAATTAAATTAATTTTTAATGTATAAAAAAAAATTGCTTCATTTAAATTTATTTTATAATATTTATTTTTATCTATTTTTAAATTTTCTAAAATTCTCCTATATTTATTTAGTATGATTACTAAAAAGCCTTAGAACTTCTAATAAATCTCAAAAATGTCATATTGGCATTATGTGTGTTAAAGTCTTTAGATGAGACATAAGGATATCTTTTCCAATTACTCTTGACCCTCATTTTCTTTATTTCCTCCGTGACATGCTTCAACATGTCTCCTCTATAATTGTTTCTATCACTTCTTTTCAAAGACTTCATCTTTTCTTCCTTTCTCTTCCACGGTTCCCACACTCTTCTTCTCATTTCTTTGCTGAAGCAAAATACTTAGAGAACTTCTTCAAGGCAGCCATAAAAATCAGCCACCATCACCTCCATTTGAGCAAGAATTTCAGTCATACCGAAGTAAAGGAACCTGTTTTGAAGCCATTTCAAGCTTCCAACTAACCATAATCTGAGGTTAGAATCTTATGAACAAATTTAGTCTTTCATTTATAAATTTTCTTTTATACTAAAGGATTATTCAAATTTGCGTTCTTAAACCTAAGTATATGTTTGTTGCTATTTTGGAGCATATGTATGAAGTCTAAGTGTATATGCCCTAGACAGAAAATTTATATTGTTAAACTTTGTAATACCTCTATGGGCAGTGGTTATTTCTTGAAATTCTAAGATTAAATTAAAATGAATTTTATGAATTGGTTTACATATTTGAAAAGTAGAATCCTAGGCTTTCTAACGAGCTATCATAAACCTAAATCGGAGTTGTATTTTATTTTCTAAGAATTATTCAATTTTTGTATTGGAAACTAGTAAATCTGCCAGTTTGTTATGGTATACCAACTACTAACCTGAACCAAGAACCCATCTTTGCTCACCACCTAATTCTTTAATGTCTTGCAACCTTTCCAATATTATCCTAAGTGATTGATGAATCTTATTAGGGACTAAAACATATAGATTACTTGTTCACATTTTATATTGTGTTAAGACAAAAATTGTTTACTGTGGTATTCAAAAGAGATTTATATAAAAGCTTTAATGGCATACTAGTAAGATAGGTTTACACATGATTTATTTATGAATGTAGTTGTATGTTGTGCTTTAGTTTTAATTGTCCTTATGCACGCCTTAGGATCAAGGGAGTATGGAGCTAACGTTAACTGATTCCAGGATTAAAAGATTGTTGATAAGCTTGAAAGGTAGGGATTCTATTACTCATCTTTTGTGAGGTTTTTATAGAATTAAAATTGATTGTTTTGCCGCAATATATATATATCTATGTTGAACTGATATTATATGATTATCACATATGAAACTATGACATGGACTCGTCTTGTATTGTACGGCGAGGAACATAATGAATTGAACACATGTTATAAATTGAGAAGCATGGTTAGGAAAACTAACTCTATTGATAATGATTCAATATAGAGAAATTGTGAGACATGAAAAGGGCGACGGTTACGTCCTTGGGCATGAATACCCTAAAAGGTAAAGTAGGGGGAAGGCGATGACGCTTCCTTGGGTTGAAAGTCCCAGAACACACTGTACAGGAATCGATTTGGTGAGGACTCGGGGCTTGATGTCCCCTCACCGGAACACCCTTGGAATGTTTATAGGGTGATCAAGTGCGCCCATTTGGGTTTCGATGAGTTGAGTGATACTCAATTTAACATGGATACCTAGGAACAATGATGATTGTTAATATTTGTATAAATGTGTAATTATGACACTTGGTAATGATTAACTACGGTATCCATAAGATGTGATCATAATAAACCTCATAATCTGGAATATGATGTAACTTACTAACCATGCAGATTTTAATGTGGTAATGATAAAGGTGAGTAATGGTTTTCTCTACTGAGCATAGTGTTGCTCATACCCTTATGTTTATATCTTTTCAGGACTCACTAAATGTGAGGTGGCTACGAGAAATATAGTTGAGGAAGTGATGTAACTATATTACATTGGGACTGCTCAATTGTAAAGAATGTTCTTCATGATAATGTAAGCATCAATTGTTACTTTCTGTGACTGTATTACAATGTGTTGAGGGTTAAAATGATGATGACAACAGTTTATATTATTAAATTTAAGGTGCTACATTTAAAACTGTGGTTTATTTGTCGTTTATATTTTTATTTTTGAGTTGAGAGTTTTCATTTAAGTCCCGGGCAAATTTTATTTTTAAGGTTTTACTTTTATTATTTATTTTTATTTTATCTCATTAAAAACTGTTAACCCCCATATAGGGGCGTTACAAATTTACCCTATAATTTAATATAGCAACCAATTATTGTGATGAATGTCAGTCACATGTGCTAAACTAAGCAAAGATTTCTCTGTCACTTTAATTTTTTTATTTTTTTACAATCTTTTTCATATAGTATATATTTTTTAAAGTGATTGGTTGGTTCAAACTGGGCCACGATCACTATTTTTTTTTAAGAAGAAATCACCCATCTCAATTTAACACAACTTAAACATGTTTGCTATAGTTTTTTTTTTTTTCCCTTTTTTCATCTATACTTAAAAAAATCACATTTTCTACATAAATTCTAACAAAAATTCATATCCTATTCAAATTTACACATTAACTACATATCGAATTCGAACTCAGATTGCAATATAAATAAACTTTTTTTAAAATTTTACAGTTCAAACAAAAAAGATCCAACTGTTACAATTTGAACTCATTATCCAAACGGACTCAAAAAATATTGTTTTCATCTAATTGACAACATGTGTGCGAGAAACTATAGATATTTGCGTATAAGAAACAAAGGTGATATTATTCTTGAAAAATACATAAGACATTTATCAGTGATGCATATTTTAAAACTATTAGATCTAGTCATTTTTTCTATTTGTTTGATTGTTAAAAAAATGCTCACTGATAGGCATGTTCTTCCGTTTGCATAAGAAAAATTACAGGAATTTTCAGAATTGGGTTGTGGAAGCGAACGAGTCTAATGCAGATCATGCTGTCTCCAATCTTAACAGCCATTCGGTTAAAGCAAAAGTCATTGAAGATATTGTCGATATCATGTCTAAAGCCCGGTGTGGTTCTTGTCACGTTACACTCCTTGAAAAAGAAACAAGGTAGCCTACATTGTAGCTCATCATGCCTTACTTGAGCCAGTCGAGTTGTTTTGGTTAGATTGTACCCTATCTTTTTTAGTCGTTATGTGTGCAAAATAATTTACTGTGTATTGTTTGATAGTATTTCAGTTTTTCCTCAAAAAAATTGCCACAAGAATGAATATTGTCCCTCTCATGTCACTCTCTGTTAAAAAGATATTTTTATTTGGAATAAATAAATAACTTTTATTTAAATAAATATAAATATATTTATTTATTTTAAACAATTCGCCAATGAGAACGAGAGTGACCATTGGAGCCCGTGCAAACGATTTCTTTATTATTTTGGCAAGCAAGGGGAAAAATTGATGCTGGCGGCATGAAAGCCCCTCCAAATTTCTGGCTTTTCGAGTGGGTCCTACATAGATGACAAAAAGATATCAAAACAAGACAGATGACGTGGCTCTTTCTCATTCGCGAGAAGGGAAACAAAAACTTCTTCTTCCTACCCACCCACTTTAGCCAAGTGCGAGAACGCAGTTTGAAAAATGGTGAATAACTTAGGTGTTGTTCGTTCGGAAAACTTTTAAAATTTTTTAAATTTAAATTTAAATTTGAGTATCAAATATTTTATATATATGTATTTATTTTTTTAAAATTTAAATTAAATAAATCATTTAAATGTAAGTTTTTAGAGTTTTATCCTTTCTTAAACTCTTAATACTTGAATATATTTGTAAAGTAAAAGCTGAAATTTTCTTTTTTATATTTGAGAAAAAATTAAAACTTTTTCATTTGATATCTGATTAAGATGATTCTTTTTTCATTGTATTCCTAGTGAAGAGAAGAATAAATTAAGATACTAAGATTTTCTTAGATTTGTTAGTAAATTAAAAACTTTTTTCACTACATTTTTAAACATAAATTCTAATTTTATTCTACATTCAAATTAAAACTTAAATGTACATCCAAACGTTAATTCGGATAACAAAAATCACTAAATTTAAATCATAATTCAAATCACACAACTCAAATCAAATCACTAATTCGAATCTATTTGCCTAATGAACCCTTAGTTGATCTTCAACCTTTTTTGTAATTTAGTCCCCAATTTTTTTTTTATTTATCTTGGTCTAACCGTTTGAAAAATATGTAATTTGATTCTTTCTGTCTAATTTTGGATGGCAAAATTATTGGATATCATCTTTTAATCAAAACTACTATATTACCCTTTTAAATAAATAATTGATATATTTAAAAATTATTAAAAAATCTAAAAAATAAAATAACCAACCATAAAAAGAGGCAAAACCCAGATATCTGAGTAAAAAAAAGGCCTTTAATCAATAAATTGATTCTACCACAAATCACAAACTGTAATCAAAAGAATGAGAGAAGAAATTTCATCTTTTATCATGTATGAGCTTCATCAATAGCTCCAAAATCTATTCTTTTTCTAATTTTGTTTTGGCATTTTTCCTTAGATTTTGAGATTCTGATATAATCATGTATCTATTTTTTAAAGGCAAAAATGGCAATGATTCCTTATCCTCATTTTTTTAGGTTAGAGAATTCCGAATCGGCGAGCTTCTTCAATGAGGAAAGCTTAAGAACATTATTTGAATTTCGACCTCCAAAATCACCCATGAGCAGGCCATCTCCACCAGAATCCCCGACTAGGATTTTTATTTCTTATGTTGATGCCTTATAAATTTTTAAAAGTTATGATTGTACCCCATTAAATTTATAAACTTAGAGTCTGTTTGGAAACATTGGTTTGAACAAACACTTTTGGTTTTTAAACAAAATTAATTCTTTTGATTCAAACCAATTTTGCTATAATATTTTCTCTTCACAATGATTTAAATCGCTAAAATTTTTAAACCAAGCCATTGGTTCGAACTCTCCTTCCAAACGCCCTCTTATACACTCCTAAACAAAATTCTAATTATCACCAAAAAAACAAAATTCTAATTGCGTCTCACATAAAAAGTTTTTTTTTTTATTGGTGTAATTGAAGGCTATTATTCTGTAATACTTGAAAAAACTAGTTGGGAAAAATATTAATGTTTTAAACTAAACTATTCAAATAAAGCATGATAAAATTTGTGTTCTCTTTTGTGTGTGTGTGTGTGTGTGTGTGTCTGAACTTAGAGTAAGGAGATTTAAATTCTTCTTCTTTAAGTGAAATGGGTGTAGTTTTACCATTACGTTATGCTTATAACTATTTTTATATTTCATATTGTGCCCTATTGAAATTATTATTATTATTATTTTGCTTGGCCACTAGTCCCATTAGAGATGGGTAACCAAAGCAAACCAAATCGTACCGTTTAATTTAAGTGAATCACAAACCAAATCAATTAAAGATCGGTTTAGAGATTTTCAAACCAAATCAAATCCAAACCAAACCGATTCTAATCTGTTTGGATTGGTTTTTCTGACCGGTTTGAATAATATATATATATATACTTTTTCTCAACGTAAGAATATTAAATTTTAAAGCATGTTCATTTTTTTCAAATATATATAATAAAATAATTAATTATATTTTTACAAATATAAGATATATATATAATATTTTAAATACATGTAAACAAAAATTGGTTTAGTTTGATTTGTGTTTTTTAGATATAAAATCACAAACCAAACTAACTTACTCGGTTTTTTAAAATTCTAAACCAAATCAAACCCATTGTTATTTGGTTTTTATTTTGAGTTGACTTGATCTCATTGGTTTGATAGTTTAATCGGTTTGGTTTTGTGACGACCCGCATTTTTGGGCAATCACTTAACTTTCTTAAACAACGTTCTTTAACATTAATATTACTTACTTAATAAGAAAAATATTGAAATAATTTTTTTTTCTAACATCCTTGAAAAACGTACTTAAAAATTGTTGTGACCTCTGTCGGCATTTAAGTTGAGATCTCACTCAACACTTGCCCTTAAAACCATTTCAAACCATTTCTTAAAACTTATTAAGAAACATTTACTGAATCATAGCTTAAAACTTTACTTTATAATTATATAAAATAGTTTGTAAAATGTATCTTAAAACTTTGAAAACATTTCTTAATACTTTGACTTTATCAAAACTCTGACTAAATTTTGAACTTTGAAAACGTTGTATCAAATAGTAGGAAAACATTTTCTTTGTACAGCGAAAACTTACTATGGTGGTATCCATACCTAAATCTTAGCAATCGTCCTCCGCAGCACCCAGCTTTTTTAACGGGTCCTACTAGTCACCCATAAAACTACATACAGCATAAAGAAACTTTTAATGAGCTTTCGCTCAGTAAGTTCAAACAAAATCTCACAAAGCATTTAAACATGCTTTAAAAACTTTTCTCATAAAAACCTTTCTTTTATAACCTTTTTCATAAACGTTTCTAAAAACGTTTTTCATAAACATTTTTCATAAAACATTTCTAAAACGTTTTGCATAAACATTTTTGGTAAAACATTTCTTGAACGTTTTTCTTAAAACGTTGTTCATAAACCTTTTCTTGAAAACATGAAATTTTTTTTTCATAAACATTTAACGTAAAACATTTCTCAAAATGTCTTTCATAACATAACATATAAATATTTCATAAAAATGAATTTAAGCAAAATTAGAATGCATGATTCCATTTATGCGTAATTATGAACTTTCATTTATGAGTGTCTTATGATCATTCTCTTCTTACTTTAACTTCTATAGTTGTTCCTTAACTTTCTTTATCTTACTTTAACTTTCTATCCTTGTTCCTTATCTTTCCGTATCTTACTTTAACCTTCCTTATTTTGCTTTAGTGTTCGTACTAACATCATTAATCATGAGATCATAAACATGATGCTTCCTTTGTGGAAGACTTGAGACCATCGAACATCCAGGTTATGTACCTCGCATCTAGGAGGTCAAATTTTAACTTTACTTTCATTACCTCACAACAAGGAGGCTGGTACGACACTTTCTTTTATCTGTACGTTACCTTCTTATTAAATTTAGTGAGCATATCAAATGCAATCACATCATATGCAAACATGCTTGCAAATCATAGCTTGTACTGTAAAATCTATTGCATAACAAATGCAACATAAAACATAAACACATTCTGCAAATCATAACTTGTACTCTGAAATTTATTGCATAACAAATACATCATATAACGCAAACACATTTTACAAATAATAACTTTTATTCTGAAACTTATTGCATAACAAATGCAAAATAAAACACAAACACATTTTGCAAATCATAACTAGTACTCTAACATTTATTGCATGACAAATGCAACTTATTGCATAATAAATGCAACATATAACGTAATCACATTTTACAAATCATAACTTTTATTCTAAAACTTATTGCATAATAAATGCAACTTATTGCATAACCAATGCAACATATAACGCAATCACATTTTGCAAATCATAACTTGTACTCTAACAATTATTGCATAACAAATGCAACTTATTGCATTACAAATGCATCATATAATGCAAACACATTTTGCATAATAAATGCAACTTATTGCATAACAAATGCATCATATAACGCAAACATATTTTGTAAATCATAACTTGTACTCTTTTAAACATTGTGCATTTCACATGCAACCATACTTCAAATACATTGAAAATCATAACTTGAACTTTTAAAAAATTATGCATATCAATATGCAAATAGACTTTAAACATAAAGGTTGCAAATTCATTGCAAATCTTGCTTTGAATATTTAAAACTTTTTTGCATAATAAATGCAAACATACTTTAAAAGAAAATTGCATAATAATTGCAAACTTCATATTGTATGTGAAGTTTGAAACTTACCTGGACTTAACTTTGACGTTTTCTTTTCCGTTCCTATCTCGGTCCTTTTCCTTCCATTGGTCGGCTTCTGTGTCCTAATCATACGACAGCCGACTTATTAATTAACTTTCTTTTTATCAATCCACTCGATTGATAATAAAACGTAAACATTAACCATTCTTTCATTTTAACTTGACCTGTATACTATTGGTTTACCATTCTCTTTACTTAATTTTGTAACCCACCAGGTTACCTTTGTTCTTAAGCGTCCCTTAGTTAAACTTCCCGTCTCACTAGCAGTTTCATTACTTAACACATTACAGAACATTTTTTGTCTAAGAACGTTATGCTAAATCGGAGTGTTTGACTCCGTTCTAGCCGTTTTCGTAAAAATGATGTTTTTACCCTTTTTGGGTTTTTCGTCAACTTCGTAACTCCATAAAACTCATTGCTTAACTTTAAAGTTTCATTACCTACATATTATGAAAAAATTGCCACTAAGAAACGTTTTCCGACATCGGGCGTTTCGGGTCCGTTTTGACCATTTTTCATAAAATGACGATTTTACCCTTAACTCTTTTCTTCCATTATTTTCTTAACTAAACTTTAATTTATTAAAAACTTAGCATCTATGGTACTTATTGCTTACAACAGTGTAGGAAACCAACGTTTCCTAGTGAAAACTTAGTTTTCACACAATTTTACAGTTTTGGCCCGAAATACAAATATATATGCATTTTTGTCCCCATAACCAAAAATAATCTTTTTAAACCATTAGTCCCCATTTTTCATGAGGAACATTTTTTCTCAAAGTACCATATTCAAAATCCTTTGAAAAAAATGACATTTTTACCCTTTTAATTTTTTTTTCTAATTTTACAAATTCTTGTAAAATTAAAATCTCACAAATAGTTGAGACTTTTGACGAATTGTTCATAATGTCTAACAGATTCGTCGAGATCTACAACTTTCGTGTTTTGACTTTTTTGAAATTCTTACTGTACATGGGTGTTTTTAGGCATAATCAGCATATCTACCCTTACAAGGGCAGTTCCAACTCTTGTTTCAATCATTTTTATGCCCACTCATCAATTTTGCAACACTAACATTAAAATTACAGAAATAACTGAGTTTGCATAAAATACCATTTTGCACATTCAACCCTTAATTTCAGCCATATCCACATGCCATAAATCATATCCCCATGGAATTTAACAAAGCTTTGTTTGAAAACCCACATGATTTTTGAAATAACAAAAATCAAAACAAAATCACTAAACTTTAAATTTAAAGAATCAAATCTTACCCAAATAATATTTTGTGCTTCTAGCCCTCCAGGAGCTCCTTTAAAACCTTTTCCTAAGCATTTCTCACACAAAAATGCTTTGAATTAACTTTCATTCCTTAACCCAAGAAAAACCATAAGAAACCTTGAAAAAAGTTAAGGTTTTTACCTTAAAACTTGATAAAATCCTTTAAACTTTGCCTCTTGAACTTAATTAGGGCTAATTTTGCAAAAATGTGAAGTTGCAAAATTTTTGGGAGAGCTCATCAATGGCTGCCGGTTTGGGAGAAAGAAGAAAATGAGATTTTTTTGGCTAAACACACATTTAATTCATGCTTATCCAATGGGGTGACTCACCAAGTAACCCATTGGTTCACCCATGTGGCCTAATGTGATTGGGCCACCTTTCATGGCATGGTGGCCCAATGAAATCCAATTGGGTGTCCACTTGTGGGCCATAAAATTTACACTGTGTAATTTTTTATCACACAGTATTTTTCTTATATTGTCGTGGTAAAATCAATGCAAAAACATATTCCTAAACTGTATAAAATATTTTACTTGCCTCTAGTTTATTTTTTGGAGGCCAAATGTAACATTTCTTATTCATCCATTTCTCTAAACAATATTATTTCTACACTGCTTTAACTTAAACAGTCCAATTTCTGTACTGTATGACCTTAAATCATCAAATTCTTATACTGCATTACTCTAATACTATATAATTTTTTATATTATTATACAGTATTTTTTCTTAAACTGTATTTTTTGTCTAAATATAATCCTAAATTTAATATATTTTTAATACATTAAAATTTTTTTAGGTGTTATATGTGTCCATTCCTAAGTCTCATCAATAACAAAAAGAGCATTAAAGGCGAAAAAGAAATTCCAACATTGCTATTTGCGATAGAAAATAAATTTTTAGAAAAAAAATGTCAATCAAGTCCTAAAAAATTTTTCTATAAAAGAGCTTTTGTTTGGCCTGAATAAACTGTAGCCCCGGCCTCTCACAGAGGCCCCAACAGATGAGAATGAGGCCTGTCCCTATGAGAGCCCGGGGTCACAGCCCGCTTGGGCCATACACCATTGCTTTTTTCTATATTCTACAATAATTCCCTACTTCTCCGCTTCCTTATGTACAAAAAAACTCCATTAAAAATAAAAGATAAAAAATGTTTTTTTAATCGAAATAATAATTTCTCACCAATCACAAGCCAGGCCCAACCCTTTAGGCCTTTATAAGGCCACCGCTGTTATCCCACTTTCTCATTCACTTCCTTCCCACAAACCATTGACGCTCCTTCATAGCTCCCACTGTAGCTAGAGTCAAAATGGGTTCTTTCAGATCCTCGTCGGCCGTACCCATGTCCTTCCTCCTCCTCGCCATCTTCACACTCTCTTCGGCTCTCGACATGTCGATCATCGGCTACAACGACAACCTCGGCGACAAGTCCAGGTCGAGGACCGAAGACGAGGTCATGGCGATGTACGAGGCGTGGCTCGTCAAGCACGGCAAGGTCTACAACGCTATCGGCGAGAAGGAGAAGCGGTTCGAGATCTTCAAGGACAACCTCAGGTTCATCGACGAGCACAACGCTCAGGAACGGACTTACAAGCTTGGTCTGAACCGGTTCGCCGATTTGACCAACGAGGAGTACAGGTCAACGTACCTCGGAGCGAAGATCGGCGGTAAGAAGAAGGTCAGCCAGCGGTACGCGCCGCGCGTGGGCGACGAGTTGCCTGACTCCGTCGATTGGAGGAAGAAAGGTGCCGTCGCTGAGGTCAAAGATCAAGGAAGCTGCGGTGAGTTACATTACTAAGCTATTACTGTTTTATTATTATTTTTTTTGACGATTATTATTATTATTATTTCGTTTTTTGCTAATTTTATAATTTTTTTCCCGCTTATATATTTTGATACTTGTTTAATGCAACTTTTGGTGGTGGTGGTGGTGGTGGTGGTGCTGCTGCTGCTGCTAATAATAATAATAATAATTGTCTTTGAGATTACAGATCGGTGACCTTTTTTCTGTTATTGGGATTCTAATTTTTAACTTATTAAGATTAAGAAATAATTATTGATTAATTATTTTTCCGTTTTATTTTGTTTATAATTATTGATTACTTTTATTTATATGGGGAATCAATTGATAGATGCTATTTTTATTCTCCTGTCTTAACGATGAAGATACATCGTCAAAAAAGAGAAAAAGCTGATTCTGCCTGGTGTATAATAACAGTTACCACGTTTCCAACCCGATTTTTATTTCAAAAACAGAACGGCAGTTGAAAAGAAGAAAAATTTGTGGTAGGGTATGGAGATATTACTTATTGGTACTTTGCTATTTTTGATCCCCAACTCATTATCGGAATTATAGAGAATAAAAAAGCATCAATATTTGATCTTGTGGAATAGGGTATTATATTCTACCTTTATGTAGGTCTCTCTCAGATGAACGCCCTGGCCAAGAAAGAAATTGTTGGTTTGTTTCAGTTATTATCTACCTTCACTTTTGTGGAGCCTCACTTCTTTTCAACTAGATATTTTACTTTATGTATTTACTTTAAAAAGGGTTTTTCTTTTTGGTTAAATTATTCCTCACTCAATATTTATATATATATTTATTTATTTGTTATCAACGGTAAAAATTTATTTTTTAAAATTTTTTGCTAGATAAATATTTTCACTTGTTATATAAAGAAAGCTAAAACAAAAATTAGTTTTTTGTTTGAATAATAAAGATTAGTAGATATGTATTCTGGGTAATTATAAGAGAGATATGTATTTTAGGCCGGATTGATCGTCCAAGTCTGGTATTTTCACTGCAGACATGATGAAGGGGCCACTAAACGTTTTAGGCATGTAGCTTTCCTCGCCCTGCATGAATAAAATAGTGTATTATGTTGATTGGTATAGGCCACGCTTGCGTGAGAGTGAGACGTACCCACATGGCCTACTCAATTAATTCCTAATTCTACTTTGTATTGATTAACTAATTCTGGCCCCTTTGTTGTAGATACTTTCCGTGAAACTGGTAATAATGGACCAAAGTTTGTAGACATGCAGACATTTTTAGAATTCCCTTCTTTTTCATTTACTTCCATCTGAAATCTGCAATTAGAACTATTATCAGTTAGGGACTCAAGGATGTAGGAGAATGACTCGGACAATTGAATAAGAAATAAAGTAGGACTAGTACAATGAGGGTTAGCTTCTTTGGTTGCACTGAGAAATAAAATTGCCTGCAACTTGCCTACAATAAAAAGGCAAATCCATTGGGATGGATTTTCTTTTTTGCAAATTCAGGGAGGAAAAAAAAAAGAATGTTTTGCTTTTCTTTGCTTGCCTTGTGCTGTGATTCTCTTTTTTAACAATTGGATGTGTAATTTGGCAGGGAGTTGCTGGGCTTTCTCAACCGTTGCTTCTGTTGAAGGAATCAACCAGATAGTTACTGGTGACCTTATAGTACTATCGGAACAGGAGTTGGTTGACTGTGATACTGCATATAACGAAGGATGCAATGGAGGTCTAATGGACTACGCTTTTGAGTTCATCATCAACAATGGTGGTATTGATACTGAGGAAGATTATCCTTACAAAGGTTACGATGGCAGATGCGACCAGAACAGGGTTTGTATTTGTTCTTACAAAGCATAAACATAAAGCAAACAACTCAGACCAAAACTACTTTAAAAGATATTGGAAAAGAGAAAAGACTTGTGCTCATCAGTTTGATGCTTTTATCTTCTGCAGAAAAATGCAAAGGTCGTTACTATTGATGATTATGAAGATGTTCCCGTAAACGACGAGAAAGCATTGCGAAAGGCAGTTGCAAATCAGCCAGTAGCCATTGCCATCGAAGCAGCTGGCAGGGATTTCCAGTTGTATGACTCAGTAAGTTTTCCTCTCGGAAATCTAATGTCCTTTGTCATAATGCAATGAACAAGCATTTCATATTGATCATTTCTTTTAATGAATCCTGACTTTCCTTTCCTGTAAAGTGGTGCAACTGCATGCTTTAAACATCAAATGTTACATCTGGGTGCCCCTCAAAAGAATTTGTTTATAAGGGCTATTGCAAATGAACTAGCTAGAGAACTGTATAGTAATATCACAAAGTTACTGTTACGATGAAGACAGATAATATTCTTACAAGGAATCTTACACAATAAATTTTTGTCTTTCCCAATTTCTTTAGGGTGTATTCGATGGCAAATGTGGGACTGATCTGGATCATGGTGTTACTGCGGTTGGGTATGGAACAGAAAATGGTGTTGACTACTGGATTGTGAAGAACTCATGGGGTGCTAACTGGGGTGAGGAAGGCTATATCAGGATGAAGCGTAATGTCGCCAACTCAGTAACCGGCAAATGTGGAATTGCAATGGAGGCCTCTTACCCTATCAAGAAAGGCCCAAACCCCCCAAATCCTGGTCCGTCTCCTCCAACTCCGGTAAAGCCTCCAACAGTTTGTGACAATTACTATTCCTGTGAGAGTACTGACACCTGCTGCTGTCTCTACGAATGGGGAACGTATTGCTTTGCCTGGGGATGCTGCCCACTTGAGGCTGCCACCTGCTGTGAGGACCATAACAGTTGCTGCCCTCACGACTATCCCATCTGCAACATCAATGCAGGAACGTGCTTGATGGTAAGAGCAACTGAACTTCTCTATCTTCCGTTCTTCGCTTTAATAGGCCTAGTCGTTGGGATATTTCAAAATTCTGCCAAAGAGAGATTATTCTGTTTTGCTCATTTTCCATTTCATTTTTAGCAAAGAATTTGTTGCTTATTACATGGTTTCGTGGTCCAACAGAGCAAGGACAATCCCCTGGGAGTGAAGGCATTGAAGCGCACCCCAGCAAAACCTCACTGGGCTTTCGGAATGAATGCCAAGAAAAGCAGTGCTTAAGCTAACATTCAAAAGCTTTTATGCCAGTGTAGCCAAAGCTAGGAAGTGTCGCAGAATCTGACTATGTCTTTGGTTCATCTCACTCTCATTTCCACCGTCAAGACACAGATTTGTGGAATTCTATCAAGATTAATTTCAGATGCTCATATTTGTCTATAAAGCTCTATTTATGGGTTGCATTTGGACCACAGACATATGATATTTCAGCTGCGAAAGTTCTCTGTAAATTTGTCATAATTTCCATTGCCTGCTATCAACTGCTCGATAATTTCAATGCTACTCGCACTTTGTTCAATACTTAATGGCATTATACCTTTTAGTTTCTCAAATTCCTTTTAGTTTAGAGTACTGATATCTCCAGATTATTTGGTCCTTGCGGGTAATTTGAAAATGGCAATGCTGTGGCTCCATTAAGGTTTCTAACTTCAACCTTCTTTTTTTTTGGTTCAACTTTGATGTGGTTGCGGCAATGAGCTGCTAGCTGTTAGGATGTTTGGCAATCTTGGTCTTAGCTTACGAGCTCAAACTCAAACAGTATAAACTTAACCTTGGTCACGCAACTTTGCTGGGAAATCTCTCCACTCACTAGATTTCTGTTTTTCTATTACCATCATTGTTATTTTGGAAAAAAGATCATTTTTGCTTAACTCTCACAAAATTGATAATTCGGTTGCTGTGTCCAGGTCTCTTGGAAGAGACAAAACAAAAAAAACCTTAGTTGCGGCAATTTTGATGTAGTTGCGGCAATGAGTTGCTAGCTGCTAGGATGTTTGGTAATCTTGGTTTTAGCTTATGAGCTCAAACTTAAATAATATAAACTCACCCTTGGTTACACAACTTTGTTGGGAAATCTCTCCACCATTGGATTTCGGTTTTTCTATTACTATCATTGTTATTTTGGAAAAAAGATCATTGTTGCTTTACTTTCACAAATTTGATAATTCGGTTGCTGTGTCTAGGTCTCTTTTCAAGATATCAAACAAAAAAAACCCTAGTTGAGCGAATTCTTTTTCGTTTTTTTGAGCGAATTCCTTCCTGATTGTTAAAGATTAACTAGCAAGAACAAGAAGGATAAACACATAACAGAGAAGCAAGAAGAAGAAAAAAAACGATCAATTACACTTGTTTCGGATCAAGAATCGGATCCTACATCCAAATTAGGGTTATTCAACCCTAGTCAGCTCCACTATCAAAGAGAAAGTTACACACTCAGAGGCAAATCTCACAAGAACACTCACCAAACCCAATACAAAGGAAATTTTTTAATTTTCCCCAAAATGCTCTACGTTTTTCTCTGTATCTTGTTTTCTACAGATCACACCTGTCATTTATACATAATAAACAGTCCTCTTATTATACAATGTACACAAATATACACTCACCATCAACTAAGAGCCAATAACTTAAGGACACCTCATATAAAATGAATCCAGCACAGGCTGCAGTCCTGCACTTGACAACACAGAATCAAGAAGTCCTTAACTGCCTCTAACTAACCACAATTAGAGACAGCCTTTCACAAATCTCCACCTTGTCTCTAGATTGATGATTCATTTGCAGTTCTGACTAGAGTAACCCTTACACATTAGTGCACTCATTCCACTAATCTTACAAAGCTCAAGGAGTCCTTAAACTTACTAACGGGAATGATCTTTGTAAGTAAATCAGCAGGATTAACTTCAGTTGCAATCTTCTTTATCAACACCTGTTTTCTGGATACAATGTCCCTTAGAAAATGCAACCTGACATCTATATGTTTTGTCCTTTCATGAAACGTTGAGTTTCTTGATAAATTAATTGCACTTTGTGAATCACAAAACACAGTCACATGTTCCTGCTGTATTCCTTGTTCACTGATCAAGCCCTTTAACCAAAGAGCTTCTTTTACAGCCTCTGTTATTGAAATACACAGCCTTTGTTGTTGACAAAGCTACAACATGCTATAGGCTCGACTTCCAACTCACAGTGTTCCCTCCAGCCGTAAACACATAACCAGACAAGGATCTTCTCTTGTCTAAGTCCCCAGCAAAATCTAAGTCACAAAAGCCAACAATTTTGGACCTTTGACTATCACCTGAGTAAGTCAACTTTAAAGTTGATGACCCCTTTAGATGTCTTAGCAACCATTTAACTGCCTGCCAGTGAACTCTCCCTGGCTGACTCATGTACCTGCTCACGAGCCCTACACCATAAGCTATGTCTGGTCTAGTTGAGACCATGGCTTACATCATACTTCCTACTGCACTTGAATAGGTGATTGACTTCATATGAGCTACTTCCAACTCCACATCTTGAGTCTTGACTGCACAAAGCTTGAAGTGAGCACCAATAGGGGTAGTTACAATTTTGGCTTGTTGCATTCCAAAAGCATTAGTAACTTTATTCAAATAATCAATTTGTGACAAAGTAAAAAAAAAACCCTTGTTGCTTGTAATGTTCATCCCAAGAATCCTTTTAGCTGTCCCAAATCCTTCATTTTAAACTCTGAATTCAGCTCCACCTTAAGCTTGTGAATCTCAGCCTTATGCTTGCAAGCTATAAGCATATCATCTACATATATGAGTAAGTAGATGTAAGATTGGTCCTTGAGTTTCATCCAATACACACAGCTATCATATTTGGACCTGGAGAATCTGCTTTTTAACATAAACTCATCAAATCTATGATACCATTGTCTGGGCTATTGTTTTAGCCCATAGAGGGACCTTTGCAGCAAATAGACTTTCTGTTCTTCTCTTTTCTTCTCAAACCTTTCAGGCTGACTCATAAAAATTCTTTCCTCAAGATTGCCACGTAAAAATACAGTTTTGACATCCAACTACTCGAGTTCAAGGTTATATAAGCAGTCAAAGCTGAAATCACTCTTATTGAGGTGTGTTTTACAACTGGTGAAAAGACTTCATGGAAGTCTACACCTTCCACTTGAGAGTAGCTTTTAGCCACCAACCTTGCCTTAAATCTTCCCTCTTCAATTCTTGGAATACCTGGCTTTCTTTTGTAGACCCATTTATAGCCAATTACTCTTTGTCCTTTTGGTCTATTAACTAAAATCTAGGTATTGTTCTTCATCAGGGATGACATTTTTTCTTCCATAGCTTTCTTCCATTTGGGCCAGTCATTACTCCTTCTAGCCTCTTTGTAGGTAGATGGTTCATTCAATTCCATACCTTCTCCCACATTAAGTGTAAAGGCAATCAAGTATGCACTAGCAAACCTTGAAGGAGGCCTGATTTGTCTCCTATCTCTATCCCTGGACAACAGATAGCCTTGTAGTTAATCTTCATTATTTGGAGGTTGAGCCAGATCTTGATCTTCAGGAATATCAGGGTCAGTTGTAAATTGTTCTTCCATATCCAGAGAACCTAGGCCTTCCTTAGCTTGTTCCTGATGAGATGTAGAAGCTCCACCTTGGTTTAAATCCCCTGCAGAACCTTTATTTCCTACATCTCAACCTGTGCTAAAGGAATCTGCTCAGCTGATTCAGGGCTGGCTATTTCTTCAAAAATTTTGTCAGTTTTGTAAAGACATTTTCATTAAAGATTACATCTCTACTCACAACACATTTCTTATCATCAAGTAGCCAATTCTATAACCTTAAACTCCTTGTGGATAGCCTAGAAAAATTCCCTTTTTAGCCCTGGGATTTATTTTACCTTGCTTTGTAGAAACATAAGCAAGGCACCCAAAGGTTCTCAAATATGAATAATCAGGTTTATTATTAGACCAAATTTCATCAGGAACTTTGAAATTAAGAGCTAAATATGGGGATTTATTAATTAAATGACAAGCTATAGAGCAGCTTCTGCCCAAAACTTTTTAGGCAAACCAGATTCAACAAGCATGCACCTAACCTTGTTCATAATGGTTTTATTCATTTTTTCAGCTAGTCCATTTTGTTGTGGTGCTTCTATGCAAGTGTGATGTCTAGAAATGCCATATATAGAACAGTATGAATTAAATTCACCACTGCAAAACTCTAAACTATTATCTGTCCTAAGCCTTTTTATTTTCTTATCGGTTTGATTCTCGATAAGGGTTTTCCATTTGACAAACACATTGAAGGCCTCATTCTTGTTTTAAGAAAGTAAATTTAAACTTTTCTAGAATAGTCATCTAAAAAAGTTTTGAAATATTGTCAATGTGACAAAGTTAAAGATACCTTAGGAGAGCCCCATAAGTCAGAATGGATATTGTCAAGTGTGGCTTTTGTATTGTGTGTTGCAGTTGCAAATTTCAGCCTCTAAGACTTACCAAACACATAGCTTTCATAGAAATTCAGACTTGTAATGTACTTTGAATCAAGAAGACCTTGCTTTACAACCCTTTCAAGCTCATATGGCCAAGCCTTCTATGCCAAAGTTCAGTTTGATTCTTGCTATTTTCTAAAACAATAGCCTCTCCTAAAATTGTTGTTCCATGCAAAAGTATAACCCTTGTTTCAAAGAACCCTTCATGTTTGCTAGAGAGCCTTTTTTTCACCTTGAGGACATATTTCTCCGCTCTACAGATGCAACCATTCATATCCAAGCTTCCTAAAGATATTAAATTTCTCTTTAACTCTGGTATATGTCTTACTTGAGTCAACATCTTCACTGAGCCATCCCACATTTTGAGCTTCATTGAACCTATCCCTTGTATTAAACAACAGACATTGTTACCCATTAATACTTTACCTGAACTCACCCTCTAATGGACTGTGAACCAATCCCTCCTTGGAGTCATGTGAAAAGTACAGCCAATATCCAAGATCCACTCTGCTTGAGGATCATCACTAGATACAGTTAGAACATCAGCCACTTCATATCCTTTAGAGACATTTGCAGTGTCTTGTGAGTCAATCTGGTCATTCTTCAAATTCTTGGTTCTTTTTTATGGATAATTTCTTCTGAAATGTCCTTCCTTCTTACAGAACCAACATGACTTTGTAGTTCTTGACTTAGATCTTGAATTGAACCTTCCTCTTGTAGAAGAATCTCTCTTATCCAATGGTCTCCCTCGAACATTTAGTCCCTCTGCATTTTGTATGGATTGTTTGGGATTGGCTCTTAAATCCAGTTCCTTAGAGTAAGCGGCCCCTATTACCTCTTCCAATGGCAATGTCTCTCTCCCATACTTGAGAGTGTCTCGGAACTGTTCATATTGTTTTGGCAAGGAATTCAATAAAAAAAAAAAAGCCTGATCTTTTTATTCAATTGTCACCTCAAGATTTTCAAGATCTGATTGCAACTTTGTGAATTCATCTATATTCTGATCAATTGTTATGTTCTCATCCATTCTCAAGCCATAGAATCTTTGCTTCAAATAAATTCTATTTAGGAGAGACTTATCATATACAATTGTTCTATTTTGTTCCATATATCACAAGCAGTTTTTTCCTTTATAACCTTTCTTAAAATCTGGTCACTCAAGCTAAGAACAATTGTATTTCTTGCTTTCTTAAGAATCTCACCTTTCTTTGAGACCGTGTCAGGAATTTTGGATTCACACTTCAAAACTTCATCCAAACTAAGGTTGTCGAGGTAAGCAATCATCTTTTCCCTCCACAGGTTGAAGTCGTTCTTGCCATCGAATTTCTCAATCTCATATTTTGATGTCCACATCTTCAATTGGAACCTCTAGCCATGAAGTAATCCCCTTGCTTCTGTCAGCACTGTTAAGGAAGCGATTGTATAAAGGTGGCGATAACTTCAAATTTGCCCAGGAATCTTGATGAAATTTAGAGATTCAAGACACAGCTCTGATACCAGTTTGTTAAAAGATTAACCATCAAGAACAAGAAGGATAAACACGGAATAGAGCAGCAAGAAGAAGAAAAAACACGATCAATTATACTTGGTTCAGATCAAGAATCGGATCCTACATCCAAGTCAGGGTTGTTCAACCCTAGTAAGCTCCACCATCAAAGAGAAAGTTACACACTCATAGGCAAATCTCAAAAGAACACTCACCAAACCCTATACAAAGGAAATTTTTTAATTTTCCCCTGCATGCTCTACGTTTTTATCTTTATCTTGTTTTCTACATATCACACCTCTCATTTATACACAATAAACACTCCTCTTATTATACAGTGTACACAAATATACACTCACTATCAACTAAGAGCCAATAACATAAGGACACCTCATATAAAATAAATCCAACACAGGCTGCAGCCCTACACTTGACAACAGAAAATTAAGAAGTCCTGCCTCTAACTAACCACAATTAGAGACAACCCTTCACACTGATCATACTAAAGTCGCATTAAAAGGTGCCCTCAGGAAAAAAGAAGAAGAAAGGTTTCACTAACAAAAAAGTAAACAAAGAGTTGCATGGAAAATGCTGTAATGTTCTTTATCTTGTAAAGATTTTGTGATATTGTGTTAATTACATAAATATTTTACAGTTTTAAATCTTTTCTCATTCTTTTCTTTTCTTTCTTTTTTTTTTTTTTTGTAACTGTAAAAGTAACCTTTGAATTTTATAAAATTTTATTCAATTTCATCTATGAATTGAAAAATAGGTTAAAGACAAAAAAAAAAAAAACTTATTTAGTTTTTGAAAAATATCTATAGCACTTAAAAGCATGAAAAAACCTTAAATATAATGTAAAATTTTGAAAACAAAACTCATATTTGTAGTTGTATGTTGTTTTTTTTCTTTTTTTCTTTTTTGATGGACAAAGCGTGCGAGGACAAAAATTAAAACAAGCTAATACATTTGTTGTTTCTAAAAGTAGATAAAACTTATGAAAAATTATAATATGAAGTACATTTTTGTAATTGACCCTACCATATTTCCCCCGTTAATTTCATTCAATTGGCCATCCTTGTAGCCAAAACTACTGTAAAATAAATACTGGTCACTGATTAATTCTAGGGAATATGACATTCACACGCCACCGTAAGCATCTGGACATACTTGAGAGTTTGAGTATCAAACTTGTCTACGAAATTTTATATAATATATTTATTCATTGTTCATCTTTTAAGTCAAATACTGACTTTTGTGCCTTCTAAGATATTTTTGTTATTGAGCAAATAAAAAAAAAAAAGAAAAGGAAAGAATTATAATTTCACTCGGAAACGATTTAGCTTATAATTGTTACTAAAAATTTTACATGCATCCCCGCTAAAAAGGTGGAGAAACTTGAATCGTTATTGGGCCATTAAAGACATGACAAGTCTTGGTTGGTAATTGCTATAAAGTGTCGATGTGGTCCTTTTTCTAGGCGCAAAAGTTTCAATAAATGCCGTGCCCAAAGGAAAAAAAAAGATAAATGATTTTCTGCTTGGTAACTATTTTTCTCTTAAAAAAAAAGAAGGAAATATGTTGGGTTTTTAGTTTTGCACAGAAACAACAGATTATAAAATACTAACGCAATACAATTATTATTTTTTCTTTTCGACACATTTCAATCATTTCGAAGTACGAACAAACGATGTCAAAATCAATTATTTTTTACATAAACATAATGAGACTATTTTTTAATGGAAAACGTCATTATATGAAAAATAGACTTTTTTTTAATGTAAAACATATCATTAAATTAAGGGCCCGTTTGATTCAAGTATTTGAATAAAGTATTTAAATGAAGATTTAAATTTTTATAAAGAAAATACTATAGCAAAATAATTTAAACTGTGATTCAAATAACAAAATAAACAGACCCTAAATATAAACTATCTATAATATGGACACGGCCTTTAATGTAAGGGGCCATGGTTAGATGGCTCACATTGTTGGAAAATAAAAATCTTTCCACTTCGTCCCTTTCTTATAATGCCTTAAAAGTTATGGAAAAAGTATAAATAAATAAATTGAATGGTGAGAATAAAACAAAAACAGTAAAGAAAGAGACAAAAATAGATGCTCAAGAATTTGTGTAATGAAGTACCTTGTAGCACTCTGGTTACTCTCTGTTCAACAAATACTTACCACATTCTAAAGTACTGAAAGTCACACCAAATATCTCACAACACCCCCTTTTGTTGGTTTCATTTCATATCCATCCATCCATCCAAATTCATCAGAAAAACAAAACAGAAAGGGGTTGTTTACTTCGCAAATGACCTCAAGATTTACATTCAGTCTCACTTTAGTCCTTGACATTTAAAAAGTTTCACTTTAGTTCCTAATTTTGTTTTGTTTTGTTTTAGTTTTGATCCATTCGTTAGTTAAATGTTCAATATTTAATGAATAACTTTTAAAATGTCTCATTTTAATGGACGCTTAACAAATATTTAACACCTAACGCACAAAAAAACTGAAACTAAAACAAAGTAATATATTAAGGCTGAAAGTAGAACTTTTTAAGTATTAAAAACTAAAATAAAACTAAAAATAAACAGCATGGACTATTTGTAGGATTAACCAACAAAAATCCACCGATTTTTAAAAAAAAAAATCGGGAAGACAGACATCCTAACAAGGACCTTATGTTGTCAATTTTTTATCCTCCAATTTGTCTTGGGGGACCAATGCATATGATGGAATGCATATTGCATACTCTTCCCTCTCGCAAGATAAGGATAGGTCCTGGACTTGAGACCCACGCTGCCCAAAACCTCAATCAGTGGAGATGTAAGATGTTACCCCTTTTTTTGGGATTTTTTTTCTGAAAATATATATTTTTTTCTTTATTCCGTTGTAAGAGATGTCATAAGTAGCATCAACTTATGAAAGTAAGGACAATTAACATAAAACTTATAATGCATGATAATTGTGTTTTCTTTTGTTTTTTTTCTTGGTTTAGTCTAATCTTGTACTCTTTTTAAAAGAAAAATGCTCGCATGACCCATGACAAGACATATTACAACATACATGATACTATGATAGCTTGATTGATTGATTAATTAATTACACGTTAAACATGTTCTATGGACAATTTGAGCTTACCAACCAACCATCCAACCATCTAATAGTCCAACAAACCATCTTTTTGGCAATAATAAATTCAAATGTACTTTTTCTCCCTAATTAATTGAGATTTAGAGCACTTTGAGTCTCTGTCTCTCCCTGATCTCTCACGGGTCGAAATCCCAACTCCGCATTCAGCTGTAAACCGGGATTTATGGAGCTTGGTTTCTCTTCTTGACAAGTGTCCAAAAGACAAGAAGACTCCACTTTTATGTTACCAGCACCAACAGGCTTCAACATCCGGCTTGCAGAAGTACTACTTATGATGTTAATATTGTTGCTGGTGTGGACAGACATGGAATTATTCTCCTTGCTGTCAATATTGGAGTTGTTATTATAACAAGGCATGACAGAAGGTAGCCTTGTGAGAAGGGCTCCGAGGCTGCATGACATGGAAGGTAAAAGTGGCGGCATTGGCCAAAGGGGCGAGTATTGTGATCCTGACATGATGCTGTTTTGAGGTGTGTTCCAACCCAAGTTGATGGACTTGGTTGGAGAATCGTCGGGTACTTCGTTGAACAATCTTTTCAAACTGGTAGGTTGGCGCTTCTCGTAGATTGATATGGCTGCTGTTTCTTGGGTTTCAATTATGTGGGGGATGTTTGGTTTGAGAGAGTAAGGATGTTGGATTGGTAGGTATGGCCTTTGCATGGCCAACACTCCTGGTATGCTTTGGAGGTAGCTGAATTTCCTCTGTATGCTAATCACCAGATTGAGATCTTCTAAAATCTTTAAAAAACAGTTGTGTTAGTTAAACAAATTGTACAAAATTGTTCAAGAGGAGATAAAGAAGAGAGAGAGAAACCTTATCAAATGACCCCAGTTGAATTATGCCTTCTCTAACCGAAATTATTGCTATTGTCTGGTGGAGTTAGAAAATTCAAAGAAGTTAAGATCTTGGTAGGTTTTCAATGGGCTTAATTTTCTTTGGTATCAGTTTCTATTATTTGAAAAGTTATACCAACCTGAATTCCTGATTTGAACTGAAATTCCCATGCCCTTGGTTGCTGCAGTAGAGGAGGTTGAACAGAAAGATAGTAAGGACTAAAAAAATACATAGAATTATATTGATTTTGTTAGTAAGAAAACATTGGACTTGCATACTGGTTCTATGGACACATTCCAAGAGGAAATGAAGCTAGGATCACCGTCGTTTGATGGATTCCTGAAAACCCATTTGTGACTATTGTCTGCTGCCACTTTCCCAACTAATCTGCAACCAATTAAACCAACCTCAAATGTGCCTCTTTGACCTTAAATTCTTTAGTTTCAAGCAGAAACATAATTTGAATTCTCACCCTTCTCCATAATTGTAAACTTCATGCGACATTTTGAAGAAGACATCAGCTCCAAACCTCCCTTTTATATATCCGCTGCCCGCTTGTTCGCATTCGCACAAGTCACAGTATCCATCTTCCCAAACCAGAATCCTTCATCCCAAATATTATCAACCACATTAATTCATCAAAAAATTAGTAACCTTAAATCTTGTCCTACAATTCTACAATTTCTTTTACCAGTTCCTTTTGTTCCCTTTGGAACGATCAAGAGCGCTCCCTCCATAATCCCACCTGCAATAGAATGTTACATTAAACAATGCAATATCATATTATACTAATCATGAGATTTTCAACAGTAAAATCTCTTACTTGGGAGGAGGATAATTCCGAGGCAAGATTCTCCAAAAGACTGCATAGACCCATTTGGAAGAAGTAGAACTCTCTGAGTGTGAACAGAGGCTTCTCAGTGTGTGCTGCAACAGACAGTTAAGCATGGGGAGTCCATTTTCCATGGTCACAGAGAGAGAGAGAGAAAGAAATAGAAAAATACACAAACACAAATACACATAGAAAAAGCATAATAAGCTGGCATTGTACTCGTAATTATATAAAGGAAAAAAGAAAAAAATATAAAATAAAATAAAATTTTGATATGCCCACGCGCAGCTGGTTGTGAACTGAGCAAATGCAGAAAAAATCCAACCACACATTGGCCCATGCAAGTTGTAATTTAGGGGGGGACCTGAAATATTTACTACACTAAATGGAGAGCAAAAAGCTGCTTAGAAGTTAGAATGACAATTTTCAACGACCAAACTGATGGTCTGCTTCGATACAGCGTGCGGCAATGCATTATTTGTGCGCACAATGTGTGTATGCATGTTTTGTGTACCTTTTTTTTTCCTTTTCCCCTTCTTCTTGCAAGCCATGATCACTTTTTTCTTCCTTTTTTGGTTCCAATCTTATCTCTTTGGTTACACACACGCTAGGACAAATCAAGTCCTAGTTCTCAAACGAAGAAAGAAGCTAAAACGTTGACTCAAACGAAGAGGCGTGCAAAAGTCTTTTGTGGATAACGATTGGCCTTGAGTAGAGTAGTTCAGTGATTTATAAGCAGTTTACGATTGCAAAACGTACAAACTTGCACAACAAATTTTAGTATTGCTACGCGTTAACCTCTTGAGCATCTCGTTCGAACCTACTGTTGGCTCCGATTTGTAGTCAGTCGTTGACGTTACAGTCTTTTATGTTGGAATTAGTATTTGTACTTCTTTAATTTTAAAATGAAATGACCATTTTCAAACAAAAAACATAGCCCGCTACATAATTTATAAGAGAGAACTTTTGACCTGACTTTCTGATCAAATACAGGTTCAAAAAAATTCAAAAATATAGAGCCTCATACTACTATATCCAAAAAGAAAAAAAAAAAGTTAGTATTCTCAAACATAGACCTTGGTCCATGGGAAACGAGATGGATTTAGATTCTATCAAACACAAATCCAAATCAAATTTAGGCCAGGGAGTATACAAATATTCCTTAATTGTCTCCAAAAAATCACATCGTTTAACTGTCATTATTTAGCAGCTCACATCACTATAATAGTGTTAAAGGGTTTGTCTACTAGTTGCAGTGGTCCTCGAACGGGGGATCATCAGTTTCCCATAACAATTAGTCGCCACCAAACAAACTTTGTCCATACAATGGCATTATTAGTCCCTGGTCGGCTGCGATTGTTTCGCACGAATTTCATCTCTCCTCTTGCTTGATCCTACCTTTTTTTCAGTCTAGGCTGGCATTGGAACATTATCAGAAGTGAACAATGGCTAAAGTTGCCGTCTGAGTCTGGATTCTGTAAAACCAACAAAAGGATTTTTGGTTGTCATGGGAGTTCAATTCATTACACAAAGTCCCACAGGTGGCACAACTTGCTCCAACGATATTGAACTTGGGATATTGTACCTTTTGGCCAGGGGTGAACACTTTTAATGCATTTAATGAGTTTTGGATTTGCATTTTCACTTCTCAGAAGCTTCCTACAGTTTGTTTTTTTTGAAGCATTTGTTTGGTGCATTTTTAAGAACCCAATACGAGTCAGTTCCACTAATGAATTAAAACAACAATATTACTAGCCAGGCCCTGCCACGACTACAAGTGGTTCGCCGCGCTTAAATTACATGTAGGGCAACTACTTCATTGATATTACCAGGCCCAACATTAAAAGAAAAGATAAATTAAGGTGAAGGTATTTACATGATAGAAATTACCTACGAAATATTATTAGGGTGTTTTGCGTTCTCAACCTCAACCAAAACTTTTGGTTGATATGCTTACAGTGTAAAGCTCTCATATGCTACGGTGTGAAGAAAAAAGTAAGCTACAAGGTAAAGCTCTCACATGCTACAGTGATTTTAAACAAAATTAAATCAAACCAATACTCTAAACACCTTATTAGATTTTTATTTCAAAGTGAACACATGATGGATTTAGCTTGTTTGTCATCTTTTTTCTGTCTCCTTTTGTGTTCTTTCAATAATTTAAAAAGTTTTAATTGACATGATATTTTAATATTGACATGACATTTTAATTAACATGACGTGATATTATTAAAGGGAGATGAATAATTAAAGCGATATAGAAGTGGTTTCACACTTAATTATACAGTGTAGTAGCTTGTTAAACCATCTTTGATACAATTATACAATTACTAGTAGCATTTATATTTATTAAACCTTCGGACGTCTTTGTTTCTTAAGTTTGCCTTCATTCTAAAATTGAAACGACACGTCGCTTAGTTCCTTGTATGTAAATATTTTATATCGCTTGGCTTAATTGGCATATCTATTGTCGTCTATAATTTTCTTGTCGTTCAAGCTATAAACACTGGATTTTTTGAAGGGTGGATCGTGTTTTGGTATCCAATTTAAAGTCTTTTTTTACGAAAAAAAAAATACGAATATTTTTCTCGCTGAGAACAGTGCAACATTCTGGGAAGTTTGCTGTCGTTTAGATCAATAAAAGGATTATTTTGCGTTTGTCATTAAACTTTTTGCACAATTTTGTTGTTGAGTTTGTTCCGTCAAGATTCAAAAACGCGTTAAAGATTTTGGAGACGATTATGTCATAAACGAAATGTCGTTTTTATTTTTATTTCGAGTTTGATACTGTCAAAGATTCAAATAAAGACGTTAAATATTTTTAGTGATACTCGATTCATAAAGGACATGCATTCTAAAATAGCTTAACATATAAACGGCATTTGGTATGCTATTATTACTCTTATCTAAGTGCTAAACAACATTCTTATCCCTTGTAACTTTGGTTGTCGTTTTCACTTTTATGTCGATTATCATTGCTTTTATCATTGTATCTTAAAAAAAAAAAAAAAAGAAAAAGCAAAACGAATTGTTGCAGTTTGTAGTTTTTTCTTATTTGATTTAACTTTGTTGTTGTTTAATTTTTCCCTCTTCACTTCTTCGTCGTTTACGCTCTTGTCGTTTCTTTGCTGTATTTTGCCGTTCCCCTTTTAATGGCCTTATCATTCAACAGGCTTATCGTTTCATCATGCCAACGTCGTTACATTTTTTTTAAGATAGTTCCTTACCGTTATAACTTTGTTGTCGTTTAAAAAGCCGTTTGGTAAAATACAATTTGAACCGTAAATTTTAACTAAGTGTTTGGAACGTGAAGTAAACAAATCCGTCAAAATGACGAGGTTGATTTAAAACGGACTAATATTTTCAGTTGCGAAAAACTTGACTTTTTTTCAAATTCTAACTGTTTTGAATAATTATTTACCGTGAAAAAGCTTCTCATTGTCATTCTTTATAAATTATTTTGTTTTCCAAACACTAATTTTCTAATGTGATATTTTATTCCCATTTTAAAACATTATATTCTAAATGCCACTTAAAATCACAATTTAAATTACATAGGTTTAAACTATCATTTTAAACCATAAAATTTAAAAGAGATATTTGTCTTTTTATACCATCTGTTTTAGGTTAATTCAAAAACTATACTTTCGGTTTTTTATCTCATCAAATGTATATCTTCATATTAGATTTAATACATAAATTTATACCTAACTTGATCAATAGTTCATTTTGACATTTCAAATGGTCAAATTATTCTTCTATAAAAGAGAAAAAATTAAAACTTTCAACAAATAAGAAGAAAACAAAAAAAATCTGTCAAAACATCTATTTTTATTGTATTTTATATATTTTTGAAGTAAAAAACCTTGGTATTTTTTTTTAAGTTCTTAAAATTCTCTTATTTTTAATTTGAGGATATTTTAGGCAATTTTTTAGGCTAAAACTAAAGATTGATTAAAAAATTTAATAAAATTATATCAAATATAATATGAAGGTATATATTTTATGAGAAAAAACTAAAAATATAATATTTTAAAAAAATTAAAATATAAGGTATAAAAGGATAAATAACTTAATTTAAAACCATATTATTCTGAACGTCTGTTTTTAAAGGGAATGATTATAACTTATAGTTCTAACGGACTGTGAAACTGTTGGTAATTTCCTTTTGGCTTCCGCATCGTCATCGTTCGTCGTGTCTCTCGTCGTCTTTTACTTCCTCGTTTATAATTATCTTTCTATTTCTTGTTGTTTATCATTTGGTTGTCGTTTATTACTTTACGTTGTTTTGGTTTATTTTGTCGTTTTCTTAATTTTCCTCGTCTTTCAATTTGGTCATTACAGAATAATTCATCGTCTTTTCACAGTCCTCTTTTGCATTTGCCATAGATAAATTTTCATGTCGTTCAACCTTGCTATCCCCTTTTTTCGTCGGGTTTTAACTCTTTTTCCCTCCGTCACTTCCCGTCGTTCAGATTTTTGACCCGCATTTCTTATTGGTTTCCTCTTTTGTAGTTACTACTACTGTGCGTTTGTTTTTCATTGTACTGTCGTTTTTCTCCGTCATTATTTTTTTAATATAAATTTATGTTTTCTATGGTTATTTAAAAAAATTCAGAAGAGATAAATAATCGACCTGCTCGCATTTATTATGATATGCATTTACTAATGGATATGATTAGATCCGAGTATAAAATCAGAGATGCGATTTTTTTAAAAAAAAAAAATTTAAGAAGCAAAATAATAATTGATGGGGACTGGCTCAATAAGATTTTTTTTTAACAGAGTAACTTCAAAGAAAGAAAAAAAAAAAAGAAGAAAAAATCTCTCTTCATTGATGATTAATTTAAACGAAGGCGTTGTCGCAAAGTAAAGGGGCTCTTCCTTTGGGTTTTGGTATTGAGGGCTGCTCTTACAAAGCAGCGCCGGTACCAGTCTTTCTTTCTAAGACTGTTTTAGGAGGAGGAAGGGATTGATTATCGAGACAGAAAATGTCGTTTTTAGGGATTGATTTCAGCTGTGCACTCGTAGCTCTCCGCCATGGCCACTTTCCTGAAAATGACTGCTTGCTTCCCCTCATCTCCAAGCTTCTCGGCTATGTCCTCGTCGCCGCTTCCACTACCGTCAAACTCCCTCAGGCATGTCCCTCACCTCTTTTCCCCTCCTCACTCGCATATTCGTTTTTCGTTTTTTTCCGTTTGGCGATCTTCATCGAAATAGCTTTCGAAACGGAGTTCAGGGTGCTTGCCTCGTTCCAACAATGGGGAATTTGATTTTGAAATTGTTAATGTTAGGTTTACAAATCTAGGTTATTTTTCATGATCTATGAAGTCAAAATTGCGAGGATGTCGTTATGTTCAAGATCGTACCTTTCTAAATTTAACCTAAGCCACTTTGGAACTAGTCAAAATCTTTGAATAAAGATGATCTCGCTATCTAAGTTCAAAATAATGACTAATTATGTACATACTTTTTCGCGGATTATTTTTTTTTTATTTTTTTTGTTGTTGTTAGGTTACAAGTTACATTGGATTAAATGAGTCTTGTGGATACTTTGATTCCATTTTTACCGTTCTGTGCTTTGTTTGCGCTTGCAGATCATGAAAATTTTGAAGCATGGAAGTGTCAGAGGCCTTAGTGTTATATCTTTTGAGCTTGAGGTTGTTGGTTACACCATTGCTCTTGCTTATTGTTTTAACAAGGGACTTCCATTCTCAGCTTATGGAGAGCTAGCCTTTATTTTGATCCAAGGTATTCCACTTAAACTATCTTGTATTCCGAACTATCAATAACATGAAGCAAAATTCTTCTCAAAGATGTGAGAATGGAAAACAAAATAGAATCCCAGTTGTGAGGGTAGGCAGAATATGGCTTTGCATTCCAAATGACCATAAATTATCATTTCACGGGACTAGAAGTAGTTATTATGATGTGAATGTGTGGTATTGGTATTTTTTTTTTGCCGGTTAGTTGATCATAACAAGTTTTAGCGGTTGAACAGCTCATGACATCTATTGTTGAGGTGATCATTAAAGGAGGTGTTTAGATCTAGATGGAGATAATAGAGCAAGAGTTAGGAATTATTTGGACTGAAAACATAGTACGATGCATTCCTGTCCTAAGTTGGTGCTTTGTGGGCAGCTGTTCTTAGGTTGGACAATTAGCAGAACTTATGGCAGATTCTAAAACTAGTGTATTAGGGGTCATTAGTTGATTATTATCTATTATAAGGTGCTAACTTTCTCTTCTTGTCTGTTACAGCGATAATTTTGGTTGCCATCATCTACTATTTCTCTCAACCTGTTGGTTTGACGACTTGGGCCAGAGCACTATTGTATCCCGCTTTCACACAGTTTAAATTGGTTTTGGAGTTTCTCTTTGTCATTCTTGTTTTCTGGATTTTGGGTTTCATTGTCAAATTCTTAATATGACTTTCCAGATATTGTGCTGTGGCACCAACCATCTTAGCTGGTCAAATTGATCCCGTTCTCTTTGAAGCTCTATATGTAAGTAGCCGCTTTCACTTTCCAACTGTAAGCTAGCAATATCTCATAGGAGTTTTGCAAGATTAAACCTTTTCTTATTTCGCCTATTCTCTCTGATTTAGGCTTTTATTACTTTTCTGAATTTTAAGGTTATTTACTCCACCTTCCTTATGTAAAATGATCTGTTCCAGGCATCCCAGCATGCAATATTTCTCTTTGCCAGGCTCCCTCAGATATGGAAAAACTTTTCTGTAAGTTCTTATTACGGAAAAAGAAAATTTAAGAGAAAAACTTTGAGAGATTTTCATAAATGCCATCTTTTAAGACTTACTTTTTATAAATGCCACACATGTTTATTTGTGGCATAACTTAACATGTAATATGAATGATAATGTGGCATAATTTTTTCAAAGGTGTAGCATAAATAAACACAACTTTTAAAAGTGTGTTAAAAGTGCGGCATAACATGTCATTTTCTCAAAAAACTTTTCCTTATGCTGTAACATATTAAATTTATTAAAAGTATTAAACTGGAGGTGGTTATTAATTAACTTTTAATAGAATTACTGGTGCATTTCTTCTGTTCAATTATTGATACTATACAATCAATTCTGATATGGACTCACTTTTGTTGAGATATGGAATCAGTACCTCCCTCTGTCTCTTTTTCAGTTTCATACATGCTTCAGTTGTTTCTCCCCCTAATGTTACGTGTGAATCATTTTCTTTTGGGCAGAATAAAAGTACGGGAGAGCTCAGCTTCTTAACGTGTTTAATGAATTTTGGAGGTTCCGCGGGTGAGTTAAATTTGTCAGTGCAGCTTAAGATAGTACTATGAAGGGGAAAAAAATACTTTTAATTTAATTCTTTTATTTTTTTTGCAGTGAGGGTTTTTACCAGCCTCCAGGAAAAAGCACCACAAAGCGGTATCCTTATCTCTTTATCATTGTTATCATTGTTTAGATTTACAGTTCTTAATGTTAATTGAGTGCCGGGTTTCCGAGTAGATTGACCCGCAATCATACCTACAGCTTTTCTTTGTGTCGCAATAACATCTTTGCGAAAGAAAGGTGATCATTTGCTTATTAGAAAAATATTGTGCAAGTGTAACTGAGCAGCAAATCTTTTCTCTCTGCCATTTTTTTTTGTGTGTGTACAACCTACAACTTTTATGGTGGTATGTTACCGAACGGAAGGAAATCATGGATGGAAAAAGAAGAGAAATTTTTATTTTCTTTTCTTTTTTAATGGTCATGGTTTTGTTTAGATGTTGTGACTTCTCAGGTATAAGTCAATGCGGATTAGTTGCTTGAAAAAATAAGTAGGGATTGTTTGTTAATATTGATGCAGGTTGTGAAACCTCCTCTTGCTGGTAGTTTCTTTGATTTGTTCATCTTGTTCATTTAGAGATCTTTTTTATGTTATTTCATTATTATTATTATTTTTCTTGATCTTGGGATGGGGGATTCGAGCTTTTCACCTTTAGGTGTTTTGCCGCTAGGTTATGCCTACCAATAGAGGTGTTTATTTTTTATTTTCATTTTTTTGACATATAAGATGCACTTCCGCAGCATTCAAATTGAGATATATTATTCACGTCTTCTTGTGATCTTGTGCCATGATGTTGAATCTTTAACCTGTGCTCGTTTGATGCTATACTTTAATGCACACAATGTGCAATGTTCTTTTATGAGACAATTTCGTTTGTTTGTGATAATCTACCGCTATGCATGTTTATATGTTTCACGGAATAGTTCAAAAATTTGCCATCCTTAATTCTTTTCCTTAGTTGTCTTGGGCTCAGTAATTGGTGTGGCTATGAACGGTACCCTTCTGAGTCAGATAATCCTGTTCAGAAAGCCGAAAGCTGGAAAAGAGAAGAAGACGGAGTAAGAAGAACCAGGGTATGTTATATGTAAAGGTACCCAAATCGCGGTTAGAGGCTAGCATTGCAAGTCCTATTGTTTCTTAACCGGGACTTTTGTCATCCTTAAAACTACTTTTTATGCTTTTAGCTTCATCCAAGACAACAGGTTGCTAATTTATTCCAAAAAAGGGGAAGAACAGGTTGCAAAAGAGGCTGCTAGTGAGACCTTAGTTTTGGTCACTAACAAATAGAATGGAATAGGTTACAGTTACACTCGTCTGTCGTATGTTTCCTGGCACATTGATAATCTCATTTCGTATAGTCAAGTTTTTATCAAAGCTAACTGCACATCTACTTTTCTTGTTTCAACCGGCAATATTAATCTGTGACTCTCTTTCCCTTTCTTATGGGTCCCACTTAAATTATTAAATGTTACCATGCTTGTATGGTTTTGATATTTTGGAGTAGATAGTTACATAATGAAACCTGGGCCCCTCACATGGGGTGAGCCCACCATGTGGGACCCACGTAATATTTTGGAGTAGCTGGGCTCCAGCACGTGTCTCACATGGTGGGGCTCACCCCATGTGAGGGGCCCAGGTCCTAACCCGAGGGCTAAATAGAACTACTCTTACGTGATTGTTGCTTATTGCTGGAACTGGTTTTTGATGCAAGGGCATGGAACGTGGATCATGGAATACAGCTTTCTGTCGTTGTAGGGAGAAAGTCCGACATTGGGTAACGTGGAAGTTACGGAGTGAAAATCAATTGAAAATGTAGTTATTTGAGTGGATGGAAATTGAATTCGAATTTCGAAGATTTGAAAAGAAAATGAAGATTCATGCAATATTGCTTGCTGTGTGTGAAGCCTATAACTAATAATAGCAAAATATGCAAGGTGTTGATACTTGAAAGAAAACTGTCATATGATAAGACGATGTAATCCTCAATCTGGCCTGACTTCACTTGCTGTAAGAATATCAACCAAAAAACAACCTTTCGTTTTTTGCAATTGTTACAATGTCACTGATTCTTGCAATCCACTCCATATTTTGAGACCATATTGCCTAGCCCCCTCCACCGATCTTCAACTCCAACAAATATACAAGAAACTTAAAGATATCATATCGCCAACAAAGAAGAGAGATTGACCGCAGACACATGTTTGTTTTCCTAATTCCGTCTAGTTTAGACAATGACCATAACGGTTTGAATAAATTAATTTTTGATAAAGCATTTAATTCAAGATGAGCTGAACTATTTAACTTAGAACTTAAACCCATCCTTTATTTCAACATTTCAATCAAAATATTAAACTGTTATTTCACTCCCATATATTTGTGTATATAAGTTTAACACTTATTTTGTATTATTTTTCAATTAAAATACTCGTTACATATTTATACTTAAAACTAGAGTTATCAATACAAATTTAAACACAAATTCAAATTGACTTTTTTGTTTAACTTAATACTTTTAACTGTACATTCAAATTCAAACATCAATTATGTGAATTCAAAACACTATTTAAATTACACAATTTAAATTAATCTCTTTAAACCAAAAGATTTGAAAGTTCAAATCATCGCAACTTAAACCCAGCCAAACGGGGATAGACCATGTGATAGTTTCGTTACATAACGCATCAAATCATGAGATCCAAAAGCACGAGTAGTAGTTATAATCTTGCTGTGCGTAATATAATTATCCAGAACTCAACAAGTGAAAAGAACAAACAAGGGTCATAAAAGGACCGAAGTAATAAAAAACATTCAAAGTTTCTGGATGCCACTTAAATGTCTAATAAAAATGCAAGGAAACAAGTAAAGTACAATGTACTAGACTCTAGAATTGGTTAAGTGATTTATGTGGTGTTTGGCTCTCAGTTAGAACCGGTGGCCACAAATTGTATAAACTCTCAAAATTGCTACAATATAAAACTCTTACAAGCTAAAATATTCTTAATCAAAATTGGTTCAAACCATAATTCTCATAATTCTCAGATACCTTGTTAAGAAAACAGCCAAGATATTTCCCTGGTACGACATGCTCGAAAACTCACTTTACTGACACTTTATTTCCATTTTCCGCATAACCGGATCCAGCTCCTTAGGCAGCAACTCAACGAGAACATGGTTTTCTAACCAATAAATAAGACTACAAATCTAATGTAAGTCTCAAAAATAAAGAAAATCTCTAGTTGGGTATCAAGAAAGTGACTAGGAAGAAAACTTTTCACATTGTAAGAGACAGTTAGTCTTCCACTCCAATCTATGATTCACAAATCAAGGAAGCCTACCATTCACATAATCGAAAAAAGCATACTCAACATGAAACAGTGGATAGATTCAAACTTAGTAAAGGTATATACCGCTATTTCAAATGCTGAGATAAAACCGTGTTAAACAGTAAGCTTTGACAAGAAACAATCGAACAAACAAAAGCAAACAAAAATTTGTGAGAGGCGGCGTCATCATCTCTTTCAACTTGAAGATTCAATTCAAAAGGCAAGAAACAGCACACAGCATCGAATTTTTAAGTACATAAAAGTCACAATCAAAACAACACATCACTGAAACAATGACCAACACTAGGATTTTCTTTTCTCTAAATGCTCTTCCTTTTTGTTTTTAGTGTTGCAACTTTTGTTTCTTGGTTCAATAAAATTAACCACGAGAACTGCTGCTGCTATTACCTCCCGACCACCTTCTCAAGGTGCAGGCCACTATACTCCTTCCAGACAAAAGCCCCAACCTTGACTTGAACGACTTCGATCGTCCTGTACTACTCGACCCGATATTCGCAGCTGGTACTTGTGCCAGCGCTGCTGCTACTGGGGCAGGAGGTTCGGCTCCGTTGTCCTGTGCCCCGCCGTCGCTGGCACTAGCATCTTGATGTTCAGGTTCACCGGTATCCAAATTCACAAACAATGAAGGCCTGCTTGCTCTCAACCAATCCGCGCCGTCGGGAGTTACTCCTCTGCACTTCTTGAGCTTCACTTTCACCAAATTGGGACACCCACTTGCCAGGGCTTCTAGCCCATTGTCGGAGACAGGGCAGCTCTTGATGCAGAGCTTCTTCAAAGCTATGCATTTCCCCGCAATGCACGAAATCTCCGGATCACCAACTGTATCGCTTCCGCACAATGCCAACCTCTCTAAATTCAGGCAATTCGTGGCCAGCATTTCAAGACTTACTTTCGTAGGATTGACGCCGATTAGAACCAGTTCCTGAAGATTAGGGCAAGACTTTGCAATCGCAACCAAGCCTTCGTCGCCAATGCGATTAGCTTTCCATCCGTCAATGTGAAGCTTCCTCAAGAGCTTACAACGTTCCGCGACCGATACTAGCCCTAAATTGGTGCACTCTGGGGTTTTGACAAGATGCAGAATTTCCAGATCCAACGAATTTGAGATCGCGGCGAGGCCGAGATCGCTAACTTGAAGCCTCTCCAGATGAATCTCGACCATTCCCGTGACTCGGTCGGCTACCACTTGAAGAAGCTTATCCCAATCGCCCGAGCACCTGAAGAGCTTCAATGTCCTCAATTTCTTTGCGCCGATAATTAGGGGTCCGAAGCACTGTCCATTGTAGAGCTCCTTCAAGCAAATCGTTTTCAGACAGGCGGCAGCTACGCCGGGCCCAATCGGCTCCGCCGCGGCCACATCGGTTATTCCGCGGAGCCTCTTCACCGATAACTCCTCGAGAGACGAGCAATTATCCAACACAGCGTTCATCCCTTTGGCTCCGAAAGTGCAAGATCCGCAAGAGAGCTTCTTCAAACCCTTGCAGTTCTTCGCGAAGGCCGCCATGCCGCTGTCCGTCAGTTCGCGGCAGGCGCGGAGCTTGAGGCGCGTGAGTTTCCGGCACCGGAGCGAGATGAGGACGAGCGCGTCGTCGCCGATGCTCACAGATCTGCGGTCGCACTTCAGAGCGAGCTTCGTGACAGCGTCGAATCGGGAGAAGAGGGAAGGGATCATAAGGAGAAGTTCCGATTGGGCGTTGAGAGAGAGACGGTGACGGCTCTGTCCCTCGACCTTCAGCCATCGCCGGCATACCAGAGAGCATCGCTTCCGGTCGCCGGAGCTCAGGGACTGAAAAACGAAAGCCAAGCACTCGTCTGGAAGATCGGAGATGTAGTCGGAGACACCATCGATGGTGGTTACCTGAGGCGCATCGGTTTCCTCGGCCTGCATCGGAGAGATCAGGGCCGTTGATTTGACCTTCAATCGATGGCTGTGACTGCTTTCACGGCTGCTCGGGACGGCGACCGTCGAAGCTGACTGGCCCATCCACGACGACGTTTGAACGGACGGTTAGACTTCGCCACCTCACCTTTGTTATCCTAGGCACCGTCGCACTGGAGAAACCTTGGAGAGCCACACTCTAGAAAAGAAAAACTTCCGCAAGACTGCTCCCTCCTGTTTCGCCGGAAATTTTTTCAGACGACGGACTTGAAATCTGATTGCATTTTGGCTTTTGTAGAATTCTAAAGTACCATCTTGGAAAGCAATTAAATATATTTAGCTAAGTAAATACTCGGAGTGCGAGCGTGCATGTTCTTATTCTGCACTCGTTTCTTCAGTCGCTGATCTATGCCTAGTTTTTCATCAACGGCTGTATTTATTCCAAAAAATCATGGTTTAAAGTATTAGGGATAATTTCTCATGTAGAAACCAAAAAATATACTTCTTGTTAGGCCAATAAGTATATATCTTTTAATCCTCAAATATTTTTAAAAAAGTTGATCAAAGATAATTGTTTTAAAGCATACATCACATGTATAAGTTTCTACGGGAAGTTTTTTTAAAAAAGAAAACCTAAAAAGTTTTACAAAAAATATGAATTGAAATTTAATAAATAAAAGAAAAAGAAAAAATGGTTATTGGTTGGGGCCAAAGTGGTATAAAGGACATGGTCAAAATTTAAAATGAGTAGAAGATAGTGACCACGCAGGTAGTTAGAGTGAGAACAATAACATGCGTGCGCAAGTAGTTCAGCAAATTGGCTAAACGCATTTAAATGAGCACTCATGTTTATAGGATGTTTACAATTAGAATCAACTTTTTAATTATAAAATAATATAAAGATTTTATATGTTATGGTAAAAAGCTAATCATAATATAAAGTTCTTAAATATTACAATGTTTTAAATTAAAAAATTAGTTTTAACTATGTTTGTCAAACACCTTTTTAATCCCATAAGATTAAAACCAAACTACTAATAAAGTAATAGGTCATGGTTTAAAAAGCATTTTATAAACTAGACTGTATCTTATTATTTTTTAAATAGTAGGATTTTAATGAAAAGAATTTTTCCATTTAAATTGAATTTACACATGATCCACAGACCATTCAATGTCTCCAAAACACAAAAATAATGATAATAATAAATTAATAATAATTAAAATAGATCGTTAAATGTGACCATAATAATTTCTTTTTTTTTTCTCCTACAACTTTATCGTCTGGATCAGTGTTAATCCTGACCGGTTATATCCCAACCTTCACATGCAAATTAACAATTGATTGAAAAGGGTTTGAACAACTGTCCGAAATTGAATAAATGCAAGTCTTATCTTGTGACTGTATTCCTTTTGCATTATTCAATACATTTTGAATGTGTTAATAATTTTAATGCATTATGTGTCTTTTGATTGTTCGCGGAGGTCTATATATATATATATATAACTCATTATCATACAATTTTCTATCAAAATATCCTTATCATACGATTGAGGAAATCAGAAGTACAATGGAATTGATTCTCTTCTTTGAAAAATGGTATTAAATTTGCTAAGAAAATGAAAAAACAATATTGGGGGGATTCTAATTTGTAAAAATAAGAAGAAAATATATGGAGAGTACACTCGTCCATTAGATCAATTGGAAAATTAATTACATTGCCCGAAAAGAATTCCCTGACCTTTCCGGTAAACTTATAGGATTTGTAATCTGAAGCTCTTTTTAAGGTTTATTAATATGTGTGTGCACGTACATACATGCACACATACATATATATATATATATATATGCATAATAGTAATTAAACAAAAAAGTCTCCTTCAAGTTGAGAATAGAAACTTGACCTGGACAAGAAAGCTTTAAGTAAGAGAAGTTCAAATTCCAATCGTCTATCCCTTTGTTTTGTCAACTAGGGCTTAGTTTGTCAACTTATAAGTTAGAACTAATAAGTTTTAACTTTTACAGTATAAAGCTCTCACATACTACAACAAAAATACAAAAGTTTGTTATAGTGTAAAACTCTTACATGCTATAATGTTCAAATTCTAACTTAGTTTACAAACGCATCCTAGAAGGTTACAAGAGTAGGCCACTTTACTACGTTTTTGCTTTCTTAATTAAAAACACTACATTTGAAACATAATTGGGCTTGGAGATGTCAATTGGGTTCAGCTGTTAACAAGCACGGTGACATGATATGAACAAATTTGACCAAACGCGATGCGGTACGAGATTATAGTGGGCTATGCTAAGCACGACATGAGGTGATGAACTGTGTCGGGCTCATAAATTTAGGCACATATCGGGCATGATACGACATCGACATAAGAAAAGCATGAGCACAACACAACCCATTGAGGACGATGGACTGACACGATGATGCATTATTTTTATTTTTAATTATATAGTTTTAGTAATAATAATACAAATTTCTCAATAATTAAAAAATTTACAATTTTCATAAATATAATTATTGATTTCACCTACAAAATATCAATGGATTGATATTAGTGCTTTTTTTTTATTATTTTAGAATCTCAATAGCTAACATAATATAGAAACCAACTATTGCTAATCTTAATTACTTTTGACAACTCTGTGTTTTTGTTTAACAACTTAAAATATTGTGCTTTCTTTTTGTATTTTTTTCATTTTCAGTAAAATATTGAGCGAGAGACATGGGTATTGGATTTATAGTGGTATTAAGTTTATTTTATATGGTAATGAAATATAAGCTTATTTTTTATTCTTTTATTTTTATTTAAATAGTATTATTACTTGAAAAGTATCAAAAACAATAATTTTAAAATCAGTAAGTCGCTCCATTTGTCTATTGCACTTAGCATGATAAAATGCACGAGCACGACAAGACATGAGCATGAGCACGAGATGTGCCTGGTCCTATGGGCTAGGCCAGGCCTAAATTTTTTAATCTTCAACTGACATAAGCATGACACAAAGCTTCAATAGGTTCCAAACATGACACAAAGCATGCTTAGGCCCAACCGATTATGGGCTAGACCAAGACGGCACAACATGATTGACATCTCTAATTGGGTTTGATATGTTAATAAGATTGGAACCGGGAAGATCAATTATACTATTCACGTGTTTGGTGACAAAATTTAACTAGATAATTTATTTAGTGACTAGGAAATGATTTGAAATTTTAGGATTTAGTAATCCCTCAAAAATCATCGACTATAATCGTATTAGTCCTTTAATTTTATTTGTTAGATATTAATCATGGAACTTGAATAATCGGATAGGAATATTTCTTCAATCCAAAGTACACGTTGGGAAGCCATAGAGATCTACCACCCCCACCAATGAATCATTATCATGACCCTTTGCCTCAAACTTAGCATCATCCTTGTACAAGCCCTTTAATCTCCATCATCCTTTCACCTTTTAAAATCTTCTTCATCTCCCCTACCAATATCTTTTATTTTTATAACTCCTCACTTTAGCCACCAAATCTTTGGAACACACTCCTTATCCTCAATCTTTGTCGCCTTATTACTGTGATTATGAGATCTCCGCACTTAAGATTTGTTATCATTCCTCTTTTGTGTGCCTAAGATAGGAGTGGCAATTCGTATTGGCATGTCACATTTGTGTCAGGTTGAGGCTCAATCATATAGAAAATACTTTGACCTTAACACAATCTGTGACACTAACAGGTTGAAAAATCTTGACGCTCACACAATCCCCCTTAATACAGGTCGACATGAACATGATTTGCCATAACTCGTGAGATATTTAACAAGCAATTGGAAATCAACCAGTAACCCGAAATCAATCTGTGATATTTTATCACTTTAAATTGTAAATTATACTACAAAATTACATAAAAGATATATTTCTTCAAAATTAAATGTAATGCCTGAGAAATTTTATCAATTTAAAACTAGAATTTATTTATATTTAAATAATGAATTTTTCCTCAACGAATCATATTTTTGTATAAATAAAATAAAATATAAATTATTATGAATAATACACATGTATGCATTATGAATGTAAATTTTTTATGCAATATCGAGTATTTTAAAAAGGCAAATTTTATGAGTGTAAATACTCAAAAATTTGTAAAATACTCTTAAAATGAAATTTATATTACATTGATTATAAATTTTGTGGTATAAATTAACAAAGAATAAATATGTAAATTAAAGTAGAAAATCCTGCCATAGTTCAAAACATTATAAAAATTGTTAGATGACACTCAGTTAAACTGATAAGAATTTTCGTGTCTACATATCATTAGTTAATAGAATTCAGTGTAAAAAGACACACAAATTGTAGCATAAATACAGATATATGAAATAATATGTTTGGAAATAATCAATATGGGAAAAAAGTTAGTCAGTGTAATTTTAGATTGTTAAAGAAAATATTTCCTCAATTTTTACACTCAGTAGAGGAAAAATAATTATAGTGTAAAGTTACACTGTGTGAAGAGGTTGTGGGACCTACCATGGGACACCCAAAAGGTGGACAAAAAGCCACTTCACCCCTCTAATTGCACTTGTTCTAGTCAAGTGGAGGGGAAACTTTGCCAAATTCAAATTTTGTCCCAAAGTTTATAATTTTTCACCAAAAAAAAAAACATAAAAGATAAACTTAAACAAAAAGTTGTCATCAAATCATGCTCACTTGAAGAAAATACGTTCTATTTTTCCTTCCTCCTAAAATTGACCATTTTCCCTTAATTTCCCTAAAAAATCTTTCAAAAATTACCCCATCTAATTAAAGATTTATGCAAGCTCTAGAATTTTTATTCAAGTTCAACAACTTTTCAACGGTAAAATCCTTGCTTTTTTTATGGATTTTATTTTTTCTCTTGAGTTTTTGATGGTTTTAATAGAGGTTTTGTCATGATTTTTGTCAGGGAGATTTTGGCCAAAATCAAGCCTTTTTTAGAAAGATCACAAAGCTTGCAAAATATTTGGTAAAAAGCTTTATCTTTTACTTTTCATTTTGAATTTTTCATGAAGTTTTATATGTATTTGGCTAAGTATAGATTATGGTATGTAACATGGACATTGTGGCGTGATGATGATGTGAGATATAATGATGATGCAAGTTTAAAAGGCCTGGGTTAAGGTTTTTAAAGGAAAAGTTTCACAAACTTCATTATTAAGCAAAGTATGTTAAGTTTTCACAGAAATGAGATTTTGGATGTGAATTAAGGATAATTTACCTTTTATTAAGAAACTGTAAACTGCTAGAAATTACAAGGAAAGCAGATTTTGTAAGTAAAGCTTTGAAAAATTTCAAAATGGGCCATATTGAAGAAAAATTATTTTAAAGGGCGATTTTGAAATACGACAAAAAACCTATTGTACAGTCTAAATCTTAAAAAAGTTAAAACATAAAAGTTGTAGAACTTGTCAAAACTGTTAAGCATTGTGGATAATTCATGAAATTTTCACATGGTTGTGAGTTTATGAACTTTACGAGTTTTAATCACAAAATTTCAAAATGGTTAGATAGGAAAAAAAAGTTGAAATCATTTAAATTTGGCCAAGGAGCTTTTATAAGTTTTAATACTTATGAAAAACTGGATGTTTTAGTATAAAGCGTAATTTTTCGTTCCGAGGGTCAAATTGTCAAGATTTTGTATTTCAGGCTAAAACCATAGAATTGTATGGAACTGTATTTTTCAATATGCAAAGCCGATTTTATATGTAGCTCATGCAGCATGTAGTCCTATGTATGGAAGCCCAAAAGAATTTGGGAATTTTCTAAAGAAAATATGCCGAGGACGAAATCATTAAGATTTTTATATTACGGGTAAAAAACTATGAGGTTTGCTAAACTAGATTATTTAATGATAAGAAAATTGATATTTTGTTTTTCTACAACATTTCGAGCATGAATAGTAATGAAATGTAAGCTTTGTTTAAAATTGGTTTTGAAAGTTTTCAAAGACCTGTTAAGGGCAAAATAGTCATTTTCTCAAAAAGGCCAAAACGGATCCAAAACGACCAATTTTGGAAAACGTCCCTCAGCGAGAATTTTTCTATATCCCATTAGTACCGGAATGGTAAAGCAAAAATGAAAAGCTTAGTCAAGTTACGTGACTTATGAAAAAACTCGTTAAGGGTAAAATCTTCATTTTCATATCTTTAAAATGGAGCTCGAGCGCTTCAATTTAGTTAAATGCTCTTAAATGGAAAATGTTTTGTACTACATTAAAGAACAAAACTGTCAAGTAAGACGAGAAATTTGGCTAAGGAACTAACACGTTAAGTAGTATAGAAATAAACTGATAGTAGAAAGTCGAATAATTTCTAATAGTCGAGTGTCGTTTGAACAAGACACAAAGCCAACTAATAGAAGAAAAAAAATATAAAATAGGAACGCTAGAATATTAAACAGGTAAGTTTTAAACCTCACTTATAGCATGTAGAAAATGTATTTCAAATGCTTTATAAATGTTTGAAATATATTGCATTTGTTATGCATAATGTTTTGAAGTTCAAATTATGATTTGCAATGTGACTATAATTGATACATTATATGTTATAGGCATTAAGTTATGTCATGCATTATGTTCAAAAAGATTGCAAGATTGGTTCTCTAAACTTTAAGGTTAAGATAAGAAAGTGTCCTACTAATTCATAAATGACGTTTATAAAATAACATAAATAGATTCATGCATTATAATATTGCTTGTATTTCTTTAAGAAATATTTTTAAGAGTAATGTTTATAAGAAACATTTTATAAGAAATGTTTGTGAAAAATCATTTGGAAGAAATGTTTATGATAAATATTCAAGAAAGATGTGTTTACGAGAAAAGATGTTCAAAAAGAAAGTTTTAAGAAAAAATATTTAATGTTTTGTGAGATAAGTTTGAAGTTACTAAGTGAAAGCTCATTACAAGTCCCGTCATGCTATAAGTTGTTCTATAGAAGACTAATATGACCGGTTGAAGAGCTTGATGTCACGGTGAGATAAAGACGAATGTTGGATATGGTTACCACTACTGTAAGTTTCCACTGTTTAAAGGAAAAAATTTCCACTATTTAAAATATTGTTTTAAAGTTTTAAGAAATTAAATGTTTAAGGAAATGTTTTATAAGAAATGTTAAAAAAAATAATTTAAAAGATATATTTTACAAAATGTTTTGGAGATATGTTTTAAAAAGTTTAAAGAAAGTAAATATTTATACAAAAGTATTTATAAGATATGTTTTCATGAAATGTTTTAATTGACTTCTTTAAAAAAAAATACTTAGTATTTTCGTACTGGTAAGTAAGAAAAAGTTTAAGAAAGTTAAGTAACGGTCAAAAAAGCAGGTTGTTACATTAAATCACTTATATACTAAAAATATATTCAAGTTAGTGTTAATTTATTGATATTATATATACTATGATGAAACATTTTTTAAATAATAAAGTAACAAGCTACGAGTCAATTTAGTGTCTAGTAGGTTGACACGAATACGACCTGATTTTGGCTCGATGAATTTCGGGTTAACACGAAATTGACACATAGCTTATTTTTTTGATACTAACCCTTAAAAAATTATATCATTGTGTCATAACTCGTATTGCCAGCCTTAACCCGAGATAAGTTGTTGTACCTCAACTGAGAACCTTTCACCTAGCATGCGCCCGTTGAATCCATGGAGTTCATGGAAATTTTTTGGTTTTCATTTTGTATTTTACTTCAAAAGTTTAATCTTGGATTTTTATTAAATTTTATATCTTTTTGGTAAATTAATTCTCAAAAATTTTCCAATTAAAACTGATTATTTTAATATTTAATTAACATGGCTTGATTAATTTTATCTTCCCAATTATAGAATTTGATAAAGATAATACAATTATTTTTATGTTACTATATTTAATTGGACGATATACCAAACCTTAAAGTGTTCATCAAAGTGTCTAATTTGACACCTTATCAAATATAATGGAATATTCAATACAATATTCTCTAATTCAATCTAATCTTTAACACACTATAGTTCGACGTATGGGGCAATTTTCATAAATGTTGTCTTTTAAAATTTACAAATGTCACACATATAGTATGGTATAAATAAACACAACTTTTAAAAGTGTGGCATGACATGTAATTTTCTTTCGATGTATCAAGTAGAGGCTAAAAGGCAAATTATTATTGTTTTCTTAGAGGATCAATTATTGTTGTTTTCACTGCAATTATCAAATACCAATCGACAATTGTTATGTGAGAGAAAAAAAAGAAGAAGTCGTGGTAGAAATCATCTAGGTTATTTGAGAAAATTCCAACAATTACATAGGAGCCAAATTCAATTTGCTTTCCAAATTCTGATTTGAGGCCGTCATTATGCATGATATTATCAAAATAAGAATTTACCAATTAAAGGTCATTTCAAAAAGCAACTTATTCATTATTCTTTTTTTTAAAAAAACTTATTCATAATCTAAACATAGCCTTCCCAATCTCATAAAGTTTTTTTCCCCCCGAAACTTTTATAACGATTTGTGCCATCTCATTTAAGGATTTGCTTTTTGGTAAAGTATACATCATTTAGTCTTCAAGTCACTCTCACAATTGATTTTTTATTTTATTCTATTCTTCACAAATGTTATTGTAATGCTGTTAGTATAATACATGGGCAGTCTTGCAATGTTGTTCGTATGTTTTGTTAATTTTTTTGTTTAGTTTATTTGTGTTGAAAAATCTGAAACTCAAATATTGCAACAGAAGTTCACAGGTGATGTTGTTTAAAAAAATATAATAATAATTGCATCTTTCAAAATTTCTAAAATTATAAAAGAAATTTGCAGGCTACCAAGAAAAGAATCTCAAATTCGAAGTTGTGCCATAAATATTAAAACTTCAGACTTAGGCCATTTAAATTTACTAGCGAAATACAATAGGATATTGTATAGATCCAAACCCAAAAAAAATTGTATCATAAATCTAAAACAAAATAAAAATTATGGTATTTCATTCTATCGTTATGATTTGATAATCATCAAGATTCGATTACTGTGTCCCCTTATTTTTATCTCATTTATACCTATCTAATAATATCATATTACCTCAATTAAAATACCATAGCAATTAAAATATTATATCATTAATCATATCAATTAAAATATTTTATTTTATAAAATATGATACCATTAGAGGGATATGTGGTAAATGCAATCAGCAAATAACAGCAAACGAACAAAACTTGCAGTATGAAGGCCCATTGGAGATAAGTGGGCCACCCAATTCCACGGTAACCGGACCAAAAGAATCTCATGGGCCAAGAAATTGGGTCTGGTCTGACTATCCCTTCTCAGACTTCCCATGGCGGCTCCTTTGCTTTCGAGGGGCTTTCCCCTCCACCGCCTCCAACTCCATCTTCGCCTCCATAACCACCACCACAGACTCACCGTCGGCCGCATATTGTCGCCTCGGTGGCCGCTATGCACGGCCGCGAACGAGTCGACTCGGCCGGAGGAGAACGCGCCGTCGTCGTCATCAAACGACAACGACGAAGGCGGTGCGCAGAGCTTGAAGGAGTGGCCCAAGTACCCGAGGTGGAACGATGCTGATTGCCGGCAATGGAAAGATAAGGAGGAGGAGATTCTCAGGGACATCGAGCCTATCCGTTTGCTTACCAAGGATATTCTTCATTCCAGAATGTTAGTCTTTCCTCTCTTTCTTCTGTTTATATATATTTATATATATATATATAATTTATATAATCTTGTTTTGTTTGGTTTCTGATGAATTATCATGTTATTATTGTCTGTTGACTTGCATTATTTTTTACTGGCGATACTACACTGAGAAAAGGTAGGAAATAAAGAAATGATAATTCTTTGCGAGAAAGGATTAAAATTTGTATCTTTTTGACTGTTAATTTAAGAAAAGATTTTTTTTTTCAACATACTAGGGACTGGCCTTTTGGAATGATTTATTTAGATGGTTTGTCTTCGTTCTATTGCAACCGAAGAAAACAGATAAAACTTGAGAATTCATGATGATCGAGGTTTTCATAGATGATAAAGATAAACATCATACACATGATTATTGAGAAAAAGTAAAAACCTTTCTAACACCATGTTTGATTATCACCCATGACTCTTAATAATGCTAAGGGTTAGCAGATGGGGAGGCTCTGATCTTCCTCTTGGAGGTGGGAAGGAAAAGTTGGGAAAAATCCTCTCCTCTCACCCTAGGTTGTGAGTTTGAGGAAGATTTTTAGTGATTTTAGTTGTTGATTGGAAGGATGAGAGTAGTTCATGTTCGTTATCTCACAATTGATAGTGAAATTATTGTTGATAAGCATGTCCTTCAGGTATCACAAACTAATCTAATTTGGGATTTACACATTTGTGAAAGCTTTGGTGATAATTTTATTTAGGGTGTTTGGGAAAACGGTTACAGCCACCAAAAAGTTGTTCAAACCACTTTTGCTACAGCGTTGTCTTTTTCCTATATGCATAAACTTCACAAAAAAAATTGCATTTTGGTCAATCATATACGATTTTTTTTTTATTTTTCATTTTTCATTTGGGTATTAGTAGAATGCTTTTTCTCAGTGGGCGGGCATTACTCTAGTTTGAGGCTTACAGGTACATTTAGACATAAATATGCTCCACTTGGTCGTGATTGTATTTAAGTATGAATTGCATGTGATAATGTGCCGCTTATGCTGCTTTTGCTCCTAACTAAAAGTACAAACTCATAATAATATACAATCAAAGTCAATGAAAAGCTCCCTCTAGCTCAGAACCCAGGGTTTAGAATAAGGGATTTTTCCCCAAACTTTCCTTTCCGGCTTTTGAAGCGAAGAACAGAGCCCCCTGGCTACTAAACCCTTCAAATAATTAGGAGTCACTTGAGATAAGAATGGGGTTCATAGGTGTTCGGACAGAAACTTAACAGGGCCTAACAGCTACAACAAAAGAAAAAGAGGTTGGAGGTCTAAACTTAAACGACAAGAAAAGAAGAGTTGGGGATTGATGTGCAATAGTTGGAAATGATCAAGACCCAATTGAGCTCAAATCCCCCACATTATTCTCCTATAAAATAGTTCATTCAATCATCAATGATAATCCCATGACTCGTACAACTACTTTGCCTCTTTCAACAGATTAAAGGAATTTTTAAAAATAAGAATTATAAACTAAAAATAATTTTCAGAATTTATATCAGCGAAGTTCAAGTTTTATGGCTTTTGTGATCTCAAAATCTCATCTCTATTAGATAGAATATTTCTGAAGTACTGCAACTAGATACACATTTCTTAGAACTTATGGGGAACTCCTGTTTGCTTGTTTTTAAAACCGAGGATGTGAGTGAAAAAATCACCACACATAAAATACATTCATTTCAGAAATTGTTTAAAAGGGTGAAAAAAGAAGCGGTGATTCAGTGAATTTCTATGCTTGAGGTCTTACTTGAGAATGATCTAAAAGAGTGATGGACAAAATGTAATAGCTAATCTGTTGGCATGACTTTTGGATATTCGATATTTTCTTGCATCCATGTATGCCATGCTACTGCGTTCTAGAAGTTTAAACTTATGTTTATTTATGAGGAATACATGTCATCCCTAACTGATTTCTGTGCACCAGGTATATGGACGGGGAACGGCTAAGGGCTGAAGATGAGAAAGCCGTGGTGGAAAAGCTTCTTGCCTATCATCCACGAGCTGAAGATAAAATTGGATGTGGGCTTGATTCTATAATGGTAAAGATGCAACTTTAGCGATCCTTTTGTTTTTTGTGAACTTCTTGTTTTAGCATCATATCTTTATCTTTGCGATTTTATGGTGGAATTCTTTCTAACGCTTCGGCTCCATGTTCTTTTCCATCTAAACTAATTTCATATCTTAAAAATTTTTTCTTTTTTCCTTACCTAAAGATCTTGTGCAAGTTTGTGCGGAACTCTAAATAACAACTTTTTTCTTCAATTTCTGGGATGCGAGTACATCAAGTCTAATACGTTCAGATTTGCTTACACACAAGCAAGAAGTTTAGGGTCTAATACATTCAGATTTGCTTACACACAACCAAGAAGTTTAGGGTCTGGTACCCAACTGAAACACGGAACATGAACACATCTTTATAATTTTCAACTGAATCTATCTGACAATATGGTTGTCTTAATTTACAAGACTTCTTACTATAGAAATTTGTTCGTCATTATTTTTGGTTTGGTTAAAAGATGGATTATTCTTTTTTTTTTTTTTTTGAAAATAAAGATGGATTGTTCATGCTGTTACCATATACACAATATTCTTCTTTTCTTCAATAGAGGAATTCCGTTGACAGCTCCTAAGCTTTATCAAGATTACACTTAACACCTTAAAAAGAAATAGTGACAGCGGAACACCAAGCACCTACATGACAAATCGAAAAAGGAATACCTAAATTATGGATTTTGTTAATTCAGTTCATTAGGATATTTAAATAGTTTAAAACTTGAAGGCATGTTAAAATCCATGTACCAGGTGGTTAGAAGCTGGTACAAGCATGTTAGAATTGTTTCAATTCTTGAATTTTGGCTTTTATTTCTTTTAAACTTCACTGGTTCAGTTTCATCCCTTCTTTCCTTCTGCCTGGTCTGTGTTTTTGGGGAATTGCGGTATCAGTTTTTATATACGTTGATCGGATGTAAATAAGTTAAATCCGCCTGGTCTTTTTGTGTTATCTGTTTTAGGAGGTATAACTATTTCATTCTATGAAAAACAACTAAAATTCTGTTTCATGTCTTTCCCTTAAGGTTGATCGGCATCCCCAATTTAGAAATTCGAGGTGCCTATTTATCATTAGAACTGATGGGGCGTGGATAGACTTCTCCTACCAGAAGTGTCTTCGACAATATGTCCGAGAGAAGTATCCATCTCATGCAGAAAGATTCATACGAGAGCATTTTAAACGCAGCAGTCGTTGAGCGGGTGTATTTGTGTAAGTTATGATACTTGTTTTTTTATGTTAAATTTTGTTTTTTCTGTTTGCTTATGTTTTTTTTTTTTTTTTGGCATCATCATACATCATGTATGGCCTTATATATTTTAAATCTAGCTTGTGAACGGAAAAATTGTATATTACTCTCCGCAGCCTATATATTTGTTGGATCACCTAATTGTCAACGTGGCAGATAATCTTTGACGGAAACTTGAATGTTTCTTTACGAATGGAGACAAAGAAAATGATTGAAGTGAACTTCACTTTTTTGACTTGTATCTTCGGGCTTTTGTATTTTTATTAGATTTATGTTTGCCTCTTTCTAAGAGTTCTTGTGACTTACTTTAAAGATCGTTGTAGTAATTATTGACAACCTAACTACTAGTTTACTATGCCCACATGATGACTCTCTCTTTCTGTGGGATGGAAACTTTTTCTCTAATTTGTACCTTGGTTAATGAATTAGATGGGGGTGATAAAACTAGCTTAGCTGGTTATGTCGACCGTACAGAAATGCCAATAAGTCTGCAAACATCACAGCTCATAGCTCTGAAGATGTTCAACGTGATGATGGTCAATGATATTGTAGAATATTACTTGTAATCTAGATCTTCATGGCCATCCATTCTCTGTGGTGTTTAAACTGTTAATTAGCTTGAGGAAGAAAGATTTACATTAACCTGAGAAAAAAATTACGGTGTTGAAGAATGTTGTTGCTCTAGAAGTCATGTTCAGCCATAGGGTGATAACGCTCTCCCCCCTAAAAGGAAAAATACTCAGGCCCTTCACCGCTACTAAGCACTACAAGTAATAGAGAGTGGCTCCATCCGAGGGCCGTGTAATTGTGAGACCCGCTTTTTATGAGTGTTTGATGCCACTGGTGCCCTTTGCATTTTTACATGTGAAAGTGTTCTACCATAAAGTGAGGGAATTGAAGTCTATAATATACAAGCGACTGTGTCTTTTCGACACAATTAGGAGTCTAATCAAATTTTGAAATGCCAATTTCTTCATTCCAACTGTGTATTGCATGTTGTGAGAAATACAAGTGGTTAAAAGATTGGTAATGGGAGTCAAAAGAGTCAAGGTAGTTGGGCTTGCTGTCCAGCGGAGATCTAGGCCTATCTTTACTAGTCAAAGAGGTGGGGGCAAAGTGTCTTTACCCAACTCTGAAGTTGTCTGAATTACCCCAAAAAAAAGAAAAAAAAAAAGAAAAAACCTCTGAAGTGGTCTGCAGAAATGCGGTTAAGTTTCAAGACAAAATATCTTTCTCGTGTTTTTGTCTTCCCCATGGTCAAATTATTCATGGTTAGATTATTAAGCACAAGTTACCTTGAGTCCGAGACATCTAACAAACATGACTTTTGCGAGTTTCAAGGAGACAAAAATGTTAGATAGAACATGGACTACTGCTTCCAAGTCTTTGCAGGGCATGTTGGACTTACTTGCCCTTTTTCTTCCCTATCATTGGAGGCCAATGGGGTCGACCATTCCTTGTTAGGAAATGGAATGTTGTTAGTTTCTTATTATTATAATTTGTATCTAGCTTATTGTGATTTTTTTTTCCTCGAGATTTTCGATTTCTTGACATCCAAAGGTGGACTTATAGTGCCACTGAGCTGTCATGTTTGAATTACGGATACCTCTAGTGAAACCGCAACTTTATATCTGAGAATGTGGGATAATAATATTGACTTAATCTTCATACTATCCAATAAGGTTCTATTTCGGTGTATAAGGTTCCATCAAGTTTTGTTTACATTTCGTATTTTGACTAATCTAAATAACTTATGGTAGAAAACTCTTAATAATCTTGCAATGTGTCAATAGAGACTTCATTCTACCACATTCTAGGTCATATCATATGCTGTACCCTACGTTTTGCTACTTGTCACTTGCGGTTACGACGTGCGATGGAAGAGTACACGTAGCTGTAAGAAATTTTTTTTTCATCTTTATGGGGTTATAACCGCATTACTCACAAAATTATAGACCTCAATCTAATATGTAGTGTACTTTTTAGATTGAATCTAACTGTTTTGTTAGTAGCAGGATTATAATCCTATGAAATTAAATAAGAGTGCTCAAGCTATAAACCAAAAGTTGTTATGTAGATATTATGCAAATTAATGTTGGAATTCAACATCGTTTCTATTTCTACTTAAATCTATGAAAGAAAATACCGATATTTGTGGAAATATTAGTACTTCAATTCTATGAAAATATTGGAGAAAATATTGATATCGATGAAAATGTTGAAAAAATTTACGAAAATTATTGAAATTTACATTAGAACATGATTTTAATACTTTCTGATATCATGAATATTAAAAAGATATATAAATAAACAAGTTTCACGGAAAAAAAATCATACATGTACATATCTTAATACCAAAAGGAAGTTCTATGAGGCTCAAATGTGGTCGAGATCTCATTTGATTCAAACAGTATTGGTACCATGACATATTATTTGAATAATGTTGAACATAATTACGAACATGCTATAAATAGGTTTGTTGATCACTTCCTATTGTATTTCCATAAATTGAAAACTGTGAATTCTTCTAATTGTTTGCCTGAGAAGGCGGTGTTATGTTCGGATCAATGATAAAAATATCGATATTGGTAGAAATATCGGTACTTTAAATTTATAAAAATTTCGAAGAAAATATTGATGTCGGTAGAAATATTGAAAAAATTACAAAAATTATGAATATTTATTTTATATTGAAATTTTGATATAAACTAAGATTGTGTAAAAAAAAAAAAAAAAAAAACCCTACAACCTCTGATAAATCAATATTTTTACTGATTTATTTAGTGTAAACCAAAATTTCTCTTAAATTTTAGCATTCGAACAAAAATTTCTCAATATTTTTAAATTTTCTCTAAAATTTTAGAATTTCTAAAATCTTAAAACATCATTTAGAATTAAATTAAAATATCTCTCAAAATTTTTTAAAAATTTCGATAAATATCAAAAAAAAATTGTTTGCACCCAAAAGATATTTTGAGGCCTTTGAATTATGAAAAAATTGATGAAAATTTTGGAAATATTAGAGAAATTTTTGTCCATGCTTAAATCACAATCTGATATCATCTAGCACAGATACTCGCCTTTTGGTAAAAGGGGACATGAAAAATCAAAGGGATATTATCTTTTTATACCATTTATTTTAAGTTAATTCAAAACCTATATCTTCGGTTTTTAATCTCATCGAAAGTATACCTTTAGATTAGATTTAATATATAAATTTATACCTTACGTCAGTCAATAATTGATTTTAATTTTTAAATGACTAAATTATCCTTAAGTAAAATAAAGAAAAGTTAAATCTTTTTAAAAAATAAAAAGAAAACAAAAATAAAAACATACAAAGCACCTATTTAGGGGGTATCATAGACATTTTTAAGCTAAAAAACCTTAGTATAAAGTTTTTTCAAACATGTAAAGTTTTCTTTTCAACTTGAGGGTATTTTGGTTAATTTTTTAGATCAATTTTGAGTATTGGTTGAAAAAATGTATAAATTTGTATATTAAATATCATATGAATGTATAAATTTAATAAGATATAAAACTGAAGATATAATATTTGAATAAACTTAAAATACATATATAGTATAAAAAGTTAAATAACCTAAATTCAAAAGCAATTACTTGTGTGAGATGTTGGGCGAGGCTAATTAATTTAAAATTTAAATTATCTATATTGTTTCAAGTATGATGTCAATAAACACCCAACCACCAAATGTCCACCGTCGATCAAAGATAAGGTCATTTCACATTGCATCAAATGATTAGAATCAATCTTTACCATCTTCTCGCAAATAAATAAATTCCTACCTTCCACCAAAATTTTTAAGGATATTCCCTTCTCAAAAAAACCAAAAAAAAAAAAAAAACTTTTAAGGATCATATTAGGAGACAGTGTAATCAAACCACCAACAGAAAAAGGCTTTACTCTCTCTCTCCCACCCTCTCCTTTCAAAACAAAGCGATTTTCCAGGAAAAATAGAAAACTAAAATGTTGGGCATGTAGACTGATTTCCTGTGAACCCAAAAAAAAAAAAAAATGGCGCTTGTAGCATTAATAAGGTATTGGAAAAAGTAATAGAAACCGTTGGTTAGAACTAATTTTATTGTAACATGTAAAAACATTACATTATAGTAATTTTTTTTATTATTATTATAGTATATAAAAATTTTGCACTATTTATAATTGATAAAATGGTGAGAATCACTTTTGTTAAACACAAGATAAGTCATTAGCGGTGGAATTCTGCTTTTATAACGCTAAAATGTAATAAAATTTAGTTTTATTTAGCTAGCACTTATCTAGATTTTTTTTTCTTTTTTGTTTTAGTGTATTATTATTAGGAAAGCGGTAAAATGAATTAAAAAGTGGCTACAAAAGTTGCTGTCATGAGTCATTTTCTTGTGGGTAGCTCTAATAAGAGGTCAACGCCACTCTCATCACGTCAGGTTAGGGGTTTTACATTTACAGCCTCCCAAGTAGTTAAAAACAATTATGAGTAACTTCTTTTATGTTTATGCATTGCAATGATTACGGCAAAAACATGATCATTAACAGCTTAGACTAACTGTAGGTGGGGAGCTCATAACTAGGATTTCATCCACACAGCTAGCTGGAGGAAAATCCACGTGGGTCTCACTCTTCATCATAATACAACTGGTTTACATCTTAGTAAATAACATGGATTAAGTGAATTGCCTAGAATTAGACTCTCTAATTCAAACAAAGCTACGTGAGGGAAAAATAAGGAAAAAAAATAAACATAAAAAAATTTAAATAATTTATTTTCAATATGAAAATTATATGTAACTGTTGTTAAAAATTCACTATGAAAAAAAAAAAAACGTACAATAGAAAATCACAAACCATTCTAAATTCTATTTTATTTCCCCTCCAATCTCTTAAATTTAACCCTAATGTTTATATACAAGAAACTTTATCTAATTCTACGATGATCTCCCTAATGCTCTCGTGAAGCAATAATTTGTCTGTTTTGTTTAATTGACAGCTTCACAACTTAACATTAATTAATTCATCAACTATCAAATAACAATCAGACTTATGGGTTTTGTTTGCTAACTTAGTTAAGTTTTAACTATTACATTATAAATATTTTACATATAATAATAAAAATAAAATTTTTTACTGTATGAAGTTTTCATATACTAACGCTATCTTGTATAGAGCACGAACTCTTTACACGGGTCCCATCATCCAATAGTACGGCGCTACTATAGGCACGGTTGATGAGTCCCAATAAAGGGCATTGCAGAATCTGCAAGCTGCGATTGAAAATATTGCAAGAAAATGAGCCACTTTCTGAATCCTCAGAGAGTGGGCTAATCTCATGACTTTGACTAGAATGATGAAACAGCTGTTGTCGTTTTTTCAGTTCAAGTCTCGGAGAAAAAATATACAGCAATGATCAGATAAAAGTAAAAGATAAAAGTATGTGTATTGCTTTGAAGGAGTTTCCCAAAATATAAGAACGGTCACGAAATTTGTTCAGTTTTTGTTAGAGTTCATGGTGTACTTTCTTGGCGTGCGCTGTAAACCACTATACATATATCACCAAAAAAGAGCAACAATTCTCTTCCAAATGCAAATATTTTTTATTCTGTTCTAGCAAACCTTTTAATCCCTTTCTCCCTCACTCTCTATATTATTCCTCACACTTTATCATAGCTTCATTTCTTGGAGAAATAAATGACCTATAAAGATTAAAGAATAATAATAATAATAAGGAAGAAAAATTAAAACAAAAACAAAAAGATAAAGAAAAGAAAGCAACGTTTCGGTGCAGATCAAGAGCCTCTCTCTTCGGCGCGTCTCTGACGGTGGGCTACACGTACGGTACTGATATTGAATTCCCCATCGGGTATACAGTAATATTATCCCTTTTTCCATGCACGAAAAGAAGAGCTTTTTTTTTTTTTCCCTCTCTGGGGAACTTTAAGACAAATATATAATGTACAGATACACTCTCTGATGTTATCTGCTGCAATCGCTGCTGGGGCTGTTGCAACGTTTATGGTGGAGAGTAGTGTAAGTAAGTGTACAAAGTCCCTCTTTCGTTTTTCTAAAAAAAAGGGACCAATTATACTGATAAGTCGTCTCTTGATGGTCTGTTCTCTCTTCTATTGGGCCAGTATAATTGCGCTGGAAAAAAGCGTATACTTCCAAAAACATGCCACACGGTAAATACAGTTGTAATCCCTGATGATCAGAAAATATAAGAATAAACTCCGAAAACCGAGATCAGAATATACATATATATGCACACACATATATGTATATATATATTTATATTGAGCTAGTTCTCTATGTTCGTGCGCATGCCAAAATCGTCTTTGGATTTTGGCAGTTTCCTCAAAACAGCTTGTAACGCTTAATATTGGAGTAAGCTGACTGGAGTAGTGTTTTTTTTTTGTTTGCTTTTAGTCTCGTTGTTCAGTGTCTAATTCCTATACCTATACGGACTGGTAATAGAGGAATTATGAATAATTGTGAATTATATATCATGATTTATAGATCTTTAATAAGAATTATAAGTGATATGTTAAAAGCTAACAAACATTTCTAGATTGAAGTTGCGTTTGTTTTCTTGGCGTGGGCTTCCCACGTGGCCCATAAATGGTAACTTGATGATGCATGGTACTGTACATGTCGTATTATTATTAACACAATTTTGAATATGAGGGGCTAGTGTCAAAAATGGCAGCAAAATTATGAGTAAGTCTTTTACTCTTTTTTTTAATTTTTTTTAAAGTTAGATTCATTCTTAAATCTGCAATAATGATTTCCTTGATTTCTGATTTTGTCGTGGGGATGGTCTGAGGAGACTCTCACCTAATATCTTAATTTTTATGTAAGAATTGACCAACGTGGTAAATTGGATTTATTGGATTTTTTCGTGCCAAAAATTTTATAAATTGACTTGCCAGCTCAGTTTGGATCTAGATAATTTTTTGAAAGGGATGCTCGTTAGTTTACAAATATTAGTTTTATAACTGCATTTTTTTTTTCTTTTGCTTCATCTAATAATGGATAATGAAGGTGAAGATTAATGTTGATGCTGCTGTAAACGGTGCTTTGGACTTTATGGGGATTGGCGCAATGACTAGGGATAATTCGGGGTGGTTTTATGTGCTGCATCAAAACGTATATATGGTCGTTTCTCGCCACACCTAGGAGAATGCCTAGCCATGCGTGAAGGGGTTTGGCTCGCTTCTAGGTGTGGTTTCGATTATTGGGGTGTCGAGACAGATGCGGAAAATGTGTGCAAAGCTGTGCTAACACCGTGTTTTCACGCTCTAGAAGCAAATGTCATTGAAGATATTCGAGATGCTATCTCTCAAGTTAGTAGTGGCAACGTTTGCTACGTCTTCTGTGAAGGAAATGACTGTGGCCCACTAGTTAGCTAAACATGTAATTCTTGTTTTCGTTAATTCTCTTCGGCTTGATGTATTGCCAAGCTTTATTAGTTCAATTGTAAGAAACGATATTTTGCATTTGAATTAAAATTCACTTCATTCTCAAAAAAATAATAAATTAATAAATTACGATTGTCAACATATTTTAGCCGTAATTTCAGATATGATTTTGTTATAAGGTATAGAATTTGAATCTATTGCTTAAAAGTTAAAAAAGAATGTATTTGTTTGGTCGGAGAAAAAACCCTCATCAAAAAAATCTATTATTCTAAATGATTTTTAGTTTTTATAATCCACACAATTTTTTTTTCTTGCGATGTAAATTATGTGATCTACCATATACACAATACATTTTTTTTTCACAAATATTATCTGTACAGTAGACATTACGCCGTACCATATACTTGCATGTATACTCTCTGTCCATCACCACTGCATCAGACGTTATTTTCATTCTTGGGGTCTGTGTAAGGTGCTCCAGCCTGCGCCAAGCCTTCCACTTTTCTTTTTTCCTACTAGAAGCCAATTCAATATTCACCCACTCTCTGAAGCAAAAGAGTGGCCATCCGAAACAAAAAGGGAAAAAGAAAAGAAAAAGAAAACAAAAAGGAGGAAAAGAAATGGAACAATGTCATTTGTCAAGGTCCTCTCCTTACCAAAACATTGGAAAAAAAAGGGGGGGAAAACCGTCAAAAATAATACCAAAACACTCAAAATTCCAGTGCAAAAATTCACACCTCTCTACTTGCTATAAACACCATTTGTTCCTGCCACATTGTAAAGATGATCACGGTCTTTGATCACACGGTGGAGAATATCCGGTGACTTTTTTTGGTCTGCAAAGTAAAATTATCAAGTGGGACCCCAAAGATAGGATGTCCCTGAAGGGCAAGGTAAAAACGTCACGTGTCAACTGATTGTGTTGCATGGCGCATGATTCACGTTTTGGTGATCTTACTCCTTCCAATAAGTCCCCAATAAAACAAACAATAAAACCCTCACACGCACAGAGAGATACAGACACACTCTCATAGGAAAAGGGCAAAATCCCCCCACAAAAATAAAAACACATTCTTTGGACCTTTGGGTTCTGGTCACACTCTTTCATTACAGAGATAGAGAAGAGAGAGATGCCTGAGCTCTCTTTCATCATCATCATCTTCTTCTTCTTCTTCTTTGTCTTCTCAGGCCTATAATGAACTCAAACCCAAACCTCTTCTTCTCAGAAGAAGATGGCTCACTCAAACCCTGCCTTTCTCTTGGACGCTCTTTACTGCTCGGAAGAAGTTATGAGATCAGTGGACTTTTCCGAAGAAGAAGATCAGGAATCATTAGTAGAAGATGTTAGTTATTGCAGCATTAATCCATTAAATAAACCAAACCCACTTCCAATCTTACTAGAGCAAGACCTTGTATGTGAGGATGAAGAGCTAATCTCTCTGCTCTCTAAAGAGAAGAAGATGAAAGTCCAAATATGTGATATTATTAGCAGACTTGAAAACAACCCATCTCTCGCCGAGGCTCGCAGAGAAGCCATTGATAGGATGCTGAAGGTCATTGCCCACTACTCTTTCTCTGCTCCCACGGCGGTTCTCGCCGTCAATTATCTCGACAGGTTTCTCCTCAGCTTCCAGTTTCAGAAAGAGAAGCCATGGATGACCCACCTCGCTTCTGTTGCTTGTCTTTCTCTCGCCGCCAAAGTTGAAGAGACCCAAGTGCCTCTTCTCTTAAACTTCCAAGTATGTTCCTTTACTATTTCGTGAAAATCTTTTTCTGGGTCTCCTTAAAGCTTTTGAAAATTAATTGAAAAGAAAGATTGAATCTTTTTTTCATGGTCTGGTTAGGTTGAGGAAAGCAAGTTCATGTTTGAAGCGAAAATGATTAAGAGGATGGAGCTTCTGGTGCTTTCCACACTAGAGTGGAAGATGAACCCCGTGACTTCAATTTCTTTTCTTGATTATATCATTCGGAGGCTTGGCTTAAAAGACCATCTCTGTTGGGAATTTCTGAAGAGATGCGAGAACATCATTCTCTCTGTCATAGCAGGTGAGAAAGAGGAGATAAATTGGATAGTCTTGATTAATTATAACTTTATCTCTTTCTTTTTTCTTATTAATTAGTGAACTTAAAAATATTGTGCAGATTCAAGATTCATGTCTTTCCTTCCATCTATAGTGGCTACTGCTACAATGTTGCATGTTGTGGACAGCATTGAGCCCTGCCTTCAAGTCGAGTACCAAAACCAACTTCTGGCTATTCTCGGAATCGACAAGGTAATTATCTTTTCTCACATTTTAAGTATTTTTATTCCCAAGTTTCAAACTTTACTACCATTTTTCTTTTCTTTTGTTTTTTTGGCTAATTCTAGCAATCATTCGTGAAACAGGACAAGGCAGAGGATTGTCGTAAGCTCATCTCGGAATTAGCGTCTTCGAGCATTGGCATTGGCCTATCCAACAAGCGCAAGTTCGGTGTCGTTGCCGTTCCAGGCAGCCCAAACGGCGTAATGGACGTGTCGTTCAGCTCCGACAGCTCGAACGACTCGTGGGCCGCGGCGTCGTCGGTTTCGTCGTCGCCGGAGCCTCTCGCCAAGAAGATCAGGGCCCACACAACAAGTGCAGATTTTGTCACCATTCTTCGCTAGCTATATAATGGCTAGATCTAGTTCCACTTTCTCCTTTTACCTATAAAACCCTGTTCTTTTTTCTCTTTTTTTTTCTTAATTTTATTCTTAATAAATATATAACATATAAGATCTTTTTTATGTTTCAATTAGTTAGCTTGCCTACTATCTCTGCAATTGTTTTCCAACCTATTAATGTAATTGGGAGGATCGTATGGGTTTGGAAAATTGGGATGACAGCAGAGATGGTCAAGCATATCTCTCTTTATCTGACTCTTTCGTATAGTCCCTTTTTCTTACATGAAAAACAGAAAAAAAAGATTATTAAAGAAGGGCTATATAATATCTATTTGATCAGCTTATAATGCAAGGGCAGGGGATTAATGATCAAAGGTTTCTTTGCCTATCATCATATATTTATGAGAAAGCATGCAAATTTGACATGGAAAACAGTTGTACAGAATCGTACTTTTATTTGAAATTCTTTTAGTAAAAACGAATCTGCTTTGGTTATACACCTGTCATGATAATTATATAAATACCCTTATTTCCGGGGTTAAGAAAAATAAAGGAAAAAAAAGAACAAATGAGTGAAATATTACTATCAGGATTCAGGACTGAGGATCCATTAGAAAGGGAGAAAGGGTTTTGTGTTTGCATGTGCCGGGAGAAACAGGCTGTCGGCCACTCGAATTTTTGGGATTCTAATTTCATCATTATTATTTTATTTTGAGGGTTTTTTTTTTTTTTTTTGACCTCGTTGGAGGAGTTTGCTTTTCTACTGTTCTTGTGTTTTGAAATGGCGTTCATGACCAGGTGTCCGGAACAACTGAACCAGCTGTAAATGTATACATGACACCCACTATTTGTTGTGTAATATTGTTTTATTAATGTATATGTGATTTAGTAATATATTATTAATATATAAAAATAAATATTAATTTATAAGGATATTATGTCGTTTCATTTTTTAAGACGTATTCAATTAATAACAAATTATATTTATTGGTTTTATTGTGACATACTCTACATTAGAAATCTTTTTGCCATTACTATCAAATATAGGTAAAGAAAAAGGATTTCATTACTCGCAAAACAATAGACTTTAGACTTTATTTTCGTATATGGTGTATTTTTATCATAAATAGTTGCTGGTCTATAGGTGGGAAAAGTCAAATGCAAGCTACACAAGATGTAGAATTAGACCTTGGTATTAAATATGCCATGATCATGCCTTCACATTAAGGAAGAAAGTCTTGTCTTTGATCAGACAAAGCCCTAGTAGTCAAGCTGAGATGATGAAAACAACTATAAATAAATATATATATTTATTATTCAAGTCTTCATCTGCCTTTTGGGAAATGAAATATTGTCCCTTTTCAATCGAAGCTTGACAATACAAGAGATAAATTAGTTAGGTTGTTGAAGAGATTTTTAATCATGTGCATGGTCGTTTTAAGTTCGGATTTCTATATGATTCTTGTTTGTATCTTCAAATCAACTAGATAAATCATGTGTATTTATTGAAGAGTTTGTTAAAATATCCAATCCTAGTCTTTTTGCTCGTTCAATATTGGGGACACCATACATTTATATCTTGAAATTTAGCTCAAAGAATTGTTAAACATTTGATTTTCTATTAAAAAAAAGGCCTACAGGATCTTACTTCCTAGTCTTCGATATACAAAATGACAACCACAAAATGGACCGCATGTGCTTTCTACCATTTCTTTTATCCCGATTTTATTGATTTCTTTATTCTCTCGCTTTAAACAACAGAAGCTCTTTAGATTTCTTGCTGAAAATATGATTCCTGTATAGTTTACCTGCTGAGCATTGAATGATCTACAAATATTTAATTTTGTTGTACCGTGAATGTCTGGAATACTGTGAAGTTAGCTTATTTGAATTCATATTGATATGTTTGACCATATCATATGCATACATAAATAAATATGTGCCTACTCCTTGCTTGTGTGAATTCCGTGAGGCTTCAGCAATGCAAATTTTACCAAGGCCCACAAAATATATGACTGTAAATATGTAATGTCACAAAAGGGCAAAGGGGCGATGAATTTCTTCTTTTTTTTTTAAGAGAATCCCAAAAGAAAGTACAGATACAGAATTTAGCCGCATTATCAAAATAAAGGAGGCATAAGAGAAGATTAAAAGGGATTTGGATACAAAATTAGATCCACTAAAAACATACCTAGAAAAGGGGTAATAAAGGAAGGTGAAAGGCGGGGAATGAGCGTTGAAATTGGGGGACAGTATCTTTTGATTTTGTTTGAGATGTCATTGTTGTTCCCTTGTTCTTTGCTTTTGGAAGTTTGGCGCATAGACTGTAGTGTATTTTAACCCCAAAAAGCAAAAGGGAAAAAAGAAGACAATGATAAGATATGGATTGTAGATGAAGATGAGTGAGAGTATGTGTGTTTGTGTAATTACTTCCAGCCAACGCCTTCTCTTCTTTTGGTGGGCAATGCTTTCTTTAACTGCTTAAAGCTTCCCCTTTTGACCTATTGAGCTAGGTATTCCATTTTGCGTCTTTATTCGGTAATGCATGTTTATGAATGTTAGGCATGGTTAAAATTATATAAAACTAATACAAATTTTACAAATATGACTGTTTAAAATGTTTAAAATGGTGTTTTACTTTTCACACTATATCAAAGTCTCTGTTTTTCAAGCATTCTAACATTGAATAAAGCAACTTGCTCTATTGGGTGAAATATGAACACACTAATGTTTAGAATACCCAATAATCTTTTCATTAAGAGTCTGTGGTGGTTTTTTTTATTTATTTTTTATTTTTACTTTTGCTAGAAGACCATTTGAATACTCCTTAAATCAAATATATGGCTGCAGTTTTGGATAGAGTAGGACCATGTTCCCTGCAAATACTCTTTCTCAAGTCAATGTAAACACCCACACTTTTATAATTTATTGGAATTTTTTAAATTTGCTTTGGTTCATTTCCTAGGCGATGCGCTCTCTGATCTGGTCCACTATTTGATCATCTAAAATGGTCCGAAATTTCATAGCGATTTTATAGCATAGTTGTAACTAGATGTTCAAGGTATTCTATAAATTGGGAAAATCAAACTAAATATAAAAGTGTCATTACAAATCTTGCCCTTAAAAAACCCTAAAGCAATAAGCAAGTCCAAAATACCAAGTATAGTTAAATGCATGTATTTATGTTACGTAGTTAAAAGTTGTTCATAATTCACATAATCATATATATGTAGTGGCATTAGGCACTCAATGTTGCTACCAATTTACCTTTTCCCTTTTCTTGTTATTATTCTTTTGTTACATAAAAAAATGGTAAAAATCTGCATAATAATGGGACCTCAACCAAATTTTTTATATATATGAAATCATTGGAACCAAAAGAGAGGCCCAAAGGGTCTTAACTACAAGGAAGGCAGCCTTAACTATTGTGTCATAAGGGCAGGCAATTGCAAAACTGAGAAATTTCAGATAGTAATTGAAGCACTTATTTTGGGTACCAGGAAAAAAGAAGAAGAAGAAGAGAAGACTACCCCACAAAAAACACAGGCACACTCTGAAAAACACTGAACTGCTAGCTCATTGGAGTGAGACAATTCTGCGGAGATTACAATTTGATTGGAACAGAGCCCGGGAATGGGACACTTCATTCCCTTCTAGCTTTGGCAGTAACTTGCACATTCCCTGCGTGAATGGCATAATTGCAAACTACCCTTTTATCTTATTCCAAAGATTTTTTATTATTTACTTTTTTACCTTTTTTATTATATATATATTTTTTTGTTGCAGGGAATTTGGTTTTCTATTACCACAGGAATATAGGATAAGTATCCAATGGGCTGTGTTTGGGCTGGGCTCTTGCTGTCGGGCTATAGGTGTCACCATCTCATGCAATGACAACCGTACAATTCGACCTCTAACAAGCAAAAACTAAAGGCTAAAGACCTCCCAGCAATTTTTTTAATAATTATTATTTTTTGTGAATTTTAGTTTAACCAACTTTTTGTTTTGTATGAGTTAGGACAAATTTTATATCTCAAGAACAAGCTCTCAATTATTTCTTAGCCGGGAAATGCGACCATTACCTAGAGTGGTCCATGTAAGGGTATTAGCATGCAGTACTAGCATTGGCCGAAGCATGTGGTCCAAATATATGATTTTTGGGGGGTTTACTTTGGTTCTGGTTCCTCCTGATAGTCAATATGTGACATGTCCTAGCGCGAGCATGTTCTTTCACAATGCCATGGAGGCACACTTGCAATGTTTGTTCTCACTTTTTACCCAGCTGAAACTAAAAGTTGAAATCAAGCGTACGTTTGGAGGCAGGGAAACGATAGATGTCTCGAACATTAATTTGAGATGCATCATTAATCATGATAAGCAGGTTGATCAGTCTGGGAATAGTAGGAAAGGGCTGACTTCTGGTAATTTTACCGATAGGAATTTGATGTTAGAATTCTCAATTATATTTCTTTTCCTTCTGAAGCTCTTTTCGCTTTGCAGAAGTTAAAAGAAACAAAGCAAACTTTACCGTTGGAAAAAAAAAAAAAAGAAGCAACACGCTTCTTAAGCAGAGTCAAAACACTGAGAAAAGACAAAGAAAGTCCCCTTGCAAGCAAATAGAATTCAAAGTGGCGAAAAGGCTCTAGAAATAAGCAACAACATTGCCAGTCCTTGTAATCCATTTGAAGGGAAACGTTTGGAGTCTTTGGACTCGTTTTATGAAATTGAGAAGACATTTTTATGTTAAAAATTAACTCGTTTCAGTAAATTACATTATATTATATTTAAAGGAAAGAAAAAAAGTTATAAAATTCTTATTTTAACTACAAAGTTTTTGGTATGATAAAATGCCTACTAATAGGATATTACATTTTGAATATTAATGTGTTATAAGATATATTTTGTCAATTTTGCATATATATATATATATATTTTATTTCGATATGATTTTAATCAAATATAAGTTTAAAAGCATACAGTAGTGATGGGGTATATTTGTGTAAAAGGTTTTAATCATAGAAATATGTTTATCAAACAATATTATTTTTTTTTACCACTCCGATCACTTCTTTGGCCTTTTTTAAGTTTGTCCAACTAGTTCATGCTTTGCATTTTTACAGCTTCTGTGAAATTAAATAACTAAAACTGTTGTAACCATATATACATGTTTAACAAAAAGTAGAAGCATAATAAGTTTAATACTATCAAATTAAATTTAGCTACCATTTAAAAAGTATCAATTCTATGAAACAAATAATACATTCCTTAAAAAAAGAGAGAGAGAAAGAAGGAACACATTAATTAGCAACACTATATATAACGCTCATCTCGTCAGTTGATGAGTACAACATCCTAGCTTGTACGGTTGATATCATCAGACGAACATTGCTTTTTGATTTTTTTACGAGGAGAGCAGATTAAAAAAACAAAGAGTAAAACCAGACGAGCGACATTAAATTAACACAGACGGAAACTGGTTAACAAGTCCTGTGAGTCATGGGGCGCAAAGTGGTCCTGAAGTTGCCAGGGAGGATGATTTAATGGCGTCTTGTTTCCAGAGCTGCAAACCGATTGATGCATATCTCTCTTGCTATATTGTAGGGTCTCTCGTGAAAAAGTAAAAAACAAAAAATGATCTGAGTTTTTATTAGCTAATGCAAAAGGGTCTCTGCAAATATAACTCTCAAGCGTCGCTTCAAGTGGGACAAGCCGAAAGAGACATTTGATAGTGTTTTTAGGCCTTTTTTTTTTTAGGTGTCACAAGGCTCCAGGCGATAGATATAGGCCCTTTCCTTTGCCTCAACAAATCAATAAATATAAGTGGCGGCAAAACAAGAGCAGGGCATTTGTGTTACGAAGGCCTCTTCTCAGTGATTCTAATCCAATGGGGCCTTGTCTTTACAATATATATATACACATATATATATATATATAGCTATCATTTTTTTTTTCTCAGAGGTATTGAATCCGTATTGGACTTTTACAATATGGACATTTGCATGAATTTGGTCCCTTTCAACGACGGGACAAGACATCCCTCAAAGATCCTTCCACGATTTCTTTAACTTATTCGGTGTTTCCTAGTCCTCATATCAGTTAGTTTGTATATCTTCTTCTTTTTAATTATTATCTTTTTCGTGCGCGGGGTTGATAAATGATGCTACTTATAAATTCCCAACCACGTACCGCTTATTTTAATTAGAGTGGGAGCTATCACAGTCCTCATTTTTCTATTAAATAGTTAGAACCAAGTGAGTGAAAGGATTGTGAGTTTAGCATGTACAAATAAGCATCTCTTATACAATGTTAAATTAATGTGTAAATGCCAAATTTGATATTTAAGTGTAAAAAAAAACTTTTCAATACAATATTATTTTTAATAGTAAATTTGTAACCAAATATGATATATGACAAATTTGGTATTTCATGTTTGTTGACTGATACGTTGATTTTTCTTTTAATTATTTTAATATTAAAAGTAGTTTTATAAATTTCAAGGCTTAATTATAACAAAAGGTAGATATAGCATTTGAAATGAAATACATTGGACCATAAAATAAAATAACAGATTGAATATTTTATTTTTATACTTTTAGGTGGTAAATATAACATTAACATTGACTTTTATTGGAGATGATCTTAAAATACTACAGATTTTTTAGAATATTTAAAAGAAGTGAAATTCTATTGTATATTGGATATGTTGTTTGTTTGTAAGTTGAATTTGTTATTTTTAACGTAATTTTAATATGATCTCACAATTTGTATCCATACACTAAGTATTAGTGGTGTGCTTTGCGATAAAATTTCCCGACAATAATATGTCGATTCAGAAGATTGCCACTGTAATTTGTACACTTCAATTAACCCGTTTGCACCAAAGATTGAGTTCAAATTAGTGTTTGACAAATTTTGATGCTTGGTCAAAACCATTGATTTGTTTTGAAATGTATATACATATAACTCAACTACTTGAGTATAACTCTCCTTGTTTTCAAATGGTATCAAGCAAAAGTTAAACTATACTTTTCAAACATTCTATTTCAAACCAGAAGAGTTCAAAGTTCAAACCACTAAGTTTTAGACCTATGAGCCAATGAGAAGACTTCTTTTTCTGGTAACATTGTGCATTCATGGTTTGGCTAGCATAAATGATAGTCAACATTAAAGGATGGGAACAAGATGCCACATAAGAACTCTACAGTAGAGAATTTTTTTCATGCATAAATTGTATAGCACTTTAATACAGTGGATCAACGAGTATCACAAGAGGAGGAGGAGGGGGAGGAGGAGAAGAAGACATTCAACTTGAGAAAAGTTTAAAGGGCCGAGTTGCACACGTTACAAATTGGGCTTTAAGTTAACAAACTAGCCTACCCAAAAGTTTGGGCACCGAACGACTTAGCCCAGAGCCCAATCGGAAGCGAACATTTGGTTGGTGGAACTTTGTCTTGATGTTCTGCCATATAGCAACCTTATCAAAGTACGGTTTGCATGCTCTTTTGTGATAAATAAAGCTTCTTTTGTACAAAATAATTGGGTAGTTTGTAGGTCTAAACTATTGATTTTTAAGGTTCCATAATTGAACCCGAGTTGTAGGTCTAGATAGAGAGAGGAAGCAACAAACCGAACCGATAGAAAAGAAAACCCGACTGATGCCAACAGAATTGCGGTCTTTTTCGTGGCGGTCACTAACAATTCATGTCTATTTATGGGCCCAAACCTTGCAGTTAAAGATGAAGATCAAAGAGGTAACTTGGCCTAATGGTGGTGGAGCTCGGACAACGGTGTGGGAGCATGCTTCATGAGATTTGGTTTGGTTCCAAATCAAATCCTAAAAATCCTAAAAATCAAATCAATAACCGAACCGCCCAATTTACAAGGTTGTTCGGTTAACCAATTATCTAGTTGGCTTTCTCAATACTACTCGACTTTTTAATTATTTTGAACCGTTCTAGAAGGTTAAAACATAGTGCTTCTATTGCATTGCACCATCATAGTCAGCATTTCTGTGCAAAGTAAAAGCGCCCTAATATGGAAAAGGCAAAATCAGCATTTATGTTTATGGCTTCTGTAATATGCCAGAATGGCGGTGACTCATTGTAGTGTCAGCCGTGTTCTTTTTAGAACATGGGCTTGGCTAATAAAACACAGAAACTTGGCCCAGAATTGACCACTGAGCTACCAGACACTACCTGTATTTTGCAGACAACTGATATTGAGCAATCTTATTTAACTCATAGCTTATAACCTCATTATTATAAAAATAGTACAATCTAATCTAAAAAATATACTTCAAATTAGACTGAGCTTACAATTCTGTAAGTAGCAAGGTTATAACCTATGAAGATGAAAAACGCGCAAGAAGCAAAATCCCATTGGTCACACATACAAAACCACATGAAAACATTTAACAATTTTGCTTTCTGAGGTGGGGATCAAAACCCTGAGGCAGCTGCTTGTCTAAGTCCTTGTGGTCCATACGTACACTAACAAAACAGGGTCTTTTCAAATATTTCTGAGTTTTTTTAGGGTGTAATTTTTATTGTTTTGACCATGATCGATGGATCTTTTCAAAACAGGGTCTTTTCAAACAGGGTCTCCCAATCAATGGATCTAATTCAACATGATCGAGTTTATATTCTAAACATTTGAACTACTGGAAATTCAGAGCTTACACTATTTTTTTTTAACTGAAAAACCGTGGCCAAGGTACTCTCCGGATATATTAATTTTTTTCCAAAAAAAGAAAGAAAAAAAGACCGTACCGGCTGATTAGAAAGAGTGGCCTTTTCTTCACGCGAAGGGTCGTTAAAAATATATTTTCTAGTGCCAAGCCCACGTGGTGTCTTTGCATGGTTGTGCTGGGAAGAATGAACACCAGCCGCGCGTATCTTCACTCATATTTAACACTTCTAGCATTTTTCGAACAAGCTCCAACTACTTAAAGAGCTTCCACAAAGGCAAAAGCTGATGAGACCTTACTCCTTAGAGCAAATGAAGTTCTGGTTCCCATGACTTGGGTCCTTGTAGCCATACTTTCCAACTTTAGTTTTTGGATAAATAAGACAGACTAGTGTTTAATCTTACAAGTTGTTAAGCATCACACATGTATATTTGTCCACAATATATATATATATATATACATATGTATATGTGTGTGCATAATATACATCGACACACGCGTGGTCACCAAATGGGTCACACGCCCGCTAACGTTTGCCGGCCCCCACCACTATATTGAATTTGACCACCCTTTTGGACACGATATATGGCTAAATTGCTAATTGTCTGAACTCAAATTCAAAAAGATTCGGTGATTTAGGAAGCATTACAGTGCTCGTAAGAAGGTACCATATTAAAAGGACCAGTCGCTTTAAAGCAACGTGTGATGGTAATTCTTTCCTCCAATTTGCGACGAAGATCGGATTAGATAATAATTCAAAGGAGTTTCTGATCCATCCATTTGATTCCCTATTAAATATGAAGATAACAAGGAAATTTAATATGTCAATTTTTTTCTCCTTTTACCAATTTATATATGGGAAAAAAAAATGTCACAGTTGAAGAAGCCAAGGAGAAATCCCTGTATCTTTCCCAAAAGAATAAAAGTTTAAGTTTCATATTGTCAATTTCAACCAAAGCTTTTAGTTGCTATACTATAAAGCTTTCATATGCTACAGTGTCAAAAAATAAGTTACAATATAAAACTCTTATATGTTACAGTAGTTTTAACTAAAATTGGTTTATACAATTTGAACCAATGCTTCCAAAAAGGTTTTCAAGGACATCATCAAGACAGCTTAGTTCAGATATCATTCTTCATTCACTTAATCTCGTTGTCTCGTGTTCGTATTGCCTCTAGCTATGGAATCTTACATATTTTATTAGGCGACAACAATTAAAAAATTTTACCGTCACTGCAGATATTTTAATACCTTTTAATGAGATTCTTTTTGTTTTTTGTGATACTATATGAGGAGATTCCCTAATAACGCATTAAGAAGGGTGTAAGAAGGAATCTTGAATCAATATTTCACACTCAGCAAAGTTCTCGAGCAGAGTGAAAAATTGGGAATATTCAAGAAAGGTAGAGAACAAACGCCAAGAGCGGACGTGGGCCAGCCGTGGAGATGCCGAAAATTTGTACAAAAATAACTTTTTTTTGTGTCCTCCCATAGTGACCATTATTTTAGTAGCAGTTGGTGGCTTGGTGCTTGGAATAGGGCGGAAAGGTGTTGGTAGAATAGAAATGAAAATAAAATTTAAAGTTATTTACACTATTAGTCCTTAAAAAATAAGCACTTGTTTTAGTTTGGTCTTTAACATTCACTTTTAAAAATTTAGATAACTTTATTTAAAAAAATATATACAAATTTGACTTTTTCTTAGCGACTTTTCTGTTTTCAGATGAAATCTAGCATGAAAATAATAACCGAGGACTTTGAGCAAATTGTGCTATTAGGTCCATATTTTTTTAATTCTTTTCTTTTAGAATAATTTTCTTAGATTTGTTTTTTTGGTTGGCTACTTTATCTCTCTTAAAATCCCGACACAAGCCATTTTTGTGTCATATTTTGTTCAAAACTAATCAATTTATTAACGAGGGGGTCAAAATAGCATTTAAAAACTTAGAGATGGTTACAGACAAAACTTAGTGATAAATCTACACCCGACTTGATCTAAGTAAGAAGAGTTTGAATCCCCTCACTTTTAAGATCAAAAATAATTAGGTGTGAATATTAAAAGCAATTTTATTTAGCTTCATAATGTTACACTACTAACAAAACAAATGAAAAAGAGTTTTTTGAATATTAAAAATCAAAATAAGACAAATAGATATTTTAAAAGAGTTATTGGTGAAAACAATTTCAAGACAAACAAATAAATAAATAAATATGAGGCAGAAAGCAAAGTGAGAGTTCCTCGAAAAAAAAAAAAAAAGGCCGAGTGAGAGATAGAAGAAATTAGAGGCGGAGGGTCCATATTTCTGAGTGGGGAAGGGAAGCGGGAAATTTGGAGATTCTGAAACAGTGAGAAAGAGACAGAACAAGTGATGCGAATCTTTTAGGAGCGTACGACAGCCAATGGTGCGACTGCGAGTGGTGGAGTAATGGGGAGTGTTGAAACATTTGAAAGCGAGGGAAGAGACTCGAGAGAGTATCACCAAAGATTCTACCCATTCTACACTCCTGCTTGATTCGACGCAACCTTTATTAATTTCCACTTTCTCGCTCACGGCCAAACCTTTTGCCGCCTTTCCCACGCCATATTTACCTTTTCTCATGTTTTCTTCTCCATTTTTCCCTTTGCGTCTTTTAGACCAAAAAGAGATTAGGCAACTTCTTTTCCCTTTTTCTTGGTATTTGATTTAGAATATTGCTTGTTTTTAGAGAGGAGATTCGGAATCATACTTATATTGGCAAATTTTAATTTTAACTGTGACTATTTAGAAATATTTATTATAATGGGATAAAAGAAATTCTAGTAGAGAATCTCTATTTTTCTTTTTCCTTTTTTTTTTCCTTTCTAATTAATAGCATAAGCTAGCTAGATTTGGGTTTTCCTTTCAATATTGCACGGGCATGGGTACCTTTTTGGGCAATAAAAGTGATTGCAAATGCGCTATGCATAGTCCTCCGTTTTCTCACTTTTTCCCTTCTCTTTCTTTCATCCTATATGCACTTTACTCCTTTTGGCTGTCACTCTTTCTTTACCCTTCTCACCTTTTTTTTTTTCTTTTTTTTCTTTTTTCCCCTTTGATTGCTTTATATTGAATCTTATTTTTTTTTTTGTAACACCTTGGTCTTTTAAAGCGAATCCTAATACGGTAATATTTTTCATCTTTTGCTAAAATATGTATGTATTTTTTACATCTTAAACACAATTCTTTACATATTGTTCTGTTTTTATTTCCTGCATTTGTTTTTGAAAAATCCTTTTTATATCCATAAGGTTCTAATCTTACTACTCATAAAATTATAAGTTTCAATTTAATATATAATATACTTTTAAACTGAATCTTACTATTATATTAATAATAAAATTATAACCTTATATGTTAAAATAAAATTATTCTTTTTTTTTAATATATGACAAGACAAAAAACAAAAAGAGAATTGTCTTTTCTTTCGTGCTAAAACAATTTACCAAAACTAGTCATTTCATTGCCATCCTTCTCACAACTCCATTACTTACAAGTGTCTAGTACTAGCTACGATGACGATGATATCAATTTAAAAGTATTTTTTTATTGCTTGCCTTCTTCAAGTGATTCACATATCCTCTATGACTTTTTCGTCTTCAGACAAAGATGTTCGTTGAAATATTTTGGTAGATAGACAGCAATAGCCAACACCAAACATCAAATGTATCAAAACGTCTATCACATTGTTTGGTGCCAAATGTAGCATGGTAGTACCAGCAATTAATTGAAGTTACTTGGAACCAGTCAACATATTTTTTGTATCAAGAAAGGCAATTGGCCTATTTACACGTTTTTCTTTGTATTATAATACAAAAAACAAAAAAAAAAATGAAAGCTTCTCTTTGATGCCCTTTTTTTCTGGGCCGTCGGTGCTGAAATGTGGCTTCACACGAGAATCTACAAAAGATGCTCAATAAAAACGTCAAATCAGGAGTATAAATGGAAACACCTTGCCAAACTTATGTGCAGGCCACACAAGGAGTATTTAAGTATTACAATTCAAAATGTAAGCACATCGATACTGTTAATAACCTCAAAAAATCTAGGCAGAAAAATGTACAGTAAATTAGGTGGTATATTATTTTTTTACTGTCACTCTTTTATTTTATCATTTTTTTTTTCTTTTTTCTTTGATCTATGTCATTTTTCTTAGCTAAAAATATCAAAATATCCTAAAATAATACATTTTTGTCTAAGTTTAATCGAAAATACTTGAAAACAAGTGTATTTATATTTATTTAAGGTGGCATGTTTTAAACCTTTAAAAAAAAAAGATACCACTAAAGAGAAATCTCTTAGATTGACGCACCATTCCTACACATACTGCCCAAAACTATCATGTGTATTTTGTTCCATGAATTTCGGTCTTAAAAGTTAAAAGAATCTTAAATTGCAAACTTTATTTATTTATTACGTTGGCAGCACTGCAGTAGTACTCCTAGCGGTACGGACCTTTCATAATTTCGTCGAGCTATACGAAAAGCAATTAATACGACCATACTTATAACTTGGTTAAAATATTTTCAATATTTAAATCATAATTTAAATTATTTTATTATAATATTTTTTTTTATAAAAATTTAAATCTTCATTCAAATATTTTATTTTTGAAACCAAATAAACCTTATATTTTAGTAATTTCTTTCGCTCCTAAATCGTTGAGGTAATATAATATTACCTTAACGACAAACTTTTTGTTTTTGCCGAAGCACTAAAAATGACCTTTAAAAAAAAGAAAAAACAAAGTCCACAAAAATATAAGTTATTACTTTCATGGTAAATGGCTTCAAAATATATATATTAATATATATATATATATATATAAAACTTTTATGGTAAATGGCAGTGCGACACTGTCGCAAATAATAAAAATCGTTAACCAATATTCTTTCAAATCATTTGGTTCAATTTTTAGTGTCCTAAATACTATTTAATCAATGAGTAAGAGTAGTTTAATTGGTTGTAAGTTTTTTTACTCTAATAATAAATTAAGGGTTTAGCTCACGCTGAACCCCATTCAATAATAGTGGCATTTTTTCCTCACCTTATATAAAAAAAAGCACACCCTCCTCCCTTGTATGAAAAATTGCTACTTAATCAATCATATTTTGTCATAAATAAATATAAAAATACTAGTTTTAAAATTTTTAAACGATGTGAAATATATAATTGGTTAAATATTATTTTAAATATAAAAATAAAACAAGGTAATAGATGATTCTAGTTACCATTGGGATGGACGCGGATACAATGAACAAACAATAGCTGACTAAGTTCGTCTAATTGCCCTCAATCTGGGCAGTGGATGTTACTGTTTAATATTCCTCTTTATTTGAAAGTTGAATGGACTTTACTCTTTCTCTTTTTTTTTTTTTTAAATTTCGTTTTATTTATTATAATCTGCTTGCTTAGGAATGCCGGGATTAGCTTTTATGCATATCCAAGGGCTTAATGGTCACCTAATCATCAGCCTCACCATTTTAAAGCAACCAATCAGCAATCTTATCGCTTAATTATCCTTTTGAAAATCTTCATTCAGATTTCTGGCTCCAGCTTTTTGATTAAACAAAACTAAAAAAAAATCAAAGGAGACAATATATAAAGAAGAAAAAAATCCAACATTTGTTGGAGTGGGGCCATTAACATTGATATTTTATGAATTATATGGTCCGCCGCCACTACCCTAGAGTTGGGAACTAGCCAGAAAGTGAAAGCTCTCCGACAATTTTTACCAATTTTAAGGCTAATAAATTTAAATAAATAAATACCATTGTCGCACATATAAACTTTAGTTTTCTAAAAATAAATTTTATCTTTTATTTTATTAGTTCAATCATACATACGTTTTCTTTTATTAATTTTTTGATTTCACCGGAGATGATGCATGGTGGTTTTACACTTCTATGATGGCATTGGAGGCCTAAGTATGCCATTAACACTTAGTAAATTATATATATATATATATATATTTATATATATATTTACGCTGAATGCATTATTGAGTGAAAACGAGTGCACTAGCAAAATAATATGGAATTTCCAAGAGATTCTTACCTGCGGAAGGCTGGGAGAAAGCTTCATTTAGTCAAGGTTAGGAAAGCGTGGTCTTATTTGTCATTTTCTTACTTAAAGCACGTCATATAATGTGTCATATATCCCATGGCCCTTGACTAATTTTCGAGGACGTGACAGGTTTATGTAGGGATCATTTTTCTAATTGGGTATGCTATCGTGCAATAAAATAATATTCGGTTGAAAGGAGTTTTTTTTTTTTTTTTGGGGGTTGTCCTTTGAAACTCTTGCCAGATTCTTCCCGAGAATCCTAGGGCCACGTTTATTGTAATATTTTTCTTTTTTTTTTTTTTTTTTTGTTTGTTCATCTGTTTCCACGAGTTCGTATGTAATAAGTATTTTATGGTAATACGATACGAATTAATATTTTTTAAATCCGAAGGAATGAGCATAACAGATCTAATCTCCATAAGCTGCAAGTGTTGTACATGACTCAACTATCTGTCACACGGGTAAGCTTTCCAAATTAGATTGGATTTAGAACTGTGACCCATTGAAAATTTGCCAGAAATCTCCCCAAATTTGACTCTTCATTACAGACGGCTTTTTTTTGTTATTTTTTAAGGAAATATTATTTTTTTTGTGTGTGTATATATATATATATATAACATGTGTGTATGTATTTCTTTAGATACAAAATTTACACGCTTAATTATTTTCTCTTTTTTCTGCTGGGAAAATGATGCGGGTCTGTAAACTTCAGAAAAATATACGGCACGAAAGGAAAAACTTCCATAAAATCCAAGTCGCATTAATGACCTTCAAAGTTTATAAATATCAAAATTGAGCTATAACAAAATATATTTCTTTTTTTTTTCTTTGTGATTCCACTAAGAAAAAGTGATTAACAAGTGAGAGCAGTCTAGTTAGTTGTAAATCTTTTTATCTAATTATAAATTGAGAGTTCGAGTCATGTTTAGGCCTACTTAAAAGTGGTAACGTTCCTCCTCTACTTGCATAAATAAAAAAAGAAAAAAGTGATTCGTAGCTTATTATTGATAAAAATTAATGGGTTATTTTTTTTAATAAATATTTTCGCCAGCCAAATGAAGCTTCCTATGCAAACTTATATAGAAACCACGTCATGTATCCTTATCAAACTAAAACTATTCTTTTGCTAAAGATCAATCTGAAATTGTATTGTTAACGATAGGAATACCGACTTGGAAAATAATCAGAATCAAGGGAAGGCGTTGGACAAATGAAACACTATCAAATTTCACAAACCTTAGAGGGGTGGACTGACTTATTTGACCCGGATTCCTTCTCATTTCTCAAATACAACTTAAAACTGCGTTCTCCTATATATAATAATAATATAATAATAATAATAATTTATTTAATGAACGGGTCCTTTGTATAATATATAATAATTAAGTGCATATAATTTTCCTCAAAGTAGTTCCAGCTTTAATTATTAGCATTGTAGAACAATCATTAAAGGCCAAACTATATACAGACACAGAGACTAAAAAGAGTATGCGGTTTTGTTTCATCCAATGTTCAGAAAGAAAAACATAGTGCAAAATATAAAAAAGCATACCAGTATCATTCTAAAAAAAACATGTTTGTTCTTTATGGTGAAAAAAAGTGCAATTTGCATTTGTTTTATGAATCTACTAATATATCTCGTGCAATATTTAAATAAAAAGATTGCTTTCTTTGCTTGAAAATGCATTAAAAGATTGTTGAGTAAAATAAAAGAAAGAAAGAAAAGCTAATAGCTTTTAGCAAACTTTAGATTATTTTTAGCGAAAGGGAAAGGTCTACGGGGCCCGGAGCCGAAGAAGAAACAATAGAAAAGCACAGTTTTGAAACGGCTCTGACTAGGTAACAGAAATGAATTAAAAAAAAAAATTAAAGAGGGGAAGAAATTTGGAAACACTGTAGAAGGGTCAAATAATCAATTTAGACATAAAGAAAATGATTCAGTGTTAGCTTCATGGGCCGGACAAAAGCCCAGCAGTTAATTTCCACCAGACGTGACACTTTTTTATTTGCAAGTAAAAATATGTTTTTATTTTATAAATATTCATATTTTATGTCCTAATGAATATATGAATATATGAATGATCTTGATAATGGCATTGCTAGTTTTAATTTATTTTTTAAAAAATAATAATAATATGCATATTTAAGATTTCAAACAAAAATTAGGGTGTTAATTACTTAAATTTAAATTGGTATCTAAAATAATAATTTTAAAATTTCTTCAGCTAAAAGATGAATATTTCAAACAAAAAATTTGACTTACGATTTTACTGACAAATTAAAATTAAGATGTTGTAATTAAATTAATAATATAGTATTCATTAAGTCTTTTTGTGTGTCTTATGAATTATAAAATTGATATATCATTAAGTTAATTATAAATAATGATAATAATTCATAATAACATTCATTTTTTAAGACCAATGATGATGATATTTTTGTTTTTTAGTGATGTATAAATAAATTAATGATATAATATTTATTAAGTCTTTTTGTGTGTCTTATGGATTATATTATTAAGTTAATGATACGTAATATAAATAATATTCAATGACATTAATTTTTTAAGACTTCAGTGATAATACATCCTATTTAGGTTGTGTTAACATTATAGATTGATAATACAAATAATATTATATTAAGTTAATGATATTTATTTTTTATTGCTTATTGTATTTTTTTAAAAATTATATTATAAGCAATTTAACAACACAGACTTTAAGATATAGTAATTAATCAAGTGTAGATACATGTCTCTAATATCAATTTTTTCAACAACTCAATTATAAAAAAAAAATAAGAAAATTTGTTACAAAATTAAATACATGATAAAGTCTACTTTAAAAATATTTTTAAATTTTTAATATATGTAATTTAAAAAAAAATATATAAATAACATTTATAAAAAAGACAAATTTTAATTCGTTCCGTAAAAACAAGCGTCGTGATTTTTACATTTTCCAAAGCGGCACTTGTCTGGAGGGTAAAACACGTGCGAGGAGAGGAATGAGGAATCTTTGATTAGAATTTAATTAAAATTTGGAATCCAAGTTGGGGTTGGTTTGAAGTCCGCGAGCGCCTATAAATGGGGCCTACTGCATGGGCGTCGAGTGCAGAACACACGAAAAGCCCAAGGAGAGGGAGGGAAGAGAAGGAGAGAGGAGAAGAGTTAGGAGAGTTTAGGCCTAGAGAGAGAGAGGAAAAAAAAAATGGGCGGTTGGGCTATAGCGGTGCACGGTGGCGCTGGTGTTGACCCAAATCTCCCGCTTGAACGCCAAGAGGAGGCCAAACAACTCCTTACTCGTTGCCTTAATCTCGGCATCTCCGCCCTTCGATCTAATCTCCCTGCCGTTGATGTCGTTGAACTCGTTGTACGTCTCCAGATCTATCAAACATTTCCTTGTCATATAAATATTGGACGATTATGACAAAAATAATGTCGTATAAGATTTTACAAATACTGTATTTATACTAATGCCCGTGTTTTTTGGCTTGTGTTAAAAACTTGCTTTGCATGTATTTTGTGCTGACAAATCTGGCTTTCGTCTCTTTTGGAATATTTTAATAATTAATTTGGCAAATTTATTATTATTGTGATATTCTAATGGAGATTTTTTTTTATTTTATTTGAAAAAAGGTTAGAGAATTGGAAACTGATCCCATCTTCAACTCTGGCCGTGGATCGGCCTTGACGGAGAATGGGACGGTGGAGATGGAGGCGAGCATTATGGATGGGCCGAAGAGACGATGCGGTGCCGTTTCGGGTGTCACCACAGTGAAAAACCCGATTTCACTGGCCCGTCTCGTCATGGACAAGTCCCCACATTCCTACCTCGCCTTTGCCGGCGCTGAAGAGTTTGCTCGCCAACAGGTTGTTATTATTCTTATTATTATTATTATTATTATTTGACCCTGGATTCCATTGCTACTAATAAATAAATAAATATTAGGTTTGATTTTCCCGTGATGCACGAAGTCTTGGCTCCGTTCAAGTCACGTGTTGAAAACGGGGAGTTTTAACTGCCACGTATGTTTCAAATACGGTTTCTAAAAATCTCCCACGTCTCTCTCTTGGTTGTCTAAGCCTTTTCTTATTCTATTGTAATTCGTAACAGTTGTAAGACGGCTTAAAACCAAACCCCTTTTTTGGTTTTGTTGTAATTTCCTTTTAATGGTAAAAAAGGAAAGTTCTGGCGCTAAACGTGGTTGTTGTTCGTTGGTTAATATTTTTTCAGGGTGTTGAAGTTGTGGACAACGAGTACTTCATCACTAAAGAAAATGTGGGCGTGCTCAAGTTGGCAAAAGAGGCCAAAACCATCCTGGTACGGTGACTCTCTCGGAAGATCATGATCATCCTTCTTTTTATAAATCCAACAATAGTGGGCCGTGGCTAACATGGGCTCTTCGTTTTCTATTGGTCCTTCTATTTTCGGGGGGGTCCAGTTTGATTACAGGATCCCGAAGGACACGTGTAGCGCCGGCGTGGACAGCCCGCTGGTGATGAACGGGCTTCCGATAAGCGTGTACGCTCCGGAGACGGTGGGGTGCGTGGTGGTGGACAGCCAGGGTAGGTGCGCCGCGGCCACGTCGACAGGCGGGCTGATGAACAAGATGATGGGGCGGATAGGAGACTCGCCCCTGATTGGCGCGGGGACGTACGCGTGCGACCTTTGTGGGGTGTCGTGCACAGGGGAAGGGGAGGCAATCATACGCGGGACGCTGGCGCGTGAGGTGGCGGCGGTGATGGAGTATAAGGGGCTGGGCCTGCAAGAGGCAGTGGACTTTGTGATAAAGGAGAGGCTAGACGAGGGGTACGCTGGGCTCATAGCTGTTTCCAGAAATGGGGAAGTGGCTTATGGCTTTAACTGTACTGGGATGTTTAGGGGCTGTGCCACTGAGGATGGGTTTATGGAAGTTGGCATTTGGGAATAGAAAAACAAAACTTAAAAAAATAAAGAAAAGAGGAATTTGACGACTTCTACCACCGTTTCTTTCTTTCCATTGTGTTTTTTGGTTGGTTAAAAGTTACTTAGATGTAATTTGTGGTGGGAAGTACTATTGTACATGCTGCGTGCACTTGTGTACTATGTTGCCTGATCTCGGAAATAAGAGTGCCCCCAGCAGTTGCTTCCTTCTTTTCTCTTCCTTCTCTCTTCTTAAAAAAAACAAAGAAAACTCCTAATCTAGAATGCTTCATATTGCATTTTTTTAAGAAAAGGTTTATTAAAAAAGATCTATCTAAGTACACTTACTCAACTATAGACTAATATAGCATATATCATTTACGAAAAAAAAAAGACTAACATAGGATATATATATATGTAACACAGTAATATTGTTTTTATTTTTTAATGCTAAAAATGGAATAAAATTAAGACTTTCACGAAAGGAGTGGCGCAGAAAGAACTAGTGCGGCTGTCCCTCTCTCTCTTGATTAAGGACAGTGATTCTAAACAGGGTTATTTACCTTTTAATGCCTGTATTTTAAGTATATTTAAACACTATTTTAGTGTAAAAGTCAGCCTACAATTTTGAGAAAACATGCTATTTTTGGTAGAAAAAGAAGTTGGATCACATTCGATGGACAGAATCTTACAAATTCAAGTGGCAACAAACACGCCTTCTGCGATTCCACCTATTTATCACCAGCGTGGTGGGGAATTTGAAAAGGATATCTAACCTAGCTCTGATCAAATTGCCATCTTGTGCCCTTGTGCCTTTGTCCTTTCTTTTCTTTCTTTTTTAAAAACAAATGTTTTCTGACAAACATTTTCATGTGGGCGTCGAGGCTTTTAGCAGATGGTTTTCCGACCAGAAGAAAACATATTGGAAAGATGAAGGATGGTCATTGAGTACTTTAAATCGAATCCCGATTTGTAAGTTGGAAAATAAATTGTGCTTTGTATGTAAGTTATAAAATCATTGATATTGCCTGTTAAAGATGAAAAAATACCCTTGATATTGTATTCTCCATTTGCCTTCATTATTTATAAACAGTGCACATTTCTTCCGAGCTTTTTGAGAAAATTGAGTGAATTGATCTGAAGAGCGGATTTTTAGTGATATAGAAAATTAAAGATGAGAAGCTCAACGTTTTGAATGCTCATCTCAACTTGAAAGCAATTCAAAGCATACAACTTAAATCAATATAATTTAAATCAACACAATTTGATTTTTGTACAATTTTTGGGCAGGCCATAGTTTATTTTTTACCATAGACGATTCCAGGTAAATGTATATGGAAATCATAACGGGAAACAATGCGGACCACAGATCTCGACAAGTCACATTTGATTAATTTCTCATCACTTTCTTGGATTTTGATTGTCAAAGCAGAATCTCCCCAGAATCTGTTTGATTGAAAAGCACCGATTCACTACCTATTCATGCATTGATTAAGCCTTAAGGTGCTAAACATTTAGTTGGTCTCTCTCGCTAACAGTCAAATGACTGTTCTTTTGATTCTCGAAACATCAGAATGATTCTATTGATTTTTGCTCGTCATTGTTGCCCATGTCTCGTTGAGAGACCATTCAATTAATTTTTGACACCTTACTAGATCGGAAATATTTTAGTATTGAGTTCCTATATATATGACAGATTATCCATTTTTTTATGGTAAATAGTTAATTTAACGAATTGACAGCTTATTATTTTTTATTCAGAATTGATAAATTTAACGAATTAAAAGTAATTACTTTTAATTCAGTATTGAGTTCCTATTTATATGATCAAATAATTTTATTTTGACACATTGGATCGGAAGTAGCCCAGTTAGTATTAAATTTTTATTTACGTGGTCAGATTGTTTTTCTAGTATTTGATTCCTATTTATTTGGTCAGGTTATTAAAAATTGAAGTGAATAAAACATGAAAAAATCAGAAATAATTCACTTAGTGCTAAGATCTTATTTATGTCGTCAGATTGTATTGCAATTTTAGTATATGATTCCTATTTATATGGTCAAGTTATTAAAAATTGAAGTCAATAAAACAAAAAAATTGAGAAAATAGGTCTGATAAACCATGTTCAAGCTCGTAATAATATACCTCCGACGTTAACGAATTCACATGAAAGTTTAAGACTTGTCCTTTTTGTTTAAGGTCCACAGGGAACCACGAAGATCAAATTTGTGCAGAGGAAAACCACATCTGCTTAAAACAAAAGTGCAAGTTGCAATGCATACCCTACAAGCTGCTTTTATTGACTTTGTAAACTCACAAACAGAACATCATCATGTCTCACTGATAATTACATTACTATATGCTTGAAATCAAAATCCAAGTTCCAATTTTCTACTATCAGTTTCATTGCATGATAAAAGGACTTGGAAGTAATAGGCCGGTGTCATGACTCACTCATTCCTTAGCCTTACTATCTCTGCCACCACCGGACATTGCCTCCATTGCTGATTGAATGGCGGAGGCTGATTCTGGTTTCTTTCGGGTGAGATGAACAACGTGCACGTCATTTTTCTTAGGCTCTTTGTCTTCTTGTCCTGGTGGTGTCTTGTAATCTACAGTATCGACTGTGTCCACCTTGTTTTCAGATGCACCATCTTTGTTTAACTCTTTAGTTCCCTAAAAGAAGAGAAAGCACGAAAGGGCATAGGAATGAACATGATTTTTGTATTGAAATAGACATCCAAAGAAAATGGAGAGAAATAAGAACCAAGAGAAGCTTTACAATTGTAGTGCTCATGTTGCAGGATTTTACTATAATTGTTTCAGAAAAAAAAATCACGACGTATAATTCAAAGTTGCTCTCATGAAATCAGCGTGCAAAAACGTTGCGTATATCTTCAGTTCAGTTCGTGGTAATTATCGAGAAAGTAGTTGGTTCTAGGAATGGGCACGTATTGCGTGAGGTGGCTGTTTCTGCTTGAAACAGGTTTCAGATTCTCATGTGGTGAGGACACATAACTAGCAGCATCTTTGGTTTGACTTTAGTTCTTGTGCTTGATTTTTGTTCTCTGGTCGTGTCCTGCTATATCTAGCAAAATCCAGTGTCGTGATATGAAGAATTGGACCTGATGTGTGCTGTGCAGCTTCGCCCAGGACTTGTATAATAATATAGGCACACACATCTAACTCAGTTTTACTCTTCTGCCCAAGATCTTAGAATTAGATGCCTAAGTTATAAATAAACGTGTTAGTTTTATAGTACTTTATTCTCAATATGGGTGTCAGTTGCACTGTATAAAGAAAAAATTACAATATATAAATTAAGGATTTGTGTTTTTCTTTAAATTCTTTCTTAAGGCTAATAATTGCACGTCCGTCCATATTTAAAAAAAAAAAAGACAATCAATATGCATTTTTCTTCCGAAATATGACAATAATTAGACTCCACGTACTCAACATGGAGGGATTTAATAAAAGACGTTTAAAGGGTGTACACACTGATTAGAGAAATATGCAGTTCCTAGTGTAACACTTCAAACACATACTGATAACCTGCTAAGCAATATAATCACAAAATGGATATTGCATTATGAAACAAACCTATAATGCCTGAAAGAATTTAGAGTTAAAAAAAAAGGAATTTCTTTAGAATTTTGCATAAAAAGGATTTTGACAATGATAAGAGCTGAACTTTCCTACAACTTGAGAAAAACAAACTCTTCAATGGCTGATATGTCTCCAATTTTCTTGAGCGCTTCCCTGCTTGGTTCATCATCAACACCAATGGTCATGACAGCTTGTTTCCGCGGAGCAATCCTCCCAACAGTCATGAAACTCACATTTACGTTCTCCTCTCCCAGAATACTCCCAACCTTCCCAATCAAACCTGGCTGATCAACTTGCCTGCACAATATTATGCTTCCTTCAAGGCTCACATCAACATCAAACGACCCCACTTTGGTCAAATGAGGCTTCCCATCTTTGACTCTTCCCTCCACTTTGATCTCACCAGAATCTGAAATGGCACTGGCGAATTTAGACTCCACATTGGCAATTTGAACCTGAATAAACTCCAGTGGATTCTCCGGTGAGCCGTCTAGCAAGATTATTTCCTCTGTTATCTTTAGTCCTCTCTGTTTGGCTATGAAGTCAGAGTTAACCAGATTGATGAAAATACTTGAAATAGGCTCAATTAGACCCTTTGTAACCATAGCACGAAGAATCCTAGTGTCGAGATCGTCTGGACTTCTAGAAGTTGCGTAAGTGATCCTTATTGATTTTATGCCACTTCCTCCTGCAGCCAGTTGAACGACCAGTCTTCCTAACTTCTCTGCTAATGCAACAAATGGAGCCAGTTCTGACAAAACCTGTGATCATGGACTAGGCATGCTTAGCAATCAAGTTAAATCGAAGATCTTTAAGAACTCAAAGGCACGTTTATGTTGCATGAAAAGTAAAAGAAATAAGAGTGAATATGAAGAGAATGAGAAAAGTGTGTCAATTCTTATGGCCCATTAGAATTGATTCTCAAATTAGAAGAAAAATGCTAAACTTACTTATGAATTCCTTGGTAAATTTACATATAAAAAATAATAATTTAGTAATTAGATTGATAAAATTCTAATTTCTAAACCAATTGAAGAGCTTTAAGAATTTAGTATATACAATCGAACTACGTGTTTTAGGCCAATAATGACAAAGAAATGGAGTCGAAAATTTTCGATTAACTACCTCTGCAGGGACCATTGGTGCATTCACAGCAGTGGCTGCAAGTTCACCTTTCAGTGCTCCAAGTACAGCTTCCGCTATTTCAAGTGCTACTCCTTCCTGTTTGCTATGAGAAACAGTTATTTCAAATGCAAAAAACATTTTCACTAGTGATTATGGGTGACAAACTAAGCTTTACCTGAGCCTCCGATGTGCTAGCACCAAGATGAGGCGTCACTGTCACATTCTCATGTAGCACCAACTGGTTGTCTTTTGGTGGTGGTTCCTCAGTGAACACATCAAGTGCAGCCTAAAAAGAACAAAGGGAAATTCAAGCAAAACTTAAGTTAATTTTAACTTTCTATTCTCTAGTTCATAGTTGTTTTAACGATAGAAGAACTTACTTGAGCAACAATCCCAGAATCCAAAGCCCTAAGTAGAGCTTCCTCTTCAATGACTCCACCACGGGCAACATTCACAATCCGAACTCCCCTTTTCATTTTAGTAAATGCATCATCATTGAACATCTTGGAAGTAGCAGGGGTGAGAGGCATGTGCAGGGAAATAAAATCTGCCGTTGAAATGGCTTCATCAAAGCTCACTAGCTCCACCCCTATTGCGCGGGCACGATCAGCAGGCGCATACGGATCATGCGCAACGGTGTGCATTCCGAGCCCTTTTGCCCGCCGAGCAACTTCCGATCCAACCTTTCCGAACCCCATCACAGCAAGTATTTTCCCCACTAGGGACACCCCAACATACTTGCTCCTCTGCCACTTCCCTGTAACATGAGCGTGAAAGTCAACTAAAAATAACCATAATAGGCCAAGTATTCAATACAAATATACAATGAAATTCTCAATTGATGATCAACATACATAATTCAGATCATTTATTTTCATCATTACAGTTCAAAAGAGGAAAAGGTTTTAGTATTAGGATTACTGATTTGAGAGACAAAAATTTGGAGAGCAAAAGCAAACCTGATTTAACAGAAGCATCAGCCTGAGCGATGTTACGCGCCATGGCAGTGAGCAGAGCAATCCCGTGCTCGGCGGCCGCGATGGTATTGGCGGTGGGGGCATTGACGACAAGGCAGCCGTGTTCGGTGGCAGCCGACAAGTCGACATTGTCAATTCCTAGGCCGACGCGTCCCACCACCTTGAGCCTGCCTCCAGAGGATTCAAACACGTCGCGGCTGACTGTGGTGCCGCTCCGGACGATCAAGGCGTCGCAGAGGGAGATCTTGGTGCAGAGCTCCTCGGGGCTGAGGTTGTAGGAGCAGTCGACGTTGGCAAAGATCCTGAGCAGGTCAAGACCAGCTTCTCCGAGCTTCTCGGCGACCAAGATGGTGGGCTTGGCGTCCAATATTGCTGTCACTATCAAGGACTTCTTCTTGGCTTTCGAATGACGGCGTGAAGGGAAAGAAACTTTGCATGAGAGAGTAGCAGAGGGGAAGAAGAAAGATAATTGTTGGTTTAGGCAATGAGAGGAGGAGGTGAGAGTAGTCCATGAAGATGCTGACGCCATCTCAAAATACCTCTTCTTCTCTATGTGGCTCTCGTTCCATCTTGGTTGTTATTGGCTCCTTTATTTTACTCTCTAAGCAATAGGCGTTGATTCCTTTTTTCAAAATTAACTTTACGCAGTGCAATAGAATGTGTGGCCGTTAATTTTCAAAAGTTTGTATCACCACCCTTATTTGTAACGGCGTTACGGAATTTTGCCTGTCCTAAATTCTATTGTTCGTAAGATTTGTGTCATAAAAAAAATCTAATAGAAGATTATAGGCATCTCATATATTGAAAGATGATTTCTTGACAGTAGGAGTTCGTTTTTCTTCAGGGGCCCTTTCTTATATTCTCTTTCGTGTCCCTCCAATAATATTATACCATATTAATTAAAATGTCATGTCAATTGAAGTATCATGTTACTATTTATATTGATAAAATGTCTTAATTGAAGTGGCATAATATTGTTGAAGGGACAAAAAAAAAAAAGAGACGTAAGCTAAATCCGCTAATTAGATGTTAGAGGTCTGATGTGTCTTTATCAGATTGGCTGGGGAATAGTTAGTTACAAACTGAGTGACTCTTAATCCATGGATGGGTAGTTTGCTAAGCCTATAGGATATCTATTAAAGGTGAGATCTGAGAAAGATAATAACTTCTTCCTCATCTTCTAGTTTTCTTCTGTCAGATAACAAACTGTATACTGTGTGCTTACTTGTGAGGCTTGAGGGTATAATTCTCCACTGGTGAAAACTTGAGGAAGTTGTGGTGATTTTGCCCAAGGACAGAGATATTTTAGATGGAACCTTATTAAGTTTTTGTGTCTATTGTGAGTTTGGTGTTGTGTGTTTGCTTCTTGGCAAAATCTTGTATTTTCTGAGATTGTTCTGATAATTGAGAGGTCTGCTTTAATATTTCTCATCAAATGCAATTTTAAATCAAATTAGTCCCAATTTATAACATCAATAACTTGAAAAAAACAATTTTAATTGGAATCCATGCTTTTTCTTTAAAAAGAGGACGAACAGATTACACCACAAAATGAAATTTGTTGTGAACCTGATTTTTAAAATAACCCCAATAAAAATACACCTTCCTATTTTATGGCACAGTCGTGAGAATTAAGAAGCAAGAAAGGCATAATCTAGTTGAGAACAAGTTGAAACTCAGCCCTCAGGCATAGTCATGAGACTGAGGTATCTGCTTCTAAGTAAAAATCCCGCATTTTTCTTAATCGATTAAAACCTTGTGTACGTTGCGACATTTGTATTTTACAACGAAAAGCTATTATAAAAGAAAAAGTTACATTAATTTATGAACCTTCACAGACCAAATTCAAGTATGGGCATCATGAGTACTAAGGGCCAAGAAAAGCATGAGCTAACATTAGACCAACTTGAACCTCCGACTTGATAGTAAGGTGGAGGTTATCTACTTGAAGGGGCAATCCCTTTGCATCGACGCACTTGACGTTAGGTAAGTTGATCTCTAGCTGCGCCTGTCTAACCACATCTATGAATTTGCCTTCTCCTGATGCAAGTGCAACCTGCACCAACACGAGCACAAGTGCAGTACAATTGTGAAACACACCAAAACAGGACTTTTATACATCTGAAACCTTAATTTTTGGGAATTGTTAAACTAATGGCTAGTGTTATTATTGGACCTAATAATTCATGGCGGTTCGTGATGGAATCCAAAAGTTTATTTGGTGAAAGTGATTAACTAGAAAAAGGTTTTCACTAGATTTATTGAACACTGAATTAAGGTTGACACAAACTCTAACATCAGTGATAAGATTCTTTAATATGCTAATGTTTCAAGCCCTAATATGACAAGAAAAACAATGAAAAAAATAAACAAAGTTTTATATCTTCAATCTTATTAATCTGTTGAATTTTCCACGTAGTTATAAGACCACCAAAAATGTATGGAAGAAAAAGGAAACAATATTCTTCAAACATTACTAGTAAATCTATTCAACATCTTAATATAACTTCTTTTTCCGAAAAAAAAAAAAAAAGAAAATTTTAGTGGGGCATATCTGGTCCCATTGCCCACAAGGCAGATCTTATCATCATGTCATGTCTTTAATCTATTCTTTTTAAATCAATCTTGTCTTAATGAACAAGTACCTAAAGGAAGAACCAGAAACGTGTAAACTCTAAAGATGAAATTGACGTTAGATCTCCAATCCACAGAAAAGAAAAAAAAAGAGTAAACTAGTAGTATGTGGGAATTAGGAAACCAAACCTGGATAACGAGAAGATCACGAATATTAAGATCAGAACGCAAATCCATCACAAGCCTCTCCATGTTTGCCTTGTAACCATCAGCGTACACTCTTCTCACCGTATCACTCTCTCCCTGGTACCACAACACCGCTCTTATGCTTCCCCCGTTCTTCGCCGACTCAAACGCTCTCCTCACCAACGCATTGTACAACGACGTCCCTTTTGCCCACTCGCTGATCCTCGTCCCGCCAATCGCACACGGTACTAGTCCCACCACGTCGTCCGAACCCCTGGCCCGAATCACCTCGTTCGCAAAGGCCATTCCTGGCCCAACACCGCAGGCCTTACCAGTGTCGATGTCGGCGTGGAGTGGCTCGTGCGCTTCCTCCCACTGGTTCCCCGCGTTAAGCCGGAGTATGCGGGGGTTGGGCAAGCATTGCGGTGGCACGTACCGGTCCCACACCCCGCGGACAACGCCGCCACGGCCGGCCATGTTGCTCTGGCCTGCTAGTATGAAAATGTCCATCGAGGCAGAATTCCCCGTGCCTAATAACTTAGATATTGACACTAGAAAGAGTAAGTATAACCAGAATAATCTAGGCGTACCCATGATTTTTCTGGCAAAAAAAAGTAATTGGTTTTGTCAAAAATTTTTCTTCCTTCCCAAGTGATTTCAGATTTTATATGATGACCAAGTGAATCATGGAAGTAAAGCTAGAATTATGAATTGCCATGGTATTGGGATTGATAAAGTGGTTTTGTCTGTGAGAAAGGTGTGGTATTGTTTTTGGGAATGAATGTGTAGGGTATTTGGATAATCATGTTTTTCCAAATTAGATTTTGCTTAGCTTTCTCTCATAATTGATGTAACCTAAGCCCTATATATGAAATAAGGGTAGAGATTCTCCATCTTGTGACTGCTATAACCTGCTATATAGGTCCATAAATCCCAGTGTCACTTACAGTGATTCCTTAACTGATGCCCATTAATGTCTAACTGTTGGAATTGATCTCTCTTAAAAGAAAAAAAAAGGAAAAAAAAATGTTGGAATTAATCAAATAAACTGAGAGAACAGAGAAAGGGAATAGGTACAGCACAATGACTGAGGAATCAAGACAAGTGAGCTGTACCTTTCCAACCAAGTTGCATGTAGAGCCAAATCTTTACTCATTTCCAAGCCTCTCCAATCTGCTAAAAGGCCATATAATAATAATAATAAAAAAAAGTTAAATAATAAAAAACCATGATCTTCGACACTTTTTTTTTTTAATCCACGATGTAACCTGTTTGCCTATGAAGGAGAGTTGTTATTGTTAATTATGGGATGAGCTGGCGAGTCTGACTGAAGTCATATTTAATTTCGATCATTAATGAATCTCATTGTCAAATAAAGAGAAAGGATAGTATATCAAACTAGTTTTTTATTTTTTATTTTTGGTGCTAAGGTTTCCAAAAATTTTATAGTACTGGAATAATTGGTATCATATTAATATTATGTCGATTGAAAATTTGCTGTGGTATGAAATTCAGTAACTTAAATAAAACTTCGTGGAAAATGAGATTAAAATTGAATGAAAAACACACCGGATATATATATATACATATATATATATGCAGAAGCGTCTATGGTGGTATTGGATCGGATCTTCAAATCAATATTCGTTTAAGAATCATCATGGGAAGCTTCATGATACTTTATAACGATCAACATGATCCTCATGCTAACACTCGAACGCCAGAATTCACAATTCAACTCAACAAAATAATAGTAGAGAGAGAGATTCTCACATTGACTTTTTTGTATGACTAATTTGTGTCTAGGCTATCTAGTTTGTAGAATATGGAAAGTATTTCTTTTGAAGGGTAAGTTATTTAGTTCACACAATCAGTCAAAATATTGAAAATATTTTATATAATATTTTCAAAAATGATATATATATATATATTTTATGAATTTGTATTTCAAATACTCGACGTTGGCTTTTAGCTAGGTTATGCACTATTAAGGCGCCTCAAAGTCAAAACTACAAAAAAAGACAAAACCCACCATTACAAACCATCGGTTGTCCTCATCTGAAACATTATTAATGAGTTAATGTGTTCAGTTTTAAGTTTCCAACGGCCCTTGGTTGTTGAGATGGGTTTAGATACTTGGAAAACAACCAAGAGTAAAATTGTTTCAGCCAAGCAAAATGTAAGTAAATGAGGATTTTAAGATCAAATTAAGACTAAAGATAATAGAGCTAGGTCTCTGTACATTTATATATATATATATATATTTGGTAAGACTTATATTTGGGTAAGATTCACTTGCTCACGTGGCAAAACACTATTCATGTAAATTGACGTAGCCCAAGTAGTACCTTCAATAGCAAATATGGTTGAAAAATTGATGCAGTATTTAGCTGGTGAAATGGCACTATTGTACTTATTGCCTACAACATGGTTTGGGAAGACTGTCTGTATCAGCATTTGTCTACCTGTGGTTCATCCATCAATTCTAATATTGTAGGAGGATGATAAGGTACATTTTAGTTGGGTTGTAATTTTCAACACAAATTGCAAAATTTTATTCGTCTCCATAATTTTTCACTAATACTGGATTCAGACCATGGCCTTTTAATTACAATTATCCCCATCAAATACTCACATAAAGTATTATATTAATTAGCATCCAGTCCCATATTTACATTTCCTACGGATATCACCTTCACTTCAAAAAAAAAAAAAGAGTACTACCTTAAAAACGTTAATGCATCAATTTTTTAATCGGCAATTATTGTGAAAAAGGAAGAAAAAAGTGAATAAAATAACAAATTGGTGATCATATAAAACTTTCAGACAAATGTTTAGCATGCTATATTGTAACTTGAAATACAAGTATAATATTTTTTCCCCCCTTCTTTTTAGAGGGACAAGAATATACATTCACCGATGCCCTTTTTGGCCAATGGCTTAAAAACAATTGGCAAAGGTCAAAAAAAAAAAAAAAAGCCCCATTGTAGATTTGACGGCCAATCAAATTGAAGTGTGCATAGTATTAGAAATTAAAATTATGATGAGAATGGTCAATAGTAAACTCCTAGCAAAACCAAGACAAAAATTAGAGAAAGTTGGAGGAGAAGTACTGCTCTGAGTGCTAGTATTAAAAGAATTGTCCGCCGAAAGATGGGTGGGTGAAAATTGAAGAAATGCATTGGCCAACTTCTTCCCAAGCCGAACCTGAGACTCGGTTGTGAGATGCAAATGATCCGGTCGTAGGGCTAATCCCATGGCGTCGACAGTTCGCACATTTAGAAGATCTATTCCGAATTGAGCTTCTCTAACTATGTCTATAAAACGTCCTTCCCCTGACGCTAAGGCAACCTGCACATTAGCACATGGACCATATATTACATTATTTGATACTTAAGTGTATACATGAAACCAAAAACTATACGCTTAAAAATTGACTAATTGATCATACAATTGAGAGCTATTATTAAATCTAAATAGAGTTGGACGTTAGTGCGTTTGTTTTGGGTTTTACCGACAAAGCTTTGTTTTTTCTTGTAGTACACCTCATGTGTAGCCCCACATCACATGCATTATTATTCAATACATACATATATATATATATATATTATTTATTAATCCAACTAAAATGTTACTGTATGTATATTTTTCCATGACAGAAATAAAACAAAGAACCTTTCACAGTATTACAGTAATATATACGAACGCAACTTGCCAACTTGCACTATATATATATATATATATATATATATATATATATATCTGAAATAATACCTAGGAAAAAGAAGAAGAGGGAATCCTGGTTGAACTTTATTTTTTGAAATTACTGCCACATTTTAGTATGTATGATTCCTCAAACTGAAAAGTGTAATAACATTAATAGTATTGCAAAGAGACAGAATCTTGTACTAACTATACCTGGATTATAGGCAGCATGGGAGACATTAAATCCATCCGAATGTCTTCAAACAGCTTCTCTAATCTCCGTCTATAAGACTCAGCGTCTTGTTTAACAATCGTATCACTCTCACCTTGATAGCACAACACCGCCCTGATCACTCCCCCACCGCCGTCCGCTACGGAAGCCCGAGCCCTCCTCACCATGCGCCGGTAGAGAACGCCGCCTTTCTCCCACTGGCTGATATTGGTCCCGCCGACGGCACACGGGACAAGCCCAATGGGCCCGAATCCCGGATCCCTGGCCAGGACTGCATTGGCGAACGCCATGCCCGGCCCAACCCCATTGACTGCGGCCACGTCGATGTCAGCGTGGAGAGGCTCTTGGGCTTCGACCCATGCAAGCTTGGCGTTCAGGCGGAGCACGGAGGGGCTGGGCCGGCACTGAGGCGGAACGACGCCGTCCCAGATCTGCGCGCCGGTGGCGGAGTTCTCGACGACGAGGCCGCCGCGGCCGGCCATGTTGCTCTGTCCGGCGAGGATGAATATGTTTTTGTGTGTCAATTGTTGGTGGTTATAATAAGAAATGGCTATGTGGGAATTGGCCAGGAGGACCCAGAGGAGGAAGAAGAAGAAGTTCAAGGAAAGGCTCATTGGGTTGGTCTTTGGTGATTTGTTTGTCTTGCTTTTCCAGCGAGGTGTTGGAATAAGTGGACAAACGTCCCGCGAGACTTTACGACGTCTCCCTTAAGCAAAGTAGTCAAAGTCCTCCAAGGCCGAAGATGCTTGCTTCATTTGTATTTATACTTTTTTTTCCTTCTTTTTCGCCCATTAAGTTTGTTTTTTTGTGAGATTTGTTGACGGACAAATGACGGGCAAAACTTGTTTAACAAGATTTTTTTAAATTCTTTACTGAGATAGATCCTCACGTACAAAGTAAATAAAATAGTAAGAAAATAACAATAAGAACATAAGAATCTCAATTGAATGCTACATTTACTATAAATTTTTCTCAGATGGTGGGCTTTACTATAAGAAAAAATAAATACAAAAGGTTTATGCTAAAAATTGAACTTAGGCTATTCTCAAAAACCTGTCTTTATTTATATTACATGGAGATGGTCGATACCTTACCCCTTAAGCGTATTTTAAATTCAAATACAAGATAATCTCATCTTCTATTGGCTAAATCTCTTCACCGTGGTCTCTTATAGGATTTTTCCCTTATGAGTATCCTAGATTCATTAGATAATGATCAGTTTTAAGTGTTTATCATTATTTTGAAGATCTTCTAGTTTAAATACGGATGCAAATAGACCGTTTTACCTTTCTCGGGTATCATCTGGAAAGAAGCTTCTAGGATATACTAAGGCAATGTGGGCCGAGATCAACCACGGGCCTTTCTGGGCCCAATACCTGACTAGGCCCAATTTGGTGACCCAACAACAAGACCTTTGCATTGTTTTTCTCCAATTTTGAAATTTTAATTTTGGAGTTTCAAACTTATAAAAAAAAGCCTCGTATGTCCTTCTGCAAACTTCTCTATTAACCACCCTATACTTTAATTAAGAAAAAGGAGAAAATTACTTTAATGCCCCTTGGTTCCTAAAATATTAATTTGGTACTCTCACATTTTAAAAAGTGTCATTTTAGGACCAAAAATCGATTTTTGGAACATGTAACACCTTTTCTACTATTTTGTTTAGGGGAATTTTCATAAACACAATCTTTTAAGATTTACTTTTAACAAATTCACACATGTTTATTTGTGGCACAACTTAACATGTAATATGAATGATAGTGTAGTATAACTTTTTCTAAGTATGGTATGAAAACATAACTTTTAAAAGTGTGACATAATATGTGATTTTATCTTTCATTTAATTGAAGAAAAATTAATCTATGGAATAATATTTTGAAAAAATAAAAAAGGGAAAAAATTAAATATCAAATTGTAGACGCTCATCCCTTACCCTTGCTACACCTACACCAATGTTGCCCAATCCCTCAACTACTCATTAGTAATCGGAGTTGTCACCTGCTTGTTGGCCCCTAATCAACATGAGCTCTAAGCCTATCTGCCGAAATGCGAAAGCTCACAAAATCATAAAAAGGATCTTAGTGTGACTTGTTAGGGCAACTCTACATGAGTAATCTAAATTAGAAGGGGTTAGGCATTGCTGATGTAGGCACGACAATTGTGATCATGACAAGGGTAGAGCACGATAGTGGCGGGCACAACCGGTAGTGCACTCTAGGTCCGGTGGTGGTGGGCAAACATGGCTTGGTATTGGGGATGGATGGAACGGTGGAGGTTGATTTGAAAACAAGCTCTTAGAGCTTTTTTTTTTTTTTTTTTTTTTTGCTCTACTCTTTTAATTGTTTCTAAAATATAACATACTAGATTAATGTACATAGAATTGTTAATTTAAAAAATCCAACTTACCAAAAAGTATCAAAAGTTAGATATTCATGTTTAGATAATATAATATAGTAAAAAATAAAAAATAAAATTAATTTATTCTTTTATTCAATAGTTTCTCTCTTTCTTTCTCTAGTTTTCTACTATTTCTCATATATTTTTTTCATCCTTATTTTTGCACATCTTGAGCTTTTATTATTAGGTCTATTTATAGGAATACATTGTTAACTTACGAGAGAAGCTTAATGCAATAGTCACAAAAGTCCTCTAAATTTGTTAGCAAATACAAAGTCTTCACTATGACACCCGAGTATTTCTATTACATCAGAAATGTAATAACTTAAGGATTAAGTTAAGTAGAAATATGTGTCATAAAGATTATTGTTTAATCTAATTTTTATAATAAAGTCCATAAAAGCAAAAACGAGATTTTTAAGGATAAAAATCATGCCATGGTCTTATATGAGAAAGAAAGAATGATATAGAAATAAACTGAAAAGTTTAATTATTGCAAAATGTGTTGCAATAAATATTAAGACAAAAATACAGTTTAAGAAAAATACTGTGTAATAATATGAAGAATTATACAGTATTAGAATAATACAGTATAATAAAGTACATTGATAAAGTTATGTAGTATGAAAATTACATTGCAAAAGTAATGTAGTGTAGAAATTAGACTGTTTAAAGATAAGCAGTATAAAATTTAGACTGTTTAAAGTTAAAGCAGTATAGGAATAATACTGTTTGGAGGACATGAATGAGTAAGAAATGCTATGTAAGCTCGTAACAATATACAGAATATACCAGTAGTATAAGAAAAATACTGTCAATATAAATTTAGACTGTATAAAGTTAAGCAGTATAAGAATTACATTAGATAGTGGATGTAAATAAGTATAGGAGGTTGTGGGACCTCATGAATTGTATAAAAAAAAATACCGACAATATAAAAAAAATATTGTCAATATAAATTTAGATTGTGTAAAAACATGAGACCCACCATCGGACACCCAAATGGATGTGAAATTGCCACCACACCCTCTTTATGTGGCCAAATCAAAACTTGCCACATTTACCCTTAATGATGCTTAAGGGTGAGTAAGCATGGATAGTCACCAAAAATAAAGAAAAAAAAAGGGAAAAATGGGACACCCCAAGGGTGGAGAATGTGCCACATGTTTTTGTAACGCTCCTATATGGGAGTTAACAGTTTTAATAAATTAAAATATAAATAAAAAAATATAAATAAAACCTCAAAAATAAAGTTGCCCGGGACTTAAATGGAAAATCTTAAATCAAAAATAAAAATATAAATGACAATTAAACCATAGTTTAATGTATCACCTTAAATTTAATAATATAAACTGTCGTCATCATCATTTCAACCCTCAACACATTTTAATACAGTCACAGAAAGTAACAATTGATGCTTACATTATCATGAAGGACATTCTTAACAATTGCAGCAGTCCCAATGTAATATAGCTACATAGCTTCCTCAACTATTTTTCTTGTAGCCATCTCACACTTAGTGAGTCCTAAAAAGATAAAAATATAAAGGAATGAGCGACAATATGCTCAGTAGAGAAAATCATTACTCACCTTTAGGTTTTTATCATTACCACATTAAAACCTGCATGGTTAGTTAATAGTCATCATTATCCAGATTATGAGATTTATTATAATCATATTCCGTGGATACCATAGTTAATCATTACCGAGTTTCATACATATACATATATACAAATATTACAGTTCAACATTATTCCTAAGTATCCACGTTCAATAGAGTATCACTCAACTTATCGAAACCCAAATGGGCGCACTTGATCACCCTCTAAACATTCCAAGGGTGTTCCGGTGAGGGGACATTAAGCCCCGAGTCCTCACCAAGTCGATTCCTGTACAGTGTGTTCTGGGACTTTCAACCCAAGGAAGCGTCATCACCTTCCCCTTATTTTACCTTTTAGGGTATTCGTGCCCAAGGACGTAACCGCTGCCCTCTTCACGTCTCACCATTTCTGTATATTCAATCATTATTTATAGAGTCAGTTTTCCTAACCATGCTTATCAATTTATAATATGTGTCAATTCATTATGTTTCTTGTCGTATAATATAAGACGAGTTCATGTCATAGTTTCATATGTGATACTCATATAATAGCAGTTCAACAAAGATATATATATCTTGCGGTAAAATAATCAATTTTAATTCCATAAAAACCTCACAAAAGATGAGTAATAGAATCCCTACCTTTCAAGCTTATCACCAATCTTCTAATCCCAAAATCAATTAACATTAGCTCCACAGTCCCTTGATCCTAAGGTGTGCATAAGGACAATTTAAAACTAAAGCACAACATACAACCACATTCGTAAATAAATCATGTGTAAATCCATCTTACTAGAGTGCCATTAAAGCTTTTATGCAAATCTCTTTTGAATACTACAGTAAACAATTTTTGTCTTAACACAATATAAAATGTATACAAGAAATCTATATGTTGTAGTCCCTAATAAGATTCGTCAATCACTTAGGATAATATTAGAAAGGTTGCAAGATATTAAGGAATTAGGTGGGGTTCTTGGTTCAGGTTAGCAGCTGGTATACCATGACAAACTGACAGTATACTTTTGCAAAAGGATAGGTTCACTATCTACAATCATCACATGGGTTAACAGGTAGTTTACTTAATGTAAACGGGCGGTATATTGTCACTGGTAGGTTTACTAGTTTCCAATCCAAAAATTAAAAAAATTCATAGAAAATAAAATACAACTTCGATTTAGGCTTATGATAACTCGTTAGAAAGCTTAGGATGTCTACTTTTTAAATATTCAAACCAATTTATAAAAATTCATTTTTATTTACTCCTAGAATTTCAAGAAAGAGCCATTGTCCATAGAGGTATTACAAAGTTTAACAATATAAATTTTTTACCTACTGCATATACACTTAGACTTTATACATATGCTCTAAAATAGCAACAAAACATATACTCAGGTTTAAGAATGCAAATTTGAATAATCCTTCAGTAAAAAATTTATTAGAAGTTTCAAGGCTTTTCAGTAAACATACTAAATAAGTATAAGAGAATTTTAGAAAATTTAAAAATAGATAAAAATAAATATTGTGAAATGGATTTTAAATGAAGCAAATTTTTGATTGACACACTAAAAATTAATTTAATTACCTTAATACCTGTTAGGAGAATAACAGGTGTCACAACTCTATCCCCTTAAAGAAATTTCGTCCTCAAAATTTCAAATCTAGCAATACTAGTAAAAATCTCGATTCCATTATGATTCCAATTCCAAGTCTAAACCGTCAATGTTGTTTATTCTCCAAATTTAAGTTATCGTATCTCCACTTATTTACTTGCATGATAAATCTCACTCTAAATTCTAAATCCCTCAACGAGAGTATTTCTAACAGGTTCTAACTTATAACACCGTATAATGGTTGAGGAATCTGATCAGGCATACATATTGACCATACCATGATTCCAATCCTTCATTGTCCATAGACTGTGATTTATAATTACATTTAAGGAGATTGCCAGAGAAATTTTATATACTTCATTTTTAGGTTCTTTTTCCTTTCTGAGTAAGGAAAAGTCAAATATATTTGATTTCATATTTCAACTAATAAAATAAAACATAATCATAAAACATATATCACAAACACTTCTATTCAAAACCATACATTAAACTTATTCATAGAGATATTAGACAGAATCTCAGAGTTGCTAACAAACCTGCCAGATTTTTCATTAAACAGTTATCCTCTTGATACAAACGTTCAACCTAAATAATATACTCATATTTCCTACAAAATATCTCCACAACTGACTTTGATACTTTCACATAATATTAACAGAATGTTACACATTACAAACATGATACGGATACGTTTCGAGAGTACAAGGTACTCTGTATATTCAGCTATTCATATCGGGTATGCTTGGAGAATACAAAAACATCAATAAATAAAAGATCGGACCTTAAGTGGGATGCGTTTCGTGAGTATCAAGTACTTTGTATCCAGCCATCCCGGCATTAGGCTCAATGAATCTAAAAGATTGAACAATGACATACCACAAGAAATACAGAATGCAAGGTAAACGGTTATTTGTGACGCACGAAATACGGACACACATGCCTACATGCCATAAATAAAACCAAAAGATTACAAATAGAGATTCAAATCAATTGGCTGCTCTCGGCTTTCCCTTTCTCATTCAAGCTTGGATGTTGCAGTGTCAAATTTTGAATGTATGATTTGCATCTTATCTATCAATTCCTCAGCTGTTGAAGCAGTAACAAAGATTTGTCTCTCCGATTCTGCAATGATGTTTCTTCCATAGCGTAATCTAAAAATTTTAAAAGACCATCATAAAAACCATTTACATTCAGTAGTCCCAAAGGTTTGGAATGAAAGCCCAATAATTGCTCACAAGCAACTACGAATATTTCCTCAAGAGTACCTAAACCACCAGGTAATGCTATAAAAGCATTAGAATTATTGATTATGACTTTAAAATTTCTAGGGATGCTCCTGACTCCTTTTCCCTTACCTATGGTTTCCTTATAAAGGTTTCCTTTAGCTAAAATATGAGGCCAAATTCCTACAATTGTGGCATCACTAGACTTAGCTGCTAGTGTCATATTTTCCATCATTTTTATACTACCACCCCCATAGATTATGTTAATCTTCCTACGTGCTAGGACTTGCCCTAAGTGTTTTGCAGCTTCTACATAGGCTTTATCTTTTTCAAGGCTGGAACCACAAAAGACACAAACATTTTTTATTTTCTTAGTGGACTGGGAGGTAGACATATTTGGTTTGTATAAGTAATTGCTTTATGTCTACTTCATTTAAACTTCGGGTTCTACATGAGATTTTGAGGATGAGAAATACACAAAAAGGACTAAAGAGACAGATGAGTAGGTAATAAAAAGGTAATCCAAAGATTTAAACAAAATCTTATGCAGGTAAGAAAGTAAGATAAGGTGATTGATAGTTTATAGAAAATCTGATTCACTTTTTGAAAAAGATTAGACTCTAATTGTATAACTTTTGACAATTGAGAATGGTTTGATAGAGACCCTCTTGACACAACTGCAGACCTTTTGACAAATATACATCGAGTCTAAAAATTCAATATAAACAATAAATACTGTAGAACTTCTGAAATTTAAGACACAAATCTTGAAATATTTGGATAAGTTTTCAAAATTCAAATATGTTACTGTACCGTATGTGACGTGTCTGATAAGATAATATATTTTATTATATACATATATATATTTAAGAAAACCATAAATTAAATGAGATACTAACACTTACTGTATCAATCTAATAATCATAATTATTTCGAACACAAAAGCAAATATTCTAAGTAAAAGAAAAACACAAATTGTTGAACATCAGCTAAAACTGTTTCAAATAAGCAAAGACTAAATAACCTTTATAGAGCGATGACTTATTCCCCATCCAGTTTTCTTATGGCTTGGCAAACAGGATCTAGAAATACCATATTCTTGAGGCGTTGTCTTTCTGCATAAAATTTAGGCCAGAGTTTAAAAATAGCTCCTTAAACATATCTACTAGGGTGACCATGAAGAGGAGGATAGATGCTATCCAAGTTCTCTTTTGAAAGTTCTTCCTTGCAAAACCTTATTTTATCATCTCTATTAGTAGACATATAACCAGGTGAAGTACATTTACCGTTATAATTTTGTCTTCCACATTTGTTACAAGTGACAACGATAGCACGAGCACTTCTTTTCATCGCACTACGACTAGTACCCATTCCTGGTAAACCGACATCTTAACTGAAGTTACTCGGACGAATCTTCCCCTCTATCAACATTCTCACATCACAAGGGATGCCAAAACGCATAAGAATCCACAACCGAGTGATTCTAGCTTTGTATTTCTTTTTGAGAATTTTTTGAGAAAGTGATGGGAAATACTTTCTCAAGTATTGGTACTTTCGGTCCATGATAAGATGAAAGAAGAGGATTTACGATTTAGAGAGAAAATAACAAATTAAGAGAGAAAGTGTGTGAGCTCGGAGAAAGAAGCTCCTATGCATAGTAGACGTATATATAAACAATAATTAAACCACTGTATATGACACGAATAAAGGCCACATGGAATAGACAATATGAATCAAACTGATTTAGGATTTGGACTAGGCCCAAATGTTCTAAGTTGAAATGGGTCAGGTTATTTCGGGCCTTAACACATTTAAAACGAGTTAAATAACAAACATAAAATTGAAAACCAATTTGTACAGATCTTAAGCCCAATTCAAAACCCACTAAAGATAAAATTAACTATGAACAACAAGTCTAATTTAACGACAATCAGGGATCTTCTTGAATGGTATTTAAAATCATTTCATGACAACATAATCTTCTAGCAACTCAAATAATTTGTTTTAATCAAAACCTGATTGAACAATGCATACACTCATATGTTATCATTAATACTCAATATCTGTCAATGGATTCATCATCATTACTACCAAGGGTTTAGAATGGGACCACCCTTGAAATCAATACAATTTGCGCCTTTCAACGTAGACTATATCAATGAACAGAGATCTTTGATGTTACTACTTAAGAACATCCACAATCCCCATAATTTCACTTATACAATATTTAATTTCCTCATATAACAAAATCTTAGATAACCAAAAGATTCACATCTAAACATCTAGAAGTTAAACCTTTTTCGTAATTATCCAAAATTATTATAGGTGCCTTAAGTATTATGATTTACTTAAGGAAACTCCTATTGGTCATTTTCACATTGTATCTATTCATAAATATTCACTGATACACTTAAATACAATGCATGTAACAAAATATTCCAACCTTAAAATTCATAAATTCTTACCTTTACACAGTCTTAATAAATCAAAAGTCTACCATTTATCTCACTCAAGATTTAATACCATGGATTCCTAACTTATCTCATATTCCTCAAGTAAATAGAACTTTCAAGAAAAGTTATTGACACTTATATGCTCCACCGAATCCACACATAATCATTACTTAGGTCTGAATCAATTACGAAGAATTTGACACATCTATGCCAAACTTTGAAATCTATAAATCAAGCCTTATATTTCTTATTATTTTTCACGAGATAAAAGGCTCTTAAATCATCGTTTCTACACGAATTTCTCATCATTCTATACGAATTAGATATGCTTATAGATCCTAAATTATACGAATCTCTCATAAGCATTCTACTTATAAACATAAAATTATCATTCCCTCATAACTATTAATACTTTCCTTTTATATAATTATCGTACTCATATAATCATTAGTATTTTCATTATAGGGCCTTTCCATGTTACATCATTCTAGACTGTATAAATCAATATGAAGGTTCATTTTGATGATGACAATGAAAATTTAGCTTCAAAACCATCTCAAAAACAATTTTTTTTTAAAGTGGTGCTACACTCCCTAGGTTAACTGAATCTAGGCTCTGATACCAAAAATTCTATAACGCCCATATATAGGGGGTTAACAGTTTTTAATAAATTAAAATTAAAATAAAAAAATATAAATAAAATCTCAAAAATAAAGTTGCCCGGGACTTAAATGGAAAATCTCAAATTAAAAATAAAAATATAAACAATAATTAAACCATAGTTTAATGTAGCACCTTAAATTTAATAATATAAACTGTCGTCATCATCATTTCAATCCTCAATACACTTTAATACAGTCATAGAAAGTAACAATTGATGCTTACATTATCATGAAGAACATTCTTAACAATTGAAGCAGTCCCAATGTAATATAGCTACATAGCTTCCTCAACTATTTTTCTCGTAGCCATCTCACACTTAATGAGTCCTGAAAAGATAAAAATATAAGGGAATGAGCGACAATATGCTCAGTAGAGAAAATCATTACTCACCTTTAGGTTTTTATCATTACCACATTAAAACTTGCATGGTTAGTTAATACTCATCATTATCCAGATTATGAGATTTATTATAATCATATTTCGTGGATACCATAGTTAATCATTACCGAGTTTCATACATATACATATATACAAATATTACAGTTCAACATTATTCCTAGGTATCCACATTCAATAGAGTATCACTCAACTTATCGAAACCCAAATGGGCGCGCTTGATCACCCTCTAAACATTCCAATGGTGTTCCGATGAGGGGACATCAAGCCCCGAGTCCTCACCAATGTACAGTGTGTTCTGGGACTTTCAACCTAAGGAAACGTCATCACCTTCCCCTTATTTTACCTTTTAGGGTATTCGTGCCCAAGGATGTAATCGCTGCCCTCTTCACGTCTCACAATTTCTCTATATTCAATCATTATTTATAGAGTCAGTTTTTCTAACCATGCTTCTCAATTTATAACATGTGTCAATTCATTATGTTTCTCACCGTATAATATAAGACGAGTCCATGTCATAGTTTCATATGTGATACTCATATAATAGCAGTTCAATAAAGATATATATATCTTGCGGTAAAATAATCAATTTTAACTCCATAAAAACCTCACAAAAGATGAGTAATAGAATCCCTACCTTTCAAGCTTATCACCAATCTTTTAATCCCAAAATCAATTAACGTTAGCGCCACACTCCCTTGATCCTAAGCGTGCATAAGGACAATTTAAAACTAAAGCACAACATACAACCACATTCGTAAATAAATCATGTGTAAATCCATTTTACTAGTGTGCCATTAAAGGTTTTATGCAAATCTCTTTTGAATACCACAGTAAACAATTTTTGTCTTAACACGATATAAAATGTATACAAGAAATCTATATGTTTTAGTCCCTAATAAGATTCGTCAATCACTTAGGATAATATTGGAAAGGTTGCAAGACATTAAGGAATTAGGTGGGGTTCTTTGTTTAAATTAGCAGCTGGTATACCATGGCAAACTGACAGTATACTTTTGCAAAAGGATCGGTTCACTATCTATAATCATCGCATGGGTTAATATGTGGTTTACTTAATGTAAACGGGCGGTATATTGCTACTGGTAGGTTACTAGTTTCCAATCCAAAAATTAAAAAAATTCATAGAAAATAAAATACAACTCTGATTTAGGCTTATGATAGCTCGTTAGAAAGCTTAGGATGTTTACTCTTTAAATATTCAAACCAATTTACAAAAATTCATTTTTATTTACTCCTAGAATTTCAAGAAAGAGCTACTATCCATAGAGGTATTACAAAGTTTAATAATATAAATTTTTTGTCTACTGCAATACACTTAGAATTTATACATATGTTCTAAAATAGTAACAAAACATATACTCAGGTTTAAGAACGTAAATTTGAATAATCCTTGAGTATAAAAAAAATTTATAAATAAAAAACTAAATTTGTTCATAAGATTCTAACATCAGATTATGGCTAGTTGGAAGCTTAAATGGCTTTAAAATAGGTTCCTTAACTTCGGTATGGCTGAAATTCTTGCTTAAATGGAGGTGATGATGGCTGATTTTTATGGCTGTCGTGAAGAATTTCTCTAGGTATTTTGCTTCAGTAAAGAAATGAGAAGAAGAGTGTGGGAACCGTGGAAGAAAAGGAAGAAAAGATGAAGTCTTTGAAGAGAAATGATAGAAGCAATTATGGAGGAGACATGTTGGAGCATGTCACAGAGGAAATAAAGAAAAGGAGGGTCGAGAGTAGTTGGAAAAGATATCCTCATGTTTCCTTTGGAGACTTTAACTCACATAATGCCAAAATGTCATTTTCAAAATTTATTAGAAGTTTCAAAACTTTTCAGTAAACACACTAAATAAATATAAGAGAATTTTAGAAAATTTTAAAAATAAATAAAAATAAATATTATAAAATGGATTTTAAATGAAGCAAATTTTTGATTGGCACACTAAAAATTAATTTAATTACCTTAATACCTGTTAGGAGAATGACAAGTGTCACAGTTTTAGGAAATTTTTCCTTTGCAAACAAGTCCCTAGAGTGGTGACTATAAATGGTCAAGGACTTGTTGAAAATTAAAAAGATTTGGTTTCATGAAATTTTGCCCATTTCTTCTCTAGCAAAACCATCCCTCTCTAGGCCTCTCTTTCTCAAGATTTTGATGAAATTCAAGCCTCCAAAGCATGCAAAGAAACAAGAGCAAGTGTCTTAAGGAGGTTAAGGGGTTTTAAGGTAAAAATTCCAACCTTTTCCTTAAGGATTTTAATGGTTTTCTTCCAAGTTATGGATGTGTTTTTGAGAGAGTTTTTGCTATGATTATGTTAAGGAATTTAAGCCAAGAACAAGCACCAAAGAGGAGGTGTAAAAGCTTGAGGAATACCTTGGTAAAATTCTAAACTCAAGCTTTGAAAGTTTATGTCTTATTATGTTGACCAAGTGTTAATGTATGTTTTGAGCAATGACATGTAAGATGGACGTTATGGCATGATTATTTCATGTTTTATATTGATGGTGATAATTATAGAAACAAAGAAAGTAGGGGTTTTGTATTTAAAAGTGGAAAATTGTTAAAACTTTGTATTTGATATAAAGTTTAACTAGTTTCAAAGGAATGGGGTTTTGAGGGCCTTAGAGGCCAAATTATGTTCTAAGTAAGGAATGGAATCTACCAAAATAGAGAGGGAAACAACTATTGTGAATAAAGTTTTGTAAAATTCTAAAAGTACTAAATTGCAAAGTTTTGTAAAAGTTCGACAAACTTAAGAATCAGCCAAAAAGTTCACTGTAATGTTAGAATTTAAGGAAAGTTAAAACATGAAAGTTGTAGAACTAATCAAAACCGTTAAGACAACATGAATAATTTGTTAAAATTCTGCTCGATTGAGGAGTTATGAATTTTACAAAATTTTAAGCACAAAATTTCAAGAAATGAAAATGTTATGCAATATTTTGAATTTGACTATGAAACCTTGAAAAGTTTTATTTGTTATGAAAAACTGAACGTTTTAGTATAAAGTGGTAGTTTTTGGTCCCGGGGGCAAAAATGTAAAGATTTTTATGTTTCAGGCCAAAACTGTAGAATCGTGTGAAAACTAGGTTTTCACTAAGAAACGTTAGGTTCCTACACTACTGTAGGCAGTGAGTAATTATAGATGCTATGTTTTAAAGGATTTAAAGTTTAGTCAAGGAATGAATGAATGAAATGAACGTTAAGGGCAAAAATGTAAAGATTTTCACATTACGGGTCAAAACTGTAAAATTTTGACAAAATAGATTTTAAACTATTGTTTGGATTTCTATAAAATTATGAGAAGTAAAGAAATGTATGATATTTTAAAAACAAGTTCCGAAAGTTTTCTATGACCCGTCAAGAGCAAAATGGTTATTTTATGAAAAAGGCCAAAACGGACCCGAAACGTTCGATGTTGGAAAATGCCCCTTAGCAGGAACTTTTCCATAACATGTAAGAAATGAGTGGGAAAATTTAAGCAAAAAGTTTAACAAGTTACAAACTTTACGAAAAACCCGTTAAGGGTAAAATCGTCATTTTTTATGAAACGGTTAAAACAGAGTTGAACACTCCGAATTAACAAAAGACAAAAAATGTTCCCTAATATGTTAAGTAATGAAACCGATACATAAGATGAAAAATTTAATAAGAGATGTTTAAGTAAAAAAAAGGTCACCTGGTGGATACAAAGTTAAGTAAAGAAAAAGGTAACCCAATGGGTTACAGAGTTAAGTAAAAAGAATGATAACCCAATGGGTTATGGTGTTAAGTAAAGGGAAAGGTAAACTCAGTGGGTTACAAAGCTAAGTAAAAAAAAAAAAAGTAAACCGATAGTATACAAGTTATGTAAAAAGGAATGAACGATTAATGATTAAGTTATGTTATCAATCGAGTAGATTAGTAATATGAAAAGCTAGCTAATAAGTCGGGTATCATTTGATCAGAACACAGAAGTTGACTGGTGAAAGGAAAAGCAATGAGACAGAAACGTTAAAGCTATAGATAAGTAAGTTCAAACCTTACCTACGGCATGAACTAAATGATTTTCAAATGCTTATATATATGTTGCAAATATGTTTGCAATTGTTATGCAAGTTGTTTTTAAAGTATATTTGCATTTTTTTATGCAAAAAGTTTTAAAGTTTAAATCAAGATTTGTAAGGTTAAGCAAAAAGTTAAGCATAAGAAATGAGTGGGAAAAGTTAAGCAAAAAGTTTAACAAGTTACAAACTTTACGAAAAACCCGTTAAGGGTAAAATCGTCATTTTTTATGAAACGGTTAAAACAGAGTTGAACACTCCAAATTAACAAAAGACAAAAAATGTTCCCTAATATGTTAAGTAATGAAACCAATACATAAGATGAAAAATTTAATAAGAGATGTTTAAGTAAAAAAAAGGTCACCTGGTGGATACAAAGTTAAGTAAAGAAAAAGGTAACCCAATGGGTTACAGAGTTAAGTAAAAAGAATGATAACCCAATGGGTTATGGTGTTAAGTAAAGGGAAAGGTAAACTCAGTGGGTTACAAAGCTAAGTAAAAAAAAAAAAAAGTAAACCGATAGTATACAAGTTATGTAAAAAGGAATGAACGATTAATGATTAAGTTATGTTATGTTATCAATCGAGTAGATTGGTAATATGAAAAGTTAGCTAATAAGTCGGGTATCATTTGATCAGAACACAAAAGTTGACTGGTGAAAGGAAAAGCAATGAGACAGAAACGTTAAAGCTATAGATAGGTAAGTTCAAACCTTACTTACGGCATGAACTAAATGATTTTCAAATGCTTATATATATGTTGCAAATATGTTTGCAATTGTTATGCAAGTTGTTTTTAAAGTATATTTTCATTTTTTTATGCAAAAAGTTTTAAAGTTTAAATCAAGATTTGTAATGTACTTGCAACTATTATGTTTAAAGCATGATTGTATTTAATATGCATAAAGTTTAAAGTTCAAAATAAGATTTGCAATGAATTTACAATTCTTATGTTTAAAGTATATTTGCATTTGATATGCATAACGTTTTTAAAAGTTCAAGTTATGATTTTCAATATATTTGAAGTAGGTTTGCATGTGTTATGCAGTATGATTTAAAGTTTAAGTCATGTTATGCAACATGTTTGCATTTGCCATGTTAAATGTTTAAATGCTAAGTTATAATACTAAAATGTATAAGCATTTGTTATGCTCATCAAGTTACTAAGAAGGTAAAGCAAAGATAATAAGTAAGTATCGTACCAGCCTTCTCGTTGTGAGATACTCAAAGTAAAGTTAAAGTTATGATTTTAGTATTCGATGGTCTCAAGACTTCCACAAGGGAAGCATCATGTTTATGATCTCATAATTAATGATGTTGGTACGTACACTTAAGTCTATAGTTCAAGAAAGTTAAGAATGATAATAATAAAAAGCTCATAAATGAAAGTTCATAATTGAGCATAAATGGAATCATGCATTATGAATTTGCTTGTATTCCTTATTATGAAGTGATTATGTGAAATGATTATGAAAAATATTCTGAGAATGTTTTACGATAAATGTGTATTAAAAATATTTTTATGTTTGCAAAAAAAGATTTATGAAGGACGTTTTAAGGAAAAACGTTTAAGAAATGTTTTATGAAAAACGTTTTAAGAGAAAGGTTTTTATGTGAAAAGCTTATAAAGCAAGTTAAAATGATTTGTGAGATTATGTTTGAACTTTCTGAACGAAAGTTCATTAAAGTTCTTTCATGTTGTAGGTAGTCTTATAGGTGACCAGTAGGACCTGTTTGAAGAGCTCAGTGTTGCGGAGGATGGATGCGAAAATTTAGGTATAAATACCACTACAGTATGTTTTCGATGTCCAATGAAAATGTTTTCCACTATTTGATATAGTGTTTTCAAAGTTTTAAGAAAATCAATGTTTTTAAAGTTTTAAGATATATTTTACGAAATGTTTTATATAATTATAAAGTTAAGTTTTAAGCTATGATTTAGTTAATGTTTCTTATTAAGTTTTAAGAAATGATTTGAAATGGTTTTAAAGTCAAATATTGAGTGATGTCTTAACTTAAGTTGTAACAGAAGATGCAACAACGTTTAAGTATGTTTCAAAGTATGTTAAAAAGGAAAGGAAAAAATTATTCTGTATTTTTCTTACTAAGTAGGTAAGATTAAAGTTAATGAAATGATGTTTATAAAAGTTAAGTGACGGTCTGAAAAAGAGGAGCGTCACATTCACAAGATCATTTTGGAACTTTCTTTGTCCCTTAAGTGAATTGTTAAACGCTAACATCAAAAGATTTACTCTTTAAAAAAAAAAAAAAAAACTTAAAGTGGAGAATTCGAATGTTACACTTTGTGATCGATAGCAAGTTTAAACTGTTAGTTTGAATTAGAAATACTATAATAATTTAAATTTTTTTAAAAAAACACTATAACAAAACTGATTCGAATTAAAATTTTTCCCCTTTGGACTAAGTTACCTAAGCTCTAACAATATTAATATATTAGTATGACAAACGTACTAGTCACTGAGAACCCTTAAAAAATAAAATAATAATAATTAAAAAAAAAAACATTTCATAGAGAACTTTACGTGGGTGGCGCAACTGAGCCGAAGCATATTGAGCTGGCCTACCAGCCCGTGGGTCCAACAAACAGCCCATAATGATGAATTGAAAGTTGGAAACGGGAAAGTGTGAAACAGAATCGTGAGCAGTAGTGATCGGCAGGAAGAAAAAATAAAAATAAAATAAAAAAGGGACCTTATGAACCATTTTAACAGAATAAACTGTGTCCTGCCTTTCGTTTTTGCCTCTTTTTGGGATTTACGAATTCTGAGTGATGTTTAATTTGAGTTCAGTTAGACTTCGGACACTAATGTGAATAAATTAATGAATGTAACAAACACGACAAACAATTTTGTTTCTAAAGGTAAAAGCAGATCGATCAATTTTAAAGTTTACAATAAGAACTCTATTTCATTTTAGCAAAAAAACACGGGGAGGTAGTTTGTTTGTCTGTTGACAGAAGTTTATATTGCTTATTCAAATAATAACAATAGAAATTTAAGCTTCAACAGTAATGCTTCCAAAAGGGTATATAACTAAACTAAAATAGTACTTCAAACGAAAGAGGGGCATGGAGATTTATGTTTTTTTAAAAAATATTATGAGACTAATGTCCTCATATCTCTTAACTTAAGAAGAACAAATGACACAACTAAATAAGTGAAGCGAAGAGGTGCAAATTCTCCAATCTTTTCCTTTTGCAAAAAAATAATCAAATGTTTGGCTTTTGAGGTCAATTACTTCAAACTCAACGCATTAGGTCTTGAGGCCCAAACCTTGTTCTTAGGAAATCTTAAGGCCCATCATGCTTGTATTTCTAAAATATGGCTAAGGCAAAAAAAAGCAAGGCCTATCCAAAGAAATAGCGTAAACGATAAATAGAAGTTTAATTTTCCATTTCCTGTTCCCTCATCTTGATCAAAATAAATTGACTTCTTGAGAGAATGCCATAAATCCATGTCATTGACTTATTCTGCCCATGATCTTTTTTAGAGAACGCTATTTCGCCATTTTAGGATACAAATTATACCCCCAATAGTATCATACTAGCTGTTACGAAAATAGTGCAATAAAAACAAAAAATAAAAACACATAGAGATTTACGTGGCAACCCAAGACAGGAAAAAATATGGGTAGAAGAAAAGAAAATCACTAAACTCGAAAAAGATTACAAGATAGAGGCGATTAGGGAGGTTAAAAGTCGATAATACTAAACTCTAACATAATACATTATATATATAAGCATAAATAAAACCTATGGCTCAAAACATAAACTAAACAACCTAAAATACAAAGATCTATACTTGGCCCAATCCCTCCGTTACCACTATGGATCTCATAAAAAATGTCACATTTGTTCTTTCACCACAATTGTCGCACCACGAGCTTTTCAGGTTGGGCCAAAATTAAATTTGGGTCACCATACTCTAACATTAGCAATGGCTTTGTGACTACGTGCATTCTACCATGATACTTAGACGAATCCAACGATGAAAGTTAAAATTCTAGAAATGGTCGTTATCTAGTATCCTACCATAATACTTAAGAGGTGTCCCATTGTAATACTAACTTACGGCAACCGTCAACTGTTGTCATCTTTCCATGATACGTCCAGGTATCTCTAAGTGAATTTAAAAATTTTGACAATTGGGAATAGTCAGGTGGAGATTATCGTTTCTCATTATGATCATACTTTACAAGAGAAGTCTGGAGACCTTTGTTATCTTAATGAGATACTTTAGCGATAGTAGTCACTCGCTATGCTATTGTTTGTTTTTTCACACAAGTATAAAAAAACTGTGTAAATAATTATTTTTTACTATAGTGATCCAAAAAATACACAAAAAAAAAATCCAAAATGACCACCAGTGGCATAGAGATCCGGCCTTGATGCCAACAAAGGAGCTACTAGGGTTCCATCTCCTTCGCTTTCCCATCCTAGTTTTTGTCACCAAATTGTATCACATTTTGTCATTCCAGTTCTCTCCCAAACATGCACAAAAACTTCTAAAAACACCAATCACTGTGTCCAAATCTCTTTCTCCAACCCTACCTTTTGTTTTGGAAGAGTATGTCAAAGGAGACAAGTGATGGATCATGGAGGATAGCCTTGACAATGGAAAAGTTCAGAAGTTGCAGATGACAAAAATTCCATACCATCAAATTTTGCAAGGGCAACAATGTCAACGAATCAATGTTATTAGCGAGCTATGGCAAGGTCAAAACATCATGGGGAAAGAGAGAAAGAAAAAGAACAATAGAACTATAATACCATTTGAAATTGTAGAATAATTGAGGATAAAATTTACTTTAATTTTTAGAGTTTGAAATATGTTTGTAAGATGTTATGGTGGGCGGAATAAGTTGATCCCTTCTTGATCATGGCACGCTCTGTTTGGTATGAGGGATAGATAATAGAAAAGATGGGGAGGGTTGAAAATATAGATAATATGCATGATGTAGATGATTATAGTAATCCTTTATGTTGTTTAGTAAGAAAGAATTATAGTTGAAACGGTAGATGATAGATACATATTTAATTTCTAATTTCATATTATACAAACAGTTAATAACTTATTTATTTGAAGGATAAAAAAGTCTTTTTAATTTAAATTTAGGTGATTGGTTAATCTCTATTAATGGAATGATACAAATTGGCAGACCCAAAAGAAGAGATTCTCCTTCCATGTCTCCTCTCTCTTCTCTACTCCCTCTAACCAAACAAAAGATTCTTCCTCTCTCCCAGCCACCACTCTTCCTCCCTTCATCTCTCCCTCCTATCAAACAATATAAATGTCTCAATAAAAGAATTGCATCTATTGTAATTTTCTTTTTCCTGTTGAGATGATTTAATATTCAGACAAGAATTAATAAATCTATAAGTACTCAAGTACAATATATAATTGGGAAGTTTTCTTAGTACTGTTTTTATTTCTGAAGTTTAATTAGACCTAGAGGTGAAATCACACAAAGACACGCAACCAATAAGCTAGAAGGAAAGAACTTCACTCTTATAACCTTTGTTGTGTTCGAAAGCTAAGACCTTATGCAGTTCAAATTTTGCAATTCTTCAACGTTAGAATTATATAGTGACACAAAGATTTGTTAAAGTTCACCATAACCTTAAAAAAATAAATTTCTAAATTTTGACGAAGAAAACCTATTCAATAGTCATCCAACTATGAAATCTGACGTCAACATATTTCTTGGCCGTAATCCACTCACTTATTATTATTATTATTATTATTATTATTATTATAAAGGGGTAGTGCTCCTTTAATTTGCGTTATTATTAAAACAACATGAAAACTATTATTGGACTCAAGATATTAATAACAAGACGTAGGCTATTTTTTTCGCCGAATTGTGACTTAAAAAAGTTTGCACTTGTCTGATGGGCCCTTTTTTCCATTTTTGATACAAACATGAGAGTCACGTTTCTCAACTTTTTTTATTATTTCTTTTTTATTTTTGGTTCTCTCTTATTGGGTAGGTTAGGACTTAGGAATGGGGCATATTATAAAGCTAACCAAAATTTGCTTTCAAGGGGCTTTTTTATTTCTCATACGATTGAATAATTGTTTTCTTTCGTTTAAACTTATTTCAAGCGCTTAAATTGAATACACAATATTGATTATGAACTATATAGATAGTCCAAGAAATAAAGGATTGGTAATATCTGATAAATGAACTTGTTGCCTAAGAGCATAAGGTATAGTGGCACAGGAGGTATAGCTAGGGTGGGGATATAAGGAGGTCGCAGTGAATCCGTCTCGTAATAAAGTTACGGGGCATCAATGGTGTCTCTCATTATATTAGTTGACAGCTAACATAGTTGTTGTTGGTGACTTTTGAGTTGAATTATGAAATACCCATAATTAATATTTTTTCTTTCTCTTTGAGTGCCACATTACATGAACTCGTCTGAAACAAATTAAGTAAATGAATTTACAAGCATTTAAATTTAGAAAAACTATATCACATAAAGCTATATCTTTTGCCCTTTGAATAATTTACTATTTATTTCGTACAATGTACAAGGCTTATAAAATCTATATGCTTGCGCAACTAGCTTGAGTAGCTCATATATATATATATATATATATATTTTAAACTTTCGCTCTCTGAAATTCAAGCCTCATTATACTATTACACGCATTCAAATAATCTTACAAATCTTACACAAAACGCCGTCGTAAAAATGTTGCTTCGAAAAAGAGAGTTTTTTTTTTTTAAAAAAAAACAGAAAGAGAACTGGCATATATTCAAATTAGTGGCACGTTAGTTTAATTTTGTGCGTGTGACATTATTTGGAATTGTATGGAAAACATTGGGAATTGTACAGATGACGACGATAGACAAAATGTACGCGCTAATTTTCCCCAAAAAGCAAATTGCTCAAAAAAAGAAAAAAGAAAGAATTGTAAAACTCACCAAATTAAGGCCGTACATTACTGCAGGCAACACGTTGTACGATGGATGCAAGTAGCGGAAAATCATGCCGAGCATGGGCCCCACTCTTCTCCTATCGAATCTGAGCAGTTTGATTCTGTCCACCCAAGTGGGTTTTAGCTGGCACCAACTACGTGGCAGTTTCTGATTGTCGGCACATTTGAAATTTGTTGTATTAACTGCCATGTCATCCCACAAATCAATAAAACTTACAAAATTGGGCCACGGCCTGTCGGGTCGGTCAGGCATCAGCGCTCCTCGTGCGCCGAGGTTCTAGGTCCTAGACCCCCACCCAGTTTTTGGGCCCAACTTCGAGTATTATATCGCTTTTTTTAAAAAATAAGAAATAATAAGACTAGAATTCCCACCCTTTGTCGCAGCTACACGACCGTTAAGGAAACGGACATTTGATTTTAGCTTCCCAAACAAGTATTCCCAAATTGCAAGAGAGAAAAATATCATGTGTACTTCTGTTGCTTTTATTACTCGATACATTTACAGTAATAATTTCCTCCACACAAACAAACGGCCCGAAACGATTTGAATAATTTCCTCTACATAAAAGGAAAGTTAAAAAAAAAAAAAGAAACACATTTTTTTTTTTTTTTTTGCGAAAAAGTTCTGAATGAATTCGGTAGTGATGCTCGATTTAGAAATTTTATTTTTAATAGATGTTTTACTCTAAGCATATATGTAACAGAAATTTATAAGAGAATCGTGTCCCTCTTAGTTTTAAGGCGTTTTCTTTAATTCTTCTAATAACTGTGGAGACGACAAACCATTTTACATATGTTAAAAAAAAATTAGACAACTGAATTCGCAAGTATGGAATTCTTTGTGAAGAATAATAATCGATAATAAAATAATAAGGCTCTACAACATTATGACAATAAAGATATGAGAATTTTAACGGATCTCTAAGTCTGCAGCAAGCATGATATTTTTCTATCTTCCCCTCTCTTTTTCCGTTTTAATTAGGACGAGTTAGAAACGAAGAACCTTCGAAAAACTCTTGTTTAATCTCTTTTTCCTAATTAAAAAAAAGTGATATGATTGGATCCTGTGTGTGATAGGAACCTTCATTGCAGTGAAGTAGTTTTCTTCACAAGGAGTATTTGCTGCTGCTTGGCACATGCAATTGAATAAAATATATTTGCACACACTAGTTTGTTTCACTAGCGACTAACAATAATAACCCTAGGGAAACAGCAACGACAATATTAATATTAAAGGACATATGAATCTTTGGTCTCACGTTATTGCACTATTTTGCAGTTTAGTTATAATAATTACCTCATTGTCCATTGCACTTTCGTCAAGTATGCAATATAAATGGTTAAAATGTTAGGATTTCATAAAATAAAACTTAAAAAAAATTTAAAGGTAAAGAGTGCCTAAGAGCTAAGGTTTTGTTATTGAATTTAAAATAGAGACTGTGGAGCTAAGGAAACATCGTTGATTCTTCTAAAGCATGTGACTTTCGGCTAACATATGCTATAAATTAACAAACTAACATTTGATTTTTATATATTAAGAAAAAAAATTAATACAGATGTTGTACAAATATTGATCCGCAGATGTGAGGCACTTAAAGGTACCCTTGAGTGGGAAAGGGAAGGGCTGCCATGATTGTTCCCCCACAAAAGGAGGACGCACAGATGATGGCAATGTTATCTACGTCTTGTCCACCCTTTAGGACCATTCAATGACTGTGGTAGACTAAGGGTATATATGATAGCAAATCTGAATAAGATTTGCCATGGAGTTGAGTTTTGCATTTTTTTTAAAAGTCTTTTTCATATATATATATATATATATATATTTTTTTTTTTTTTGTTTCATGTATTTTTTAAACTCAATAAATTTAAATTTGAGTATTAATAATTCTTCGGATACGTGCTTGTTTCCTCCAAAATCTGAATCATTTGAGTATCAAGAATCTAAATTTTCAAAGTTCTCATCCCCTTAAACTTTTGATACTCGAATATCTTTACTATAGTAAAAACTAAAATTCTCGTTCTTAAATATGAGGAAAAAAATCATAACTTCTTTATTTGATATCCAATTGAGATTGTTCTTTTTTTACTATGTTGCTAATAAAGAGAGGAATAAATCAATATCCATATTGCATATTTTTTAAGATCATTAACATTAAGATTTTATTAGATTTATTAATAAATCAAAAATTATCTTCACTATCTCTCCAAACACAAATTTAAATTTTATTCCATACTCAGATTAAAACTTAAATGCATATCCAAATATCAATTCGAATAACAATTCAAATCACTAACTCAAACCCTAATTTAAATCACATTAACTCAAATTAAATCACTAATTCAAAAAGTAATAATAATTCTATTTTTGATTTATTATTTTTTGAATAACAAGGTTTGAATATCATAGGTTACATAAGAATACTCTTTTTTGCCGGACAAGAAATTGGTCCTTTATAAATATACACACACACATATATATATATATATATATATATATATTTAGGGTTAAATGTGAAGGATTCCTATCTATGTAGTCTTTTCGTGAGCATGATTGCTAGCTTGTGGTAAAATTGGTAATGTATGGGGAAACAATTTTTTTGGTTGTTGTTGCTGCTTTTTTCTCCCCCAAATTCTTCTCAATTGTTTCTTAATTATATCTCAATGGCTAACTATATAATTTAATTGCTCTTATGTCAAAAAGTAATAATAATTTCGTGTTCTTCAAAATGGTGTTAAAAATGGAAAAATTACAAAGACATGGCTTGGAAAATAATTAAATGGTGTGTTCAGATAAAAATTAGGATCGGAATTTGAAGTAAATAGCATGTTCATAAGATTAATTTTAAGTAAATAGCAAGTTTTGCAATAATAAATAACAAATTTATTAAATAAATTAAACTTATTTACTATAGATAAAAATAATTTACCAAGAAAATTTTCTATTTGCTGTTATTTACCCCATTGAGCATAAAAATACTATTTACTTAAATTTCCCTAATAAAAAATTAAATACATAACTAATAAAATTAATTTATACACTATTTTTTGGAATGAAAATAGGACGAATTTGAAAAGTAATATGTATTTTATTTCTAGTACAGAATTTGTTTCTAAATATTTGTCTAGAAATTTATTGTTTCTAAATATTTTTTTCATTTCTAGTGCCTTGGTTTTTATAATTTAGGAAATTAATAAGGTGTTTGAGTAATGTGGTAGGTTTCAACCAATTTTTGGTTTAAAAGACATTATAATATATGATGATTTTATACTATAGCTTATTTTTTCTTGATATTGTAACATATAGGAGCTCTTTATTGTAGCAACAAAAAATTTTTGTTGAAATTGAGATTGCTAAATATACTACAAATGATGTAAATTTTACCAAGAAACGTAAAGAAAATGTTTAAATTAACGAAACATGGGCAACAAGGGGGTGAACATGAACTTTCTTGTTATATTGATAACGGCGAGGGGGGTAGGGGTTAGGATCTCACGTGAGATGCACTCGTGCGGTGGCTGATTCACGTGAGGAGTACGGGTCAAGGACAGAGTTCAGTGGACGGTTGGTGCGCGTGGCACGTGAGAGTGCGTGTATTATGTAACTGGGAGAGTTCCATACAGCTGTTTCCCGCGTAAAGATTTGCTTATCGAAGACTTAGGTATCTGGGTCCCACCCTCAGTCTGATTCCTTTCTTCTGCTTTTTGTGTTTTTGTTGCTTTCCGACCTTTTTTATTTTTCTTTGCCGTTTTTTCTGTTTTAACAATTTCAAAACGCATTGGCCGTGCCCATGCGAGCGTGTTCCCCACCCTCCCAATTCATATGTTGCCTTGCGCCTAAAACTGGCGTATTTTTTCTGATGGTATTTAAAAATTCGATTGGCCCACATATTTTGAATTGGCGTTGATTTGAACAATAGTTTTAAAATTAACATTTAAAAGTAAAAAAATTTGAACAAAATTAAAACATTACAACACAAAAAACTCTACCATTTGTTTAGAACATATGTTTTAACTTATCAATTATAACGGTGGACAATATAAAGCTCTCGACAATTATAGTAAAAAAACAAAAAATATCTACAATATAAAGTTTTCACATGCTACAATTTTTAAATTTAAAACGTATGTTTCAACTGATTCTCTAAATAGTCTATTAATATTTGGACTTTGTATAACAGCTAGGTTTAGAACCATGTGAATTTTAAGATGTAATGTTCTCCAAAATTGGTTTGGTATAAGTTTAAACATTACATCAAAGATCAAAACTATTTCAACAACTAAACATTCAAACGTCAATTTAAAACAGTGTTATTGGATCAAATCGCATGAACCCTGATACCGAACACACACTGTTTTTCCTCTTGCCCTTGTGATTTGTATTCCACTGTGGGCTATGATGGGGAAAGGACGACCCTGTTTGTTTCTACGTGGCTCTCTTATAATATAGGTTGTTTCTGCTGGCATTCTCCTAGAACAGGACTAATTTGGAGACGAGAGCGTCCACAAAGTGCGTGTGGTCTAAAAAGGGCCACCAGTGCCTTCATTGTTATTCTTCTTCCAAGTTAAGTATTTCGTAATTGGCTCTTTTATTGAGGCGAAAAAAAAGTATGCGGCAAAATAATTTGGTTTGTAAAGGAAAGAATTGCAACTTTATCACATTAATAACAATGATTATTAGGAGAGCTTTTGAGCGTTCACAATTGTTTTTCCAAAGTTTTATATAATTTTGCCTCCTTTTTTTTCCCGACAGTCGTAACACAATTTCCTTAAGGATATGCCGTTTGTTCTCAATGCTAAATTGGTAATTACACCCTTAAAAAATAAATTGGTAATTACATTTGGTTTAAATGAAAATTAAAAAGGTTATATTTTGTCTTCTTTTTTTTTTTTTTTGCTGATTGTTTAATTGTTGCTTTAATGGAATTTATTCTCGCGGAAAGATAAAAACGTGAACACACACACATGAATAAATAAATAAATAAATAAATAAATCATTCAAAACGTAAATTAAACGCATATTTCACTTATGCGATTGGTAACAAAAAGTAAGCTCAATCAATGCTAGCAGGTATGAGCAAAAGACAACATATTGCGTGGTTTAAGATTATGCGATAAACATGTTTGATCCGTATCCATACTAGTGATGTTATTGATAAGCATTGGGATACACCCGTGGACATATATTCCAACGGTTCTTTGATAGTCAAGGTCAACCATTATTAAGAGATAGTAGAGTATTAATAAGAGAGTAAATCGTAAGAAATAGGGATATGCAATCAATTCTTTTATTTTTAGACAGGGTTGTTTAGAATAATCTCTTGATACCATCTTAACTGATACAAATCACCAATTAGTTAGATAGATGATAGATGATATTTTCCAACATTCCTTCGAGAACATTCTCATGTTTCGCGTTTTTTAAATGAGTTACTCAATGTTAGGTCAAGGTTAAACCCCGAAACTTTAATTTTATCGAGGTTGAGCTTGAAATTAAAACTTCATTTGAGATCAGTATTTGAATTGATGATTAAACAAGAAGTTGAGCATCAAACTTTTCGATCTCTATCTCTTGATTGGTTTTATGTTAACTATTAAACATGTTGCGATGACGCTATTTCAACGGTGTATCTAAATTCAATTTTTAATTTTATTTTATAGTGGATTTTTGTAATTTGATCTTAAATAATTTGATCTTTTATTTTCAAGAACAGGTGACTTGCTTTTAATATCTACGGAGAAAAATCCCACAACAAGATAACTGCTCAACTTTTATTTATTATATTATAATAATGTAACGGTTCTTTATAATAATATAACCCAATGTGAAGCCTCGACTCCACAATAAACGTAACAGGCTAAGAGCACAATTAATATCGGAAATATCGGAATCTGCACAAAATAAAATCAAATGTGCAAACATAAAAACCGTTTCCTGTGCAAACTCTCCCAATTCAATATCAACAAAAGTAGTGCATATTAAATACAACATTATAGCAAAAATAGAAAATAAAAAAAAATCAAGATACAATAATTGAAGCCAACAGTAGAGAGAATGGCATGATATAGAACGATAGAGGGAGGGGAAGGTGTGAAGGTAGGTCTAGTCTAACTATAAAGACGGTGGAGTCGGTTTTGGCAGTTTCAGAGAAAAGGAGCGTGACCGACACGTGGAGGTTGAGAGTAGGCCGTTAAGTACTGGCACCCGAGTGGCGGGTGGGGCCGGGCTTTTACAGCCTGTACTGACAGAATTCCAGTGCCGTTCGTCCCCCGATTCTGCCACTCTTTTTTGTCGTTTTCGGCCCAGCTCAGCAGTTCCGTGCGTCCTTTTCCCACTACCAAAATATTAAAAATATCCTCCCCACTCAATTGCCATCCAGCCTGGCTTTTGGTCAAAGTCGTCCGCTCCTATCCACTCTTTCCTTCCCTTTCCTTTACCCAAACCAACCGTACCTTCCTTTTTTTACGTTTTTTTTTTTTCTTTTTGAAAAAAAAAAAGTTCTTTTTCTTTTTTGGGTAGTTTCAAATTCGTTTAGCTTAGTCCATATGCCATAACAAACGCCACGTTTGGTTTGAATTCAAGCTTCCCCTCTCACCAATGTGCTTTTTTAACTTCTAAAACGGCTTGTTAATTAATCCGTTATTAAAGTTTGCTACTTTTTTGAGCCGCCTACAAAGCTTTCCGATTACGAAAAAAAATGAAATATGAAACCTGAAAAATAATTTGCTTCTTCCTTTTAAAAAAATAATTTGCTTCTTCAAATAACAATGCTGTGCAGCACCGGGAAAGCTTTTTTTAATAATTATTTATTTATTTATTTTTCTTTTTTCTTTTTTTATGGTAAGTTGAATCATACATCAACAACCACTAATAAAGTATTTGATAGATATAGTTAGATCAATTTTGAGGTTTAAAATATTATAATATGTGAGAATTTTATATTAATTAATAATTTACAAAATTAGTTTTATCCACACTTACTAAATACCTGTAAATTTGGATGAATTTGGGTACGTCCGATTGGGTAGGAAAGGCCCCGCTTGATGATGACCGCGCACAGTTGGAACGGTGAACTAATCCTTATTCATTTATTCATAAAATAATATTTTACCATTTTCAAAGGTAAAATTGGCTATGGGAGAGGGAGTGATGGCTTATTTATTTTATTTTATTTAATATTTAGTAGTAAAATAAACATTATATTGAGAAATTGCATCAAACAAAACAATTTTAATTGTTAACATGGCAAATGACATACTTTAAAAGTATTAAAGTAAAGAGTATTTTTAAAATTTTATATAAACACTTAAATTTTTAATTTAACTTTCTCCTGTTTCTTCTTTTTTATTTTCTTTTTTTGTAGTTTTTATTTTTTGTTATCTCAATATTATTTGGTATTTTTTATGCCCTATTATATATAAAAATAAATTTTATTTTAATTTATATAGATTATTTATTAAACATTATTACATTTTAATTTAATTATTTTTATTGCAGTAACTAATTCCCACGTCCCCCTGAATAACAATATTTACGTGTAAGCTAGAAGAGAAGGTGCCAAGCAAAAGCAACGGGTGTCAGTTTGACAGCTGTATCGCTAGTAACTGCCTTGCCCAGAAGAATTCACCTTGTTTCAACGGCAATGACCGGTCACCCCAACCGGCTTAACCGGTAACCCCTTCTCTTTCCCCATATTTATACCTTCCTCCACTCCTGTAACATCTCCTCTTTCTCAGATGAAGGTGAGGCTCCGCCTCCACCACCTCTTCTACTAGTATAAACCCCTTTTCCTGTACAAAAAACATTTCCAAAACCACACTAAAATTACTCTTTTTTATTATCTTTTGTTTTTTATTCTGTCTTCTTCTTTTGGGAATTATAGTTTTGTTTTTGGAGATGGATTCGAATTCGGCGAAGAAAAACTTGGATCGGATAAAGGGTCCGTGGAGCCCAGAAGAGGACGAGGCGTTACGGAGGCTGGTCCAGAACTACGGCCCAAGGAACTGGTCTCTGATCAGCAAGTCGATTCCGGGCCGGTCCGGCAAGTCCTGCCGTCTGCGGTGGTGCAACCAGCTCTCGCCGGAGGTTGAGCACCGCCCTTTCACCCCCGAAGAGGACGACACCATCATCAGGGCCCACGCGACCCTTGGCAACAAGTGGGCCACGATTGCTCGCCTCCTCAACGGCCGGACCGACAACGCCATCAAGAACCACTGGAACTCCACGCTCAAGAGGAAATGCTCGTCGCTCTCGGAGGACTTCATCGGCGAGCCTTACGACCGCCCGCCTCTCAAGAGATCCGCCAGCCTCGGTGCCGGTAACCCCGGTAGCCCGTCCGGATCCGACTTGAGCGATTCGAGCTTGCCCGGCGCCATCCCCCTCTCGCAAGTGTTCAGACCGGTTCCGCGAATCGGACCGGTCTCTCCAACGACTCAACAGCAGGTCGACACTTCGTCTTCCGCCGCCCTGGCCGATCCACCGACATCGCTCAGTCTGTCTCTTCCGTCATCGGACTCCTCGGAAGTATCTAATCGCAATCGGAATATTGCGGTTCCACAGGCTGTGGGCGTACCGGTGCCGGCGATGCCGGAGGCGTTGATGTTGAGAGCAGAAGCGGGTTTTGTGGGGAGTCAGGGGAATCAGAGCGGTCAGTTTGGGTATGAGAAGCCGTTCTTCAGTGCAGAGTTTCTGGCTGTGATGCAAGAGATGATCAGAAAGGAAGTGAGGAACTACATGTCTGGGATTGAGCAGAATGGTCTGTATTTGCACACTGAAGCTGTTAGGAACGCCGTGATTAAGCGCATCGGGGTTAGCAAGATCGAGTAGCATAAACTCAGAAAAAAAAAATAATAGATGCCATTTGATCGCCATGGTCAAATTGCAGAGCAATGAGCCAGGCCAATGCAGGAGCTGATCTTTGTTTCTTAAAAATCTTGTTTTTTTTTTTTCCTTTTTAAATATAAATAGCAATGGAAATAATTTTGGTATTGTACAGAGGGAAAATTGGGAGAGGAGGAAAGGGGAAAAAAAAGAAAAGAAAAGAGAAGAGGGATATTTGGGTGGTGGATTGAAGTCTGAGAAACAATTTCCTTTTCAAATGTTTAGAACAAAATCGCAAAAGAAAAAAAAAAAGGAATTTTACTATTCAAAGCCCAAACGATGTGTTATTTATTAGAAATTATTTTCCTTCAATCAAACATCCCGAGCAAAAACATAAAGGAAAAAAAAAAACAAAAGAAAGAAGAATTTTTTTAAGTCGTTTATTGGGTTTGAAAACCACTACAGGACAAGTCGATGGCCGAAGTTGGTTGCTAATGACGGACAGAAAGGCTGCAGCCGTTTTTGTTCGTATTGGTCTCCGATTGACAGCAATAATTTAGATCTTGTTTCGATGCGTCGCTTATTGGAGAAGCGTTTAAATGAGAGCCGTTGAATTTGTGACGTGATTCAGGAACTAGCACTTAAAAACTTTTCCGTTATTATCTAACGTCTATTGTATTCTTTAAATTCTATGTTTTGATACTAATAATTTCGAGTTGGTTAACTGCTGTTGAATTACATACTTAGATTACGACAATCAAACGAAACAAAATGTAGCTAAAGTTGTATATAATATTTTTATATGGTTTTGGAGAAAGGATTTTATAAATATCTAGTGTGATGATGAAGTTTGTTCATTTGGAAAACTAGAATTAGTGGATTAATGTCGGTAGACGTCACGTCATTACCAAAGCAAAATAATATACTAAACTATTTCGGTTATGTGCTGTCGGTATGGGTTAATCATACACCTAGAATTATTAATGTAAATCAATCAAGTTGCTCTCAAACTTTGCCGAAATTTGGAAAGTTTTAAGTATGCATTTTTTTTGGCTGAATATTATAGAACGTGAAACTGTTATATTAAAAACTATAGAATATAAGAGCTTACACTGTAATAACTAAGAGTGTTGGTTAATTTAATTTTTGTGGTTTTGAATTCTTTTTTTTTTTTTTGGTGAACGTAAAAGAGAGTGTTTTATTTATAAAGATTTTTCTAAAATTCTTTTGAAAGAGTATTTTGATCAAAATTAACCGGAGCATGTTGATGCGGCGGTTAAACCATATTTGAGCTTTGTTATGAGTGGCGATATGATCTGCGACTTGGAGGGTGTCCTCCATGCCATGTTAGTCTTCAATTCGTGGTAACTTTTGAGTGTCTACTGCTCTATTATTGGCTTTGAGGGAAGGTTAGTGTTTTGCTCTCGAATAAGGCTATAAACAGCGCCTGTAAGAAATAATTTATCTTTGAACAATCCATCAATTTTTTTTCCTTAATCTTTAGTGGAGATGGCAATACTTGTAGCTTTATCGCTCACGGGTTTAGTAAAGTTGCCCTTAGTGTCATTTTTTTTAACAATATTGTTATATATTTGAGGACTTTTCAGTTCGTATTGCTTCTCTTGTTTTGGTTGATTATTAATAAAGATTTATGCGCATTCTGTTTCACTTAAAAAAAGGAAAAAAAAAACAAAGCATCGTGGCTTTTCTCGAGAGAATTCAGCTTTACTCAAGAAAGCTCACATGCAATTCTACATGTATGCGTTAAGGGTTAATTTCACTATTGGACCCGAAAATAGTACCAGTTTTTGTTCAGTAATGCTACCCTAACATTTCCAAATGTTTCATTGATAGCCCTTCTTTGCCATTTGCCTTACTCGTGTGAGGTTGTTAGCACAAACAGAGAAGGCAATGCCCAAGTTAAACACATTTATTTGCGCACTCAGTTCCAGGGAAAATCCTTGACCATGTATGCGTCCATTCTGTGATTGGAAAAGCTATACCCACAAACGAAGCACAAAACCACAAATGCAAACTTCAAAGACCGACTCTCTAATTGAATTGGATCTGGATCGGTTTAGACTTTTAATTGGCAAAATTTCGTCAACTGCTTCAATCCGATTCCATTTATAAATATACATCGTAGTTCAGGTAAGTGAGATGCATGTATTTAGTGGTAATTGGATTTTTGTAATTTAAGTTATAAATAAAAGAATTAATGGAAGAGATATTCAAAAGAAAAAGCTTACACAAATAATTGAAGTTATGCATTTTGTTTTATTTTAACTTCAATATTAATATCAACTTTTTAGGTCTAAGTACGTTAAGATTTATTATATATACAGTTTCAATCCTTTAAATAAATAGAGACAATAATAGATAAATAGAGTAAAGAAAAAAAGTAAACATAGGCTATGGTAAAATATTAAAAAAGTAAAAAGGGGAAGTAAAGCACTAAAAAAGAAAGAAAGAGAAAAAAAGAAGAAGCAAAATATCCAAAAACGAAATAGGTAAAAATAGAAAACATTGTTTGAAAGAGATAATGATGGACAATAAAGCTTAAAAAAAAGAAAAAAGTAAAGGACCAAAATGGTAGAGTTAAACAAAAAGAAAGATTCAAGTACAAAACTATGATGTAGTTATGGGCATAATTTAGTTGTAAATTTATACCCGACTCTATTAAATGATAATGAGTTCGAATTCTCTTACCTTTTAGTTCAAAAAAAAAGTATGAGATAATGATAAACAAATGAAGCCTTGATAAAAAAAAAAAAAAAAAAAACAGTGGCTGTTTGGCTGAGTAGTGAGAACTACGATTTCCACCACAAACTCAGTTATGAACAGTGTAAAGGTCTCACGTACTATAGTAACAATAAAAAAATTGCTACAGTGTAAAGCTTTCATGTGCTGCAGTAAAAGTAGTTCTAACCAACGGTTTCACTACCCTTTCAAACACCAATTAAAAAAAATGAAAACAAAGAAAGCCAAAAAGCAAAAAAAAAGCACTAAATAGTGAAAAAAATAAAAATAGAGTACTAAAAATATAAACAAAAAAGGAGGGGGAATTAAAAAAAATAGAAGAAAAGCAAAAAAAAAGGATAAAAAAGTTAAAAGAAAAAGCAAGAAAAGAAAAGAAAGAGAAAAGGTAATAAAGGAAAAAAAGAAAAGAAAAAAAACCCAAAATTGCAAAAATAAAAAATAAAAAACAAAAACCCAAAATGTGTCGTTTTGGGGATGAAACATGAATAAAGCATCAAACTGATGCACTCTTTCGTTGTAGTTTAATGATTTAGAATTTAAAATAGAAGAACAAAAGTAAAAGAGTTAAAAAAAATACAAAGAAGCACAAAAATTAAAAGGGCAAAAGGTAAAGAGAGAAAAAAAAAAAGAAGAAGCAGCAGATGCGTCTGGAACCACAAAGGAGGAACAATGCAAGTTATGCACTCTTTTTATATGGTTAAAAATATATTTGTTATTTCACTTACAAAAAAAAAAATAAAATACATATTTTTTTTTCTTTTTATCCTCGTTGGTGTTAAAAATAGTTCGTATACAAGGCACTAAATCAAATATCAATTTGAAGAAAAATATTCTAAACTTTACCTGCCATTCTCCAAATCGATTTATGCAAGATTCATACAATGTTTTACTTCCATTGTAATTTTAGGTGTTTTTGGTTTACTAATCCATTTTACTAAATTTACAAACTAAATGGTTTCACTTGAGTTAGATTCTTAAATTACAAGTTAAATTATAGAGATATAATTCAGTCAAATCCAAATCCAATAAGATTCGATTGGATTGAATTTTGCACATAATAATTGGATTGGATTTGATCGGATATCATCTTATTGGATTAATTGGATGCTCTTGTCTAATTTGAACCTTGGCAGCGGGCCTTAGATCACATTAAAAGTGAATAAATACTCTTCAAAATTAGTACTCGGGTTAATTAACTCTAAAACTCAACGAAATTCTACTCAAAGCTTTTTTTCCCCCTCCTCGGCTTACTTGAAAAATTAATCTTTCCCCTCAAAAATAAATAAATAAATGAATCTTCGACGCCAAACCTGGCCTTATGTTAAGGTTTTAAGAAGGAAGAAAGACATCTTTTGTAATGTAATGCACGAACTGAACAAGATATCGAAGTGCGCTCCCCCAACCTGGATTATTTTTTGGAATATTGTTTTATTTATGAAATATAGAAATAAGATAATTATAGAATCTGAGAGGCAATCACGAAGGAAAATTAATCCAACAACAATAAAGCGATGCACAAGAAACAAACAAACATGTTACTCGGAAAAAAGAAGAAGAAAAAATTACAATACATGTTTCGATTATTGTTATAAAATTAAAATCTAACACAATATTTAAAATATCTTAAAAATGTCCTTAATGATATAGTAATTATCTTAATGATATTACATATTATACTATATAATTACATATAAATAATTTTAATGATATTATTACGAGACATTTATAAAATTTTGATAAATTAGAGTCATATTTTAATTTAATAAACGTAATTAGATCAATTATCTCGTAAAAAAAAAAGGGTAAAACTTGCAAGGCCTTAAAAGGCCCAACGACTAAAGAGGCTAATGCATACAAGCCCAATTGAATTTTCTAACCATGAAAAACCATTACGTTCTTCGTGTGCTGACAGCTCTGCCCAAACATTAACGAAACTTATTGGGCCTAACTTGGGCAAAATACCACACTTTTTTTTTTGGAAAGGGGAAAGCAGCGAGATGTCAGAATTTTAAATTTTTTTTTTGAAGTAAATATCAAATTTTAAAAATATTTATAGTAAATATGAGATTTATAATATAAACAACTTGTTTACTATGTAAAAAAGAATATTTATATTGTAAACAAGAAAATAAATACATCATTTGTATAATAAATTTATTTATTACACTACATAAATAATAATTATTTACACTATAAACAAAGGGATAGATAAATTATTTATATCATAAATTTGACATTTACTATAAATAGTTTCAAAACTTGAGATTTAGTACAATTAGCTTATTTCCTACGATTTCCCTTTTTTTTCCCTTGCTACTCATTTTTCTTCCATGTTAACATACGTTATTGAAAAGACGATGGACAATACTATACATATCATGTTTGATGTATTAAACAGGAAAAAGATTGGGCAATATTCTCTCCACTTCAAGCAAATAAAAAGGATCCAATATCTATTTTTCTTGTCTACCACCCACACGTCTTTTTTTTTATGTCCTTTCAATAATATTATGCTACATTAATTAGGATATTTTAAGCAACATGACATTTTAATTAATGTAGCATGATACTATAATTGTCATGACATTTTGACTGATGTGGCGTGATTAAAGGGATACAAATTTATAGGGTTTCACATTGAAAAGGGATTCTTGTGGTGGCTTCTGAAGGCATTGCATTGACCGGAGGGAAGTGAAGTGTTATGCTTCGACAATTCACCGCAACAAAAGTTTTCTATTGACGTGAGTAGAGTTTTGAATAGTTTGCATTTGTGGTTTGGTGGTTTGTTTGTAGTGGAACTATATTTAATTTGTTGTTCTAATTTTTCAATCCAATCCAACGGGAAATGGATATCTAACATTATAATATTGATTTGGACTATATCGGTAGTTTTCCAATTACATTAAATATAATTTGCTTATCCCTTATTCAAAGTAGAGATGGTTTGAATGAAAAATCGTGTCCGAATAAATCATAGATATTCCAAGTATAGAAGCTGCCTAGTTTGTTTTAGTTTACGTGAACTTCACGTCCTAAAGGAAAAGAAAGACTCATCATGCTACTAAGAAGTCAATGTCTTATTCACTAGCCAATTTTCTTTGCCGTGATTTTCCCGACTCTCAGTTTCCTTAGGTATGGCCATGTGGGCGTCGTACGTGATCTTAATTGGTACCCAACTATGATAACCGATCATGTCACTGTCTACAACTCCGGCACAGGCGAAGAGACGTTACTATATCTTCACAAATTTGGTAGCGAAAGATAACAAAAATGCTTTTGTTTCTGTGAGATAATTTTTTCATAAACCAAATAATCACATGTTGATCGGCGACACATATGACGCATGGACGACCAGCTTAAATGCTAATTATTCTCAATTTATCTTTTTTCTTTGTTAGTATGTTTGGTATGTAACTACATACCAACGAAAAAAAAAGATAAATTGTCCGTTTGGGGGTATATTTTACATTGAATTCCGTTGGACTTTTTCAAACACCAGAATACAACATATGAATTTGAGTTGTGTGTAAAGAATTTTCTTCTACGGTGAACTTTTATTAGATTTTTTTTATATCGACGCCTTATTAGACGCCTTTTGTACCTGACCCTTTCTAGACCTGATATCACTTATGCTGTCCACAAGTTAAGTTAGATTCTTGCACAGCCTCGTATTCAGCACCTCTTGAGGTACTTGAAGGCACATCCTGGACAGGGACTCTTTTTCTCAGCTTCCTCTCCCATTCAGCTAAAAGCATTTTCAGATGCTGACTGGGGCTCATATCCAAACTCTAGAAAGTCCACCATGGGGTTTTGTGTCTCAGTGATTCTCTAGTCTTTTGGAAGGCAAAGAAGTAGTCCATGATGTCTCGAACCTCTGCTGAAGTAGAATAATGTGCCTTGGCTGCAGCAACCAGTGAGCATGTTTGGCTGCAATAGCTATTGCAGGATTTTTGTGCTTCTCATTGTTTGCCAGCTCTTCTTTTCTGTGATAAACAGGCAGCCACTCGTATTGCTTCTAACCTCACGTTTCACGAATGCACCAAACACATTGAGATTGATTGTTATTTTATTCGAGATAAAATCACTGCAGGTTTTATAAAGTTACTTCCCGTTCGATCTCAAAATCAACTTACAGATGTGTTCATCAAAGCTTTGCTTGTTTCATCATTGTTTCCTTTATTCTCAAAGATGGCTGTAAAGGACGTTTACAGTCCATCTAGAGGGGGAGTTTGACAATAACTAATATTCTAGTTAGTTAGTTAGTTCCTCGGTTATATAGTGAGCTATACAAAAATAGTTTCAGTTAAGTTTCCACTTGTAATCAGTTAGTTTTCTGTTTTGTAAATTAATTGTTGCTTCATTTACGTCTCCATGTACTTGGGTATACAGGCCCAACCTGTAAGCAGTTACAGATGAGTGAGAATCATCTTCTTCATTCTCCCAAATTCTCTGTTTCTTCCTTTTCTCTCATTCTTCGTTCAGGTTCGATACATTTTGTCTGTGTGGAATTTTTAGAAGTCCTATATGTGTTTTCTTTTTGGTTGTTCAACTATGAGAAGCGTTTTAGAGTAGTGAAGCGCTTCAGAAATTATCTTTGGTTAAACATATTGATATTTTCCGCATTCTCTTCCTTTTTCTGCCTTTGTTATTTCAAGCACCTTGTTCCTCATCTACAAATACCCTATTACAAGGCTCGTCCCTATCTGTTAACAGAGCAACAAGCGATGTTCTGATTTCGCCAAACGGCGTTTTCTCCATAGGATTTATTCCCATCGGAGAAAAAGCATTCTGCTTCGCTATATGGTTCGCCAAATCCTCTGATCTTACCATGCTTTGGATGGCGAACAGGGACCAAACAGTCAGCGGAAAAAGCTCAAAACTTTCGCTTACCAAACATGGCAACCTTGTACTTCTCGACGCAGGAAGAGTTGCTGTTTGGAGCACAGGTTTGAGCAATATGTCCGCTGTCAAATTACAGCTCGAGGACACAGGAAACCTTGTTCTCCGTACTTCAGAATTGAAACTCTGGCAAAGCTTTAAATCTCCCACGAATGCACTTCTTCCTTGGCAAAAGCTAACCATGGATACTAAACTCGTCTCTTCAAAAAGCCGGACCAACTATTTCTCCGGTTACTACAAGCTATTTTGGGACCACGGCAACGTCATCAGCATGCTTTTTCAAGGTCCGGATTGGCAAATATCAAGCGTCTATTGGCCTCCTACATGGCAAAGGCCTTTTGAAACTGGAAGATCAACATACAACAACAGCAAAATCGCGGTGCTAAATTCGACCGGAGTCTTCTCATCATCAGACAATCTCTTTTTCTTAGCCGCCGATCATGGTAAGAAGCATTACCGAAGATTAACCTTGGATCCGGATGGAAATCTTCGACTGTACAGTTTTGACATGAAGACTGGTACGTGGGTTGTTACTTGGCAAGCCTTCTCCCAACCATGGCATATATTGGCCTTACCATCACAGTTTGGGTCGGAGATGCTCTTGCATGCAAGTATTTAAGAGGACTTATTATTCGGATTGGTTCTACGGGTGCAAACCGGAGGTAAAATAGAACAACAGTCAAGAGAACGATGGCTTTGTCCACGTTGCCAATGCCAAGTTCTATGGCTACGATGTAGACTTCATATCAAATCGTACGTTAAAGGCGTGTGAAGAGGTTTGCTTAAATTTGCCCGAATGCAGAGGTTTCCAATACAAATTTAAAGAATCTGTTTACAACTGTTTTCCCAAGGCTCAACTGCTCAACGGACACCACACAACGAGTTTCTCGGGGGACGTTTACATTAGAGTGCCCAAAGCTAATATTTCCTTTTATGATAAGCCCAATAAAAAGAAATGGAGTTAGACTGCGCTCTCAAGTCCGTGGTGTTAATGAGAGAGTATAAGAAGCCCCATGAAAATGCAACCTTGAGGGTTTTGCTTTGGGTTTCCGTGGGACTGGCTGGTGTGGAGTTTGTCTTTGTCACATGGTGTTACGTTTCTTGTATTTTAAAAGAATTCAAAAGGACAAAAAGGTCCAGCAGTACATGCTCGCCGCAACTAGATTTCAAGAATTTGTTAAGAGTTTTAAATGGACAACGTAAATATGATTTCAATATATGCATAAATTGAATTGCATAAAGTCGTCTAACTGCAGAAATGAAAAAAGGAAAGACATCTAACCTCTAGCCATTGATAAACACAAGGATGAATAGAGAATGTTTCTACAAGAATTCTTGAAGAGAATTTTGTGAAAGAAGAGACTATTCTAAACCTTAAGCAATTAGAAAATATGGTGTATTTCTCTGTATATTGCTAGGCTTAGAGACCCTCAGGTTTTTATAAAACGTATTTATAAACTCACACCCAGTGTCGGGGTGTATGTTACCACAATATTTGTCTCTGAAATGTGGCTCCTTTTCTGAAACGTGATAAGAGTACACAATCATTTTTTGGTTGAGATTCCTTAAAAATAGGGATATATATTGGACCACTTTTAATTTTGTTTATTTAATTATTATTTAAAAAACTGAAATAAATAACAATAAATAAAATAACATTTCTCCCACTTGATCCATATATATTTTCTAGATAATCAAAATCAACCAATCTTAAACTTAAGGAATAAACACATGAATCATGGCGATAGGACATCTTAGAATGAGTGTTATCTTCCATGTATTGCAATGCATTATGTCCCTTAATATAACTCATAAATGGTAACGTAACTTAATGAATAGACCTTATGTTTATTCTAGGTCCAACTTAATTGATCTTTGTCAAAATAACTGAATATGTGCACAACTGAATATGAAAAACATTACAACTGAATAAGAGTTTCATTAAAATAACTAATATACGTACAATGAAATTCACATCATGGAATCAAGTCCCATTTGTACTACATGATCCTTAAAATTCTTTCGTGGCATGCCTTTAGTTAAATGATTAGCAATCATCAACTCAGTGCTGACGTGCTCAATGACCACTTTATTTTCTTTAACACGTTCCCTTATGGCCAAGTACTTAATGTCATATGCTTACTCTGACTACCGCTATCGTTGTTCTTAGCCATAAACTCTGCAGCTGAGTTGTCACAGTACAATCTCAATGGCCTAGAGATAGAATTCATAATTCTAAGCCCCGATATAAAACTCTTCAATCATACACTATGTGAAGTAACTTCAAAATAAGAAACAAACTTGGCCTCCATAGTGGAGGTAGCAGTCAAAGTCTACTTCGCACTTTTCCAAGATACAGCTCTATCGGCAAACATAAAAATGTAACGAGATGTTGATTTTTGCAAATCAACATAACTAACAAAGTCTGAATCGGAGTATCCAATGACCTCTAGAATGTCAGTCTGTCTATATATGAGAATATAATCTTTAGTCCCTTGAAGGTACCTCATTACCTTCTTTGCAGCTCTCCAATGGTCAACACCTGGGTTACTTTGATATTTGCACAATATTCCTACATCAAATGCAATGTCAAGTATTGTGCAGACCTAAGCATAAATTAGGCTTCCAACGGCTAAAGCATATAGAATGTTTTTCATTTGTTCCTTTTTGAGCTTATTTTTCGAGTACTGGTTCAAATTAAACCTATCACCCTTCACAATGGGTGTTACACTTGGTGAATAATCCTTCATTTAAACCCTACCTTGTTGATATAGGTCTCTTAAGACAAACCCAAAATACCTCGATATTTGTGCCTATAGATCTTAATGCCAATAACATAAGATGCATCTCCCATATCCTTCATATCAAAGTTCTTTGGGAAAAATTGCTTCACCTCATATAGCAATATCATTAGTTGCAAGTAATATGTCATCCACATATAACACAAGGAAACAAATCCTACTCCTACTAACCTTTTGGTATATACATTGATCTATGATATTTTCTTCAAAACCAAATGAAGAAATAATGTCATGGAACTTTAGATACCATTGACGAGAGGCTTGTTTCAATCCATATATGGATTTCTTAAGCTTGTAGACTAAATGCTCACCATTACTAGAGAAGAATCTTTTTGGTTGTTTATATAAACCTCTTCCTTTAGATCACCATTGAGAAAGACCATTTTGACATCCATTTAATGCAAATCCAAATCAAAATGGATGACCAATGCCATAATAACTCGAAGAAAATCTTTTTTAGATACAAAAGAAAAGGTCTCCATATAGTTGATTCCTTTTCTTTAAGTGAATCTTTTAGTAACGAGTTTTGCCTTATGTCTCTTAGTGTTGCTTAATGAGTCTTTCTTTGTTTTAAAGACCTAATGGCTCTTACACTATTAGGCAACTCAACGAGATCCCAGACTCTATTAGATGCTATAAAATCTATTTCATCTTTTATGGCACTGTACCATAAGTAAGATTCCTTATAACTCATGGCCTATGAAAACTTTTCAAGATCATTTTCAGCTTCAATGTTATACTCAGACTCCTGTAGATACACAATATAGTCACTAAGAATTGCTGATCACTTTTCTCTAGCAGATCTCTTTAATGTTGTTTCAACAGGCTGTTCAACAGATTCTTGTTTATGTTGTTCAGCTGGATCTACTATTTCTTGATCAACGGCCTGTGGAACTCGAACAACTTGTTGTTCATTACGTATTTGAACTCTAGGCATGTTGTGTACAATAATCACTTTATCACATGAAGTGGAAGGTTGAACATCTGTATAATATTTTTTAGGAACAGTGATCAGGGATCAATTGCTCCTACTAATCAAGTCTTTCTCAAGAAATTTTGCATTTCTTGTTTCCACAAATCTAGTATTGTGAGATAAATAATAAAATCTGTATCCTTTAGACTGTTCAACATAACCAATGAAATATACACTAATGGTCCTTGGATCTAATTTTTTCTGTTGTGGATTATAAACTCTTACCTCCGACGGTCATCCCCAAATGCATACATGTCGCAAACTTAGTTTCCAACCTTTGAATAACTTAAAAGGTGTCTTTGGGACAGCCTTGGTTAGAACTTGGTTTAATATGTACACTGCAGTCTTAAAAGCTTCAATCCACAAGGATTCAAGAAGTTTGGAGCTAGCAAGCATACTCCGTACCATGTCCAATAATGTTCGGCTTCTTCTTTCAGCTACACTATGTCTGGTTACACTATTTTGGTCTGGAGAACCAGACATAGTGTATTGGACAACAATCTCATGCTCTTCAAGAAACCTAGCAAACGGACCAGATGCTTGTCCATGCTCAATGTATCTACCATAGTACTCTCCACCTCTATCTGATCTAACGCTCTTAATTTGTTTTTCGTATTATTTCTCTATTTCCACTTTAAAGACCTAAAAAGCATCTAGTGCTTCGTTTTTATTGTTAAGCAAATAGAGATAGATACATGTATCGTGAATAGTCGTCTATGAAGGAGACGAAGTATCTTTGAGAGTGCGCGTCCATGTCTTTACTACAAATATCCATATGTGTGATTTTCAATATATCAGAACTCCTCTTGGCACCCTTCTTTGACTTGTTGGTCTGTTTACCTTTAATGCAGTTCACATAAGTATCAACATCAGTAAAATCTAAAGTACTAAGTATTCTATCATTTACTAATCTCTTAATCCTCTTAATGAAGATATGCTGCAATCTCTGATGCCACAATATAGAGATTTCATCATTCATAACACATTGCTTTACACTTTCATGAATGTGCATAGTAGTGTAATTGGCATCATTTTGCAAATTAAAACGAAAAGACCATCGAACAAAGTACCGTATCTAATAAAATCATATTTATAAAATAAACTGAAGGAAGATTCTAAAAAATTAAAGAAATATCCAATTGATATAAGTTTGGAAACTGAAATTAAATTTCTAGAAAGCTAAGAATATAAAATGTCTTTTTCAAACACAAAATAAAACCACTACTTAAAACTACCTTGCACGTTCCTACAACATCCACATGTGAGCGTATCTTATTTTCAGAGTAGATGCTTTGCTTACTCTCCATTGGCTTTTGTAGGTCTTGCAATCTTTGCAAAAAATTGGTATCATGGATTGTGGAACCGGAGTTAATATAATCAAAGATGTTATGGCTACTCTCCAATTAATTAAAATTATACAAATCACTCAAGACATTTAATTTTCATGCATAAAATATTTATGAAATTGCATGCATCAAAATATAACAACTAAAGAATACATACAAAATTAATTATGCATAAAATTTAAGCAAATCTCAAATATATCCAAAGATATAAATAATAAAATCATTTATGCACAATATTCACATAAAATTATATGCATTAAAATAAAACAACTAAAAGACACATACAAAATAAATTATGCATAAATTCATAACTATATCTAAAATAAATTTCCAAAATTTTATTTAAACATAAATAATAAAATCTTGGGTTTCATTGAATTAATTTTAGATTCATCAAAATTAATTTTCCAAAATACCCAAATCATAAATTCTGTAAAAAATACCAAAACATAATTAATTTTAGATTTTTTTTTGGGTGACAAAACCCCTTGAAAACGACATGTTGTTATCCATTACAGGAAGAAAATGACATGTCGTTTTCAGCCAAACAACCCGCGCCCTGCTTGAATAAAACGACATGTTGTTTTTCACTATGAAAAACAACATGTTGTTTTTAAGCGAAAACAGCGCCCCTTGGGGGCCAAAACGACACGCTGTTTTTGTTGGAAAATAGTACGCAGCAGAATTTTCAAAATTTTATATCAAAATATTTTTCAAAACACAAGTTTGACATACTATATGCATAAATTAACCAGATCTTACTAACCTTTGAATGCCGAAGAACTCGCAATCTGTGAAGAGAAGTAATGTTCCAGAAGAGCCTCAACTAACTGGTCTTCTTTGCTATTCTCTATCCACAATTAGAGTGAGTGTGGGCTCACACGTACAGCTCTTCCTCTAGGTGACTCTCCTTCCAACCAATTGAGAGAACTCTAAGCTAGTGTTCGTGATTTGTGAACAAGAGCTATCAGGGAGTTTTAGATTCTCACTAGTAGGGTATCACTCTTAATCTCTCAATTGATCAAATAACTTATGAGACTTACTCCCTATTTATAGAGGTTGAGTCTAGGGTCAGTCCTTATCAGATAAGGTCTCAAAAATTTGAATCAGAATCAAATTCGGATCAATATATGATAAAATTCACGTAAAAATACGCGATCCTTGTATCGCACATCGACAGACCGATTTGCCTAATCGGTAGGCCAAACTTGCCCCATTGGCAGGCCAAACTTGAGGATCAGCATGCCGAACTGTTGAAAAAAAATCTTAGCGAATCTTTTATTTTCCACTCGAGATTCTATAAGATAAAGTTTCAGTTTTAATTTAAATAACACAATAGAGAAGTTATCTAATTAAAACAACTTTATCTAGATAATTTCTAGGAAAATAAATGAATTCCTAATAATTCTACAAGTTTATCTTGATTTAATTTATTCAAAATTAAATCAACTCTTAAACAGACAAGAATTATCTGATTCCAATAATTCAACAAGTTTATCTTGAATTAATTTTATCACAAAATTAATTCAACCGATAAACAGACATGAATTATTTGATTCTTTCGAATTTCAATCAATCTAATAAATCTGACATAAGTCACCAATTATTGAAAAAGTACGCCACATCGTTACAGGATGTTGTGAGCTAGCAAAGGGGACCAAATGGACCTATATAGTTCAAGCTCCCGATAATTACGAAACCCAATATCCTAGATATACATTTCATAATTATCAACTCCAACACTACTCCACTAAAAGCTTAGAGCTGCACTCTCAAACTACATAGAATTACGGAGCCTGTAGAGCTAAGTCTCCATGACATATCATAATGTATCGTATCCCTATAGGATTATCCATAACCGGCTTAAGGACAAGTTCTGTTTTACCTTCTCGATTATTTTTATATTACGTTCCATTATCACACCATCGGAAAACTTACCATCCAAAGATAGTATACCATTAGGTTATACCTATGTATCCAAATGGTTGAGCGTTCTAGTTTTTAATTACAGGATAACGCATATAAGAGGATATCACTACTCCTAAAGAGGAGCTATGGATTCCATATCTATGAATAACAGGTCTACGCTATCAAGAGTCATGGCTCCAATGTACCAACATCATACTACTATTAAGGTATGGGTGTCACCCTTTGGTACATCAAAAGACACAAGTCAAGACAACAGGCCTACTATTCATCTCAGGATTAAGATACAACACAAATGATTGTCTAAAGTGAATCGATTTGTCGAGACAGAATTATTAATCCAAATCAATTCACTTTTTGTCCCGATCCAACACATCGTCACCTATAACAATGTGCAAATGGTTCTATTCATGGAGTCCACCTCCAATGGTCAAGACAAACCTTCTCCCAATAAGGATATAGATAACATAACAATCTTTACATGAATAAAGTACCCAACTTTATTTTCTCGATTGTGGATCTTATGATTTAGACCATCACCTTAAGAATCGTGTCTTCCGCATAATCTGTCCATCATATGCCAAATTCTTAAAGGTTTAGACCGACAGTCTCAAACTTTTGTTTGTTTAGCATACATTCAACAAATATGAACATAAAGAGGACAAGATTTGGTATATAAACAATAAATAAGTTTTTTATTGATAAGAATGTCTTTAAAAATTTATTACATTTTTACTCCTTAGGGCATACATGTCTAACAGTTTTGGACCCCTGAATTCGTCTTCTTGTTTAAAATAGGTCTGTTTGACCCCAAAAAGACCCATATGGGTCCAATTGCAAACCTAGTTGTTTCCTTACCTTTCGGGCACTAAAATGGATGTTTTAAAAACCTAGAAATGTTAGCAAATCAATTTCTTAATGATTTCTAATGTTGGTTTACATAAAAAATTATTACAAAATGATTTCATGTATAACAATGTCTTGGGTATTTTAAAAATCTCCAATAAACATTAAAAACCCAATCATACTTATCAAGGCTGAGGTAAAAAAGCTCCGAAACAAAATGTTAGAGTTCTAATAGACAACCTAACTATGATTTCAATACATGCATAAATTGAATTACCTAAAATCGTATAAATGCATAAACAAAAAAAAAAAAAAAGGAAAGAAATCTAGTCTCCAGCTATTGATAAACACGATGATGAATGGAGAATATTTCTGCAAGAATTCTTGAAGAAAATTTTATGAAAGAAGAGACTCTTTTAAACTTTTAGCAATCTGAAAAGATGGTATATTTCTTTGTATATTGCTAGGTTTAAGGACCCTTAGTTTTTTATAAAAAGTATTTATAAACTTACACTTACCATCGAGACGTACATTACCACAATAACTGTCTCTGAAACGTGGCTCCTTTTCTGAAACGTGAGAAGAGCACACAAACACCTTTTGGTTAAGATTCCTTAAAAATAAGGGATATATATTGGACCACTTTTTAATTTAATTTATTTATTTATTATTTAAAAAACAGAAATAAATAATAATAAATAAAATGACAGAATTTACAAATGCGGAGCTGGGAAAAGCGACAAGGGGATTCCGTGAAGAAATTGGAAGCGGCTCAGGAGGTGTTGTTTTCAAAGGCGTGTTGTCGGATGGTCGAGTTGCAGCAATCAAACGACTGAGAGAAGCTCACCACGGAGAAGCTGAATCTTTAGCTGAAGTGAGCTCCATAGGAATGAAAAACTGCAGCCAAGAAAAAGAAAGAAATGATTAATTTTCTAGAAACTTAGAAAGCCTAATTGCTTAAAGAACTTTTGTTCTTCGCTCGATTTATTATTTTTGACTGAATCTTTATTGGACTTAGCTAGATTTGTTGACGTAGATTTATTTTTAAACAACTCGAGGACAGTATGAACTGCCGCCTGTGTACCCTTTTTTAGATTTGTTTGACGTAGATTTATTTTTAAACAACTCGAGGACAGTATGAACTGCCGCCTGTGTACCCTTTTTTAGATTTGTTTGACGTAGATTTATTTTTAAACAACTCGAGGACAGTATGAACTGCCGCCTGTGTACCCTTTTTTAGATTTGTTGACGTAGATTTATTTTTAAACAACTCGAGAACAGTATGAACTGCTGCCTGTGTACCCTTTTTTTGTCTCCCCTATTTTTATTCCTTTTTAAATCCTATCACTTGCCGGCATTCAGATAAAATAAATGAAGCCAACAACCAGACCAGACTGGGTAAACTGTAGGTGCCCTTCCAACTTTACCACTAACAATTAATTTGGTATGATCTATCAAGGACTAAAATAAATAAAAGTAAATGAATGGTCATGAGTTTGGCGCAAAAACGTACGTGAGCATGACAACAGTGCCATTTTTACATGGATTTTTATTAATAATTAGAAATTTCTACCAAAAATCAAATAAAGACAATTACTGCAGCGTGAGACGATCGGAGGAGGAGAGCAAAACATTTGGGTCTATGTGACACCATATAGAGAATAATAAAATAGGAAAAATATGACATAGTCTTTTCATTGAATAAACTAGGTATTTATAGCATTACAATTACAATTTAAATATTAAAAGAGAAAATTAGATAATGGGAACTTAACTAGACAACAATAAGAGAAATGAAAACTAAAATCCTAATATTTACAACATTTAAATTAATAAATTATATTTTATGTAGTATATTCGTTATAGAAAAAGTACCGTGCCTACCATAAGGATTGCCAACCACATAAATTACCAAAATATGGCGAAAAAACAAACTTACTTCTCTGAAAAGGCTACGCCTGAGTTAGAGAAAGGGGTCAAAGAAATTCTTGTTAGTTTGTGGCTTTTATACATAAGAATAAAGGACTCGTAAAAAAAAAGGATTACTATTTAGGGTTTGAAAAAGTTGCACACATGAATGAAACTAAAAAATAATTTTATTTAATACTAAAGCATGTCAAATATTACAAATAATGAACTATAAAAAGTACTCAAAACTTAATAATAGAAATGAAAAAAATTAGCTATAGAAAAATGGTTGAAGCATGAAGACCGCTGTCCTTTAAACCGATTTAGCTCTCCTCGGGATAATAAATATCCAGTGCAATAGAATGGTGGCAGCCGATCTTCAGGAATCGACAATCGAGGTATCGCTGCTAAGGGTGAACTCCCAACTAGCAGGTCGTTGCAAACTTACTTAAGCACATAGCTAGAGCGTTTTTGGAATAATGAGAACTTTTAAAAAAAGCGTATGCATAAGAGCAGAACAAGAAGTAGTTGTTACGCAAAAAATGAGTAGTATGCTAGTTTATTTATACTACTCTTGTGAGAATCAAACTAAATTTAGCAATCACTCTGATAATTGAAAATTAGATCGTTTGTGAACAATAACCCATAATCATGACGGTTTGAAAGAGTAAAAACAATGTACAAGCCCTAACTTTGATATTATATACATTCAGCAGCATACGTTATACGTATAAATGCACTATTCAAAAAAAACTTCAAGCGTATATGGGGACAACTTGCTAGGCCAACTGGTAATGGTCATAACATGTATAATTGGTTTACAAAGTAGATAAAGAAACGTTGAAAATTAATGAAAAGTAAAAATTCCCAACTTTCAAAACCCAATTTTTGGGTATCACTAAAACACATTCCTAACATTTACTTTATAAAATATATGGTTTTTGGCATGGAGAGTGAAAGGAGAATAATCCACCAAAGTAATCAGAAAAAGAAAAGACAATGATGGACTAACAATAATAAAACAACGGAGAGATATTTCATAGGTATTGTAAAGCACGTACATGTTACAGTTTTTAGTTTAAACTACTATCCTAAACGTCTTATCAGTTTCTAACTCTGTTAATAATCTACGGTAAATAATTAAGGTGTCATTTTTTTATTCGTCGGAGACAGAAAGGGACAGGAAATGGAGACGAAGGATTTGGCTCGGAAAAGGAAAAGAAAGTTGTTTGTGTTGATCTTGTAATATGATCATATCATACACAATCACATGATAATCATGTGGACTTTTCAATGTGACATAACCCTTTGTAAGATCCAGACAAAAGTGACATATCATCTTGCCTTGACTTCTACTATAAACAAATTAAGAAACTTGTGAGATATAAACACTTATGGAATTCTATCTTCTCTTCCTTCTTTTGCCTGTTATTTCAAGCACCTCTCTTATAGTCCAATTTTGCGAATTCTTTGATTGTTCAACTATAAGAAGCGTTTTGGACTAGTGAAGTGCTTCAGCAATAATCCTTGGCTAAACATTCTGAAAATTCTCATGGCTTTCCCCATTCTCTTCCTTTTTATGCCTTTGTTATTTCAAGCACCTTTTTCCTCATCTACAAATACCCTATTACAAGGCTCGTCCCTATCTGTTACAAGAGCAACAAGCGATGTTCTGGTTTCGCCGAACGGCGTTTTCTCCGCAGGATTTATTCCCGTCGGAGAAAAAGCATTCTGCTTCGCTATATGGTTCGCGATATCCTCTGATCCGACCATAGTTTGGATGGCAAACCGAGACCAACCAGTCAGCGGAAGAGGCTCGAAGCTTTCGCTTAGCAAACACGGCAACCTCGTACTTCTCGATGCAGGAAGAGTTACCCTTTGGAGCACAGGAACAAGCAATATGTCCGCTGTCAAATTACAGCTCAAGGACACCGGAAACCTTGTTCTCCGTACTTCAGAATTGAAACTCTGGGAAAGCTTTAAATCTCCTACGGATACACTTCTTCCTCAGCAAATGCTAACCATGGATACTAAACTTGTCTCTTCAAAAAGCCAGACCAACTATTTCTCTGGTTACTACAAGCTATTTTGGGACGACGACAACGTCATCCGCATGCTTTTTCAAGGTCCAGATCGGCAAATATCAAGCGTCTATTGGCCTCCTCCATGGCAAGGGCCTTTCGAAAGTGGAAGATCAACATACAACAACAGCAAAATCGCAGTCCTAAATTCGACCGGAGTCTTCTCATCATCAGACAATCTCTTTTTCTTAGCCGCCGATTATGGCGAGAAGCATTACCGAAGATTAACCTTGGATCCCGATGGAAATCTTCGACTGTACAGTTTTGACATGAAGACTGGTACGTGGGTTGTTACTTGGCAAGCCTTCTCCCAACCATGCATGATTCATGGCATATGTGGGCCCAATAGTTTTTGCACTTACCATCACAGTTTGGGTCGGAGATGCTCTTGCATGCAAGGATTTAAGATGACTAATTCTTCAGATTGGTTCTACGGGTGCGAACCAGAGGTAAAATGGAACAATAGTCAAGAGAATGATGGCTTTGTCCGCTTTGCCAATGCCGAGTTCTATGGCTATGACATGGCCTTCGAATCGAATCGTACGTTAAAGGCATGTGAAGAGCTTTGCTTAAATTTGTCCGGATGCAAAGGTTTCCAATACAAATTTGCCATTCAGGACCACTCTGTTTACAACTGTTATCCGAAGGCTCAACTGCTAAACGGACACCACACTACAAGTTTCTTGGGAGACGTTTACATTAGAGTGCCCAAAGCTAATATTTCCTTTTATGAGAAGCCCAATAAAGAAATGGAGTTAGATTGCACTCTCAAGTCCGTGATGTTAACGAGAGAGTATAAGAAGCCCCATGAAAATGCAACCTTGAAGATTTTGCTTTGGGTTTCCATGGGACTGGCTGGTGTGGAGTTAGTCTTTGTCACCATCGTGTTATGTTTCTTGTATTTTACGAGAATTCAAAAGGACAAAAATGCCCATGGGTACACGCTCACTGCAACTAGATTTCAAGAATTTACATATGCGGAGCTGCGAAAAGCGACAAGGGCATTCCGCGAAGAAATTGGAAGCGGCGCAGGAGGTGTTGTTTTCAAAGGCGTGTTGTCGGATGGTCGAGTTGCAGCAATCAAACGACTGAGAGAAGCTCACCAAGGAGAAGCTGAATTTTTAGCTGAAGTCAGCTCCATGGGAAGACTAAACCACATGAACTTGATACAGTTGTGGGGATATTGTGCTGAGGGAAAGCACAGGCTTTTGGTGTACGACTACATGGAACATGGATCTTTAGCTGACAACCTTAGTTCTAATGCTCTTGATTGGGAAAAAAGGTTTTCCATTGCAATGGGCACGTCAAAAGGCTTAGCTTATTTGCACGAGGAATGCTTGGAATGGATTTTGCACTGCGATGTGAAGCCTCAAAACATACTCTTAGACTCGGATTACCAAGCAAAAGTGGCAGATTTTGGGCTGTCCAAACTACTGAATAGAGGCGAGGCTCAAAATTCAAGCTTCTCGAGGATTCGAGGGACGAGAGGTTACATGGCGCCTGAGTGGGTTTATAATCTTCCTATAACATCTAAAGTGGATGTTTATAGCTATGGAATTGTTGTGTTGGAGCTGGTCACGGGAAGGAAACCGACAGGCGTGCCAATCGTAACTGACGACGGAGGGACGAGGGAGCACGGGAGAATGGTGACGTGGGTGAGGGAGACGATTAATGGAGCTTCTACCAGGGAAGCTTGGATTGAAGAAATTGCAGATCCCATTATGGAAGGGAATTTTGAGAGGGAGAAGTTGGAACTTCTGCTTAAAGTGGCCTTGCAATGCGTGGAGGAAGACAAGGAAGCTAGGCCAACCATGAGGCAGGTCGTGGAGATGCTTCAGTGCCATGAAGATGAACGTGCCATCATGTTCAGTTAGTTCCGAACTGCTAAACAACGCCAGCGGGGAAAGTGAATGGTAATAAAACTTCATGCTTTTGTTTAATTATTGCCTTCTTTGTTATAATATATTAATATGTTGGTGATGTTGTAGACTTTTCCCCTTCTTGTAACTTATATTTTGTGGCAATAAAAAAATTATGCCTTGTATATTAAAATGTGACAAATTTATATTTTTTAAATTACTAACCGGCTCTCAATCTTTACATTTTTTCGGTGCATAGATTATTTTGTTCATTAAAAGACCAAAGTATCCTCAAAGAGGAAAAAGAGAAATTCAAAAAGAACAAAATAAAAATAAAATCAGAGTCCTCTTGGCTTATCAAATCATACAAAGTAGAGAGAAAGTGAGGGTCTCAAATTACACCCTGCCATCTCTTTGGAAGTATGGTTGTGAACCGACTGACGTTAACGCAAAGGACCTTGGTAGATTATGCTTTTTGTGATGGTGAGTTTGCTTTTTGTTATAGGCTGAACAAAAAAGATAATTATTTAGAACAACGATGAAAACGCCTATGATGTTGTTGACATTTTCACGATAATATTTATATTTTACAGTCTCAATATGAATATAAGAGAAATAATTTTTATCCTGAAATGTCTATAATATCTACAAATATCTACAATATTAATAAATGTCTATGAATATCTAGGATTTTTTCAAACATGTCCAACAAGACCAGAAAAATGTTTTTTGTTGCACACATATCAATTTTGCAGGATTTTTTTAATTATTTGCAATAAAACATGACTAATATTTTCAACCTAAAATCAATAAAAAATATTTATTAAGACTTATTTAGTCTTTAAATAATTTTTTATTTTTTAATAAATAATTTATATTTAAAAATTGAGATTTTAGTAATGGCAAAACAACATATAATTAGAATATATAATATGACTTAAAAGAGTCAAACTTATGAGGATTTTATTGCTTTGAGTTTTACCTCCATGAGCTTAGTAACTAATCAAAGTTCGTATAGTTATAGTTATAGTATTCTTTATAGTTTTTAATGAGGTCTAGTTCAACATTAACTTGTGTATCCTCCACCTTAAATTAATGTTGAAATGTCATTGCAAATACATAAAAACTACTCATCAAGTTGCATAAACCAATAATATCCAATTTATGGATTGATAGTAAGAAGATATGAAGAAACATACCTATAGTACATTAATAAATACCTCTAGAACTATTTAAGGGTAGTGTCTTGACAAATGTATTATTTAAATCAAGATTGGTACTTACCTACATAATGTTTTTCAACTTGTTAGAAACTTTTTTGTATTAAAGACACTACATGAAGTTTATATGTGCTTTATTATGTTTGATGGTAATTCTTTTTTATGTACTCTATTGTATTGTTGTACATATATATTTTGTAAAATCATAATCAGTTTAAAATTATGATGGTTTCATTTTATATGATGAGATAGAACTCTCATATAATTAGCCCAAAAATGTATTATTTATATTATTAAATTAGTTCAAATTAAATAATAATGCTTGTTTTGACATTTTATAAAACTTAGAGAATTTTTCCTGAATATCCATACATCAACAATTTTTCATCCTTTCTTTAAGAAAGAAAGATTGTTTTTTAAGGTTTGAGATTGTTACTTACGGTATAATAGAGTAAATCCATGAGATTTCCTTGGACTTTTTTGGGTTAAAGAACGTTGGGTGTTTGGGGTGGCTTCGGCGAAACTCAGGGGGCGGGGAGTCGGATGACAGAGAAGTTGGGGCACATATTTTGCATCCGCGGTCTCATCACAAGTTTGTCATTGACTTTTGCAGAGCATTCAATCTGGCAAAAATTTGTTACCATGAGCTTTTTTTCCCCTTAATATGTTACAGAAAGGTAGAAAAGAATACTGTGGGAGGATGTCTTATTTAGACAATAGCACCTGGGGTTTTACTGTTGGGAACTTTGATTTCTATTTTGTTTTTTTTCGTTTTCTAATTTCTAATTTTTTTTAGTTTTTTTATACTTTTGATTTTTGTTTTATTTAAGGATATTTTTTGACCTAAAGAGGGTATAGATGGAGCACGAACTTGTAATCTAAGTTATAAATGTGTCCCACTTCAAAATATAAAGTATAATTTTTAGATGATCGGAAATATATAGGGTATAAAAATGATTTTTTTAATGAATAATATGAGAATACTATTTTTTTAATAGAAATTATAACAATACTGTTACTTTCACCAACAGGAAGGACCTAACCCAATTTATTATAAAAGAACTATATATATATGTATGTAAAAGTTAATTGTGCTTGACTTGGTTTGGCTTAATTACTAACTTGATTAGCCTCAAGTTCAATGCAATTTATAATTTATTCACTTACTCATGTTCGTTTTGTCCTCTTTTAACATCTAACATAAACCATCAGAGTTTGGATTCTCATAAATATCAAGGGATATCATAACTGTTCAATATTGGAAAGAGTAATCCTAAAGGTCCGAGGGAGTGAAAACTGGGTCCCATGTGGCTACGCTTTTTAGGCCTCACTGGCATTTTATGAATAGTAAAGCTTTATGTGGACCACACATTTTTTTAACATTTTCGAGGGGTATATTGGATATTTTAAAATTTTAATCACAAGTTTCTACTATAATAAAAATATAGAATTAGGAAAAGTTACAGGGGTCAATACTATATATAATATCTTATAGTTTTATTATGACATTTTCGACTATTATTCAACTCTTGCGGCTTTTTGTTATTGCATTTGCGACTATGGAAAGATAGGAGGAAGGATCTGAGAAAGCATTGTCTTTGGAAAATAAGGTTTGATAAGGATAGGTTGGAGTTTTCTTAAGATTGCAGAGAAAAATAAATAGAAGTGAGTCATCATATTTGTATTGGTTTGTTCTGTTTTGTATATATATTTTTTAAGAAGTCAGTTATAGTTAGGTTGGTAATTTCTACACGACATGACGGCATTACTTTTATTTAATGTCTGCAACACTACAGCTAGATCGTGACGGATTGACAATATGATAAACCCATTTATAACCAATTAACTTCATCAGTGAAAATTGATAAAATTATTTAAATCCAACATCAATTTACTATACTCACTAATCAAGCATAGTTAATTGGTCGTCTATATGTAGCATACAAAAAAGGACCACATGCGCATGGGGTTACCAAACAACGTCCATTGCACAATTGACTTGTTCAAAGCTAAGAAAAACCAAGAATGAAACAGATAATAAAACGTATCACTTTTTCAGTAATTTGTACGAGTATTTTACGGTGGATATTGAAAAAAATATTCTGCTGATAAGTATTTATCTTTTAATGGTTAAATTTATAGAAGAAGTGTTTTATCTATATCCAACGGTCAAAAAGGAATTTTACTATGAGGATCCTCATTGCAAAATAAGAGTGTTTAAAAAATCTACCAGACCGCCCAATCCAAATCAAACCATTTGTTTTTCTTTTTGAGAGTTTTGGACAGTCTGGGTGTGTTTTATTCAAATAATTTTGGATGGTTTGGTAAGTGGTTTGGACTCCACAAACCACCTAAACTGTCTACCAAACTAGCATATGTATAATTTTTATTCAAATTATTTTTTATATAGCATACTTTTTAATTTTTCTATAGTTATTTTTAATGATTCTACACATATAAGATGAACCTTTCAAACTTTATAATTACATATATAATAGGTTTTTCAGTGGAAAGCTTTAATCCAAGTATAAATATAATTGTCTTGTTTTATGTTATTTATTTCTATTTTTGACTCTTTAGTTTTGTTGTTGGTTTATGTTATTTAGTTATACTTTTGAATTTTTTGTTTAATTATTGGTGAACTTTAATTTGTATTATTGTGACTTGTGTTTTAATTGTTGGTGAACTTTCATTTCTATTATTTGAATGGTGAACTTTTGGTCATTTTATAATTTTTGTTAAATATTGAAAACCTTTTTAATCTTAAGCTTAAATTGTCCAAGCCAAACTGTCCAAACCATTTAAAAGTAATTTGGTTTAACTTGATTTTTATAAAAAATATCAAACCGTTTAAACCATAAAAAAATAATTTATTCTTAGCTTATAATCGATAATTTAGAGAAAAAAACTGCTCAGACTGCCAGCATACACCCTTATTGCAAAATAACCCTATTTGCTATCGTACTTTCGTTTTCTTGTACAGTTTTATTTTGTTGTGAATGTTCTTGGATCCTGCGTTGCTTCAACTTTCTTGTGGCTTCTGCCTTATTGGACTCGTTTCTTGAACATATTAAATGTATGACATGCTCCCTTGAAAGGTCCCAACAAAGAAAATGTAAGTCTTCCGAAGTACAGCATCTTGACATAGAAAAGGGCAGTTTTGTATATCCCGACCCACCTGATGAAGCCTACCCTACTGAGAGGGTCGGGCTGTAGCCCGCTCCGAAAAAAAAAAGTTTTTCCATAGAAAAACAAACGAAATAATGATTTCAACCGTACGTGGATATTTATAGTGAAAAGAAATTTGCAGAATCATCATCATACCAAATTCTGATATTAACGTTAGAAAGCCAGATACCTGTATTCCAAGCGGGACCATGTCATAAATCTCAGTGTTTTGCTTTAACAGAGAACATTTTTTCCTTATAAAAAAAGTACGCCTTAGTTTCCATTTGATTATTTTTCGGATAACTGTTATGTCCCGAAATACGAGAGGTGACGTGGTGGATTATTTAAATTAATTAAAGAAAAATTTAACTAAAAATCCAAAGTTTAAGGGGTTGAATTAAGTATAAAACGTGAGGTTCATTAAAACACTTTATAAAGAGTTTATAAACATTAGACAATTTAAAACATTAAACGAGTATATATTAAAATAATAAAGCCGCGAGTATGGGTTCCACAACTCACAACTTGTGCACACACATAGTACTGACAATATCATAAATACAATCACAGTCCAGATACAAATAAAGTTAAATCTTACACGCCTTGATTAAATGATACAAAATATAAATCAATCCCTCCTATTGCTCCTGAGTTCGGTCTGAAGAATCCTCTCCAAACCTAAATGGGAAACCACCTAGAGGGAAAAATTTAAAACAAATAAAACGTGAGCGAAAGGCTCAATAGGACTATATTTTATAAAATACTTTAATTTAAAGAAACAGGTCATTATCTAGGAATCACTTAAAAGAAACCTTAAATGAATAAATAAGTAAACAAACAAATAAATTTGAGTAAAGCCGTTCTTACCCAGAACAGTTTACTTAGACAACCAGAAATATCAGTTTCTTTTTCCTAGGCAAACCATAGTATTTGTGACACCCGTTATTCTCCTAACGGGTATTGAGGTAATTAAATTAATTTTTAATGTATAAAAAAAAAATTGCTTCATTTAAATTTATTTTATAATATTTATTTTTTATCTATTTTTAAATTTTCTAAAATTCTCCTATATTTATTTAGTATGATTACTAAAAAGCCTTAGAACTTCTAATAAATCTCAAAAATGTCATATTGGCATTATGTGTGTTAAAGTCTTTAGATGAGACATAAGGATATCTTTTCCAATTACTCTTGACCCTCATTTTCTTTATTTCCTCCGTGACATGCTTCAACATGTCTCCTCTATAATTGTTTCTATCACTTCTTTTCAAAGACTTCATCTTTTCTTCCTTTCTCTTCCACGGTTCCCACACTCTTCTTCTCATTTCTTTGCTGAAGCAAAATACTTAGAGAACTTCTTCAAGGCAGCCATAAAAATCAGCCACCATCACCTCCATTTGAGCAAGAATTTCAGTCATACCGAAGTAAAGGAACCTGTTTTGAAGCCATTTCAAGCTTCCAACTAACCATAATCCGAGGTTAGAATCTTATGAACAAATTTAGTCTTTCATTTATAAATTTTCTTTTATACTAAAGGATTATTCAAATTTGCGTTCTTAAACCTAAGTATATGTTTGTTGCTATTTTGGAGCATATGTATGAAGTCTAAGTGTATATGCCCTAGACAGAAAATTTATATTGTTAAACTTTGTAATACCTCTATGGGCAGTGGTTATTTCTTGAAATTCTAAGATTAAATTAAAATGAATTTTATGAATTGGTTTGCATATTTGAAAAGTAGCATCCTAGGCTTTCTAACGAGCTATCATAAACCTAAATCGGAGTTGTATTTTATTTTCTAAGAATTATTCAATTTTTGTATTGGAAACTAGTAAATCTGCCAGTTTGTTATGGTATACCAGCTGCTAACCTGAACCAAGAACCCATCTTTGCTCACCACCTAATTCTTTAATGTCTTGCAACCTTTCCAATATTATCCTAAGTGATTGATGAATCTTATTAGGGACTAAAACATATAGATTACTTGTTCACATTTTATATTGTGTTAAGACAAAAATTGTTTACTGTAGTATTCAAAAGAGATTTATATAAAAGCTTTAATGGCATACTAGTAAGATAGGTTTACACATGATTTATTTATGAATGTAGTTGTATGTTGTGCTTTAGTTTTAATTGTCCTTATGCACGCCTTAGGATCAAGGGAGTATGGAGCTAACGTTAATTGATTCCAGGATTAAGAGACTGTTGATAAGCTTGAAAGGTAGGGATTCTATTACTCATCTTTTGTGAGGTTTTTATAGAATTAAAATTGATTGTTTTGCCGCAATATATATATATCTATGTTGAACTGATATTATATGATTATCACATATGAAACTATGACATGGACTCGTCTTGTATTGTACGGCGAGGAACATAATGAATTGACACATGTTATAAATTGAGAAGCATGGTTAGGAAAACTAACTCTATTGATAATGATTCAATATAGAGAAATTGTGAGACATGAAGAGGGCGACGGTTACGTCCTTGGGCATGAATACCCTAAAAGGTAAAATAGGGGGAAGGCGATGACGCTTCCTTGGGTTGAAAGTCCCAAAACACACTGTACAGGAATCGATTTGGTGAGGACTCGGGGCTTGATGTCCCCTCACCGGAACACCCTTGGAATGTTTATAGGGTGATCAAGTGCGCCCATTTGGGTTTCGATGAGTTGAGTGATACTCAATTTAACATGGATACCTAGGAACAATGATGATTGGTAATATTTGTATAAATGTGTAATTATGACACTTGGTAATGATTAACTACGGTATCCATAAGATGTGATCATAATAAACCTCATAATCTGGAATATGATGTGATTTACTGACCATGCAGATTTTAATGTGGTAATGATAGAGGTGAGTAATGGCTTTCTCTACTGAGCATAGTGTTGCTCATTCCCTTATGTTTATATCTTTTCAGGACTCACTAAGTGTGAGGTGGCTACGAGAAATATAGTTGAGGAAGCGATGTAACTATATTACATTGGGACTGCTCAATTGTAAAGAATGTTCTTCATGATAATGTAAGCATCAATTGTTACTTTCTGTGACTGTAATTATAATGTGTTGAGGGTTAAAATGATGATGACAACAGTTTATATTATTAAATTTAAGGTGCTACATTTAAAACTGTGGTTTATTTGTCGTTTATATTTTTATTTTTGAGTTGAGAGTTTTCATTTAAGTCCCGGGCAAATTTTATTTTTAAGGTTTTACTTTTATTATTTATTTTTATTTTATCTCATTAAAAACTGTTAACCCCCATATAGGGGCGTTACAGAATTTTTGGTATCAGAGCCTAGGTTCGGTTAACCTAGGGAGTGTAGCACCACTTTAAAAAAATATATTTTTGAGATGGTTTTGAAGCTGAATTTTTATTGTCATCATCAAAATGAACCTTCACATTGATTTATACAGTCTAGAAGGATGTAACATGGAAAGGCCATAGAATGAAAATACTAATGGTTATATGAGTACAATAATTATATAGAAGGAAAGTATTAATAGTTATGAGGGAATGATAATTATATGAAATGAGTTTATAAGTAGAATGCTTATGAGAGATTCATATAATATTAGGATCTATAAGCATATTTAATTCGTATAAACGATGAGAAATTCGTATAGATACGAGGATTTAAGAGCCTTTTATCTCGTGAAAAACAATAAGAAATATAAGGCTTGATTTATTGATTTTAAAGTTTGACATAGATATGCCAAATTTTTCGTAATTGATTCAAACCTAAGTAATGATTATGTGTGGATTCGATGGAGCACATAAGTGTCAATAACTTTTCTTAAAAGTTCTATTTATTTGAGGAATATGATATAAGTTGGGAATCATGGTATTGAATCTTGAGAGAGATAAATGTTAGACTTTTGGTCTGTTGAGACTGTGTAAAGTCTAGAATGCATGAATCTCAAAATTGGAATATTTCGTTACGTACATTGTATTTAAGTGTATCAGTGAATCTTTATATATAGATGCAATAGAAAAATGATCAATAGGAGTTTCCTTAAGTAAATCATAATACTTAAGGCACTTATAATAATTTTGGATAATTACGATAAAATGTTTAAGTTTTAGATGTTTAGATGTGAATCTTTTGGTTACCTAAGGTTTTGTTATATGAGGAAATTATATATTGTATAAGTAGAATTGTGAGGATTGTAGATGTTCTTAAGTAGTAACATCAAGTGTCTTTGTTCGTTGATATGGTCTACGTTGAAAGACGTAAATCGTATTGATTTCAAGGTTAGTCACATTCTAAACCCTTGGTAGCAATGATGATGAATCCATTGATAGATGTTAAGTATTATGAATAACATATGGGTGTATGTATTGTTCAATAAGGTTTTGATTAAAACAAAATTATTCGAGTTGCTGGAAGATTATGTTGTTATGAAATGATTTTAAATATCATTCAGGAAGATCCTTGTTGTCGTTAAATTAGATTTGTTGTTCATAATTAACTTTATCTATAGTGGGCTTTAAATTGGGTTTAAGATTTATACAAATTGGTTTTCAATTTTATGTTTGTTATTTAACTTGTTCTAAATGTGTTAAGGCCCGAAACAACCTGACCATTTTCAACTTAGAACATTTGGGCCTAGTTCAAATCTTAAATCAGTTTGATTCACACTGTCTCTCCCACGTGGTCTCTATACGTGTCATATACAGTGGTTTAATTATTGTTTACATATACGTTTACTGTGCATAGGAGCTTATTTCTCCGAGTTCAATTTTTCTCTCTTAATTTGTTATTTTCTCTCTAAATCGTAAATCCTCTTCTTTTTCATTAGAAATTCTTCTTTTCCTCTAAAAGAAGAAGGAATTCTAGGATTCTGCAATTTACTATCTTAATTTTTCCTTTCTATTTACTCTTCTTTCATCTCATCATGGACCCAAAGTACCAACATCTGAGAAAGTATTTCCCATCACTCTCCCAAAAGATTCTCAAAAAGAAATATAAGGCTAGAATTACTCGGTTGTGGATTCTTATGCGTTTTGGCATCCCTTGTGATGTGAGAATGTTGATAGAGGGGAAGATCCGTCCGAGTGACTTTAGTCAAGATGTCGGTTTACCAGGAACAGGTACCAGTCGTAGTGCAATGAAAAGAAGAGCTCGTGCCATCGTAGTCACTTGTAACAAATGTGGAAGACAAAATTGTAACGGTAAATATACTTCACCTGGTTATATGTCTACGAATAGAGAGGATAAAATAAGGTTTTGTAGGGATGGACTTTCAAAGGAGAACTTGGATAGCATCCATCCTCCTCTCCACGGTCACCCTAGTGGATATGTTCAAGGAGCTATTTTTAAACTCTGGCCTAAATTTTATACAGAAAGACAACGCCTCAGGAATATGGTATTTCTAGATCCTGTTTGCCAAGCCATAAGAAAACTGGATGGGGAATAAGTCATCGCACTATAAAGGTTATTTAGTCTTTGCTTATTTGAAGCAGTTTTAGCTGATGTTCAACAGTTTGTGTTTTTCTTTTACTCAGAATATTTGCTTTTGTGTTTGAAATAATTGTGATTATTAGATTGATACAGTAAGTGTTAATATCTTATTTAATTTATGATTTTCTTAAATATATATATAATAAAATATATTATCTTATCAGACACGTTACATACGGTACAGTAATATGTTTGAATTTTGAAAAGCTTATCCAGATATTTCAAGATTTGTGTCTCAAATTTCAAAAGTTCTACAGTATTTGTCGTTTATATTAAATTTCTAGACTTGGTGTATATTTGTCAAAAAGTCTACAGTTGTGTCAAGAGGGTCTTTTGTCAAATTGTTCTCAATTGTCAAAAGTTATACAATTAGAGTCTAATCTTTTTCAAAAAGTGAATCAGATTTTCTGTAAACTATCAATCACCTTATCTTACTTTCTTATCCGCACAAGATTTTGTTTAAATCTTTGGATTACCTTTTCATTACCTACTCGTCTATCTCTTTAGCCCTTTTTGTATATTTCTCATCTTTAAAAACTCATGTAGAACCCGAAGTCTAAGTGGAGCAGACATTAAGCAACCACTTCTATAAACCAAATATGTCTACCTCCCAGTCCACGAAGAAAATAAAGAATGTCTGTGTCTTTTGTGGTTCCAGCCTTGGAAAAGATAAAGCTTATTTAGAAGCTGCAAATCACTTAGGGCAAGTCCTAGCACGCAAGAAGATTAACATAATCTATGGGGGTGGTAGTATAAAAATGATGGTAAATATGGCACTAGCAGCTAGGTCTAGTGACGCTACTGATGTAAGAATTTGGCCTCATATTCCAGTTGAAGGAAACCTTTGTAAGGAAGCCATAGGTAAGGGAGAAGGAGTCAGGAGTATCCCTAAAAATTTTAAAGACATAATCTATAATTCTGATGCTTTTATAGCATTACCTGGTGGTCTAGGTACTCTTGAGGAAATATTTATAGTTGCTTGTGGGCAATTGTTGGGCTTTTATTCCAAACCTTTGGGACTGTTGAACGTAAAGGGTTTTTATGACGGTCTTTTGAAATTTCTAGATTACGCTGTGGAAGAAAACATCACTACAGAATCGGAGAGACAAATCTTTGTCACTGCTCCAACAGCTGAGGAATTGATAGATAAAATGCAAATCATACATCCAGAATCCGACACTGCAACATCTAAGCTTGAATGGGAAAGGGAAAGCCAGGAGCGGCCAATTGATTTGAATCTCCATCTGTAATCTTTTTGTTTTATCTTTGGCATGTAGGCATGTGTGTCCGTATTTCGTGTGTTACGAATAACCGTTTGCCTTGTATTCTGTGTTTCTTGTGGTACGTTGTTGTTCAATCTTTTAGATTCATTGAGCCTAATGCCGGGATGGCTGGATACGGAGTACTTGATGCTCTCGAAACGCATCCTTCTTAAGGTCCGATCTTTTGTTTATCGATGTTTTTGTATCCTCTAAGCATGCATGATATGGATAGCTGGTATACGGAGTGCCTTGTACTCTCGAAACGTATCCGTATTATGTTTGTAATGTGTAATATTCTGTTAATATTATGTGGAAGTACCAGAGTCAGTTATGGGGATATTCCATATGAAATATGAGTATATTATTTGGGTTGAATGTTTGTTTCATGAGGATAGCTGTTTAATGAAAAATATGCCGGGTATGTTTGCAACTCTGAGATTCCGTTTAATATCTCTATGAGTAAGTTTAATGTATAGTTTTGAATAAAAGCGTTTGTGATATATGTTTTATGATTATGTTTTAGTTTATTAGTTGAGGTATGAAATCAAATATATTTGACTTTTCCTTACTCAAAAAGGAAAAGGAACCTAAAGATGAAGTATATAAAATTTCTCTGGCAATCTCCTTAAATGTGATTGTAAATCACAGTCCATGGACAATGAAGGACTGGAATCATGGTATGGTCAATATGTATGCCTGATCAGATTCTTAGACTATTATACGGTGTTATAAGTTGAAACTTGTCAGAAATACTCTCATTGAGGGATTTAGGAGTAAGATTTATTATGCAAGTAAATAAGTGGAGATACGATAACTTAACTTTGGAAGATAAACAACATTAACGGTTTAGACTCGGAATTGGAATCATAATGGAATCAAAATTTTTACTAGTATTGCTAGAATTGAAATTTCGAGGACGAAATTTCTTTAAGGGGGGTAGAGCTGTGACACCCGTTATTCTCCTAACGGGTATTGAGGTAATTAAATTAATTTTTAATGTATAAAAAAAAAATTGCTTCATTTAAATTTATTTTATAATATTTATTTTTTATCTATTTTTAAATTTTCTAAAATTCTCCTATATTTATTTAGTATGATTACTAAAAAGCCTTAGAACTTCTAATAAATCTCAAAAATGTCATATTGGCATTATGTGTGTTAAAGTCTTTAGATGAGACATAAGGATATCTTTTCCAATTACTCTTGACCCTCATTTTCTTTATTTCCTCCGTGACATGCTTCAACATGTCTCCTCTATAATTGTTTCTATCACTTCTTTTCAAAGACTTCATCTTTTCTTCCTTTCTCTTCCACGGTTCCCACACTCTTCTTCTCATTTCTTTGCTGAAGCAAAATACTTAGAGAACTTCTTCAAGGCAGCCATAAAAATCAGCCACCATCACCTCCATTTGAGCAAGAATTTCAGTCATACCGAAGTAAAGGAACCTGTTTTGAAGCCATTTCAAGCTTCCAACTAACCATAATCCGAGGTTAGAATCTTATGAACAAATTTAGTCTTTCATTTATAAATTTTCTTTTATACTAAAGGATTATTCAAATTTGCGTTCTTAAACCTAAGTATATGTTTGTTGCTATTTTGGAGCATATGTATGAAGTCTAAGTGTATATGCCCTAGACAGAAAATTTATATTGTTAAACTTTGTAATACCTCTATGGGCAGTGGTTATTTCTTGAAATTCTAAGATTAAATTAAAATGAATTTTATGAATTGGTTTGCATATTTGAAAAGTAGCATCCTAGGCTTTCTAACGAGCTATCATAAACCTAAATCGGAGTTGTATTTTATTTTCTAAGAATTATTCAATTTTTGTATTGGAAACTAGTAAATCTGCCAGTTTGTTATGGTATACCAGCTGCTAACCTGAACCAAGAACCCATCTTTGCTCACCACCTAATTCTTTAATGTCTTGCAACCTTTCCAATATTATCCTAAGTGATTGATGAATCTTATTAGGGACTAAAACATATAGATTACTTGTTCACATTTTATATTGTGTTAAGACAAAAATTGTTTACTGTAGTATTCAAAAGAGATTTATATAAAAGCTTTAATGGCATACTAGTAAGATAGGTTTACACATGATTTATTTATGAATGTAGTTGTATGTTGTGCTTTAGTTTTAATTGTCCTTATGCACGCCTTAGGATCAAGGGAGTATGGAGCTAACGTTAATTGATTCCAGGATTAAGAGACTGTTGATAAGCTTGAAAGGTAGGGATTCTATTACTCATCTTTTGTGAGGTTTTTATAGAATTAAAATTGATTGTTTTGCCGCAATATATATATATCTATGTTGAACTGATATTATATGATTATCACATATGAAACTATGACATGGACTCGTCTTGTATTGTACGGCGAGGAACATAATGAATTGACACATGTTATAAATTGAGAAGCATGGTTAGGAAAACTAACTCTATTGATAATGATTCAATATAGAGAAATTGTGAGACATGAAGAGGGCGACGGTTACGTCCTTGGGCATGAATACCCTAAAAGGTAAAATAGGGGGAAGGCGATGACGCTTCCTTGGGTTGAAAGTCCCAAAACACACTGTACAGGAATCGATTTGGTGAGGACTCGGGGCTTGATGTCCCCTCACCGGAACACCCTTGGAATGTTTATAGGGTGATCAAGTGCGCCCATTTGGGTTTCGATGAGTTGAGTGATACTCAATTTAACATGGATACCTAGGAACAATGATGATTGGTAATATTTGTATAAATGTGTAATTATGACACTTGGTAATGATTAACTACGGTATCCATAAGATGTGATCATAATAAACCTCATAATCTGGAATATGATGTGATTTACTGACCATGCAGATTTTAATGTGGTAATGATAGAGGTGAGTAATGGCTTTCTCTACTGAGCATAGTGTTGCTCATTCCCTTATGTTTATATCTTTTCAGGACTCACTAAGTGTGAGGTGGCTACGAGAAATATAGTTGAGGAAGCGATGTAACTATATTACATTGGGACTGCTCAATTGTAAAGAATGTTCTTCATGATAATGTAAGCATCAATTGTTACTTTCTGTGACTGTAATTATAATGTGTTGAGGGTTAAAATGATGATGACAACAGTTTATATTATTAAATTTAAGGTGCTACATTTAAAACTGTGGTTTATTTGTCGTTTATATTTTTATTTTTGAGTTGAGAGTTTTCATTTAAGTCCCGGGCAAATTTTATTTTTAAGGTTTTACTTTTATTATTTATTTTTATTTTATCTCATTAAAAACTGTTAACCCCCATATAGGGGCGTTACAGTATTACCACCGTAGTGGCCCAGCTGGGTTTCGGGACCTGCCCCCAAGGTCGATCGCTACACGACCCGATCTCTGATATGGCATCATGCCTATGTGTTTATTATCATCATCATTCAAAACCCAATTACCGAGTGTTGTCATTTACATTTATTATGAAGTTCATTTCAGATCACGGTATATTAAAATATATCCGATAAATTCATTTTCAAACAACCGTTGAAAACATTTTGATAGAAATCCTTTTCAAAGCCAAATCATTTCAAAACCAGGCTACCTAAGAAATGGGGTAGAAGTTCTACCTCAATACTCGTGCTGATGCCCCACAACGTAATCCCGGTCCGCTATACGTTAGCTCCGCAGAACCACGAACCATCCTAGATACAAACTAAGTCGATCAATCTCTAGTTCGAGATATTCTATGTTAATAAATCATTTCATGATGTCCTAGTGTGCCATTTGTACCTTTAAAATCATTCTATAAGGTTGGGATTTAAATCAGGGTTCAAAACAGTGAAAACGGGTAAAAATCACAAAATTTTCTATGCCTCGGTCGGCCTGCCGAACTCCCTGCTTCGGCCAGCCGAACTGCACAGTTTGGCCTGCCGGAAGCCAGGTCTGGTCGGCCGGTCATTTCCCCAGGTTCGGCCTGCCGGACGGAAGAACACCGGCCTGCCGAACTGGGAAAACCCAGAAATTCCAGCCACGGGTTTCGATTTTTCCAAAACACAAATCTTCATTTTAACCTGTTTTTCTCAAATCCTAGGCATAGAAAACATTCATAGATGATAGAAAAACATGTTTAGACACTTTTGAACACATTCAAACAAGATTCAAACACAAAAATCTTAAAAATCCAAAAATAGGGAAAAATGAGAAAAAATGAAAAAATCTTGAATCAAATCCGTTTTTCTTCAATCTAAGCTTAGATTCTAGGTGTTCTAAGTTCATTTAACTCAAATCCAAGGTTTTCTAAGCTTAAACAAACCTAGATTTCAAAAATGCACAAAATTGAAAATTTTGGAAAAAGTTTAGAAATTTCAAATCTAACCTCGAATCGAAGCTTCAATCCGCGTTCTCGGTTGCCGAATCACGTCCCCGAGCTTCCTCCTTGCTAACCCGAAGCTTGGATTCGAAATTGGGTTTCAAAATTTTGAGAGAGATAGAGAGAGTGAGAGAGAGATTGCCGAGAGATCAAGAGAGAGAGGAGAGAGAGTGAGCTGAGAAGTGAAGAGAGAGAGGAAGAGAAAGGGAATAAATAGAGAAAAATGGTGGGCGGTTTTATTGTGCGAAAACCATGTGCCACCCACGGTTTTGTAAAACGGAGTATGTTGAGGGAAATCTTCTTGATGAGAAAATCATCTGAAGTTCATACCCTCTTAAAACCGAGCACCCGAACAGGTTGGCTGAAATGACCAATCCGACCAGGACGGTATCTGTCCGACCAGGGACCTGTCCGACCAGGATCTGCCCGACCAGGGACCTGTCCGACCAGATACCCGTCCGACTAGGATCTGCCCGACCAGGGACCTGTCCGACCAAAGACCTGTCTGACCGGGACCTGTCCAACCAGGGACCTGTCCGACCAGGATCTGTCCGACTTACCCAAAGACCACCACGTGGCACCATCTCAACCCTCCGTTGGGCAATCCTCCTTCTCCGGAGATCGTGACACCTGTCGCTGGACACCTGGGTTACGGGCCAAACCGGTCCATACCCGGATCCAAGCTAAACTCTATAAATAGGAGCATCAACTCCACCACAAAGGTACGGGCATTCTTCCCTCGCCTACTCTGCCTTTCCTTAGCTCTTCCCGGTCAGAACACTGACTTGAGCGTCGGAGCGCCCTTGGCAGACACCAAACCGGTGTCCCCATACTCCGAGGCCTTCTCTCCTCTTGCAGATCCGACCAGACTAGGCCGAGCCGGGCAGAACAGGGAACCCGACCACCGTGTGTCCCCGCACGCGGTGTTGTACCAAAATCAGGCATCAACATTTTGGCGTTAGAAGGAGGGCCTCGCGCCTTTCCAGCAGCCTCAGCTTTTCCCCCCAGACATTCCCTGGACGACCGAGACCCAAGGTCTAGGATGAAGAGTCCGACCAGGTCCGAGAAGGTTACGCCGACCACAGAGGCCAGGTTCGAGCTACGGCCGACCAGGTCCAGGACGAAGAGTCCAACCAGGCTACGACCGAGACCCAAGGTCCAGGACAAAGAGTCCGACCAGGTCCGAGAAGGTTACGCCTACCACAGAGGCCAGGTCCGAGCTACGGCCGACCAGGTCCAGGACGAAGAGTCCAACTAGGCTACGACTGAGACCCAAGGTCCAGGACGAAGAGTCCGACCAGGTCCGAGAAGGTTACGCCGACCACAGAGGCCAGGTCCTGGCTACAGCCGACCAGGTCCAGGACGAAGAGTCCAACCAGGCTACGACCGAGACCCAAGGTCCAGGACGAAGAGTCCGACCAGGTCCGAGAAGGTTACGCCGACCATAGAGGCCAGGTCTGAGCTACGGCCGACCAGGTCCAGGACGAAGAGTCCATCCAGGCTACGACCGAGACCCAAGGTCCAGGACGAAGAGTCCGACCAGGTCCGAAAAGGTTACGCCGACCACAGAGGCCAGGTCTTGGCTACGGCCGACCAGGTCCAGGACGAAGAGTCCAACCAGGCTACGACTGAGACCCAAGGTCCAGGACGAAGAGTCCGACCAGGTCCGAGAAGTTTACGCCGACCACAGAGGCCAGGTCCGAGCTACGGCCGACCAGGTCCAGGACGAAGAGTCCATCCAGGCTACGACCGAGACCCAAGGTCCAGGACGAAGAGTCCGACCAGGTCCGAGAAGGTTACGCCGACCACAGAGGCCAGGTCCGAGCTACGGCTGACTAGGTCCAGGACGAAGAGTCCCGGCAGGATATGCTCACAAAAAATATTTCCCAACTACATCAAGACTTCGATGCTGATGACCTCCACCACCAAAGTCTTGGGGGGCTACTGTTGAGGGAAATCTTCTTGATGAGAAAATCATCTGAAGTTCATACCCTCTTAAAACCGAGCACCCAAACAGGTTGGCTGAAATGACTAATCCGACCAGGACGGTATCTGTCCGACCAGGGACCTGTCCGACCAGGGACCCGTCCGACCAGGGACCCGTCCGACCAGGGACCCGTCCGACCAGGATCTGCCCGACCAGGGACCTGTCCGACCAGAGACCTGTCTGACTGGGACCTGTCCAACCAGGGACCTGTCCGACCAGGATCTGTCCGACTTACCCAAAGACCACCACGTGGCACCATCTCAACCCTCCGTTGGGCAATCCTCCTTCTCCGGAGATCGTGACACCTGTCGCTGGACACCTGGGTTACGGGCCAAACCGGTCCATACCCGGATCCAAGCTAAACTCTATAAATAGGAGCATTAACTCCACCACAAAGGTACGGGCATTCTTCCCTCGCCTACTCTGCCTTTCCTTAGCTCTTCCCGGTCGGAACATTGACTTGAGCATCGGAGCGCCCTTGGCAGACACCAAACCGGTGTCCCCATACTCCGAGGCCTTCTCTCCTCTTGCAGATCCGACTAGACTAGGCCGAGCCGGGCAGAACAGGGAACCCGACCACCGTGCGTCCCCGCACGCGGTGTTGTACCGAAATCAGGCATCAACAGAGTATTTTTAACATTTTACAAATTGTTGTGTTTTAAAACTCAACACTTCATTTTAAAACAATAAGAAATCATTTGGATTCAACAAATTAACAAAACAATCAAAATTCAAAATCCAACCAAATAATCTAATTAATGTTAAAACATTAGTTATGGCACACTAATTCATCATTTACATTACAATAATATTAAATAAATTTTGGGGCGTTACAACTCTCCACCCCTAAAAGAAATTTCGCCCTCGAAATTTACAATTCATCTCAAAAACAAAACAATGCGGATACAATTCCCGCATGCTCGACTCTAGTTCCCAAGTGGCTTCATCAACCCCATGATGCTGCCACACGACTTTTACCAACGGTATCTTACGACGACGCAAATTAATCACTTTTCGGTCGATAATCTGAATCGGCACTTCTTCGTATGTCGTATCTTCCTGAACCTGCACATCGCGAAACGAAACTATCTTACCCTGCTCATGTGGACACTTCCTAAGCATCGACACATGAAACACATCGTGAACATGAGAAAGTTCAGATGGAAGATCAAGCCGATAAGCGACCACACCAACACGCTGAGTGATCTCGAACGGCCCAATATACCTCGGTGCGAGCTTCCCACTCACTCCGAACCGCATAGTTCCCCTACGAGGCGATACCCTCAAGAGAACGAAATCTCCAACCGTGAACTCTAAAGGTCTACGTCTCCTATCCGCGTAGCTCTTCTGCCGACTCTGAGCTGCCCTCAACTGATCTCGAATCACCGCGACTTTCTCGTTGCTATCACGAATCTCATCTGGCCCAAGAATAACCCTATCTTCTGGCTCGGCCCAACACACAGGTGACCGACACGGTCGTCCATACAACATCTCAAATGGTGCCATACCGATATTCGCCTGATAGCTATTGTTGTACGCGAACTCCGCCAAATGCAAACATTGCTTCCAGTTCCCGCCGAAGTCCAACGCACAGGCACGCAACATATCCTCGAGAATCTGAATAACCCGTTCAGACTGCCCATCAGTCTGAGGATGAAACGCCGTATTGAAGTTCAAATCCGTACCTAAAGCCTCCTGAAAACTCCTCCAGTACTTAGCGTTAAACCTGGTGTCTCGATCAGAGGTGATGGACAAAGGAACTTCATGCAACCTCATAATGTTCTGCATATACAACTCCCCGAGAACCTTCCTAGAACACGTCGACCTAAACGGAATGAAATGCGCCGATTTCGTCAACCTGTCGACCACAACCCAGACTGCATCATGCCGTTGCTCCGTCCTCGGCAAACCTGTGAGGAAATCCATCGTCACATGCTCTCATTTCCATCCTGGAATAGGAAGCGGCTGAAGCTGACCTGTAGGCTTCTGATGCTCAGCTTTCACCTGAAGACACGTCGAACACTTGGCCACGTACTCTCGAACATCTTTCTTCATGCCTCTCCACCAATACTGCCTCTTTAAATCACGATACATCTTGGTGCTCCCCGGATGAATAGCAAACTGAGACCTATGTGCTTTGTCCAAAATGGCTTTCGTCACCTCGGCGATAACTGAACTGCAAGACGCTCCCAGAAGTACAACGATCCATCTGCATGCACGCTCCATTCTTCAAACTGCTCCCCGTTCTGAATTCGTGACCAAATCCCCTGCAAATGCCGATCCTGCCACTGACTTTGCTTCACCATCCGAACAAGAGCTGGAGTCGTTTCCACATGATATACTGAAACTCGATCACAGTCCTCATGATACCGTAGCCGATACTCACTCACTGTCGCATCCCTGCTCCAGTCCTTAAAAACCAAACAAGCTAGAATCCCTGAAGACTTCCTGCTAAGTGCGTCCGCGACCACGTTAGCTTTCCTGGGATGATACTACAACGCGAAATCATAATCCTCCATATACTCTACCCATCTACGCTGCCTCAAATTGAGATCCCTCTGAGTGAACAGATGCCTCAAACTCTTGTGATCGGAGAAGACCTGAAACGCTGCTCCATACAAGTAACACCTCCAAATCTTCAGCGCGTAAATCACCGCCGTAAGCTCTAAATCATGAGTAGGATAATTCCGCTCGTGAGGTCGTAGCTGTCTCGATCCGTACGCAACTACACGTCCATGATGCATCAATACGCATCCAAGTCCGTGCCCTGATGCATCCGCATAAACCTCATACGGCTCATCACTGCTAGGAATAACCAACACTGGAGCTGAAGTCAACCGGTTCTTCAATTCCTGAAAAGCAAGCTCACAATCTTCATTCCACTCAAACGTAACATTTTTCTTGATCAATCTCGTCAACGGAGCTGCAATCTTCAAAAAATCCTTTACAAATTTCCTGTAATATCCAGCAAGACCTAAGAAGCTGCGAATCTCCGTTGCGTTCCTTGGTCGTTCCCACTCCAATATAGCTTCAATCTTGGACGGATCCACAGAAATACCATGCTCCGAGATAACATGACCCAGAAACTTGACCTCAGTCAACCAAAACTCACACTTTTCCCTCTTAGCATACAACTGGTGCTCCCGCAAGGTCTGAAGCACGATCCGGAGATGCTGCTCATGCTCCTCCCAAGTCTTAGAATACACAAGAATATCATCGATGAACACGATCATGAACTGATCCAGATGCGGCCTAAATATCCTGTTCATCAAATCCATGAAAGCTACCGGAGCATTCGTTAACCCAAAAGACATGACCAGAAACTCGAAGTGCCCATACCGAGTCCTAAAAGCTGTCTTAGGGATATCTTCTTCCTTGATCCTAAGCTGATGATAACCTGAACGCAAATCAATCTTCGAGAAGTACCACGAACCTCCCAACTGATCAAACAACTCATCAATCCTAGGCAAGGGATATTTGTTTTTCACCGTAACACGATTTAGCTGCCGATAATCCACACATAACCTGAGAGTCTCATCGTGCTTCTTAGCAAACAAAACCGGTGCTCCCCAAGGAGATGTGCTATTTCGAATATACCCTTTATCAGCAAGCTCCTAAAGTTGCTTCCTCAATTCCTTCATTTCCGCCGGCGCCATCCGATAAGGTGCCATAGAAATCGGTGATGTCCCTGGAGACAACTCGATACCAAACTCAATCTCCTGATGCGGTGGTAATCCTGGCAACTCGTCGGGGAAGACATCCTCGAACTCATCAACCACCGGAATCGCTAAACTGCCTCTCGAAACATAGGGCTCGCAATCCAGGTTGGCAAGAAAAGCACAACAACCTAGATTCCTTCGCCCTCCTAGACAAGACTTCATAAGACGCTCACTCATTAGCCAATCACTACCACCCTGGTAAGTGATCATCATCCCCCTATCAGACACTAGGGTCACTTTTCTAAGTTGGCAGTCCACGACTGCACTATACCTGGACAACCAGTCCATCCCTAGAATTACATCATAAGAGCTCATGGGGAGTATAATCAAATCACTTTTCAAAATCTCATCCCCAATCTTTATTTTACAGGATTTACACATACAATTTACACACACTCGCCCCAAGGGAGAAGTTATGACTAGGGGTTCATTAAACTCTTCTACCTCTAATCCCAAGGCATGTACAAAAGAACTCGAAATGAGATAATGAGAGGCACCGGTATCAAATAAAACGCGAGCTAAAGATCTAGAAACCATGATCATATCATCGACAACCGCGTTACCAGTCTGAGAATCTGACCCTCCAGATGCCATTGCATGAACCTGCACTGACGCCTTTCCTTTTCCTCTACCGACATTGCTGGGTCCTGGATTACTCGGCCGATGCTGCTGAGATGGAAATGACTGCACACTACCTGTACTCGGTGTTCGATACTGAGGAACACTGCGCTGAAAATGCTGCTGCTGCTGCCCCGTGCCGGATATGAGAATTGCTGAGGAGAGAACTACGGATACTGCAACTGTGGGTACTGCGGAGGCGGAGGTAGGGTCTGAGGCTGAGACGAACGACTGGCATCCTCCCCGGTCTGAGATCCAAGATGAGCACTCATGATCGGGCAATTCCTCTTGATGTGTCCGGGCTGCTGACAGAAATGACAATGAAAGCTGTAGGGATTGCTGCGCCCGCTGCCAGAGGAACTGCTGCTGCCACTGGTCGCACCGCCTTGCTTGCCTTTCCCCGGAGCTGGACGACTACTGGTGCTCTTCCTGCCACTCCTCTGCGGTCCTCCTAAAGCCTTGGCTCGGTCCTCATAATACTGCACATAATCATTCTCCACGGAGATCGTCGACGACACAAGCTCTCTGAAACTCCTAAGCTGTAGAGCAACCAACTGCCGCCGAATAGGAGCCTTGAGCCCCTCCTGAAACTTAATACATTTCTCACGCTCCGATGCCACCACTGATGGAGCAAACCTAGCCAACTCATTAAACTTTGCCTCATACTCCCGAACTGACAACTCACCCTGCTACAACCTGTAGAACTCAACTGCCTTCTGATCTCTATACCCCTGCGAAAAATATCAATCATAGAACAGCTCCTCGAACCTGTCCCAACTGATATCACCACCACGCTCCAGACGCTTAGCTTGTTTCCACCAAGTGTTAGCGCCACCCTCGAGCTTATACGCAGCAAATTCCACACGATACTCCTCAGGCACACCAAGAGTATCCAAATGCTTCAAGATCGAATCCAGCCAATACTCTGCTAACTGCGGATCCCCATTGCCATCAAAAGTCAGAATAGACGCACGCCGGAATTCCTTAAAGTATGCATGCCAACTACCAACATCGAAATCTCCTGGTCTAGCCCTGGCTGCCATCTGCCGGAAAGCCGCAAACATAGACCTCATCATGCTCTCATTGTTTCTGAACTCGGCGTCAGTAGTCGAACGACGTCTAGGTGCCATCCTCTCACTTCTGAAAACAAAATTTGGACTGTCAGAGGTATTTCATTGTCAAACCTATGTGTGCACAATTCTCAAGGTTCATAACCTTGAGCTCTGATACCATTCTGTCACGCCCCGGAGTACGGGAGGTGACGTGGTGGATTATTTAAATTAATTAAAGGAAAATTTAACTAAAAATCCAGAGTTTAAGGGGGTTGAATTAAGTATAAAATGTGAGGTTCATTAAAACACTTTATAAAGAGTTCATAAACATTAGACAATTTAAAACATTAAACGAGTAAATATTAAAATAATAAAGCCACGAGTATGGTCCTATTGCTCCTTAATTAAATGAGCAAAATATAAATCAATCCCTCCTATTGCTCCTGAGTTCGGTCCGAAGAATCCTCTCCAAACCTAAATGGGAAACCACCTAGAGGGAAAAATTTAAAACAAATAAAACGTGAGCAAAAGGCTCAGTAGGACTATATTTTATAAAATAATTTAATTTAAAGAAACAGGTCATTATCCAGGAATCACTTAAAAGAAATCTTAAATGAATAAATAAGTAAACAAACGAATAAATTTGAGTAAAGCCGTTCTTACCCAGAACAGTTTACTTAGAAAACCAGAAATATCAGTTTCTTTTTCCTAGGCAAACCATAGTATCACCACCGTAGTGGCCCAGCTAGGTTTCGGGACCTGCCCCCAAGGTCGATCGCTACACGACCTGATCTCTGATATGGCATCATGCCTATGTGTTTATTATCATCATCATTCAAAACCCAATTACCGAGTGTTGTCATTTACATTCATTATGAAGTTCATTTCAGATCACGGTATATTAAAATATATCCGATAAATTCATTTTCAAACAACCGTTGAAAACATTTTGATAGAAATCCTTTTCAAAGCCAAATCATTTCAAAACCAGGCTACCAAAGAAATGGGGTAGAAGTCCTACCTCAATACTCGTGCCGGTGCCCCACACTGTAATCCCGGTCCGCTATACGTTAGCTTCGCGGAACCACGAACGATCCTAGATACAAACTAAGTCGATCAATCTCTAGTTTGAGATATTCTATGTTAATAAATCATTTCATGATGTCCTAGTGTGCCATTTGTACCTTTAAAATCATTCTATAAGGTTGGGATTTAAATCAGGGTTCAAAACAGTAAAAACGGGTAAAAATCACAAAATTTTCTATGCCTCGGTCGGCCTGCCGGACTCCCTGCTTCGGCCGGCCGAACTGAACAGTTCGGCCTGCCGGAAGCCAGGTCCGGTCGGCCGGTCATTTCCCCAGGTTCAGCCTGCCGGACGGAAGAACACCGGCCTGCCGATCCCTGTTCCGGCCTATCGAACACGCAGTTCGGCCTGCCGAACTGGAAAAACCCAGAAATTCCAGCCACGGGTTTCGATTTCCTCAAAACACAAATCTTGATTCTAACCTATTTTTCTCAAATCCCAGGCGTAGAAAACATTCATAGATGATAGAAAAACATGTTTAGACACTTTTGAACACATTCAAACAAGATTCAAATACAAAAATCTTAAAAATTCAAAAATTGGGAAAAATGAGGAAAAATGAAAAAAATCTTGAATCAAATCCGTTTTTCTTCAATCTAAGCTTAGATTAGGGCCGGCAATTTGGGTCACGACCCGATGACACGACACGAACCCGACACGAAAAATGCGGGTTAGGGTTGGGGAAATAGGCCTCGGGTTGGAATTGGGTCGAACCCGTCTGACCCGCATAAAAAACGGGTTGGGTTCGGGTCAACCCGAAGCAACACGAAATCAACCCGAAATAACCCCAAAAAAATGTGTCAAAATAAGGTTGACCTGAAAATTAACCTAAAAATTGTTAATCAATCCGTGTAATCCAAATTAAACTTGTGTGACCTTAATATAACCCATATAATCTGAAATTAATTTTAATGTGTCAAATTAGTCTAACATTTGTTGTATATCTAACTTGACATGATTCTAACTTCTAGCATATTTGTTTTTGTTAAACTTATACAAAGTTTTGTTAACTTTTTTGATGGTTTTGTTTTGTTGGGTTATTGTTTATTTTATAAGCTTATTGTTAGGTCTATCATGTTGTAGGTCTATCGGGTTTAGCGGGTCAGTGTGTCGCGTCAACACGAACATGTACAAAGTAGTATCTTGGCGGGTTCCACGGGTCGGGTTGGGTCAACCCGTCTCCACATCAGGTCGTGTCCGGGTTGATGTTTTTTTGACCCGTCGGGTCACGGGTCGGGTTCGGGTTGGCGTGTTGGCTGTTTATATAAGGCTCAACCCGACCCGAACCCGACCCGTGGACCCGAATTGCCACCCTTAGCTTAGATTCTAGGTGTTCTAAGTTCATTTAACTCAAATCCAAGGTTTTCTAAGCTTAAACAAACCTAGATTTCAAAAATGCACAAAATTAAAAATTTTGGAAAAAGTTTAGAAATTTCAAATCTAACCTCGAATCGAAGCTTCAATCCGCGTTCTCGGTTGCCGAATCACATCCCCGAGCTTCCTCCTTGCTAACCCGAAGCTTGGATTCGAAATTGGGTTTCAAAATTTTGAGAGAGATAGAGAGAGAGAGAGAGAGAGAGAGAGAGATTGCCGAGAGATCAAGAGAGAGAGGAGAGAGAGTGAGCTGAGAATTGAAGAGAGAGAGAGCATAAATAGAGGAAAACGGTGGGCGGTTTTACTGTGCAAAAACTATGTGCCGCCTACGGTTTTGTAAAACAGAGTATTTTTAACATTTTACAAATTGTTGTGTTTTAAAACTCAACACATTATTTTAAAACAATAAGAAATCATTTGGATTCAACAAATTAACAAAACAACCAAAATTCAAAATCCAACCAAATAATCTAATTAATGTTAAAACATTAGTTATGGCACACTAATTCATCATTTACATTACAATAATATTAAATAAATTTTGGGGCGTTACAATAACATTACGTCAAGTAATTCCCAAGTCTAGATTACAAATTTATGCCCATAATTCTCGACCGATCGCAACCATTAATAACGTGTTTAGATTCTTTTTTTTAAGCGTACCATCAATTTAAATGCATGCCTAGCTCTAATGCAATACAAAATTAACATGTCAATAAAAAATTTTAGCATTTAAATATAAAAAACATTCTCTAATACAATGTCATTTTTAATGTCAAATTTGTTATACTTGATATATTAACCTTTTCACTTGATCAATAATTTTTAAATTATTTTAATATTAAAAGTTTACTTTTACAAGTTTCAAGGCTTAATAATTATGACAAAAGGTAAATATATCATTTGAAATAAGATTAGGTATTGGAGCACAAAATAGAAAAATATATCAAATATGTAATTTCCAAACTTTTAAGTGGTACATATAATATTAGCATTGACATTTGCATTAGAGATGATCTTAACACGCAAGAAGTGCTTTTTGCTTACCATGCTAGTTGCTCATCAAAAAACTATTCTAATAAAGTGTTTGGCATTCTCAGTTTTAACAAAAACTTTTAGTTATTTCAATGTAAAACTCTCACAGAATACAGTGTCAAAAAAGCAAACTACACTATAAAGCTCCACATGCTATGATAATTTTATAGTTTGATCGCTCCCAAACACCTTATATAACAAGCTAATTGTTTTCACCTAGCAAGCAGAATTATCTACATCTTAGCAACTTAAAGTTTAACTTAAGCCACAAAGATAGGCACGCAAAATTAGGAAAAAGAACAAAAATAAACTATAGAGTGTTGGGTATTGTCATTTTCAACCAAAACTTTTAGCTGCTACAGCGTAAAGTTCTCACATGCTATAACGTCATGAAAAAAGTGAGTTACAGTATATATATCTCATATGCTACAGTGTTTTTAATTAAAGTTAGTTAAATCAATGCTCTCAAACACCTTATAAGAAAAATGCCAGGCATCCCAATGTCTAATTCTAGCTTTTGTACTCACTTATAAGTTGTTATATTTTTAAAGATTGTCACATTAATAAATTGTATCGGATAAATTTTACAAATTCCCTAAGAACTATATGACCACTTATGTCAAAATACCCCCAAACTTTAAAACGTACATGTTGTACCTCTTAAACTATAATACTTCCTTATATTCACCCCCTGAACTTTGAAATGTGTTGTTTTTTGGACAAAATAATATTTGTTATGCTTATTAAAAAGATAAATTTATCAATTTAGTCAAAATCAAAACCAACTTAAATTATGATAGTTTTCCACTTTTCCTCCATCTTTTTCTAGCTTTTGAGTACATACTCTAAAAACAGAACATACGAGAATTTGATGCTCAACTAAATCATTTAAAGTGAAAAGAACATTCATACTAACTCCTAACTATCATATATAATCTTCAATTGAACAAAAATTCAGTAATTCTATCTAAATAATGATATGTTTTCAAAGTTCGGGAGTGAATCTGGAGATATATTATACTTCAGGGGCACAATATATACCTTTCAAAGTTCAAGGATATATTGACACAAGTGATATAGTTCAAGGAGAATTCGTAAAATGTACCCAATTATATTTATCAATAAATTGATGACAACTTAAAAATCAGTTCAAGAGTTTAAATTAAAATTGATATTCCTAATATCACTCATAAATTAAATTCTCGTAACACCTGTGTACCTATAATAGTGCTTTTATGGCATATAAAAATAAAAGCACCAGTAAAAGCACCAGCAACCATGTGTTCTACATCATGGCGGGCCCTTGATCTCCGTCCTAGTCTTTCACAGCCACTTCAACGAGAATTTCCACCTCTCTAGTGTTATATTGGCCGTCCACGTTAAGGAGTCTATCATCGTCATCGTCGTCATTTTTCAAATGGTAATAGAAGATAATTGATATTAAAACTTTAACATATCTCAATCAGATTGACATCTAGCAAACAAGACCCGGCCATTCTATACTGAACCCTCCACTAAGGTATTGTTAAAAAGTAAAAATAAAAAAAAAGCAATTGCAAATAATGCGCCTACCACGAGACTCCTTACCGTTTTCCTATCCACGCTTCCGTTTATTGTGCGCCGGCTATTTTTTCTCTCACCCATGTCAAGACTTTTAGTCGCGCCCGATCTCCAACTATCTTCAGCATCGTGAGACTCCCCCTGTTCGATATATATATATATATTTGAGTTTTTAAGATCTCTCCAACTCAACAATCCCATAGATAAATTAAGATATCCACTTTGGATGTGATTGGAAGATGTATAGAATTATCTATTATTATATATATATATATATGTGTGTGTGTGTGTGTGTGGGAGGTAATTTGTAATCCAAACGAGAATAAAGAAGAAACAACGGAAGAATAAGAAGTGTTTTATGAAATTAACGAATGAACTGAAACAACGCCATTAGACTAAAAATCGAAGAAAGAGATTGGAATGATCAAAGGCAGAATCAAGATTTGAATAGAAATAAGAAGGTCAAGACCAATAGGACATGAAGTAAGCATGATACGGCCCATGTAAATATATTAGAGACTCAAATAGAGGCGGTAAATGATAAATGGTATAGATTAAGACAGTTATGAAAACATTTGTAATACCTGTACGCCTATAAATAGAGGTAATTAAAGTCAAATCATTTGTATCTTTTCGATAAAATTGAAAAACTAATAAGAATTTTTTTTGAGGAATATTTAAATTCTTGAATAGAATATTCATTGTTTGTCGTTTGACAGAATTTCAACACAAACAATATATGACAATTAATACGAGTAAAATGGAAAATTTGCATAAATTTTTGTAGTGTAATAAGCGTTGATATCCATTTGTCCAAGGTGAAGGCTAGAATGACTATGCTTAGGAAATCGATACTTCGTTTGACACAAAATTTAGTGCAAAAAAGAATAGGATGTTTGGTAAAATGGTTAAAACCGTTGGTTAAAATTATTTTTACTATAATATGTGAGAGCTTTATACTATAACGATTTTTTTTATTGTTATTGTAGCATATGAAAACTTTATACTATTTATAACTAAGAAAGTGGTCTAGACTATTTTCTGTCAAACACTCTATAAGTAACTATAAATCCGTATTAAGTTGCGTTTTTATGGAGTTGCATTGGTAGAAATGACAAATTGTGGAACATAGCAAAGAACGAAACATGGGGAGGGTTCTATCCAGGTAAAAAGGAAAAAAAAAAAAAAAAAATTGGGAAGGCTGCAGTAACACGGCAAAAAAGTTTATAATAGTAAATGATAACATCTTAAAAAATAAAAAAAATAAAAGAAAAAGCACGCACAAACACCCACAAGATAAGCAACAAACGCGCGACAACTGCAAAGAGGAAATATTTCACGATACACACTGAATATATAATTAATCGATAGCAGTTTTAAGGGGTAGACCCTTCAACTCAATTATTGGACATATCAGACAAATTATAACCAGAAACTAGTGACCTTGAAGCATCTCCACAACTTGGCTCATGGTGGGTCTTGCGTCTTTGTCTTCCTCCACGCATTTCAGAGCTACATCCAACAGAATTCCCATCTTCTCCTTGTCATATTCACCTTTTATCCAAGATTCCATGATCTCTTCCACACACGATGCCATTTCATTATTTCCACTAACCTTCTCCCTCACCCACGTAACTAGTCCTCTAGTTTGTGTCTCCTCTGCACTTGGGCTCCTCCCACTCAACATCTCCAACAAAACAATCCCATAGCTGTAGACGTCCACTTTCGATGTTATGGATTGGTTGGTAACCCATTCTGGAGCCATGTAACCTCTTGTTCCTCTAATCCTTGAGAAGCTTGGATTACTAATCTCTCCTCTATTTAGTAGCTTAGACAACCCAAAATCTCCTACCTTTGGCTGATAGTCTGAGCCCAGTAGTATGTTTTGAGGCTTCACATCACAGTGTAAAACCCACTCCAAGCACTCTTCATGCAAATAAGCAAGACCTCTTGCAGTTCCTAAAGCAATTTCGAACCTCCTCTTCCAATCAAGCACTTTTCTTGATAAATTTTCTTTGAGAGATCCATGTTCCATGTACTCGTAAACCAAAAGCCTGTGCTTTCCTTCTGCACAGTAACCCCACATCTCTATCAAGTTCATGTGGTTTACTCTCCCAATGGTGTTGACTTCTGTTAGAAATTCAGCTTCTCCTTGCAACGCCTCACCGAGTCGTTTGATTGCTGCAACCCGAAAATCTGAGAGGATACCCTTGTAAACAATTCCTCCTGCACCTCTTCCAATCTCTTCAGCGAAACCCCGCGTCGCCTTCTTTAGCTCAGAGAAGCTGAATCTCTTAAAGCCAGTAGTTGCAAGAATATAATCTCGTGTACCTTCTCTAGAGCCTTGTCGGCTTCTAATAAGTAAACACCAGACCCAAAGTATGCAAATGATCTCCAATACTCCCACTCCGCAAGCAAACCAAAGCATGAATTTCACTAACGTATTGGTGTGGCTCTTCCTATACGTTCTGGCTAGATGTATAGGGGTATTGTTTGAGCAATCTAACCTGAATTCTTCGATGGACTTTCCGAAAGGATTTTGGTCGGTGTTTGGCACCTTCACATACATGTCTCCAAAGAAACTCGGTGTTTGGAGTCCGTTGAGCAACGTCGTCTTGGGATAGCAGTTAAAATTGAGTAAATCTCTTGATTGATATAAAGAATATTGAAATCCCACACAGTTACATAGTCCCAAGCATTTATCCATGCATGCCTTGAAGGTGGTGTTTGGAAAGAAGCCATAATCATACCCGTAGAACTCGGAGTTGGCAATCTTGACAAAGGTGGACTCATTTTTGCCACAGGGTGGAGTGAATTCTGGTTCACACCCATAAAACCAATCAGTTTGATTTCTCATCTTATATCCTCGAAGGCAAGAGCATTTCCTACCAGAAATGGGGTTGTAGCTGCACAAACTATTAACCCCACAAAGGCCATGAATTTTGCATGGATCCATAAAAGCTTGCCACGTTACAACCCATTTCTCTCCTGGGCTTTTTCGACCATACAATCTGATGTTACCATCGATATCAATTCTAAACATTCTCTGAATCTTTGCACCATAATCTGCTGACTTAAACGTAAAATCGTCAGAGGAACTGAAATTGCCCAAGGAATCAAGCACGGCGATTTTACTGTTATTGTACGTGGACCTTCCAGATTCCCAAGTAAGAAGCCATGGAGAGGGCCAATAGACACTTGAAAGCTGAATACTATCATAAATTAGACGGAGAACGTTGTCGTTGTCGAAGAAAAGCTTATAGAAACCGGAGGACAAGTTGGTTTGGCTTCTCGACGAGACAAGCTTTCCAGACCTAGTGAGTGGCTGCTCTGGGAGAAGGGTATCTGTCGGCGAATCAAAGCTTTGCCATAGAACAACACCGTCGGAAGTACGTAGAGCCATGTTGCCGGTGTCTTCAAGCTGCAACTGGGAAAACGAGCGTGAGACAGTGCTTGTGCTCCAAGCAATGATCCGACTTGCGTCACTTAGTATAAGATTTCCACTCTTGTGGAGGGTCAATCTTGAGCGTTTTCCGTTGACTGGTTGATCACGATTTGCCATCCAAACTATGGTGCGATCTTCTTTGTTCGATGGCTCGTTGAACCATATTGCAAAGTAGTATGCATTTTCGTCAACGAGATGAAAGCCAGCTGAGAAAATGCCATTTGGTGCTGTTAAAACGTCGACGTTTGGTCTTTCAACAGATAGGGATGATCCTGCACTTAGAGTAAGATGGGCTTCTGAAGATGAAAGTGAAGAAGCAATTGCAATAAAGAAAACGTAAGAGAAGAACAAAATGGCCATGCTTGAGGTGTGACACGGCCAAGGAAAGAGTTTGGGGTGACACGGCCATCTTATAAGCAGTTTCCTGATAAATTAATAAGCTTTGATAAGGATGGGTTGGATTTTAGTCATCCTTTTCATGATTGTTGAGAAAAATCAATTGAAGCGAGTCATGGTAAATTAACCAAGTTAATAATTAAGATGCTTCTTCACCCCTCCCTCCATTTCACAGTAAAATAAGATGTATAATAACATTTACTGTATTGCTTGTTAATGTTGCACTATAGAGGGTGAGATTGATTTAAAATTTGACGCCAAATCCTCAAGTGGATCACCTTCATGCACCAATGCATTTGGTTTTTAGTTGATAACGGATGCATTACGTTGGACTCGGTCTTTAGTCTTGACTTCCAAAGGCAACACGGTTCAGGTACAGCTAGAACCTGAGGCTGCGCCTACGAGCCACGGCATTTACACGATTGGTTCTTTTATTCTTCTTATTATTATTATTATTATTTTCATTGGTGTTGTACGCACGAGCTTTGACACAAGGTTCTCAAATTTTCCTTTATGTCATTTGTAGGTCATGAACTTGCATCACTAACACGCAAAAACACCCCACCACCAACTTTTGAAAGATATTTTATGGCACGATAAGATCGGATCGGGGGCAAAAACAATTCTAAAGGACAAATAATTTAAACGACCAAATTAGAGACCCCAATACTATCAGCAGAGGAGGCTATGAAAAAAAATCTATGTCTCAATTAGGTACAATTAGTTTCCCATATTAATTTTTTTTTTTTTATTTTGACAGTATTTTGATCAAATTTTGATGTTCATAAACAGGTAGTACGGGCAATATATCTCTGTCGTACAAAGCCCTCGAGAAATAGAATTCAACTAAGTTTTGAGATAATTTATTTTGGGTAGCTAGGACATTCTTATTTTCTTGTTGTATTCAGTAAATAAAAATCTTCTAAAATTTTGCACCCAAAAAAAACTATGGTTACAGTTTTTGGGCAAAAGAAGAAGAAGAAGCGTCATGTGTATATTCTGCTACAAGAAATGTTGCAAAAAATTTGCAAGTGCATGAAATCATAAACAAATAATAATGTAATGAGATTAAGAGTATTGTTTCTGCAAAGATTGTGTTAATTTAGTTAAGTACCGAATTGCGTTAACTCTAAATTTATTTAAACAATCAAAAATAAAATATAAAAATAATGAAACAAAATATAAAGAAAATATAAATAAATAAAAGAATAGGGCATCCGATTTCACCAAGACTAATCTAATTAAATTCATTATTCTTACAAACATTGTCTATTGCAATATTTGAAGGACGAGTAACCCTAACCTATTCAATGCTCTTTTTCAAGTTACGTTAAAAATACCCTAATATATTGACTTAGTGAAGTTAAATATGTTAGAATTCATTAAGATCTATGGTTCTCTAAATGCCCACGCACTATATTTCTATGCCCCATGAAGCCTATGATGTCTGTCATAAGAAGCTATTCCTACAAATCTAGCCTCATTATAGGTCTCCTAATCAATTAATTAGTGATCAAGTAATTAAAAGCATTAAGAACAATAATAACCACTCAACTAAAGCAATAAACTCTTGGAGAATAAATCTTTTAAAAAAACATAAATGAAATTAAATCAAACTGGAAATGGTAATTTCATAGCCCTAAAAAAACACAAATAAGGGTTCAATGTCTTAAAGAACAAAAATAAGAAGATAAAAAAATTAGAAAGAAAAACTCTTGTAAAAGTGTCACAAGTCTCCAAGCTTGACTCTTTAATCTTTAATTTCCTTTGTTTGGTCTTCAATATATATTTTCCCTAAAAGCAAAAAGCCTAAACCTAAAAATAAAAATAAAAACCTAATAGAACTTTGCCTTGGTATTTCTCTTCAATTCTCAATAACTGGGGATCAGGCCTCCCAAAAGAAAAAACCTAAAAAGGACCTATTTATAGGCTTTGAGCAAGGAGAGTAAATAAAGAAAAATTCGGAATTATTTTAAAATCCCAAAATCACGTTTTGGTGCCCCAGCGCCAACAAATCAGCGCCAAGGAGCCAGGTCACTGTTCCAAATCGGGCGTCTGATTGATCTTTTGTTATTTTGTTCATTTTCTCCTTTTTTTCGAATGATGGCGAGCTTTGTAATTCCAATCCAAAATCCCACGCCAGCACAAGAGTTAATTGAGCAAATAAAGAGTCTCACAACATTCCACGTGGCGCTAAATGATTGGATTCCTGATACTGGCGGGGACAATCTAATGACATGGCAAAACACGGCTGGGCAAAAGATGGAGCGCAAGGGAGCTGAAACGAGATACGCCACACTGGAACCCACCTCCCCTATTAACTGCTGACGTGAGCGGAGCCCGTGACAGGCACTGACGACGCCCCTTCTTTGAGTGTGCATAGCACAGGTGCTATGGTGGAGATCGAGAGCCAATCCAACAGCTGTTGAAGTGAATGGCTTTCCTGCGCGTGCCTCTTGTCCGGGACTGTGCTTTAATTCGAATTTTACTTTAATTTTTAACTTTTGGTCCTCCAAATTAAATTAATTCCAATTACCATATTGCTTATCTACCCATATAATTAAGGGAAAATGATATTGATAAATGAAGATTAAAATAAAAATAAATTCAATTAAACTAAAATAAAATCAACTAAAAAGTAATTAAAAGACCCAAAAACTAACAAAATATTAAGTTAAAAAATCTAATTTACTAGTATAAAACTAACTTATCAAGAAACTTAGCTTCTGATCAAATTTATTTTCACTCATTTGCTAAGCGTATGGAAAAGAGAAGCTTTACCCTATTTTCTATATTCCTAAGTCTTACTTTTTACTTCTTAACCATGGTGATTTTTCTCTCACTTAAATCATGTGCAATTTCTGTTTTCTCTTAGGCTTTAGATTCCGCTTTATTTTGTTAGCATCAGATGACTTCCTTATAATTAAGTAGTTGTAACAACTTGTTTTTTTGGATCGTCACTTAGCTTTCTTAAACATTGTTTCTTATTTTTAATTCTTACTTACTGGTAAAAAATACTAAGTAAATTATTTTCTTTTAAACATACTTAAAACTATTGCAACATTCGGGAGTGCCGATATCAAGGGCTATGTACCGGGCCGTTCTTTGACCTTTGCTTTCTCATTGCTTATCATGGAGTGCCGACATCAAGGTCTATGTACCGGTGTATTAACACATAACCGTTAAATACTAACTTTCAGCTTACTAAATTTAATTTACTTACTTGAGCTATAGTGTAACAGACATATGACAGTGGGAGATAGGATGTCGGATACCCGCTTTGATACCACCTATAATGACCCACTTTTTTAAGTTGTCACTTAACTTTCTTAAACATTATTTCTTATTTTTAATTCTTAAATACTGGTAAGAAAAATACTGAGTAAATTTTTTTTCTTTAAAACATACTTAAAATTGTTGCAACATCCATTGCAAAGTAAATTGAAACATAATACAAGAATAACTTTGTATTCATTTAAAAAATATTTATAAAAGCATAACTTTTAAAATACTTTTCATAAAACATTTATTTAAGCATTTATTTTCTTAAAATTTTTAAAACGTTTTTTAACCAACAAAAAATTCTTTTGTTAAAACAACAAAAACCTTTTTTTCTTTAAGCAGTGATAAACTGTCGTAATGGTATCTATACCTAACTTTCGCTTCTGTTACTATAGCACCGAGCTCTTCTACTAATCTTATTGGTCTTCTATAGAACTACCTACAATATGAAAGAACTTGTAATGAACTTTTGCTTAGCAATTTCAAACATAATTTCACAAAACATTTAAAAACATTCATCGTAAAACATTGCTCTTAAACTTTTCTCATAAACTTTCTTCATAAACCTTTTCTTGTTAACATTTTTGATAAAAATATTTTTCATGAACATTTCTCGTAAACTATTTCTCAAAAAAAAAAAAATTTGTTATAAATATATCTCATAAACATTTTCATAGAAATGAATGCAAGTGTTCAAATCGCCCAAAATGTTTCTTTCAAACGACGGACATTTATAGTATAGAAAAGTCGTTGTATCCATAAAGAGGTAAGTTTTTAAAAGATTGAAAATTTTTTATTTAAAGTAGCAAAGGATTTTTTTTTAAAAAAAACCATAAGTTAAAAGAAAACAAATATTTTTGAGAATTTTAAAATAAGACTTTAAAACATAAAATTTAAAAAGTGAAGCTTTGAGAATTCCTTGTATATTTTATAACTGATATAGAATTTTAACTCTAAATAAATAATTATCTAAAATATGTGATCAATTATATCTTTTTTCGTTAATTACAAGCACTCTTACTATTTTTATAAGTCAACCAAGAGCAACAATATAGCAAGCCATAATATAGTAAGGGGTCTTCCTATAAAAGTAGCAAAATAAATCATCTCTCACTAATGATTAAGTGCACTAATTATGAAAATTATAACTGTTGTTACTACAATTATAATTAACATAATTTTAAGATAGAAAAGATAATAACGAATCAAAATTAATATATTTTTATGGAATAAATTATTGTGTTAATTTCGACAGCATTTTGTCTTATGAAATATCTAAATCGACAATATAATAAGTTATACTGGTGTAAAAGACATTCTATAAAATTAAACGTTATTTCATTATTATTAATATTAATTATGCAACACAATTAAATTACATAAAAAAAGTATGACTAAATTTATGTAAAAATTGATAGCATAATAACATTAACAATAATTATAAAAGACTTGAAAAATATAATTTATTCCACAAAAATATAGTATTACAAAGCAGATATAGAATTAAAATCCATACCAGAGCACTTTGCATACAAGATCATCTCTCTACCTTATCGAACTTTCTACACCAATTTAGGCATTATTTTAGTATTTTTAGTGGGGTTGAAAGAGTACTCTAATAGTGTCTCCACCCTAAGGAGTACCGAGTACTGTTGAGTCTAACCCAACAATAGAGAGAGAAAACAAATTAGAAAGGAAGAGAGGAAATAGCCCGAAGGCCAAGTGAGGGATGAAGAATCGGGGAGAAGCCCCCAGTATTTATTGACCTTGAAAGGCACTATTTATAAAATTTTTGAATATTTTTGTAGTGTTCAAATTTAGACAACACGAATCCTTTAGATCCATTTTCTTCTCTTTTTTCTATGCAGGGGCCCTTCTTCAGATTTTGGAAATTTACATGAGATTCACTGCTTCGCAGGAGCTTGAGGCACAGGTCTGATGCGATCTGGGCCGTTCATTACGTGATCCAACGAATGAAAGATGAGGAAGAAAATGGGCCCAAGTGGGCCAGAGCAAGACCAACGTACTGACCGTTAGATCGATCAAACTTTTTTGATTGGAGGGCTGAGAAGAGAGATGTAGTGGACTTGCTTGCACGAGATCCAGCACGCCCGAGATTCTCTCTAACAAGCCTACAATTGTATCCGCGTGCACAATCGTGTTTTGACACATGGACTCTAATATAGAATTCAAATATTTGTTGTGTTTTTGAGCTATTTGTTGTTCAATTTTGTCTTAGTGCTGTTTTGTTCTGTTTTTCCATCAAATTTAAAATTTAAAATTCACAAACACAATAAAATTAATTACCTTTTAAAAATATTTATTTAACAATAAATCACACAAAAATTATTAAAAATAGATAAAAACTTCTAAAATTAAGAAACTTTAACAGATATGCTATTTAAGACTTGAAATTATTTTTTAAAATTACTAAAAACATAATAGAGCATATTTACAAACTCAAAATTTATTTACAAACACTTTAAGACTCAAAATAAAATTACCACTCATTATTTTTACAGTTTTGGCTTTTTACAAACTAAACACATATTTAACACACCGAAGCGACTTTAAAGATTACCAAAAATATTACTAAACATAAAAACACACTAAAAACACATTTTCATACTAAGACACAAAAAATACTTGTTAACACAAAAATGCTATTAATTAGAAGATTTAATGAGAAATAAAGTATAAATAAATGATTTTAGCATTAGAAAATGTACACTTTTACAATCTCATCAGCAAGCAAGATCATAATGCATGATACTATTTATACTCATTTATAAATATCCATTTATGAACTTGTTATGATCATTCATAATTTACTTAAACTTCTTATCATCGTTACTATTTTTTCTTTATCTTATGGACTTAACTGTTCATATCAACATCATCAATTAGATCATAAATATAATACTTCCCTTGCGGAAGACTTAAAGACTATCGAACAAAGACGTCATAACTTTAACATATCTTATATACCTCACATCCATAAAGCTGTACAATACTTTAATTATCATACTTGATTTACCTTATTGTAAATTTTAGTGAGCAAATACTATGCTAAACATATCTTATGCTATAACTTAACATTGAGATATTAAACATAGCAAATGTAAATATATTGCAAATCATAACTTGAACTTTTAAAACATTATGCATAACAAATATGTAAACATACATCCAACATACAAAAAGCATTAGAAAATCAATTTCTTTATTCCATAGGTGAGGTTTGAAACTTATCTGAGTAGTACTCTAACGTTCCCATTTCATTCCATTTCCTTTTATTAGTCAGCTTTGTGTCTTGTTCAAATGACACTCGACTATTAGCTAACTTTTTTTTAATTACCAACCAACTCGATTGGTAATAGAACTTAAACATTAAACGTCTATTCTTTTTACTTAACCTCACTACTTATCGGTTCCTTTCTCCGTTACTTAACTTGATAGTTCATCAGTCGAATTTCTCATCTCACTTGACAGTTGCATTACTTAACATGATACGGATCATTTTTCATCTAAGGCATTTTGCTAATTCGGATGGCTCGGGTCCGTTTTAGTAGTTTTTATTTAAAAAATGTCAGTTTTACCTTTTATGGGTTTTTTTGTTGGTCTCGTGACTTAAGTAAACTTCTTGTTTTACCTTACCATTCCATTGCTTACAAGTTACGGAAAAATTCTTGCTAATGGGCATTTCCCAAATCGGACGCTGTTTTACGAAAAATAATCATTTTGCCCTTGATGAATCTTAGAAAATTTTTGAAACTCATTTTAAAACAAAACTTATGTTTCCTTGCTTTTATAACATTATGAAACACCAAACATCTGTTTCCTTTTGGCAGAAAAACAATTTTTGTCAAGACTTTATGATTTTAACCCTAGTTCAAAAATCTTGACAATTATGCCTTTAACGTTTTTCCCTTAGAAAATTAACAAATTCTTTTGGGCTTTCAATTATAAAATTGCTTATTGTCCATAATTGTATAAAAAACCAACTAATATGGTGGAAAATCCAGTTCCACATGGTTTTTCAGTTTTGGCCTGAAATACAAAAATTTGACATTTTTGCCTTTGGAACCAAAAATAACATTTTTATACCAAAACCTACAGTTTTAAATAAGGATTAAAACTTACAAAAGCTCCTTAGTTAAATTTAGCAAATTTCAAAATGTTTTTCTCAAATTACCATTTTGAAATTTTATGAATAAATCTCGTAAAGTTCATAAGTCACAAACTGTGTAGAATTTTCATAAATCAGCTTTGATGCTTAGTTGTTTCGATGACTTCTACAATTTTTATATTTTAAATTCTCTAAAATTTGGATTGCACAGTAGGGTTTTTGGCTGTTTTTCAAAACTTTTGAGATTAAAATAATCTTTTCAATTTAGTTTTTTTAGAATTTTACAAAACTTTGTTCATAAAAATTGTTATTCTCACTATTTTGGACAAATTTTATGTTTAACTCAGAAAATAAATCATCCTCTAAGCATGCTAAAATTTCATTTCCTTGAAAACTATTTAAACTTTGCTCAAAATCAAAGTTTGTGAAACTTTTCCTTTAAAACCTTAAACCTTAGTTTTAAGACATACTTCATCATATATATATATATATATATCTTACATCATAATCATACCATAAAGTTTATTTTACATGCCATAGTCCATACTTAGACAAATACATACAAAATCCCATGAAAAAAACATAAACTTTCAAGTCTAAAGTTTAGAGATTTACCCAAGCTTTACCAAGCCTTTTAATCCTTTACTTTGATTGCTTTAAAACTTCTCGAAACCCTTGATAACAATCACAATATATCCCATAAAAATCTCATCTAAAACTATGAACAAAACCTCTTAAACACAACAAGTAAAGCTGGATTTTTACCTCCAAAAGTGCCAATCGTGTACTAGAACACTTGAACTTGCATCCTTGGATAATTTGCAAGTTTTAATCATCAAAATATTGAGGAATCCATAGGGGAGAGTGACCAGATTTAGATATGGAGAATATGGGCCTTTATGGTTTTCATGGGACAATTTTTGATGGAGCAAAAGTGAAAATTTTTATATCACTTAAGTCCTTGGCCTTTTAAAGGCTTATCCAAAGGACTAAAATGAGAATAATCTTAGCTCTCATCTACTAGACACCACCAGTTTATAAGGGGCAAAGGTGGAATTTTTTCACCATTGGGGTGTCACCAAGTGGGCCCCACATCTACTTTTTAACGGTCCAAATTTACAATGATAGTATTTTTTCTATTACTATCAATAAACATTTTCTATACTTTTTTTGTTGTGAAAAATCTGCAAGTGCACAAAATCATAGACAAGTAATAAAAAAATAGTAGAATATCGTTCCCACGAGGATTGTATTAATCTTGCTAAGTACCGAAATTAATTAACTCTAAAAATTATTTGAACAATCAAATATAAATAGAAAAATAACAAGAAAACAAAAAAAATAAATGAAAACCTAAATAATAAAATACTAGGGCATTCGATTTTACCTAAATTAATCCTATTCAAAATATTTAATTTAATCAACTGGTGTTTACTCCTATGCTGATAACGAATTTCTCTTAGGTAGTCATTAATCTTTCTCAAGCATTAATAATTTATCCTAATTAGCAAATTTTCTACATATCTATGGAAGCTCTAAACTTACCAAGATTCATTAAGGACAATAAATTCACAATGTTACACAAGTCTCATAGATATTTCTATCTTATGATGATCTCATGGTATTCAATCATAGTTTAATTTAATTTTCGCTTCTCAGCCTCAAATTAAAATCACCAATCATGTAAAAGGTACACAAACTTTTACAAGCATTAAGATTAGATTAAATACTCAGTATAGATAATGAATAAAGATCGAATTGAATTAAATTAAATAAAAGTGAACATTCATAATCCGGTTACATTGTAGCCTTAGAAAAAGAGAAATTAATTCCTAATGAAATTAAAAAAATCTTAAATAATATCTTAAACATGATGAGTGAAGGAAAAAGAACTGCGTTTGGATGCGAAGATGATTTTCGTCTCCCGGTTGCACCGTTCTTCTTCTTTGTGGCAGTGAGTTCTCCATTTTTTCTGTAGTTTTTCTCTCTTAAAATTCGTCATCCAACCATTCATAATGTTCTATTTATAGGCTAGAGTTTGAAAGGGTAATTTTAGAACAAATTTAGACTGAAAATTGAATTAGAATTGCAACAGCACCTAGGCTCCATTTTTTGGTGCCTAGGCTTCGTAACGGAGCGTAGGCGCTACATGCCCCGTACTCCTTTTCTTGAACTGGAGCTTAGGCACCCTAACTATAGCGCCTACGCTTCAAAGCAGCGCCTACGCTTCAAAGTAGCGCCTAGGTGCTAGGATTGTAGCGTCTAGGATCTACACCGCCTCTTCCAAATGGCACCTAGGCACCTAAGTTGTGGCACCTAAGCGCTATGCTCTTGGTTTTTTTTTTTTTTTTGTATGAGATGTCCTTTGCAGCAATGCCTAGGCACTCATAAGCCGGTGTCTAGGCTCTATTTTGCCCCCGAGTCTACTTTTGCTTATTTTCGGTTTGTTTTGCTCCGTGCTTTGCCATTATGCATCTTTTTTCCTTAAAACCTACAAAAGAACATAAAATACTATCAAATTCTTATAAATTGCTCAAAACTAACAAAAATAATAAGTGAGAATAATCTAATTAATTAGCCTAAAACTAACTTATTAAATACCCCCAAACTTAAGATTTTGCTTGTCCTCGAGCAAAAGACACAAAAAAGGAACAAAGAATAAGACAAAAAGACATGACTAATACTAACACACGACATTGTTCGAGCATCAATTTAATTTTTCATCATACTTGACCTCAAAGATTGCATAAAGTTTATGACTCAAAGAAAACACTAACCATTGCAATCATGTAATAAAAATTAATTTAAATTTCAATTTCACCATACTTATAATTCCTTGAGTGTGTGTGTGTGATGCCTCTAACACTTATGCAACTACACTCGGATTAATTTTTATCAACAAGCTTGTTATAAAAGATCTCTAGATTAGTGAAATTTATGAACTCCATAGCCTTTTTTTCAAACCCACTCTGCACTAATGTAGACTATTGCAACATTAAAGATTATTAGGACTTTACTTGGCTTGAAATGTGCGGCTAAGGTAAAAATGTGAGATAGAGGATATAATGTGGCTCAAAATTAACCCATAAACACACAATTTGTCTTTAGATCTCATGAGAACATCATTTCTTCTTTCTAAATACACTCCCAAACTTATGTTGCACTTCCTTTGTCATTCACATTTATTTGATGTATGTATCTTTTTTTTCCTTCTCTTTTTTTTTTCTTTTTTTCTTATCTCTTTTTTTTTTTGGACAATGAATAAACATTAATATATAGTCCTTTGATAACATTACTAAAACCTTCACCCAAGAATGAATAATAGGAAAATATATTCCCTTGATAAGTTCTTTACAACTCCACCCATCCTCCGTAATGCCAACTACATTCAAATAATTTCTTAGACAAAACTAGTCACGCTTATGGGTGAGGGACTAAGTAGGATAAAATTATTCAAAGGCCAAGTTGATTATATGGGTAATAAAGAAAATGGATAATAAGGCTCAACGGGGTAACTAGTGATTAGATGATGTCAATGGTTGGCTTGAAAGGCTCAAACGGTTTAAAACCTAAATCATGTCTTTAATGTTGTGTAGCTTAGGATTTTGCCTCGAGTGGTTATCAAATAGGTTCTAGTGTTCATTTGAGATCAAAAATATCACTTAATCAACATAAAATTCCTCTAAGTATAGAATACTTAGGTGATCAAGGTGTGAGTGTTTAAAGTGTTTAAAGAATCATAGCATGACAAACAAATCATAAGAAAAACAAGGATAGACCAACAACAATTATTATCCCCTAAAAGCCATATTCAATTTCAACCATCATCTTATCATTGGCCTCCTATGGTTCAAGTTAAACAGTACTCAAACGACACAACTTTACTATCCTAATTATTATCAAATGCAAGGGAAAAAAACTAAACTAAAACCTAATTAAACCATAATGATTGATTGACATAAACAAAACATAAAGCAACACACCCCCCCAAACTTAAACAATATATTGTCCTTAATGTAAAAAGAAAACAAAAATGAGAAAGGAAAGAACACTCCCTAAACCAAAGGTTGCGGAAGCCTATTCCTCCTCGTCCTCATTCTCTTCATTATCTTCATTGAGAGTAGACGCTATGGGAAAGTTGTCCAAGTTCATGTTTAGATGCATGGCCATGTAGTTCATCCTATGTGCCAAGTTGTAGATATGGTTTCAATTTTTATTTTTTTTTGACAAGTTGAACGCCTTGATGTCTCCTAATCCCTCAGAGAAGCGCTCATCAAAGAGCGGCTTTTGGCTATAGTAAGTGTGAAACAACACCACATATAGGTCTTGGTTATAGATGACCTCAAGCTTGGCAAGATTTAGAAGTGATTCGCACATTGCACCAACAACATATGTCTTTAAATGATGTGCTTTTGACAGGAACTTCCGTATTGGCTTGAGCTTGGACAGGATGAGATATGATGGTGGTGACATCCATAGCTAGCATGAATCAATTGGTGATCTATACATTGGAACCATTGATGAGCTCAAATCAATAGTATTATGCGCTTCTAGATCTTCCAACGGCCCTCATGGCTTCTCTTCATATAAGAATTCCTCTAATGACCCTTCTATTTGCTCTTCCTTTTCCTTTTGGCTATTCATTAGCATGCTTGCGATTTAGTCTTCATAAAAGTCATAGTTTTGGATAGACTCTTCTTGATTTAGCAAGTGTAGATCATTGTTGATCGAACAAGAGCCAAACTCAACAAATGGTTGAGCTAACACAACTTCAAAGGGTTCTTGTTCTTTATCTTGAGGTTCTATTTCTTCTAGAGGCTCAAATTTCTGAGATTTCATACGATCGTCATCAAACAAAACCATATCCTTTATCGTTTTATGATCACCTCAAGGATTTGATGTTGTAATTTTCTCCTCTACATGACTCTCTAAAATTGTGCTCTTAAAACGGATTTGTTCATCAAGATATCGCCTAAAGTTGGAGATTTCATGACTTCCCGCAAGAGTGGCCTTTAGACGGTCTAAAGCAACTTCCAAAGGTGTCTTCTCTTCTTGATACTAGCTATAGGATTGTTCCATCATATTGGGGTGGATATTCCATGAAAGATTTTGATGCCTCTCCCAGTAGGAATTATGCATTGAAGAATTCAAATGCCAATGATAATTAAAGGCTGCCATATCCTCCAATAAGTAGTAAGCTTCATCAATGGTTCTTGAAAAGAAAGAATGACCGTCGAAAATTGCACCTTTTCCCACCAAATCTCTTGCTTTAATATGCAATCCTTCAATAAATATTTGGAGAAGAGCCCACTTTGGCAGGTTGTGATGTGGGTACTGCTCAAGCATATCTTTAAATCGTTCCCAAACCGCATAAAATGGTTCCATATGTTTTTGGGCAAAACTTGTAAGGATATTATAAGGAAACATCACGAAGTTCCTTGGAAAACAAATGACTTAAAGAAAAAATTAGAACAAATAAAAACAAAATAAAACAAATAAAAAAATGTTCAAAGTAATCATAGAGCTAATTGGTATCTATATTAACTAAATTAAACAACAATCCCCGACAATGGTGCCAAAAACTTGTTGCGAAAAATCTACAAGTGCACAAAATCGAGATAAGTAATAAAGAGTGAGTATAATATCATTCCCACAAGGATTTCATTAATCTAGCTAAGTACCGAAATTGGTTAACTCCAAAATTATTTGAACAATCAAATATAAATAGAAAAGTAACAAAACAAAATAAAACAAAAAAATAAATGAAAACCTAAATAATAAAAGACAATCAATTTCACCTAAATTAATCCTATTCAAATTGTCTAATTTAATCAACTGTTGTTTACTCTTATGTCGATAATGAATTTCTCTTAGGTAGTCATTAATCTTTCTCAAGCATTAATAATTTATCCTAGTTGACAAATTTTTTGAATCTCTATTGAAACTTTAAACTTACCAAGATTCATTAAGGACAATAAATTCACAATGATACACAAGTCTCATAGATATCTCTATCGTATGATGATCTCATAGTATTCAATCATGGTCTAATTTAATTATCGCTTTTCAGCCTCAAATTAAATCACAAATCATGCAATCGCAAACTCTTACAAGCATTAAGATTAGATTAAATACACAGCATAGATAATGAATAAATATTGAATTAAATTAAATTAAATAAAAGTGAACATTCATAATTTAGCTACATCGTAGCCCTAGAAAAAGAGAAACTAGTTCTTAATGAAACTAAAAACAATCCTAAATAATATCTTAAACATGATGAGTAAAGGAAAAGAACTATGTTTGGATGCAAAGATGATTTTTGTCTCTGAGTTGCACCGTTCTTCTTCTTTATGGCAGTGAGCTCTCCTTTTTTTTTTTTTGTAGTTTTTCTCTCTTAAAATTCTTCCTCCAACCATTCATAATGTTTTATTTATAGACTAGGATTTGAAAGGACAATTTTGGAACAAATTTAAACTAAAAATTGAATTGAAATTGCAACGGCGCCTAGGCTCCATTTTGTAGCGCCTAGGCTTCGAAACAATACCTAGGCACCACCCGTACTCCTTTTCTCGAACTGGCACCTAGGCGCCCTGACTACAGCGCCTATGCTTCGAAGTAGCACCTAGGTGCCCTAACTACAACGCCTATGCTTCAAAGTAATGCCTAGGGGCCAGGATTGTAGTGCCTAGGCACTGCACTGCCTCTTCCAAATGGCGCCTAGACGCTATGCTCTCGGGTTTTTTTTGGTATGAGATGTCCTTTGCAGCAGCAACTAGGCACCCATAAGCCGGCATCTAAGCTCCATTTTGTCCCCGAGTCCACTTTTGCTCATTTTTGGTCTATTTTGCACTGCACTTTGCCATTATGCATCTTTTTTCTTCGAAACCTACAAAAGAACATAAAATTCTATCAAATTCTTATAAATTGCTCAAAATCAACAAAAATATTAAGTGAAAATAATCTAATTAATTAGCCTAAAACTAACTTATCATTTTTAATAGTCCACAAGCCTTCACATCATCCATGCAGCATGATTACTATGCCACTTAATTTTACACATCTAATTTCTATATTGTATTACTTTATGCAGTATAATTTTCATATTGCTTAACTTTATTAGTATAACTTTTATACTGCTTAATTTTATCAATATAATTCTTGCACTGTATTATTTTAGTATTATATAATTTTATACTGCTTAATTTTAATACAGTATAATTTTTAAATTTCTAGACAGTATTTTTCTTTTATTGTATTTCCATCTTAAAATTTGTTGCAACACCTTCTACGTCAATTAAACTTTCTAGCTTATTTTCATATCAACACCTTCTACAACAATTAAACTTTCTAGCTTATTTTCATATCATTTCTTTCTTGTTTAAGACTATAGCATGATTTTTAGTCTTAAAAATCCTATTTTTACTCTTATGAAATTTGTCAAAAAAATCAGATTTAATAATAATTTTCGTGACACTAAAATTACTCCTTAAATTCTTAACAAATTTTTGGGCATAAAATTTAGCTCAAAAAATTTGTTCATAAATTACTTAACAAAATCCTTAATTATTGTATTTAAATGCACTAGAAATTCTTGACATATCACAATAGTATATTGGACCTAAGTCAAATATTATATAACCATGTTGTAAACTGCAAGCGAGCTTAAGTATTATGACACATCTTTGGTCGGAAAGTGGCTGGATAAATATGCCTATATAACTGCCCGTATTTTGAATTTATTGTTTCAAATAATAGTAATGGTACCTGATAAAATAATCTGGTTCATGAAATTATTGAGTTACTTTTCTTGGAAAAATTGTAGCAAATAGCATGCTTTATTAGTTCATTAGTAAATAATATTGGATGATTTGAAAAGGTAAAAAAAGCATATTTAACATGATTCGGTAATTTACAAGTACAAAAGCCCAAAAATACTCCCAAAACAAATCAAATCTTTTTCCTTATTCTTTTCTTTCTTCGTATTCCCCCCTCCTCCCCTCTTCCCTCCGATATGGCTTTCCCATCTGACTTGCTTGTAGGTGCTGCCGCACCCAGAGCTTCGCGATGAAGAGGAGTCATGTTTGGAGCCATACACTGAGCTTGAGATGAAAATCGACCACCGTGGCATCACCAGGCAGCTATGATTTTGCCATCCTTGGGCAGCAACGATGTCGGCATGGCTCAGTGTGGATCACTCTCCCTTCTGGTTTTCTTTGTCTCTCTATCCAACACGGAGCTTGACCAGGGCGGATCTCACTCTGGTGTGGATCTTGACCAACATATATCTACCTCTCTCATATGGTTTTCTTTGGTTTCCTCGTGATGCAAGCCCCGTTGAAGAGAAAAATAAGGTGAAGGTGTTTTGGGTTTTTATTTTTTATTTCTCATGAGATAAATCACAGTTTCTTACATTATGTTATTTACTATACATTTTGAAAATATATAATATAATTTACTAATTTTTTCTGAATATGTTATTTAACTCTTTCTGAATATGTTATTTGGCTCCTTCTTCCATTTCCTGGTGCAGTAACGTCTCCTCACAAGTTTTTTCTTCAAGGAAAAGAAAATGAAACCAAAATTATTTTGGACCTTATCAAGGAGTTTGAATATTTTTCTTATTAACTGTTTAATTTGTTCTCTTTTTCTTGTATCGAGGAAATTAAATATTACTCCACTTAACAATATGTTCAATGAGAACTTTTATATTTTTTTCCATTAAAATTTTGTGCCTTTTATAATTGACGTGTCATGCCTAATTTTAAGATGCAACGTTCCTATGTTCTCTCTAGACATGAAACTATAATAAATATAGTGTTTTCCTTAGTTTGTAGATGCAATTTCCACATTTTAGCATGTGGAGTTGAGAAGTTAAATAAAATGGTGTGAGTTGATAAACTTACCTAGATCATAAGGCTTAGTAGCTAAAGTTAAATAATGAAACTTAATTTGAGCTTAAAATCTTAATTATTAGTGAATCTAATATTATTAAAAGCTAAAATTATTGTTTTTTTAAGGACAATTCTCTATCTCACTTCTATGAACTAAATACTTGCAAAGATTGCCATAGGGATGCTCCATCACAGTATCTCTCACGCCAGAAGGATCAGGGCACGAGGTGGACACTACATATTTTCCGTCCCTCGTGTATCTTTACTTAAATACCCTCTTTGTTTGGTTGAAAAATGTTTAAAGTATCACCGATGTTAAGTACTATAATTAATAGAAAGTCATTTTTACCTTTGGGTCTATTAGTGCGGGCCTATCTTTTATTTAGTGTACAATGTTTGGTAACAGTAATAGCATTGTTCTTTTATGAGAAAATTACCTGTTATACTACATTTTTAAAAGTTATGTTTATTTCTGTCATATTTAAAAAGTTTATATCTTACTATTTTTCATATTACATATTAAGTTGTATCACAAATAAACATATATGATTTTTATAAAAAGTAAATCTTAAAAGACTATATTTATGAAAAATCCCCTTCTTTTATTGTCTACAATTTTGATTCACAAACTAACATAAAACTAAAATTAATTTGTTACTATTTTAGAATACGAAAGAATATAAAAGTTACATTTTTAAAATTGAAAGTATTTCCTAATAAAGAACAAAGTTGAGGAGTTAAATTTGACCTTTAAAGGCTCTACGTTACTCGCAATACTATAGCAAACTCTCTCTGTTTCTTTTTCTGTTGAAAGCATTTTATATAAATTATGCTTATTTTAAAAGTTTACGAGTACGTTAAAAACCTAATGAACGCAAAAAAAATGATAAAATAAAAAATTACCTTGATAAAAACCTAATTATTTATAAGGTGTTTGGTAAAATGAGTTTAAAATTCATGAGTTTTAACTCAAGCAGTAAAAAGCTCTCACATACTAAAGCAAAAAGTAAAAAATTGCTGTAGTGTAAAGCTTTCACATGCTACAATATTTTCAACCCAAATTAATTCTAACCATAGTTTTAACTCACTTTGCCAAACACGTTATATTTTACAGAATTCTTTTTTAAAAATTTAATAAAAACATTGACAAACTTTCTATTTTGATTTTTTAAAAATGAATTGTCACGTTCTTATGACTTACATTTTTTGCTAGAACTCCTACGCCTTACATATGATTATTACAAATTTATTACCATATTATTCTCCACTGGTTTGACTTCAACTCACAAACAAAAAAAGAAAAAAGAAAAAGAAAAAGGAACAAAATAAAATCTCCGATTGTGGCATGCGTCAGCGTCTACCTAAAATATCAGTAATCAACTCAATGGGATAAAAGCGTCGCAACTAACTTGTCTTATTGGCCCTCCGTTATAGGTTTATTATCCCTTCTATTGATAAGGCACCAATCATTTTTGCACTCACCCATGTAACAATCCTTTTCGGTCGTGCTCTGAACAATATCTTCAGCATCATGTGACTCGATTCTTTATGAGTAATCCTACAAAGAATAATCCTATTTAACCAATCGAGTCTTAAAAATACACTATATATTAAATTAGGGCCTATAATTTTATAAATAACAAGATTATAATTATAAGGGATTTTTCTTTATATAATGGATTATAAAACATCCACTTTGGAGGTGATTGGTAGATGCAATTATTTCTTACAAGTCACAAATGCAATACATGATAAGAGTACAAGTGAAATAGAAAATTTGCATTTTTGATGGTCTCATTAGTGTCGGTATCCATTTATCCAAGTAGAAGACTCGTAGTGCTATGGTTTAGGAAATCGGTACTTCATATGACAGCAGATTTAGCAAGAAACTAAATAAGTAGCCGTAGCCTGTAATACAAGTTTCATTTTTATGGATTTGGGACAAATAATATATAGCAAAGAGCAATACATGGGGGGGTTTCTAATAATAACAAGTGGGAAGCCGGCAGTAACAGTAGAACAGAAAAGCCTACATATGGTATATTAAATTTTCAGAGCATCAACATCTTAAACAAAAATTTAAAAAAAATAAAGCAAAAAAAAATTTAAACGAAAACAACACGATCTAGACAAGTTAAAAGACCAATATTGACGTTTCATGCTGTATATAAAATCGGTAGAAGTTTAGAACTAGGGGTTAGGCCCTTCAACCCAATTATTGGACATACAAATTTTTAAGTTTAACAGCTTGCATAACATTTACAGAAAAAAAAAAAAGACGCAACATTATTATTTAAAAAAAAAAAAAAAACTTCATACGCCATATAACGTGAAACTAGCGACCATGAAGCATCTCCACAACTTGGCTCATGGTGGATCTTGCATTTTTGTCTTCGTCCACGCATTTTAGACTCCATGATCCCCGATCTTTTCCTTGTCATATTCACCTTCCATCCAAGACTCCATGATCTCTTCAACACGAGAAGCCATTTCATTATTTCCACTAAACCATTCCTCTGGTTTGTGTCTCTTCTGCACTTGGGCTCCTCCCATTCAACATCTCCAACAAAACAATGCCATTGCTGTAGACGCCAACTTTGGACGTGATGGACTGGTTGGTAACCCATTCCGCAGCCATGTAGCCTCTTGTTTCTCTAATCCTTGAGAAGCTTGGATTTCTAATTTATTCTCTATTTAATAGCGTAAACAACCCAAAATCTACTACCTTGGGCTGATAGTCAGAGCCCAGTTATATGTTTTAAGGCTTCACATCGCAGTGTAAAACCACTCCAAGCACTCTTCATGCAAATAAGCAAGACCTCTATGGCTGTTGTCGTCGACATGCAAGCAGCACAGTTGCTTCTCCTTCTATAACTGTTGCTGTTGTCGTATTGTTATTGCCTTTCTTTTGAGCATTTTCTTAATTTTCTCTCTTCAAGATCCGGCAGTTCCTCTTTATGTGGCCCGGCTTGTCATAATGATGGCAATTAAAACTTTTGCTTCACGATTTCGACCCCCTTTTGGGCTTGTCATTGATGATTTCTCCTTTCTCGATTTTTGCTTCTCCCCATGTCCTCTGTAACAAGGGTTTGTGACACACCACCTCGTGCCTTGTTCTACTTTTCAAACGATATGAAGGCTTCCGCCACAACTTCAAACTCTAACTTATCCTTTCCTTAAGTTTGGCACATCGTTTCAAACTCTCTAGTTCGACTGGTTAAATATAAAGCAAAAAGTAACTATAGTATAAAACTCTCGAATGCTACAATTTTTAACTCATTTTTTTTAAACTGGTTGAACAGACACCTTATATTTCTTATAAATCACAAATGGAATACATGATTATTAGTACAAGTAAAAAGGAAGATTTGCATGATTTTTTGATAGTGTAACAAGTCCATTTATCCAAGTATTAGACTTGTAATACTATGCTTAGGAAATTAATAGTTCATATGACCACAAACGTAGCAACAAACTCAATAAGCAGCTGTAGATTACAATACAAGTTTTATTTTTGTGGATCTGGGACAAACAATATAACAAAGAACAATACATGGGAGAGCTTCTATTCTGTACGAGTGAAAAAAATATTTGAAAAAAATAATATTAATATATGGGAAGGCTGCAGTAACAAAACGGAAAATTTTATATTAGTATATGCTATTTTTCACAGCATCAACATCTTAATATATATATATACGTACATATATATATATATATATATATATATATATCTTAACCAAGACAACACAATCTAGATAACTTAAATATGTGGCGATAAACACTGTATATAAACCGGTAGAAGTTTACAACTATTGGAAATACAAGAGTTTAAGCTTAACAGCCGCCATCACATGAAAGGAAGAAATGCAACATTTGAAAAGAAATACAAATAAAATAAAATAAAATCTTCATACACTTTATAACCTGAATTAGTGAGCTTGAAGCATCTCCACAACTTGGCTCATGGTGGGTCTTGCATCAATGTCTCCCTCCACGCATTTCAGAGCAACTCCCAATAGAATTCCCATCTTTTCCTTGTCATATTCGTCTTCTATCCAAGATTCCATGATCTCTTCCACACAAGATGCCATGTCATTATTTCCACCAACCTTCTCCCTCACCCACGTAACTAGTCCTCTGGTTTGTGTCTCTTCTGCACTTGGGCTCCTCCCACTCAAAATCTCCAACAAAACTATCCCATAGCTGTAGACGTCCACTTTGGATGTGATGGATTGGTTGGTTACCCATTCCGGAGCCATATAACCTCTTGTCCCTCTAATCCTTGAGAAGCTTGGATTGCTCAGCTCCCCTCTCTTTAGCAGCTTAGACAAGCCGAAATCTGCTACCTTTGGCTGATAGTCAGAACCTAGTAGTATGTTTTGAGGCTTCACATCACAGTGTAAAACCCACTCCAAACACTCTTCATGCAAATAAGCAAGACCTCTTGCAGTTCCTAAAGCAATTTCGAACCTCCTTTTCCAATCAAGCACATTTCTTGATAAATTTTCTTTTAGGGACCCATGTTCCAAGTACTCATAAACCAAGAGTCTATGCTTTCCTTCTGCGCAAAAACCCCACATCTTTATCAAGTTCATATGGTTTACCCTGCCAATGGTGTTAACCTCAGCTAGAAACTCAGCTTCTCCTTGCAAAGCTTCACTGAGCCGTTTGATTGCTGCAATCCGAGAATCTGAGAGGATACCCTTGTAAACAATTCCTCCTGCACCTCTTCCGATCTCTTCGGCGAAACCCCGTGTTGCCTTCTTTAGCTCGATGAAGCTAAATCTCTTAAAGCCAGTGGTAGCAAGAGTATATTCTCGTGTATCTTCACTAGAGCCTTGTCGGGGTCGAATAAGTAAACACCAGACCCAAAGGACGCAAATGATCTCCACTATTCCTGCTCCGCAGGCAAACCAAAGCATTAATTTCACCGACATATTGGTGTGGCTTTTCAAATACGTTCTGGCTAGATTTATTGGGGTATCGTTTGAGCAATCTAATTTGAACTCTTCAGTTACCTTTCCGGAAAAAAGCTTGTTGGTCTTTGGCACCTTCAGGTAAATGTCTCCAAAGAAACTTGGTGTTTGGAGACCATTGAGCAACGACGTCTTAATGTAGCAATTAAAATTTAATAAATCTCTCGAATAGTACAAAGAATATTGGAATCCGACACAATCACATGCTTGCAAGCAGTAATCCACGCACGCCTTGAAGGTGGAGTTTGGAAAGAAGGCAGAATCATACCCATAAAACTCCGTGTTGGAAATCTTGATGAAGGTGGACTCATTTCTGCCGCAAGTTAGAGTGAATTCTGGCTCACACCCATAAGACCAATCAGTTAGATTTCTCATCTTATATCCTTGTAGGCAAGAGCATTTCCTACCAGAATTGGGACTGTAGCTACAGAAACTATTAGCTCCACAAAGGCCATGAATCTTGCATGGATCCATAAAAGCTTGCCATGTCATGACCCATTTCTCTCCTGGATTTTTCCAACCGTACAATCTAATATTACCGTCATAATCGAGCCTAAACATTCTCTGAATCTTCTTACCATAGTCAGCTGACACAAACGTGAAATCGTCAGACGAACTAAAATTTCCCAAAGAATCAAGCACGGCGATTTTACTATTGTTGTAGGTTGACCTTCCAGATTCAAAACTAAGAAGCCATGGGGCTGGCCAGTAGACACTTGAAAGTTGAATGCTGTCATAAATTAGCCGGAGAACGTTGTCGTTATCAAAGAAAAGCTTATAGAAACCAGATGATAAGTTGGTCTGGCTTCTAGACGAGACAAGCTTTCCGTACCTAGTTAGTGGTTGCTCTGGAAGAAGGGTATCTGTCGGCGAATCAAAGCTTTGCCATAAAACAAGACCATCAGATGTACGTAGAACCATGTTGCCGGTGTCTTCAAGATGCAACTGGGAAAATGAGCCAGAGAAAGTGCTTGTGCTCCAAACAGTGATCCGACCAGCGTCGCTCAATATAAGATTGCCGGTTTTGAGGAGGGTTAATCTTGAACCTTTTTCATTGACTGGTTGATCACGATTTGCCATCCAAACTACGGTGCGATCTTTGTCGTTTGATGGCTCGTTGAACCATATTGCAAAGTAGTATGCGTTTTGCTTGAGGAGATGAAAACCAGCTGAGAAAATGCCATTTGGTGAGGTTAAAACATCCGCCTTTTGTCTTTCAACAGAGAGGGATGATCCTGCACTTAAAAACAGATGGGCCTTCGAATATGAAAGTGAGGAAGTAATTGCCACAAACAAAACGAAAGAGATCAACGAAGTGGCCATTGGTTTTGACGTGGCCGAGTAGAGCACTTTGGCAATAAATATATAGGCCACCATATGGTGGTAGTGGCTATAGATGGAGGATGATAGGATAAGGAAGAATATCATAAAAAGCAGTTTCGTAGCAAATACCGCTTGCTACTTGGGTGGTCGCTGTTTGGTCGTTTTCTCGTGCTTGTCGAGAAAAGTCAATTGAAGCGAACGACCCTTTGAAAAACTTTTTTCAGCCCTTCGGGCTTCCTACATGGGTGGGCCCCACCAAGTGGGACCAACATAAGCCCCCACATGGTAGGGCCCACCCCATGTGAGGGGCCAGGCAAGAGCTGAGGGATTACATAGAACTGTACGTAACCGTTTTACAGCCCGTCGTCATATCACTGTTATGAATATCTATTTGAGTTTCATCAATTTGCTACCTTTCATTTTAAGTAGACATCACATACAGACAAATTTGTCTTCTGTTCTTTTGAATATATATAAGATTCGTCGCTACAAAAAAAATGATAACCACATATTGTTTAAAAAATATCAAAATAGTATTTTGTAGTTTTTGAAAACATCATATTGGTACTTGAGTTTGTATTTTTTGATGTACAATTTCTTTTTTACCATTTTATCAACAAACCCAAATTATTTTGTAAAATCTATAAAATAAAATGAATACAAACAATGTCAAGAAAATGAATAAGCGCACATATATGCATTTTTTGAAGAGTTTTGTTGAATTTTTTGTTTTTATTTTCTAGCATTACGATGTTTTTGAAATCCTAGATGAAACCTTTTTGAAATTTTCTAAATAGTAGGGTATCAATGTAAATTTTTCCTAAACCACATGGTATGAAAATGATAATATCCTATATGAATTCTATTGGTTCATGTCACTTTAGTATCTCATATTCTAATGAAACATCATATTGGTACTCTATTATTTGAAAAATATTAGAAATGTACATCATATGTACTTTTCAAAAATCACTTGTATCATAAACCTGTTTTTTGGGACATAAAATTTTCAACTTATTTTTTAATAGTAAATCCCAGATCAATTTCATAATAATGAAACAAAAGAAAAGAAACTCACAAATATAATTTTATTTAATGAGTTTTTTCTAAATTTTTTACTTTTCTATCATTGTAAAATAAAATTATTTTCAAGTTTTCTAATAAAATAATAAGTTTAAAATTCAATGTCATAAAATATCATAATAATATTTTTGAAAACTATAATCTACCTTTTTAGTGTATATTTTTTTTTAAAAAAAGCAAGATACTAATGTCATACCAAAATGATAATTACTTTTTAAACATTTACTGTACATACAACGGTTAATGTTGTGCTATTCCACAGTTTGCATTAAAGTTAACGTTACGCCAACGTCTTTTTGTTATTCACTTAATAACGCATTACAAGGGGGGGAAATTGTTACTTTATTGTTTCTTTGAACCTTGGTGTCTAGTCTTGACTTTAGATCTGCTAAGCACATGGAAAAGAAAATCTAGTTTACTCTATTTTACTTATATTTGTATTTTTTTAATTAATTATGGTAGTTTAGTCTCTTGGACTTTAGATCGGCGCTAATGGTCCTTTTTTTGTCAGCATTAGACAGCTCCGTTACAGCACCTTTTTTTTGTTTTGTTTTGTTTTGTTTTCAGTGTTGAATCGCTTGAGGAATCTCGACTCATTTTCGCCGCAAGAGAGAGCGAATTCTGGTTCACACCCGTAGAACCAATCTGTATGGTTTTTCATTTTATGCCCTGGAAAGCAAGAGCATTTCCTACCAAAATGAGGAGTGTAGCTACATAAGCTATTTAGCCTCACAAATGCCATGAATCTTGCATGGATCCGTAAAGGCATGCCATGTTACAACCCAATTCCCTTCTAGATTTTTTCGAGTGTACAATCTAACATTGCCATCGCATTCGGTCCGCAAAATTCTCTACATCTTGACACCGTAGTCCGTGGACATAAACGCAAAATCATCGGACTAACTGAAGTTGCCCAAGGAATCTGGCACGTATTGTCGGCCCAACGATCTCGATCTCCTCCGACGAGAGGTGCTCGATTTCATTGTCAAAGCTCCTCGTGGAGGCCACCAGCTACGGACGAGCCCCTGCCGTCGAGGACATATATCTAATCAAGAGAGATAGGAGGGAGAAGGGCAAGAAATAGAAAAAAAAAATGATGATATGTAAAATAATAATTTTGTTCATTAAAAAATACACTATTATTTACGATCAAACATAATTTTAAAAGCAGTGTTAACATTATTTTTTTAAAAAAAATCTCATTTTGAATTTTTTTCAAAAACAAAAACCGTTTCAAAAATACTACCAAATGAAACTACAGTACTTCTGGCGAAGGCTGAAGCAAATTAAATTCTTTTCAATTAATGGAAATCTATTAAAGAGGTTTTGATGAAGTTATTTTCCTTGGCTTTCTCTCGTGGGGCTATGCAATTCCTGATCTCATCCTATCATTCTCACGTCATAAGGTATCAGCAGCCTTACGAAATAAAAAAATTATTCATAGAAATGCAAGACTACTGTCTTTTTCAAAATAGTTGTGAAGAAAAACAATACAAAACTAGCGGCAGGAAAAAGTAATTAATTTATTAAAAAAACTCTAGTACCCTTCCTGTACATGAATTGTTCCTGATATTGATATTCAAGAAAATCTCAAATTCAACCTTCAATATTAAGTTGAGTTCCCTTATAAAGCCCAGCACAAATGTATTTCTATTTTTTCCTCCAGTTTAGCATTAATTGGGTTTCTCCTAATCTCGTTAAAGAATACGATAGTAAAAACACTATTTTTAAAAAGAAAAAAAAACTATGGCTTTGTTTAGTAATGTTTTAAGAGTTTTTGAAATTGTTTTACCATACATTTTGAAACAAAAATTTTAAAACTACTCTCAGTATAATCTTTAAAAAATTATTATTTTTCAAAACAAAACCTAAATATACTTGTTTTAAGGGGTGCGGTCATAATTCCTAGTCAGAGTTTTACTGCTTGAATTCGTGCTAGGTAAATTATGACTTTTCTTTTGAAATTCTTTCTTCGAATTCCCTTTTGAAAACCTCAAATGCTGTTGAAGAGGCAAAAATAGTCGACATTTTACTAGGAAAATTATTATTTAAAGTAACGAACTAGTTTATAATGAAAACTCATGATTTCGCCCCTAAAAAAAACAAGAAAAAACAAAAAACTCGTGATTTGACGATTTGACGACCGTCATTTTCAAATATAGGGAAAAGTCATTTTCAAAAATCTTACAATCACATAATTAGACTACAACTCATGATGTTGATAAAAGTTTAGAACGTAGAATTTAAAATTCCTAACATTGTTGTATTAAACAGGCACCTACCTAATGGTCCTTATAACCTCTTTTTTGGATTAGTTAGAGAAATATCACTTATGTCGCATTGTTTTTAGGGTGTTTCGATGTTGGTTTATCAAAAAGTAAAAAGCATTCATATGTTACAGTAAAAAACAATAAGCTATTAAGTGTAAAGGGCTCACAAGCTAAGTGTTTTTTAACCAAAATTGGTTTCAACGATTGATTCTAACCATAGTTTTCAGACACCATATTAATCTTACAACTTTTATGAAATATTTTGAAATATATCATTTCCAAAAGGTAAAAACTTAGTCAATCACAAGTTTTTTGGGTTCCCGTAAGGTAAAAAATTGTTATCCAAAGGTATATTGCCCCTTTTTTTTTTTTTTATCTTTTCACTTTAAGATGATATTTCATTCCATCATTAATTATACAGAAACGGTAAGAAATGTCACTTTTTTTAAAACTAATTGTAGTAAATGTCAAGTTTTAAAAATATTTGTAGTAAATGACAAATTTATGATGTAAACAATTTATCTATCTTTTGTTCATAACGTAAATAATTCTTATTTACATAATAAATAAATTTATGATACAAATAATGCACTTACCTCCTTGTTTATAATGTAAATATTCCGTATTTACATAGTAAATAAATTGTTTACATTATAAATCTAATAGTTACTATAAATATTTTCAAAACTTGATATTTATTTTAAAAATTTTCTTAATTTTCTTCATTCTCCTTTAATTATACCAGTGCCGGGAAGCAATAATTCTGCTTCGTCGGCCCAAATATTCCCAAGCTATAGTCGATTAATTTCTCCTTTGGCAACTAATTATTAAAAAAAAATAAAACAAAAAGAGCTCCTTAGCCGATCTGCAAATTCAGGGGATTTTAGTGCCTGGTCGTCGAGCTTTTATTAATTAGTAATTTTACTTTGTGGGACCGGAATTTCAGGGGATATGCATTCAAATAATGCAACCCTAGTCATGTGTGGGACTGGGATCCTAAAGGTATTATTACTCTTTGAAACGTTGCAACAATACTGTCGTTACACTTGCACAAATTAACCATGCAAAATCTTAAACATAGAGAGCAACTGTTTAGAAAGTTTAAGAATAAGGCAACACATGTGTTTAGACGTCTAATATGACGTACCAAAATCATCTGCCACAATTTCTAGTGATAATTCTCATTCTGTAAGAGCGCCTTAACTACTTGGCTCATTGTAGGTCTTGCGTTTTTGTCTTCCCCCACACATGCCAGAGCTGCTCTGAAAAGAGTTTCCATCTTTTCTACGTCATATTTGCCTTTCATCGCCGGATCCACGATCTTTTCTACCCGCGACGTCCTTTTGCTACTTCCATGAATCACCGGATCCTTGGCCCACTTAACTAGCCCTCTACGCTCCGTCTCCTCTGTACCATTGATAGTTGCGGGGCTCTTCCCAGTCAATATCTCCAACACAACAACTCCATAGCTGTACACGTCTACCTTGGATGTTATGGATTGATTGGTAACCCACTCGGGAGCCATATAACCTCTAGTTCCTTTGATCCTTGAAGAGCTTGGTTTGTCAAGCTCTCCTCTTTTTAGTAGCTTCGACAACCCGAAACCTACTGCTTTTGGTTGATAATTAGATGTCAGGAGTATGTTTTGGGGCTTCACGTTGCAGTGTAAAATCCACTTCAAGCACTCTTCATGCAAATAAGCAAGGGCTTTTGCAGTTCCCACTGCAATTTCATACCTCTTTTTTCCAATCAAGCACATTGCTTGTCAAATTCTCCTTGAGGGACCCATTTTCCAAGTATTCATGTACCAAAAGCCTGTGGTTTCTATTATTATATGTGACCCAAAATCTTTTGGCTGAAAGACAGGGCCGCAGCGCTTGAAAGCAGCGCTGCGGCGTTACAATTCAGAGCCGCTGCACTACAATTTGGAGAAACCAGCGCCGCGACGCTTGAAAGCAGAGCTGCGACACTCCGATTCGGCCTAAACGTGTATTTCATGTTTTTACACGTTTTTGAGTTATTTTAGGCTAGAGTTTGAGTCTCTATACATATATATATGTCATATTCTTTATAGTTTATAGTAGTCACAAAAAAGAGTCACAAATATCAGAGATTATAGTGTTGAGAGTGATGCAGAGAACTCAGTCTTGTGAGTTTGTGAGTGATTGAGTGAGTGGATTTATGTATTTGAGCGCTCTAAACACTTTTGTAATTTTCATTTTGTGATTAGTGGATTGCTTCTCCTCTGCTCGTAGTTTTTTAACCCTTTATTAGGGTTTTTTCACGTAAAATCTTATGTGTAATTTTTTCTTTGTTTCTTGTTGCTTATTGCTTTGATTTCTAACAAGTGGTATCAGAGCTTTGGCTTTGATTTGCAATGGCAACCATGAAATTCGATATTTCGCTGCTGGATCGCACAACGAGGTTTTCTCTATGGCAAGTGAAGACGCGGGCTATTCTGGCGCAGATGGACTTTGATGATGTACTATTAGGTTTCGATAAGATGCCCTCATCATGGACGAAGGAGGAAAAGGAGCTTAAGGACCAAAAGGCTCTATCCCAAATACACCTTCATCTGTCAAATCAGATTTTGCAGGATATACTAAAGGAGAAGACCGCTGCTGCTTTATGGCTTAAGCTAGAGCAATTATGCATGACTAAGAGTTTGATAAAATTCATTTAAAGTAGCATCTATACTCTTACCGAATGTCTGAAGGTACGTCTCTTAAGGATCACTTAACTGTGTTTAAGGAGATTGTGTCTGATTTGGAGGCTATGGAAGTTAAATATGATGAAGAAGACCTTGGGTTAATTTTATTATGTTCACTGCCTTCATCGTATGCCACATTTAGAGATATTATCTTGTATAGTCGAGACACTCTTACCTTATATGAGGTTTATCAGGCTTTATTTTCTAAAGAAAAGATGAAGCAGTTAGTGAATGGATCCGAAACACAAGGAGAGGGTCTAGTTGTTAGAGATAGAACCCAAAAAAGAAGTTCTGGGACTAAGAATAGAGGTAGGTCTAAATCTAGAAATAAAAAGAAGTTCTGTAACTATTGCAAAAAGAAAGGGCACATTAAAACTGAATCTTATAAGCTGCAGAATAAAAACAAGAGGGCTAAAAATCAAAAGGGGAAGAAACCTGATGCCGGTGAGGCTAGTGTCGTAGAAAAAGTTTCTGGTGGTGAGCTTTTGGTAATTTTTGATGGTGATTCCAAACCCTGTGGGGATTGGGTTATTGACTCTATATGTACGTTTTATATGTGTCCCAACCAGGACTAGTTTTCAACATATGAGACGGTTCCTAACGGCTCTGTTTTGATGGAAAACAACGCCCCATGCAAGGTTGTTGGTATTGGTACCGTCATAATTAAAATGCATGATCGCGTAGTGAGGACACCAGGTGATGTAAGACATGTCCCCGATTTTAAGCGAAATTCAATTTCCTTAAATACTTTTGATGCTAAAGGGTACAAGTACACCAATGAAGGTGGAGTTCTAAAAGTTAGTAAAGGCACTCTTGTGATGATGAAAGCGTAGAAAAAGACTGGTGATTTGTATGTTCTGCAGGGTACTACAGTTGTTGGTTATGCAAAAGTTTCTACATCCACTATGTTTGATAATAATCTTACTAAGTTATAGCGTATGTGATTATGGCATATAAGTGAGCTCGGGATAGTAGAGTTGAGTAAAAGAGGACTTTTTAATGGATAATGCATAGGCAAGATGGAGTTCTATGAGCATTGTGTATTTAGGAAACAAAGGAGAGTCAGATTTAGCAAAGGCGTTCACAACACAAAAGATATTTTAGAGTATATTCATTCTGACCTTTGGGGACCGTTCTACTGTTCCTTCTCATGGTGTGCTAGTTATATGCTTACCATTATTGACGACTATTCCATAAAGGTATGGACATTCTTTTTGAAGCAGAAGACTGATGTCTTTGCTACATTCAAAGATTGGAAGACTATAGTAGAAAAGCATACTAGTAAGCCTGTTAAACATCTCCACACTGATAATGGCTTGGAGTTTTGTTTAAATGAATTTAATACCTTTTGTAAATCAGAGGGAATTCTGAGGGACTTAACAGTCCGATGTACTCCGCAACAAAATGGTGTGGCCGAGAGGGTGAACAAGACGTTGATGGAGAAAGTGTGCTGCATACGCTCTAATGCTGGGCTACCTAAGTCATTTTGGGCTGAAGCCGCTTCTACAGCTTGCTATTTGGTCAATTGCTCTCCTTTCATCGCTATTAACAAGAAGACACCACAAGAGATGTGGTCAAGAGAACCTGCAGATTACTCTAATTTAAGAACAAATTGGAGCCTAGATCCATGAAGTGCATATTTCTTGGTTATAAGCCTGGTGTTAAAGGCTATAAGTTATGGTGCCCAGAAACCAAGAAAGTTATTATTAGTAAAAATGTTGTGTTTGATGAGACTTTCATGTTACGTGAGACATCTACTAAGGGTTCTAGTGATGTTAATCAGGAGAGAACTGGCAGACAGGTGGAGTTTCAAATTGAGACAGGTACATCATCCGATCCGACTTCCTAGTCAAGTTTAGAGAATCAAGGTAATAGTGCTTCCCCATCGCCATCACCGCTGCCACCACAGTACTCTATTGCTAAGGATAGGCTGAGGAGAGATGTTAGGCCTCCACGGAGGTATGCTAAGGCCGATTTGATGGCTTATGCTTTATCATTGGCAGAAGGTATTAAGTTTGGTGAGGAACCTTCTACCTATTCAGTGGCGGTTAATTCAGTTGACGCTAGTAAGTGGATGATTGCTATGTAGAAGGAGATTGAATTCCTACATAAGAATGGCACATGGGATTTGGTGAAGTTACACAAAGGGAAGAAAGCTTTTCGCTGCAAATGGGAATTTAAAAGAAAAGAAGGCACACTGGGAGTTGAAGATGCTAGGTACAAGGCTAGACTGGTTGCAAAAGGATATAGTCAGGTTCCATGTGTTGACTTTACAGATGTTTTTTCTCCTGTGGTTAAGCATTGCTCAATTCGAGCCTTGCTTGGTATTGTGGTCACTCATGATCTTAAGCTTGAGCAGTTAAATATGAAGACTAAATTTTTGCATGGAGAACTCGAGGAAGACATTTACATGCAGCAACTCGAGGGTCTCATTGTTACAGGTAAAGAAGATTATGTTTGCTCATTGAAAAAGTCTCTTTACGATTTGAAACAATCTCCTAGGCAATGGTATAAGAGATTCGACTCATTTATGACCGCTCATGAGTTTAAGAAGAGTAGCTATGACAGCTGTGTCTACTTCAAGAAGGGTGATGATAGGTCCTTTGTTTATTTGCTCTTATATGTTGATGATATATTGATTGCTTTTAAGGATAAAGGAGAGATTAAGAAGTTAAAGGGTCAATTCAGTAGAGAGTTTGAGATGAAGGACTTGGGGGCTGCCAAGAAGATTCTCGTCATGGAGATTTTGAGAAATAGAAAGGCAAGTAAGCTATATCTGAGTCAAAAGGATACATTGAAACAGTTTTGCACGGGTTTAACATGCAGAAAGCAAAGCCAATGAGCACTCCATTAGCAGCACATTTCAGACTTTCAACTGCGTTAGCTCCACAGTCAGATGATGAGATTGAGTACATGTCACGTGTTTCGTACTCTAGTGTAGTCGGTTCTCTCATGTATGCTATAGTATGTTCTCTTTCAGATTTATCATATGTAGTTATTGTAGTTAGTAGATACATGACTAATCTAGGTAAAGAGCACTGGAAAGCAGTGTAATGATTCTCAAATATTTACGTGGTACTACTGATGTTTGTTTGCACTTTGGGAGAACTAGAGATGGTGTTGTGGGATATGTTAATTCTGATTTTGCTAGAAACTTGGATAAGAGGAGGTCGCTTACTGGGTATATGTTTATAGTTGGTGGTTGTGCTATTAGTTGGAAGGCTACCTTACAGCTATTGTTGCCTTGTCTACTACTGAGGCTGAATATATGGCTATTACAGAGGCTTTCAAAGAAGCTATTTGGTTAAAAGGCCTATTTGGAGAACTCAATGAAGACTTGCGGACTTCTATGGTGATGTGTGACAGTCGGAGTGCTATTTTTGCACGCTAAAGATTAAATGTTTCATAAGAGGATGAATCACATTGACGTTTGTTATCACTTTGTTCATGATATTGTTGCTCGTGGTGATATTGTTGTGAGCAGTATAATACACATGATAATCCTGCTGATATGTTGACAAAGTCATTACCTACAACTAAGTTTGAGCATTGCTTAAACTTGGTCGGAGTTCATGCTCGTGTTTGTTAGTTGCCCATTGAGGCTTTGTGGAAGTGGAAAATTTGATTGATCACATATTGGAGTTCTTTATGGTGAATTTTGTGTCAAGGTGGAGATTGTTATTATATGTGACCCAAAATCTTTTGGCAGAAAGGTAGGACCGCGACGCTACAATTTGGAGAAACCAACACCACGGCACTCCGATTTGGCCTAAACGTGTATTTCGTGTTTTTGAGTTATTTTAGTTTACAGTAGTCACAAAAAGGAGTCACAAATATCATAGAGATCATAGTATTAAGAGTGATACAAAAAACTCAGTCTTGTGAGTTTGTGAATAATTGAGTGAGTGAATTTCTATATCTGAGCGTTCTAAACACTTTTGTAATTTCCGTTTTATGATTAGTGAATTGTTTCTCCTCTACTCGTGGTTTTTTCACATTTTATTAAAGTTTTTTCACGTAAAATCTTGTGTATAATTTTCTCTCTGTTTCTTGTTGCTTATTGCTTTGATTTCTATTAGTTTCCCTCTACACAATACCCCCACATTTCAATCAAGTTCATGTGGTTTAACCTTCCAATGGTGCTCAATTCTGCTAGAAATTCGGCTTCTCCTTGAAAAGATGCTTCATTAAGTCGTTTGACTGCTGCAACCTGAGAATGGGAGAGGATTCCTTTGTAAACAATTCCTTCCTCTTCCAATCCTTTGTGAAAAACTCCCAGTCTTCTTTTTTAGCTTGACAAAGCTAAATCTTCTAAATTTGCTGGTGGCAAGGACGTGGCTTCTCGCATCTGTGATGGCATTTTTCTGGGTTCTAATCAATAAGCACCAAATGAATAGAATAGAAATGATTTCAGGTCCTCCAAATCCAATTACACACCAGAGTACGAATTTCACCGACTCATTCTCATAGCTTTTGATCTCCGCGTGCTTAATAACTTGGTCAGAGCAATTTAACTTGGATTCTTCATGGGACAACCGGTAGTTTTTGGGCAGCCTCATGTACGTGTCACTGGAATAACTTGGAACCTGATAACCATTAGCCAACAAAGTCTTAGTGTAACAATAAAAACCTTCACCGTGGGAAAAGCTGTATTCAAATCCTTTACACTCACATCTTTGCAAGAATCAGTTTTGGCAATCCGTGAAGGTGGAGTTGGGCATTGAGAATAGATCATACCCGTAGAACTCAGTATTCGAAAGCTTGAGGAATCTAGACTCACTTTCATTGCAAGAGAGATTGAAGTCTAGTTCACAACCATAAGACCAATCATCACGGTTTGTCATCTTATGTCCCGGAAGGCAAGAGCATTGCCTGCCAACATTACGATCATACGTACAAAGGCTATTAGGTCCACAAATTCCATGAATCTTGCAAGGATTGTGAAAGGCTTGCCATGAAACAACCCAACTATCTCCTAGACTTTTACGGCTATACAAGCGGATATTCCATCATAATCAAGCTTCAGTCTTCTCTGAATTAGACTAGGACCATAATCCTATGGCATAAACTTGAGATTATCAGATGAATCGAAATAGCCCAAAGGATCAAGCCAAGCAAATGTACTATGGTTGTAGGCTACCCTTCCAACGTCCCAAGGCATGTCCCATTTGGAAGGCCAATAGACACTTCAAAGCGCATTGTTTTTAGAATTTAGACGGAGAATGTCATAACCATCAAAGAAAAGCTCATAGAAGCCGGAGGAGAAGTTGCTTTGACTTCTTGATGAGACAAGCTTCACTTTTCGGGTGAATGGTTGGTAAGTGAGGATGGTGTTCGTCGGTGAATCAAAGCTTTGCCACAGGACGAAACCATCCACGGCCAGCAAAACGACGTTACCGGAATCATCTAGATGTAATTGGGCTGGTTTGAGTGAGAATGGGCCTGTGGACCAAACTGTAGCCCGACCGGCGTCAGTCACTATAAGTCCGCCAGCTTCTGGGAGTGTCAACTTTGAGCCTTTTTCGTTGAGTGGCTTGTCACGATTCGCCATCCAAGCCACCATCCCATTATCTTTTGGCCATGCCTCATTGAACCAGACGGCAAAGCAATATGCATTGACACCGATGGGGAAAAAGCCGGCCGAGAAAACACCATTTCGTGAGGTTAAAACATTGCCTGGTTTCTCAACTGAGAGAGATGAGCCTCTACTCAGACTATCAAACTTTGATAGGTCAAAGAACAAAAAATGGCCAAAGAGAGAGCACAAAGGATCATAAACAAATTAGTGCCCTTATATGCAAGTTATCCGTAGATAATGGTACTTTAAGGCAACGGAAATATTGAAGGGGAATCGGCAAATGAAATTTTTGTATGTTAAAATTTAAGATAGAAATCACCTACCTATATATGGAAAAGGAAATCAGTACCATTTTGTTTCTTTTCTTTTCACAATAATGTTGACATTTATTACGGTTTCGTACCTCCTCGTCTGTGATTACTTATGGTGCCAGCCAAAGACTTGATCTCAATTTGGACCGAAAGTTTATGAGTGTGACAATTGTAATGAAAAAACAAATATTAAATTTTTTATCTACCCTCACGGTACGAATATTTACGTTTTGAGCCATTTAGTTTATATTTAGGCCCATTAAGTTATATCACATATTCAGATTTTGTTTATACATACATATATATATATATTGTGTTGCATTGGATTTGACATTATTGACTTTTAGCTGCCTTAATACTGTCTTATAATTTTTTTCAAATTTAGTGATTTTCTTCTCCTTTATTCGTAGTTTTTTCCGTCTTAGGTTTCTACGTAAATCTATATCTGTTTTTTGTTCTTTGTTTTTGTCATACTATTTTCGTAACATCACCTAAACAGATATGAAAGCTAGCTGCACCAATTTTACTTGAAGATTGAAAAGAAGACCAAATTGCCGAGCATCCGTATTAGTGTTAGTGCTAAGGTTAGTGACGTAACTAACAAAATAATTTTGTACGTGTAGTTAATTTTATGTGGGGTGAAATGACCTAAATTACAGAAACTAGAAAGTTATTCCTTCTTCATGACTTCGAAATTTTAATATTTTATTTCTAGGACTAATAAGCTAATCTAAGCAGCCGATGATAGCTTTTGAAAAATCAAAAAAAGAAGCCGCCACCATAGATTTGAAAGTGCACTCAGTCACTGGTCCTGTCTAGGAATGAAAACAGGGGACGCTCCCTATGAAACGCCCCAGCTTGAAACGAAGTCCTTAACTATGCATCTTATGGAAAATACCCCATAGGTATGCTATTATTTATAATTTATCATAATTCCACCCAAAAAAATTATAATAGTGCAGAATCACAGGCGGCGTCCAAAAATTATCTTTTTTTTTTTCCATCTTTCTTGGCTTGAGACCAAATTTTTACGCAAAATGGGGCACAAAAAGATGGAGTTCAATTAATCAGTAGTGATATAGTTAAATTGCGACACAGATTAAATTCTCGTGTATCTCAGGCAACATCCAATATGGCATAACATAAATCGGCCGGCTATAATCATTAGCAATAATTTTCATGATAGAGGAGCATCTTAACTACTTGGCTCATTGTAGGTCTTGCCTCTTTATCTTCCCCTACACATTCAAGAGCCACTCTCAGAAGAATTTCCATCTTTTCCACATCATGTTCACCTTTCATTGATGGATCCATAATCCTTTCCACCCATGACGTCTTTTCATTGCTTCCATCAGCTAGCTTCTCCTTCACCCACTTAATTAGCCCTCTATGCAATGCTTCCTCTGTACCACTGACAGCTTGCACGCAAGTTGTTGGGCTCTTCCCAGTCAATATCTCCAATACAACAATCCCGTAACTATACACGTCCGCTTTGGATGTTATGGATTGGTTAGTAACCCACTCTGGAGCCATATAACCTCTAGTCCCTCTAATCCTCGAGAAGCTTGGATCTCTAAGCTCTCCTCTTTTTAGTAGTTTGGACAACCCAAAATCTGCTACTTTTGGTTGATAACTAGAACTTAGGAGTATGTTTTGGGGCTTCACATCACAATGTAAAATCCACTCCAAGCACTCTTCATGCAAATAAGCAAGTCCTTTTGCAGTCCCCACGGCAATTTCGAATCTCTTTTTCCAATCAAGAACATTTCTTGATAAATTTTCTTTTAGAGAACCATGTTCCAAGTACTCGTACACCAAGAGCCTATGCTTTCCCTCCGCACAGTATCCCCACATTTCTATTAAGTTCATGTGGTTCAGCCTTCCAATGGTGTTCACTTCTGCTAGAAATTCAGCTTCGCCTTGGCAAGCCTCACTTAGTCGTTTGACTGCTGCGATTCGAGCATCGAATAGGACAGCTTTATAAACAACTCCTCCTGAGCCTCTTCCAATCTCTTGAGAAAAACCCCGAGTTGCCTTTTTTAGCTCAGCAAAGCTAAACCTTTTGAATTGGGTCGATGCTAGAATGTAATCTTTCATATCTGCACCTGAGTCCTGTCGGGTCCTCATCAACAAGCACCAAATGGATAGTATAGATATGATTTCAAGTCCTCCCACTCCAATTGCAAACCAAAGCATGAATCTTAGTGATTGATTCACATGTATTTTGGTATAAGTCCTATCCAGATGCTTAACTTGGTTGGAGCAATTCAAGTGAAATTCTTCATGATCAGATTGGCGGTAGTTTACGGGCAGCCTCAAGTACATGTCCCCAACAAAACTTGGAATCTGGTGTCCGTTGACGAGCAACGTCTTAGGGTAACATTTGAAACCTTTATCATAGGAAAAGGTGTATTGGAAGCCTTTGCAATCACACCTCTGCAAACATACATTTTCACAGTCCTTAAAGGTGAAGTTGGGGAAAAATCCCAAATCATAGCCGTAGAACTCCGTATACGAAAGCTTGTGGAATCTAGACTTGTTCTTTTCACATGATAAATTGAATTCTGGCTCACAACCGTAGGACCAATCCGTACGATTCCTCATCTTATGCCCTGGAAGGCAAGAGCATTTCCTACCAAAATTAGGGTCATATACACAAAGGCTGTTACTACCACAAATTCCGTGAATCTTGCAAGGGTTGGAAAAAGCCTGCCATGAAACAACCCAACTCTCTCCTAGATTTTTCCGGCTGTACAAGCGGATGTTACCATCATAATCAAGCCTCAATCTTCTCTGAACCCTTGAACCATAATCATCGGACACAAAGTTGAACTTATCAGATGAATTGAAATAGCCAAAGGGATCGAGCCAAGCACACTTACTGTTATCGTAGGTGGACCTCCCAGCATCCCAAGATAGGACCCATGGGGAGGGCCAGTAGACACTTGAAAGCTTAATGTTGTCGAAAATCAGGCGGAGAACATTGTCGTTGTCAAAGAAAAGCTTGTAGAAGCCTGAGGAGAAGTTGCTCTGGCTTCTCGACGACACAAGCTTTGCGTTTCGCGTGAGTGGCTGATTAGAGAGAATGGTGTCCGTGGGCGAATCAAAGCTTTGCCACAAAACGACGCCGTCAGGGCCACACAAAACCATGTTACCAGAGTTTTGGAGGTGCAGTTTGAGCGGTAAGAGTGAGGTTGTGCCTGTGACCCAAATGATGATCCGACCGGCGTCGGTCAACACAAGATTTCCAGTTTTGAGGAGAGTCAGCTTTGAGCCTTTTCCGTTGACTGGCTGATCACGATTCGCCATCCAAACCACTGTAGGGTTGTTGTTTTTGTGGTTGTCCTTGTCGCTGTTGTGAGAATATGCCTCGTTGAACCATATAGCAAAGCAATATGCATTGACGCCGACAGGGAAAAACCCGGCAGAGAAGATGCCGTTTCGTGATGTTAAAACGTCCTCTGGTTTCTGAACCGACAGAGATGAGCCTCTACTCAACGTGTCAGCAGACCTGGAAGTTGAAAACGGAGAAAAAATTGCCAAAGACAGGACACATGAGAAAATTATCATAATACCCGCCATATTTGCGGTTGAGAGTTTTGAAACCGTTGGTACGAAAACTCTTGAGTAGATTTGTGTGCAGAAGAGAAATAAAGAGATATTAAGTAGATGTGCATCTTTATCACAAAATTTAATGTGCATTTATTTTGCGAGTCTGTGACATCTGCATATGGATAACTTAGGGCGGCCATTGTTGAACTGACCCTACCTCACACACCACGATGCTAATAAATCTACTTCTATAATTTAAGAAAAATAAAAATTATAACAAAATACTGCGACGATATTTTAGATCCATTCTAAAATTTAAGATATTTTAAATCTATTGTTCTAATGTGCTCGTATTATTGCAAAGATATCTTAATTAAGATCATCGATAACCTCCAACTTATACGTCATTTTGTTTTACTTTTTCAATTTGTCCCAGAATATATTTTTTTCCTCCAATATGTTTCTAGTTAAATAATTTTTTCGTAATGAGGTAGTTGGGAAACACCGGATGAAACAGGCTACCCACCGCGATAATAATAAGTGAACAGCTGTTCTAGAACAACAAAGACGCTTAACAATTACAAACAATCAAATTCAAAAAAGAAAAAGAAAAAGGAAAGGAATACTGCCAACTACTGCGAATAATATGGATACCTGTAATCAAACAACTCTTAGCAAGATCTCATCCTCTTTATTTATTCAAGAAGAACCCGGTTTTATTGTCCAATTAAAATCTTCAATGACAATTTTAATAGTCTTTTAGGTTGGTTATATCTTCGCTAAACAAGCAAAGAAATAAATAATAGAATTAAATATTCCACCGAAAGCAAAGAAATTTAACTGCTATTTACCATTTAGAAGAAAAGCTTTATATCACCCAACTCATATATTGATCTAAAAACAAACTCAAGAAACACTCAAAGCAGTAGATTAAATTGACAATAATAAAATAAAAAATTCCACCGAAAGCTTGTTTATCTTCACATGCATATTGGCTAGGGCCAGCAATTTGGACACGACACGATGACACGATACGAAAATAATACGAGATAAACAGGTTTGGACCGCACGTTTATTAATTATGTCTTAAATAGGCTGGCATGAATAACACGAAAATAAACGAGCTAGATTCGTGCTAATACGCTAAACACGCCTTAACACGTTTAAACGGGCCGTAAATGTGTTAACACGACACGACACGACCCACCCATTTATAACACATTTAAATTTGAAAATAAATTTTTTTAAATATTTATAGTAGGTTAATATTAATTAGATGTTGTGTTTTTGTTAATTTTCTTTATTGGCTTGTTTTTAATTTTTTTTAATTTTTAGTTAATTGGGTCATAAACGTGTCATATGCATGTTGTTATCCTGTCAACCCATCATGACACGTTTAATAATCTTGTCGTGCCATGTTACGCGCGCCATAAGCGTGCTGTGTTTGTGTTCGCATTTCTGACACGTTTGTTAATCATGTCGTGTTCGTGTTCGTGTTCGGGCTAAACGTGTCGTGCTGTAAACGTGTCAACACAAACACGACACGAACACGATTATTGCCACCCTTATTGGCGAGGTCAGAAGCAATTTTCCAGCCACAAATAGCACCATAGATTAATCAATTTTGCAATACTTAAAAATAATGTTTCCAAAACAGTACATTACAATGTCGGAGCATTAATTATTGACTAGCAAAAACAAAAGGTGCTAGTTATTGAACAGTACTCCGTGGAAATTGGGTTAACGCAATCATCATAATCTAAAACCATGGCGTCTAAGAAAACGAAGGAAAAATTATTGGAGAAGAAAAATACACATTTTAGATTTAAGATATTGCAAACACAAAAATGCCCATAAATAAATGTATCAAAAAAACTAGGAAATGACCCAAATAATTTGGCGACTAGTGATGAGATAAGAAAGATATTTAAGGACCTTTTGACGCTCAAGCTCACATAGATAATAAGCTAAAATCTCTAACAAACCACACAGATCATAAGCATAATAAATGTCCTATGCTTAGCCAAACAATGATCAGAGATTAAATTGGTCTGTTTTGGAGAGAACCCCACTGGTGTGGTTCAAACCGCTCGCTATAAATTTTGCAAGTGAAAACATGTAGCAAAAGTGGTTTGAACCACACTAATGTGGTTCTAATTGTGCTCCTAAACACCCTAAATATCTTTTTTTCCCTCAATGGCACGTAGATTCAACATGATAGTATGTAATATATTTATTTCCCTCAATGGCACGTAGATTCAACATGATAGTATGTAATATATGCACCGCCAACTATGAGAAGATGGTGTAACACGGAATCTCAGGGCAGGCAATTGACTTGGTTAAGCATTCCATGCATACCAAAAAGACGAAGCAGATGTTCAGCCCCATACACAGATGAAGGAGAGATGCCATTTGCCGTTGCTTCCGCAAATTGCTAATGTTCACTTCGGTATAGAAGCATTGCGGGCAAGGCTTTGTCAAAGTAAAATTCAAAACTTTGCGTAAATGGTCAAACCGAATTATCGAATCTGGATCAATTATGTTTGAAATATGAAAACATCAGAAACACATTTAATAATAAAACACCACATTTATAGACATGAATCTTTGTCCTCTAAGCCAAGATATGAGCTTTTATGCAGACGTCTATGAAAGGAAAATCAGATGCCAAAAAAACTCACTTCACACTAGATAGCACTAGGGTCAATAACACTTAGAAGTGACAAAAACTGTAGAAAATTTGAAAAGTACATGAACGGTCCAAAATATCTAGACAGAAAATACATTATATAGAACCTGAACTAAAGCTTGTGTCACGCAGATAAAGAGAAGATATTTTGATTTGTTTTAGACTTATCTATCAGAGCAATGCATGTTTTAGCAGTCCCCACAAGTCCACAATACAAACTTTTGCAAACATATGAATAGTTCCAGTGGACCATCGAAGGAACAAGGAATCTTCAGTTCCCGCTTGACAATTTAAGGATTACACCCACCTTTGCCCCAGGTTATTATTGGTTATAAGCAATACATGGGGAAGCAAGAAAACTCTGAAATATTAGCTATTCAACTATAACCACGTTGACAGAGCATTCTCGTAAAATCTAAAACAAAAAACAAAGCAAAAAAATGGTGTTTCATTTGAGAGCAAAGTAAGAAAAGAGGAGTAGAAACTCTTTTTATCAGAATCAAAGAAAGTGATTGTAAAGGTTACCAAAAGTGATTTTTAAGTCAAATATTTCCCTAAAGATGAAGACAACTTCAAGATGTATTGCCCGAAAAAAAGAAAACATAGTCACAAATATGCGGGGAAATGACTTACGAGCCATCCTTCTTTTCTCTGTAGCCTACGTACTTATTAAATATTTCATGTACGTTTGGAGTTCAAGGAAGTTTAACAGGCTGCAAAATAAGATAAATCCTTCTAATTCATTAAGGGCACCTTTAGGCGGGTAATTCATCAATATCACAAATAAAAGAAGTTAATTGCTAAAACAAATGATGAATAACTATTTCAGCTTCTTGAAAAATCCAATAATATAATCAGTATTTCAATGACAAGCTAGACTTTAAGAAGCAGAATATGACAAGCTAGACTTTAATAAGCAGAATCAACCTAGACACGAGACCATGCACAACTTAGATCAAGTACACGCCATGACATCTCTAGTCTCTAGGCCTAATGATAGGTCAACCAACATTTACAGAATATCTTAGAAAAATAATTTAGCCATTCTACAACAACATATGCAAACAGAGATAATCAAGACATTGTGCTGGAAATAATCGCATAAACCAATAACCAGTTCAAATATACAAAAACTTAAGAGCTGTCAAACTGAATGACCACATTTCCATCATGTTATTATGCCAGAAATGTCAGAATTAGCTTTGGTAACAGAAAGGATAGGTCAATTACCGTACTTGTATTTCTATTAGAAATTCAGTGACAAAACTCATATTTACAAAAAGGTTACTAGTTACCACTTTTAGCTAACTTTATTGCTTGAACTAAATGCTACTGCCTGTAATATTTATCCATATTTACTGTCCTACAAACATAGGCAAAGAAAAAGCCTCAAAAAACAAAGAAACAAACCAACAATATAAGACGGCATTGAAACCCTGGTAATTATGAAACACAAGAATAAGAACAGAATAAGCCACCTTCCCCATATTAGTAACAAATACACAATCATCATTCAGTTGCTTCTTTCGTGTAGGTGGTATTTGGATGTTAACAAGCTTTTCCATGATCATAGCCCCTTTGTCCTTAAAAAAAAAAAAAAGGAACTATCAACGTAAAACATTAAGAATAAGGTCCAAAACAATTAAAGATGATCATGTGAATAATCTGAATATAAAAGGCATATCTTCACTACAGACTCGCATTTTCTTTTTCTGCCTTTGTGCAAAATAACATAAAGAAGACCAAAGACCCGAAAATAATAGACTCTAAATTTGAGTCAAAATGACAATACAGATCTTATAACATGACATACTTGAAACCTAGTGGTAGGAAATAACCAGAAGAAAATGTATATGGCTACTTGAAAAACATAAAAATTAACTGACTCACTTCCGGTGATCAATCATTCAAAAGATCCAGGGTCTAGAGCAAAGGATAGACAAAGCATAAAATAAAATGTTTCAGGAAAACAATGATAAGAGTTAGTTAACACCCTTTTTCTACCCCGAAAAGTAAACTCACAAGCCAAAGCCAAGGAACCACAACCAAAGATAAGTATATAATAAACATTCTAGACAATCCACCGTAATATTAAGTCCCAAGAATGTTTGTCCACATACACTAAGCATAAGGTAGCCATAAACTTTTATTCCTTTCACCAGCTGCCAATGGAAATGTGTCTTTCTTCGTCAAATAATGAGGAAAGAATAAATCAATTAAAAGAAATGAAATGAAACTTTAAAAAAAAAAAGTTTATAAGAATCCCTCTGCTACTTATGTGGGACAGAACAATAAAAGATCGTAAAGCAAAAAATTATTCAAGAGAAGAAACACATCAGTACTTCTGGGTTTCATATGTGAAGAGGGCTTTATACTCTTCTCTATTTCTTGTTTCTTCCTTATGGCCTAGAATTTCTGCAAGTTCTCTCCTGTGTATTCCACCAAATTACTTGAGACTACACATTCATCCCAGCTGTTCAAAAATGCAAAAATAGAAAGAAGTAAAAAAAAAAAATGTGTAACTAGAAGCACAAGCGACATAACTAGCTGGTAGAATCCATATAAATGTCAGCATTATGTATGTCTATCATTCTATTGCCTGACAAAGGTGATTCAAAAAGCGACAATGATCATAGAGAAAACTTTCACACACCTCCCTCCATACATATGAGACTTCGGCTAAAAATAATATAAGCATAACAAAACTCAAAATCTCAAATATATATATATATATATATATCACGTCCACAAGGCAAGAAAGAAAAATAAAGGAAGAGAAAGAATGAATAAATGACCTGAAGAACACAAGAGTTAAATGATACCATACTTCTAAAAATACTAGCGTGAATTCAGAAGCTTTTTCAGTTTTTAATTTTTAAATCAGAGACTTTAGCAGAAATATGTACTCACTTTTTGTTCCAGCCCTGCAGAAATTAGAACAGAAGATTATACAATCACAATACCCAAAAAGCAAAGAAATTTAAAATGATAAACAAAGAGACACGCACATAGGACATATTATGAATCAGAATGTCGCAGAATTTCGCTAAAACTTACATGGTAATGGACCAAACACTTCAATTCCTTCGCATCATATTGAATTTGTATCACCTTGTAAATAAAACACATAGCAGACAGAGAATCTACTTGGTGAAACAAGCATTGAATAACATTTCAACATTGGTATTTTAGCCATAATTATATGAATTATCAGAAGAGAAATAAGAAAAACTCCTCAAAATTAAACTCTCTTTTGTTCTTCCTAGAAAACTCTCAGGCCTAAAACATGCAATTCCGAGAACCGAAGAAAATTGCCAGCAAATTAGACGGAGAGAGAGAGAGAGAGGAGAAAATACCTTGGCTTCGTAAAAGAATCCTTTATGGTAGGCGAAGACCTTATCGCCAACGGAAAAGGTTGGGGAATCCGGGATTGAGGGTGAATGGCGGTTGTTGAAGCTGTGGATATCGGAGTCGGAGTCGTCAGAGATCGTGCCGGAGAAGTCGGAAACCGCAGCGTTGGAGGTCACCGTTTGAGTGGCTCCGCCGTCAATGTGGTCCTTTCAGGTGAAGATGTCCCGGACGGACGGTATCAGTCAGTGAGTTGCAGACTAACAGTAAACAGGGTGTCGTTTATTCTGGGGTAGTTGCTGGGTGGCGTGCTGGCGTTATATGTACGCGAAATGTTATGACAACAATTATCATAAACGACACCATCCAACGTCGTCGTTGTAAATGAAGGCAGGCGTTTGGTATTCCCTCATACAACAGTAATTAGAGGCTATATTGACTAGGGCCGTACAAAAACTGTCTCGCAGTCGCCAATCGTCTGTGCCTGTGCCCGTCCATGTCGAAAAAAACGGGTTTACGTTAGCAACCCACTGACGGGCGGGTTCACCAATATATTCAGGTGGACGGGGTTGGTTTTAAGTTTTTGAAGGTGGGTTCAACCCGCACCCTCCCGCCTATATATTTAAAAAAAAAAAAAACTTGTCATTTATTTGATTTTGTTCTTATCTTAGAGATGATTGAACAATCCAACACTCCAAGTACAGGCTCGGCTACCTCTTGATATATTGGAAACTGAAAATTTTCTTATTATTTTGTGAAGTGATCAAAATTCAAATCAAGTAAGTTAGTAGAGAGAGCCTTAAATAGAAAAAGAACACTTGCCTTTGTTCATCGTTTCATTTGTAGCATTCTATTATTTTCGAGCCTAGTGAATAAGCTTTAGGGCCCGTTTGTTTCGATACTTGAATCACGGTTCGAATCATTTTGCTACAGTATTTTCTCTCACAAAAATTTAAATCTTTATTCAAATACTCTATTCAAATACTCGAACTAAACGGACCCTTAATCTTTATAGACTTTTGACTTTGTTCATCATTTTATCTGTAGTTGATGTTTCTTATTGCAGTGAATGATTATGTTTCTTAATTTGTACTTTTGAATATGGTCATTGTCTTTAGACATCAAACTTGCTTGTTGTTGGGAATGCTTTATGTATTATCATCTTATATTTTCTATAAATTTTCTTCACTTTCTAAAAAAAAGGTCCAAAAAATTACATTGGACAATAGCATAGGTCTAAACCTCCTCAACCTGCCCGCATCCGCCCGCAACCACCCAAAACTAAACCGAAACCACCCGCCATGTGGTGGGCGGTTTGCGGGTTGGTTAATCGCCAACCCACCATCCAAAAAAAAACTGCACCACATCCGCCCAAAAACCATCAAACCGCCCACCGTTCACCCCTAATATTGACCGTTTCAAAAATATTTGACTACTAGAAAATTGGAAACAATGATACACTTAAAACGACGACTAAAAAATGATGCAATGAAACGACCACTACAGTCTACAAAACCAATAAAATAAAAATAAGCATTTTTGGCATTAATGCCCTTTAAATTTTTCACCTGTTTGACTATTTAATTCTTTATTTTTAATTTCTCCAATTCATCTCCTTAAGTTTAAAACATATGTAGGTCTAATATCAACTGAAACATCATAAATTTAAATACTTCCTAAAAATATAAAACCCACAAAAATACAGCAAGAACCATGACCGACAATGTACCATACAAATGACGATAAACTATGGGTTAACACCACAAAAATGAAAGCCATGAGATTAGAGGTGGCAATAATCATGTTCGTACTGTGTTCGTGTCGGCAAGTTTTTAGCATGACACGTTTAGCCCAAACACAAACACGACACGATTAATAAATGTGCCAGAAATGCAAACATGAACACGATACGCCTATGACACGCTTAACATGGTACGACACGATTAACACGATTATTAAACGTACCGTGACGGGTTGACACGATAACAACACGCATATGACACATTGATGATCCAATTAACTAAAAATTTAAAAAAAAATAAAAAAAGCCAATAAAGAAAATTAACAAAAGCACAATATCTAATTAATACTAACCTACTATAAATATTTCAAATATTTTATGTTTAAGTTTAAATGTGTTATAAATAGGCGGGTCGTGTCGTGCCGTGCCGTGTTAACACGTTTACGGCCCATTTAATTAAACGTGTTAAGGCGTGTTTAGCGTGTTAGAACGAATCCAGCCCGTTTATTTTCATTTTATTTGTGTCGACCCATTTATGGCATAATTAATAAACGTGCGGTCTAAACCCGTTTATCTCGTGTCGTTTTCGTATCGTGTCACCGTGCTGTGTCCAAAATTGCTGGCTCTATATGAGATATCAAAACTATGTAAGAGCATCTCCAGTTGAATATTGAATTAGTATCCAAATGTTATTTGTTGTTTTTAACATAAAATATGTTATACTTTATAGAAAATTTAACACCGAATGTAGCATATAAAAAGTTTTGATATATGATTGTTGTTGAGGGAAAGTATATTTTTTGATATATGATTGTTGTTGAGGCAAAATATATATTTAGGAATATCAAGATGGGTAATTTCATTAAAGTAAATACGAGGAAAACGACATAAGTGCGCACGTACCCGCACTAGCAATTAAAGTGAATAACACTTTCTTATTTATGAGGAAACAAATGTAGCTTTACATAGAAAAGACACGAGAGGGACGAAAACGACATAGAAGTCTTCTATGTCGTTTTCCCATGCATAGGAAACGATGTCGTGATACTCTCACTTTGATCCCACAACATGTATTTTTTGTATGAGATAAATTTTTGAAGGGGTGAATAAGTAACAGCCAACACTCCAGCTGAATCAGCTTATATAGAACAAATATCAAACATGCATTACAAATTTTACACGCTGAAGAACTCAAAATAAATAACAATTTTATTGATGCACTCTCGTAATTAAGACTCTAGAAAACATGATTACATCAAACAAATTAACGACAACAACCAATAAAGAATTATAAATTAATTAATTACTACAACAGCAATGCAAGAATTTCTTATGAATGGAATGCATTGAATAAAACCATAACTACTCAGGAAACCAGTAGTTAAACTACTCATCATCATCATCATCCTCAGTGTCCACCTCCGCCGGCGCTTGGGCCGGAATTCTTGATCCCTCCAAGAGACGTTTTCGCATTAGGGGAGCTGTGACCACCTCCACCAGAACTGGGTCCTCCGGTTTTGATCCCTTCAAAGTACAACGACCCTTCAAAGAGCATCTCAACGCCCTTGTTTACAGAGCTCGGTGGCAACAGAGGACGAGATTCCGATAAAGGGCTTGCGACGAGAAGAACGATAATGAAGAAACTGATCACCATGAGAGGCTTCAAACTAGTACTAATTCTGGGCATTTGGAATATATATATTGTCAATAAGCTTGTATGTAAGAGATTTGATTAAGGAGATTGCTCAAAAATATGTATTTTCAGGTGTTCGAGATGATCAGCTGAAGATATGTTTTTGAGTTTTGATGTGCATAAGTGGTGAAGTTTGACGCCATATTTATAGTGCTCCTTCCAACGAAGGGCCAGGTGACCATTCAAAACAACACGTGGGCGGACTCAATTGGAAGTGGAAGCCCACCTCTGATTGTCTGGTCTCATGTCTTTTTAGCCAGAGTGCCTGTAGTCAAGACGCAGGATTTGGATTTGCAAATGAGAGAGACGCATGAAGTCCATTATGGTAATTTTATTTTATCAGGGATAAACAAAAGCTATTTTGTTATAAATTTTGAGAATTCTTTTGCTACCAGAAATATATTGTGTTGCGGTTGTAGTATGGATAATCTCACAGTAAATCTATACCTAGCTCTACATAAGATGATGAAGAATTTAAATCTCTCGATTCAAGTTTAAAAAAAAAAGGATACACACCGTGTCAATATAGCAAATTTTTAAAATAAAATTCTATCAAATTGTAATATAGTCTCTGATGCTATTTCACATTTGTTGAAGTCGTTATTAGTGACATCATATTGCAGCATTTTTCATTAGTTTTTACAACAGAAAAAAAAAAAGTACAGTTTTACTTTTAATTTTAATATTCCGTCCTCTTGCGTAATGGCTTCTGTAATCTTAATGAAAATGCAATACCGGGGGCTCCCGCACCATAATAGACACGTGGGACATTAATGGTGGATTTTTTATTCCAAAAAGTGTAAAAGATTAGGCAAAGTGTATGTGCATTACAATTTTAATAGGATGTTGATGTGATCAACTTTTGAGCCAATGAGAATTCTAGTCAAAATCGGTACCAGAAAGTGCCAGAAGCACAACAGTTCCGAAGAAAATTCGACCTTACACAATGTGATTTTTTTTTCTCTTCCCATTATTATTAGCACTGCTATTTTTTTACCCTATCATCTGTATGTTGGAAGGTTCGTGGAAAAATAGTAATGAAATTCAATATTGTACACTGCACATGGACAGTAGACTCTCTCGTATACCATGATGCAAAGAGCAAGTAATTAAGCACCCCTATAACAATCAAAACTCCGTTTGGCTTTATAAGATCATTATCATTATTTATTAACAAAAATTCGTTCATTACTCGTGTAATTCTCAATGTGTTTCGCCTCTGCATTTTTTTCGTAAAGAGTGAAGGATTCAAATATAAGACTTGGACAATAGAGGGAGGTTGTTCTGATTACTAATTAATTTATAAGCTTGTAACTTGTGACCACATTCCCATCTTTTCCTTATTGGACAAATAAGGACATTTAAAATCATTTTCAAATTATGATAATCACTCTGGTAGTTCATTAGATCTGGCCCTTAGAGAGAGATAAAGTAAAAGTAGTGCTCATATTAGAACCCTGGCACTACCTCCAAGCAAGTTGCTTGGTTCTTGACGTTGTAATTTTGTCCATGAACTCACAACGATGAGACTAAGGTTATGGTGGAGATGGTGTTCGCTATTGCAAGCACTAGTGCCAAACTTGAGACGGATTGGGGTGGGTACAGATTGTTTTATGAGATGGATTGTTTTATGCCAAATTTTAAAAAAAGAAAAAAAAAATCATCCCTCCAATTCAAATGAGAGAAACGTCCCACTCTTTTATCCTATCTTCTACTAGGGTTTTTTATTTTTCTTTTCTACTCAAGTGTGCCGTCTCTCAAAGGGAGGTCATTGGGCCAGAGTCCAGTGCAGCCTTTGGGCGGGCTTTCACACTTCCAGGCCTCTGAGGGGTTGGGCCATGGATGTGGCGACGAGTTCTCTCAGAGTGGGGTGGCTTTGTCATGGCTTGGGACTAAAGCTCGTTGCTTGGGGGAGTGGCTCTCCTTGCAGGTTAGGTGACGTTCTCAGGAGGCCGTCGGAGACGACAAGGTGGCGCGACATGCAAGTCCGGGGGAGAGTTCTTTGTGGGTTGGAGGTCTTGGTTGATCTTGCGCTGTGGCTTCTTCGGTTTCAGCTCGAAGATGGAGATGGAGGCGTGATGGTGCAATATTCTTTGGTTGAGGAAGGTAGGCAGCAGCAAAGGTATGTTTCGGCTTTCCAACAGCCTTCCAACAATGTCATAGGGTCCCCGTTCATTCCCGATGGTGGTCAGCTTATTCTGAATATCCTCATCATTGCTGTTCAGGTCTTACCCATTTGGTTGGTGACGTGTTTCTAGTTAAGAGGAGAACCCAAATTCTCAAGACTATCACATAGAGCAGAAGGGATATTTTTAATGCAGTTTGCCATGACCTGGAAACATGGAGAAATATAAAATGGAAATTTTAAAAATCAACAAATTTTAGATAAATATGTTGTTGGGAGTATACTCAACATCGTTCCCAAGGAACTCACCTTGGCTGTTTGACCACCCTACTCTGATAGAAGTCATTCTTGGAGTTCAAACAACTCCCCCACTGATTAGCTTATTTTACTAAGGTGGTTCCCGAGGCCTCCTTTGATTGTCACTCCCTAAGAAGAATGCGTGCTCAGATGGATATGACTTGAAGCCAAGTTATTACCCATTCACAAGGTCACCACATGGCCCCATTATCTAAGGGTTGTCATCTATTTAAGATTACGACACACATCACCTACCGCCTTGACACCACGGTACGGTACACCGGATCATAAGGCGGACCTGCCTACACTCAGTCTATATGAGGTACTATAAATAAGAGCATTAACTCCACCCTCAAGGTAAGTGAATTTTTTCATACCTACCCTTAACCCCTTTCTTAGCCAAACAGGCACCTGACTTGAGTGTCGAAAAGCCTTTAATTGACAACACACTGGTGTCCTTCTTGACCTCTGAGGCGTCCTTCTTCTTGCAGGTTCACCCTAGGAAGCTGGGACGAGTAGGACAAGTAATTCGACCACTGTGTGCAGCTACACGTGGTATTGATTGACGGCAAGGCATTAACATATGTGTTAGTTCTAACTAAAAAATTTTAAGTTATTACCTTCACCTCTCTAAGCCAAAGTGATTTAATACCCAAATCACTTAAGATTGTATTTTTTGTGATGTTTTCATTATTTAGAAGTAGTGTATTTTTTGTGTTTTGTTGGTTGAGGTGGTCTCTTCATCTTACATCTTAGTTTTTTTGGCCACTCTAAGAGCTATTAGTCTCCCAATCTTATTCGATCAGAGTTTTCCACTTTCTATAGCGGTATATTAGAAAGAGCCTTGTTTGTGCTCGATTTGTTGTATGCCATTTTAGTTTCCTCATATTAGAACTCGTTACATTTATTACCCCCTTAAGCATTGTCAATCGAACCTTCTGATGGTTCTTGTCTATGGTCAAGATTAAGCCGCTATATGAGTTGTGGTATTTCGCATCTGAATTACTAGTTGTACTTTTCTAATTTGGAATGTAAATGTCTCTTATTAAAAAAAATAAAAGTCAAACGAGGGATTCAAATCTTATGTCCAAATTTGATGTTTCAAATAGTGTCTAATCAATCCTATTATGATATATCATTAAAAAAATTTTGAAAACATATTTTGTTTTGTCATTTCACTAAAGTTTGTATCTTAGGTATAAGGTGTATTTAAAGCTATTAGCATTTAAAAATTTAAACATTTAATTTTGATAAGTAAATTTTAAAATTTAAGCTTTTTTCAATCGTAACTAAGGTCTTATTTGGTTCTGCTTTTGAAATGTTTATTGTTATTTTCAAAAACTCAAAAAATGAAAATTATTTAAAAACATTGTTTGGTTAACAATTGTGCCAGAATGAAAATGAAAACATTTTGTAAAAAACCCCACTTTTTTTCTCATCTTGAAAAAAAAAAGATTGTTTTCAACTTTTCCACAACCTATAATCGCCTCGTTGAGCCCAAAACCCAAATCTACCCAGACCCCCTACCCTAGTGTCCTTTCTCCGGCAAACTCCACAGGCCAGCGGCATGTTCGCCGTGAAACAAAAGCTCGGGCGAGCGCCATCAAGATCGGAAGTCACATTGATCTTTGCTAGTGGCGCCGTCGATCTCTGCATTGCATAAGCCATCAAACGACACAAAAGGGCCGTCGATCCGTGGGAAGGCCATCGACGCAACCAACCCCTTCGATCTGCAAGAATGCCGTCGACCCAAGATCGTTGTCGATCCACGACAAACTGTCGATGTATGAGGCTGGGTCTGTCAACGTCGTCGCTGCAACTCGTGCTGTCTTTGGCGTCTTGGACTCGCCAGAGCAAAGAAGAGGATTGTTCCTCTTCGTTTTCAACATCTGATTAAATCTAATTTTTATTTTTTTTTAAAGAAACCTAATTAATGCTTTTAGGTCATATAAATCTAACTAAATGTTTTTAGGTAATATAAATCAGAATTTTGACCAAAATTTAGATATATTTACATTAATATTTTTTATTAAAAATGTTTTCTTAAAAAAAACGCTACCATATACTACCAAACACAATTTCAATAACAATCCCAACAAACTCAAAATGTTTTCATTTTTAATTTTTCAAACCAAACTGAAAACGCTACCGAGGCGTAAGGTTTTTCCTTTTTCGGTCCACACTCTGGAGGAAAAAACAAAATGGTAATATTAGTTTCACAATAGTAATCTAAAATAAGAATCTTACCGTGACAAAAGTATTCCGCTGCTCTTGCAAAATACAAACGAGTCACCAAAACAGAAAAACGTTTATTCAATTTCGAATAGTTTACATCTGGTAGGTCTTGGTTCTATCTTCTTAATCATGAATGAATATGGAAGTCTTCTTTTTTTTTTTTTGAACGATCATAGAAGTCCATTACTCCCATTTAGATGGAGATCTCATTAAAAACTGAAAAGACAATGCCCCATGTTGATGCCTGATTTCGGCACAACACCGCATGTGGAGACGCACGGTGGTTGGGTTACCTGTTCTGCCTCTTATTCTGCCTGGCTCGGCCTAGTTTGGTCGGATCTACAAGAGGAGAGAAGGCCTCGGAGTAAGGGGACACCGGTTTGATGTCTGCCAAGGATACTCCGACGCTCAAGTTAGTGTTTTGACCGGGAAGAGATAAGGGAGAGGCAGAGTAGGCAAGGGAAGAATGCTCGTACCTTTATGGTGGAGTTGATGCTCCTATTTATAGAGCTTAGCTTGGATCCGGGTATGGAATAGTTTGGCCCGTAACCTAGGTGTCTAGCGACATGTGTCACAATCTTCGGAGAGGGAGGATTGCCCAACGGAGGGTTGAGATGGTGCCACATGGTGGTCTTTGGGTAAGTCGGACAGATCCTGCTCGGACAGGTCCTGGCCGGCTAGATCCTGTCCTGGTCGGACGGGTCCTGTCCTGGTTGGACGGGTCTCTTGTCGGACAGCCCCCTGTCCTGGTCAGACAGGTCCCTGGTCGGACGAGTCCCTGGTCGAACAGGTCCCTGGTCGGACGGGTCTCTGGTCAGACAGATCCTATCCTGGTCGGATTGGACATTTCAGCCAACCTATTTAGGTGCTCGGTTTAAAGAGGGTGTGAACTTTATACGATTTTCTCATCGTGAAGATTTCCCTCAACACCCCACCAAAAATATGGCCCAATGAGAAGAAAGAAAGGGAAAGATAATAGATTTCAAAACTCTTTCTCTTTTTTTTTTCCCCTAATGGAAGGGTAGTTTCCAAACTTATTCCGAGTACTTTGTTTCGGCCCAGAAAGGCAACGGAGGGAGTTGGAAACTGGTGAACTGTCGAGGTTGACAATGAAATCAGGGTCCAAAAAATAAATCCTTTTTTTATTTATTTTTTTGAAGGGAGCATACGACTTATACAAAGACACCAAAAATTGCTTGATTCCTTTGACAAACAAACATAAACCGGAACAAATTTATGAAGATGTCTACAGTCCATCTCATTAATCACCCAAATGGTATCTGTTGTTGCCGTGTTCGTCTCTCCACACACCTCTGAAATGCTTTTTAACGGCGTACAGGGAGAAATGAGAATCATACTTTTAAGTAGGTATGTAATGGAGAACAGATTCCCTCAAAATAATAATAATAATAATGGAGAACAGGTCCGAAGACCTAATTATTGATTCCAATTTTTTTCAAAATTTTTGTCGTACGGCTTTGAACGAAATTGGCATCTCAACTCTGAGGAGACCATTTTTCTTTCATCTAAGGTCTTTTACCCTCCTTAGCTGCCATTTCATAAAATATAATAAATTCGTATTCAACCAAAAAAAAATCTCGGCCGGTAAAAGACTACAACTGGATGAGACTCATGAGGTTTTGCAAAAAGTGGTCTGATCATTTTTTTCAGTTATAAATTAAAAAAATTATTACAATATAAAACTCTCACATGTTATAATAAAAATAATTCTAACCAACGATTCTAATCATTCTACCAAAAACACCCTATCAGTCTTGGTTCGACATAGTGAACCAATAATTCTAACAAAAAAACAATATAAAACTTTTAAACAATGGCAATAAAAAACGAAAAAAAATTACTATAATTTATAACTTTTACTTGTTATATTTTTAAAATTAATATTTTTAAGTCCAACCGTAACCTTATTAGAGACATGTCAGGACAAAAACAGTTTTCCAAGCCTGGCACCGTGTTCCAGCCCAAAAACAGTTTTTTCCAAGCCTGGCAACGTGTACCAGCCCAATACCGAATTGCTTATCCGATCTCTCTATGGGACTTGTGGTTGTATACCATAATTTATTAAAAGAATTATATAAAAAAATTTGTCGCATGTATGTGCCAAGCGAACAAGGTAGGGGCAAAGGGCCACAGTCACAAGCATTAATTACGAGCGGGACCTTTTCTGGCCTCCGTTTGTTTGTTTGTACATTGACAAGGAATTCCCAGAACTTCACCCAACCAAAAAGCCTCCTCTCTTCAGAACCCCGTCCAGTTCTGGTATGCTAAAAAAAAAAAAAAAACTTCCATTCTCTCTAATTCCCATCACATCCATAAGTACACGAATTATACTAAAAAAATGTTATTAGGCAGAAAATCCCACGAAATTAGGAATTGAAAAGTTGATCATTCTTAAATTCAATCCATATACAAGCAGCACAAAATAGGGAAAGGAGAAAAAAAAAAGGTCATCATCAAAATTACAGATCTACATGCCAAATCGGAAGCAAATTAAGCAAAAATCATATAAAAGTGGAACGGAATTTTCCGAAGCCAAAATCCGAAAGGGATGGAAAGCTTATAATTATATTATAATAGTACAGATTAGGAAAGGAAGAAATTTTATCATCTGCCTCTATTAGAGTAATTCATCTTCTCGTAGAAGCGAATAGAGAGAAGCGAGAGCGAGAGATTAACCTCGTCTTTTCCCCAGCGCGTCGTCGTCGGCGGTTTGGAGCTGATTATTGGCGGCAACAGACCCCAGGACGACGACGAAGATGGCGACGATTGCGACGGAGACGCGGCGGAAGACGAAGAGGAAGAAGATTGGGGCTTGGAGAGAGGCCATATGTAGAGAGAGTGAAGGCGGCGAAAGCCTCCGAGAGCGAGGACGACAGATCTGAGCTGGCCGCTGGCGCAGCCGGTGTTGGCCCAGTGCCTGGTGCAGATCAGCTCCCAGAGGCCCTCGTCCTGCGCCGTCTCGTGCCACTGCTTGCTCACGCACCCTGCCATGGCCAGGGTCTTCGCGTCCACGTGCTTCAAAACCTCGAACAGCAGATTGTTGTCCAGATTCACAAATCCGCTCTCCTTAGCCCCTTCTTCTGGTTCCGTTTCCGTTTCCGATTCCGATTCTTCCTCGGTCTTGATCTTCTTCATCTTCTTCTTATCGTCTTCGTCGCCGCCGGGAGAGGCACGCTTCATCGCTGGATCGTGATCTTATCTCCGATCAAGAGGGAAACTGATAAGAGGATGAGATGAAAATAAAATAATGGGTATATATATTGTGATTAGCAGAAGAGGGAGAACAAGCTGAGACGGAAGAGAGAGAAGAAATGAAGGTTGTGGGTGGAGTGGTTAAGGAGGTGTGGACCTGTTTTGATGGCTTTCGAAAACGACAATAAGAGAAATGAATGCGCTTTGGGTCTTTCTCAGCTTCACCAATATGTCCAACCTTTTGAGTGCAAGACTTCACTGTCCATTTTTCTTTTCTCTTTTTAATTTGTTTTTAATAAATACTAACATTTTTCCTTTTTACTGATTAATGTTTTTAATAATAATATCAATTCTCCTCGAGATTCTGACTTGTTTGGATGCATGTATTGGAAAATCGAAAAATTCTTGCTATGTATTACGTGAGGAAGGAAATTGGGGCCAAACCTTTTTGTTTTTATTTTGTCTTCCTTCTTAGGGTCATGTGGTTAAGAGTAAATTGCATTGTTATTATTTATTTTTTTATAATGGATTTTAAATTTTTAATCTTTATATAATAGAAATTGAACTTTAAAATAATTGACAGTGGAAGTATAATAGCTATTTTAAATTTCAACAAGTCATCTTTTTTACATGTTGAGTTTTAATTTTTTTTCCTTAAAAATGAGCTCTTTTCTTGAGAAAACTCAAGTGTAAATCTCGCAATTAAAATTGTCTCATATTTTTTAACGCATGTTAGTAATTGGACATTAATTGCTAATCATTTTGAAATTCATAGTGTATTTTTTTAAAATTAAAAGTTTGAGATATATTATGTAAAAAAATCATTTACTCTATAGCTGACGTACATTTCTAATCATTGAATCTATTAAAATCACATTAAAGTAAAAAGTATACTAATTTGATGATTAAAAAACAAGAACCTATCCATCCTTTATTTTTTTAGGTCTTATTCTAAAAATCTCTTGTTCTCCCTTTTTATTTAAAAAAAAAAGTGAAGCGAAGAAACTTTGCGACTTCCCTTTTTCTTAAAAAAAAAGAATTTCTTTCAAGAAAAAAGGAAGAAATAAATGAGATTATTTTTAGATACATGATGGGATGTACTTAGTAATACTTTTTAAAGCTCTACCCACTTAAGAGTTTGTTTAGGAAACACATTGAAACTTAAACATTATAAATTGTAATATGTAAGAGCTTTACACTATAACAAACTGAACTTATATATTTCTAACTTGTTTTCCAAAAAAACTCTACGTCCTTTGGTATCACAAGATCAAACGGTTTTTAAGCAAATGGTATCATATTATTTTTCAGCAAAAGTTAAGATAATTAGGTTCCAGAGTTTATTTCATTTTTCCGTGTGAACATTCAGAAAATTGATTTTTTTTTTCAAGAAATATGCATTGTGTAAATAGGAAAATAGTTAGGAAATTTAAAATCACCTACTACCGTGCACCAAAAGAGATTTTGTGTTGTTGCCAGTGTCGCAAAATTTATACACATATATATATATATATACATAATATATAATTTAACCATGTTACAAGCCTAAAAGTTGATCAACTACGTCACATGTTTATATAGAAATAAAATTAAAATATAACAAATTCTTTAAAATGTTTTTTAAAAATAATAAAATTATATAAAGGGTCTTTGACGAAATCGGTTAGAATCCAATTTTTTATTACTGTAATACAAAGCTCTCATATGTTACATTGTCAAGAAAAAAAACTACAATGTAAAGCTTTTACATGCTAAACCTTTTAGCTCAAAGGTCTCAATTTCAATTACACTTCTTAAATACTCTTATAAAAATAATTACATGCACCCTATACGCTTTACATTAGAAATTCATATATTGTAATGACTTTAACTTTTAATATTTATGAATATTTCATAATTTTTTTTTATATATTTCAACATGATAATCTTATTCATTTTAATAAATTTAATTCGACAAAATTAAAAGAAAAATTTTAAGGTCTATTTGGTAAATGGATTCAATTAGTGATTTGATTTGAGTTAGTGTGATTTAAATTAGGATTTGAGTTAGTGATTTGAATTGTTATCTAAATTAACATTTGGATATGTATTTAAGTTTTAATATGAACATGGAATAAAATTAGAATTTGTGTTTGGAGAGGTAGTAAAAATACTTTTTGATTTATCAACAAATCTAATAAAATCTTAATGTTAATGATCCTAAAAAATATACAATATGGATATTAATTTATCCCTTTCTTAACTAGAAACACAATAAAAAAAGAATCATCTCAATTGGATAACAAATGAAGACGTTATGATTTTTTTTTCTTAAATATAGGAGATAAAATTTTTAGTTTTTACTGTAACAGAGATATTCGAGTATCAAAAAATATACAATAGAGATGTTAATGATCCTAAAAAATATACAATATAGATATTAATTTATCCCTCTCTTAACTAGAAACACAATAAAAAAAGAATCATCTCAATTGGATAACAAATGAAGACGTTATGATTTTTTTTTCTTAAATATAGGAGATAAAATTTTAGTTTTTACTGTAACAGAGATATTCGAGTATCAAAAGTTTAAGGGATTTAGAACTCTAAAAGCTTAGATTTTTGATACTCAAAAGATTCAGATTTTGAAGAAAACAAAAATGTATCTAAAGTATTTTTAATACTTGAATCTAAATTTAAGTCAAAAAAATCTAAAGAGTTCTTAAAAAAGACGAGGCCCTTCGATTTTTTTTTTTTTTTTTTGCATTTTCTCATGTCAGCACTGATGAAGAAAAGGGCAACTCCTCCAGGGAAAAAAAAATGTGTCAATAGTGCATTAGGAAAATAATTAGAAACTTATAACACCGTCAACAGACCACCGACGGCCCCTCATCAAGCCCTCAAGGGAAAAAAAAGGAAAAAAAAAAAAAAAAAACTGTTATGTGACGGCGGGGTGGCCCGTTCCGCATGCTTCTTTTTTATTTTGTCCTCTTCAATCCTTTCTCAGATATACATACATATATATATATATATATATTTATACTTCTTTTCCTGGAAATTTGTCAAATATATGTTAATTAACTGTGTAGGACCTTCCGAGTTACGGCAGCTCATCCCCTGGGCTATTATCTTCTTTTATTTTTTAGATTTTCCGACATAGCAGCGATGGGCAATGGGAATGGCGAGCTCAAAGAAAAAAAAGAAAAAAAAAACGACAATGAAAACAGAATAACCGAAAGTGTGGGAAAAGGGGACAAAAACAAAACACCACTAACCAGTAAACATCCAACAGGAAACGACAAGTGTTTTTAACAATTACAATACTGGCATAAAGGAAATGTTTGTCGATCTTAAAATCTAAACCGACGTTCCAATAAAAAGGTCAATACTATGGATAAACGACGTCGAATACAAAACGGCAGTACCGTGGAAAACGGCATTAACAAGGAAAACGACATGACACGGAAAAACAGACTTAAATCACTGACGCAAAATAAAAATATCCCGAGAGAAGACAATAATGTATAGAACAACATTATAAGGAAAACGTCAGTGATTAGAAGAACGACAATCACCTAGAAAACGATATTAACAGGATACGACATAACATACGAACCACCTAGTCTAGGTGACGACATAAGTCAGTAAACGACATTATCTAAAAGTGAATCGCCTGGAAAATTACAAAAGGAGATGTATGTAGACAACAACAATTGTTAAAAACGACACCATATAGAACGAAGAGAGAGTTATTTTATTTTAATTTCTTTTGAAAAAGAGAATACATTAAGCAAGGTCAATGGTTGCCACTTTCAAGGGTAAAGTGCAATATTAGTCTTTTAATTTTTTACAAAAATATGATTTTAATCTCTAATTTTTTTTATTTATCAGTTTACAACCTTTTATTTTAGTTGCTATAGGATTATTTTAACGATCAAACTGTTAAGTTTGACTGTTAAAAATTAATAGTTATTATTTTTAATTAAAATTACTAAATTATCATTTAAATAATTGATATGTTAAAAATTTAAGGGTAAATCATAATCATTGATTCAAAAACACGAAATCATAGTTATTGGTTAGGTTTAGACTAAGAATAATTCAAAATCAACAATAATAAAAAAAAAAAACCAAAAAAACCCACCCACCTAACAAGCTCTCTCCCCCATCAACTAGGCCTGCTCTTCGCCCTTCTCTAGTGCCGATGACCCCATTGTTGGATCAAAATCCAATTATGGGCCAATATATTAAATAAATGTGAATTAAGGGCTATCAATAAGGTTGCCCAATTAAAAGTGATCAATTTGAGTTTTGGGCTTTTAATGCATCATTAAGTGTGGGCCTCCTATGTGTAGAGACCAAAAGGGAAATTACTAATTTTATGATAGGCTAAATTGGTAATTAAGGATAATTGCTAGGGTTTAGCAATTATATAAAGGGGTTGTGGTCTCAAAGTCAGTACGTACATTATTTTTCTGTTACCCATTTACAGAGAGATTACAGAGCATTCTGATGGGGAGGATTTACGTACCAGACTTGGAAGATCCTCAACCAAAAGACTCAAGAATCACATTCAATCTATGGATTCAGGTTAGCTTCCGCATCTTATTAATATTCTTGATGATTTGACATGAATGATCCTGGGTGATGATGGTTTTCATCACAATTTTATTCTATCAAGTGGTATCTAGAGCCTCTTCATGTTGAATCATTGAGAATCAATAATTTTCTATATGTGATTCTCATTACAAATTCTCAAATTTAACAATCTATGGTTTTATAAAATTGTTGAATTTGAGAACAGTTGTTTAAATTTCTAGTTGAAGTTTCTTTATGCTTGTACGGCACAATTGCCGAAAAGAAATGCATTCATATGTTTAGCTTTTCGTTCGGTTTGTACGTTTTGCTGTGGTTAATATACATGTGTTCGGTTGAATGGTTTTGTTTTATATATATATGGTTTTTTGGTTGGGTCTCTTTCGGGCAAAAGGAAAGCCGGCGGCATCATTACTGCCGTCGGCGAAGGGACTCCGGTGGCGACCATGTGGCCGCGCCAGAAAGACAGCGCCGCGGCCAGAGGCCGCGGCAGAGCATGAAAGCGGCGGCCACAGAGGCCGTTGCATGAGGAATAAAAAAAAAAAATAGGAGAAGGGCTTTCGCCGGCGGCTGGGTCCACTACTGCCAGCGTCGGCCGTGTCTGGGCGCGGCCGGAGAAGCGGAGCTGCCGCCGTCTGGGCCGCAGCACGGGGGCGGCGGCCGTGAGGCTGCCCGTCGTCTTCACCCAGGGGTCGAAGACCCCTAGGGTTGTTTGAGGAAAGGTCTGGGTCGAAGCCCAGACCTGAGGCTTTTTACACGGGCCCGATTGGACCCTTGATCAGTTCAAACCCAGGGGCTCAACCCCTGGGTTACCGAAAAAAAAAATAAAAATGACTTATACACGGGCCGGCCCATGACTGGATTTTTCTACACAGGCTGGGCCCGTGACCGGTAAGTCCCCAAGGGTTCAACCCCTGGGTGACCCGAAAAAAAAAAAAAAAAAAAAGGGAGCAAATAAAGGGGGCTGGTTTAGGATCCAGGTAGGGTTCTCCCGACCCGGTCCAGCCCTGATCCAGTCAATGTTGACCTTGACCAAAATTTTTATTATTATTATTATTTTATTTTTTTATTTTTTAAATTTTGGTCAATTTTGGTACAATTTTAGATTCAAATATTGGTATTTTATATATATATTGAGATGAATTAATTGAAGCAACATGTCACCAAAGTGGCCTCTCTTGTGGAAATTAATTTGTTTTGAAATATAAAAGGTTGTGTTTATGTAACTTATGTGAATATTGACCGGCCGAAAAGAAGGCAATATTTGACAGAATTACATGTACACCTATGGTGATAAACACGTGATGATTATTCGGTTTTACATGTAAACAATAAATCGGCCCAAATTGTTTGACATGTTCTTATTGTCAGTGTTTGATTACTACACCAAGATATCACTTACAAGTTAATATTTCTGTCCAAAGACTAAATATTAATGGAGTGCCCGATATCTTGAGATGGGTTTACCTTTATTTGGATTTATTATTGTTGTTATGGATTCTTATGTGAGTATGTTTTGGTTGTGTTTATTTTGTTCTCTGTTTCAGCTACTAGTTCTGCCTCTAATATTACTGCCAACATCAATTCAATTCCTATGCTGAATGGTAGCAACTTCAAATCATGGCAAGAGAACCTCCTAATAGTTCTCAGAGTCATGGATCTCGACCTTGCGTTAAGGGTTCCTTCTCCCGCACCTATTACAGATAAAAGTTCCTCTGATCAAAAGAAGGACATGGAAAGGTGGGAGAAGTCAAATCGCATGTGTATGATGATCATGAAGAAGGCCATTCCAGAAGCATTCAGGGGCACTATATCGGAAACGATAAAGACAGCCAAAGAGTTCCTTGAGGACATTGAGAAGAGATTTGCTAAAAATGAAAAGGCTGAAACAAGTACACTTTTGGCAAACCTCATCTCAATGAGATACAAAAGTAAGGGGAACATCAGGGAGTACATCATGGAGATGTCTCATCTTGCTTCAAAATTAAGAGCACTTAAGCTTGACCTTTCTGAGGACTTGCTAGTGCATTTGGTTCTTATATCTCTTCCTGCACATTTCAGTCAATTTAAGGTGAGCTATAACTGCCAAAAGGAGACTTGGTCTCTTAATGAGCTCATCTCACATTGTGTGCAAGAAGAGGAAATGCTGAAGCAAGAAAAGACAGAAAGTGCTCACTTGGCTAATACTTCCAAGGACAAAAGGAAGAAAAGGAAGAAGGATAAGGACACTGCAGTTACAGCACCTCAAAAGAAGCAACAAAAGAGACCGGTTGATCCGGAAGGTACGGGTTGCTTCTTCTGTGGAGCTGCAGGGCATAAAAAGAAGCATTGCACCAATTATCACGCTTGGCGTGCAAGAAAAGGTATGCTTCTTAATTTGGTTTGTTCTGAGGTTAATTTAACTTCGGTACCTGAACACACTTGGTGGATGGATTCTGGTGCAACCACTCACATTAGTGTGTCTATGCAGGGATGCCTGAGATGCCGAAAGCCAACTGATGGTGAAAGATACATCTACGTAGGCGATGGCAAGAAAGTTGAAGTTGAAGCAATAGGAAAATTTAGATTATTGTTAAAGACTGGATTTTATTTGGATCTTGATGAAACATTTATTGTACCGTCTTTTAGACGGAATTTGATTTCTATTTCAGCTTTGGACAAATTTGGTTATTCTTGTTCATTTGGAAATGGAAAATTTAGTTTGTTTCATGATTCAAAATTAGTTGGTTCTGGTTCTTTATCAGGTTACAATAATATTTATTTGCTTGATACAATTGCTTCATTTAATGAAGCCTTGCAATTAAGTACACGAGGTATAAAGAGAAAATTAACAAATGAGAATTCAGCTGCGTTATGGCACAAGAGATTGGGTCATGTCTCCAGAAGGAGAATAGAGAGACTTGTGTCAGACGAAATTCTTGACCCCTTAGACTTTACAGATTTTGATATTTGTGTTAACTGTATTAAGGGAAAACAAACCAATAAAAGGAGATTTGAGGCCAACAGGACTTTGGACGTCTTAGAACTTATACATACAGACATTTGTGGGCCATTCCCTACGGTTTCTTGGAATGGTCAACAATATTTTATAACGTTCATAGACGATTTTTTCAGATATGGCTACATATATCTCATTCATGAAAAGTCACAGTCGCTGGATGTGTTCAAAAATTATAAGGCTGAAGTTGAAAATCAACTCAGCAAAAGGATTAAAAGCGTCAGATCTGACCGTGGTGGTGAATACTATGGTAGATATGACGGTTCAGGTGAACAACGTCCAGGACCGTTTGCTAAGTTCCTAGAGGAAAGCGGTATCGTCCCACAGTACACTATGCCGGGTTCGCCCACTATGAATGGTGTTGCTGAAAGACGAAACAGAACGCTTAAGGACATGGTGAGGAGTATGATTTCTCATTCTACCTTACCAGAATCACTCTGGGGAGAAGCACTTAAGACTGCAGCGTATATCCTTAACAGGGTTCCAACTAAAGCAACTGCCAAAACCCCTTACGAACTTTGGACGGGCAAGAAGCCTAGTCTAAAGCATTTGCATGTTTGGGGATGTCCAGCTGAGGCAAGGCCTTATAGGCCTAATGAAAAGAAACTGGACTCAAGGACGGTTAGTTGTTATTTTATTGGATACTCTAAAAGATCCAGGGGGTACAAGTTTTATGATCCCACGACCAAATCGATATTTGAGACGGGGAATGCCAGGTTCTTTGAGGATGTCGAGTTTGCGGGGGGAGATATGGTTAGGGACTTTGTCTTTGAAGAGGAATATATTGATATTCCCACAGCTGTTATTGACATTGATCAGGTTTCTACTCCTGACATTGTTCAAGAAGCAGACCCAAATCAAGACAATGTCGGAGAACTTCCCATTCCAGAAATTGTTCCAGAAGAACAAACTCAACCACCTCAAGAACCTATGCCATTAAGGAGATCCACTAGAGAAAGGAGAAGTGCGATGCCAGATGATTACATTGTATTTCTCCAAGAACATGAGTATGACATTGGTATGGTGGAAGATGATCCAATCAACTTCCGTCAAGCCATGAAAAGTTCTAGATCTCAAGAGTGGATTGATGCCATGAATGAAGAGATAAAGTCTATGAAAGACAATGACGTTTGGGATCTTGTCCCATTGCCTGAAGGTGCGAAACCCGTTGGTTGCAAATGGATATTTAAGACCAAAAGGGATTCGAAAGGCAATGTGGAGAGGTATAAGGCTCGTCTTGTCGCTAAAGGCTTTACACAGAAAGAAGGCATTGATTATAAAGAGACTTTCTCTCCGGTTTCTTTGAAAGACTCTTTTAGGATTATAATGGCATTAGTGACACATTTTGACCTTGAGCTTTATCAGATGGATGTTAAGACTGCGTTTCTCAATGGTGACATTGATGAAACAATCTATATGGTGCAACCGGAAAACTTTGTGTCAGGAGATGCAAAGAATATGGTTTGCAAATTAAAGAAATCTATCTATGGGCTCAAGCAAGCTTCTCGTCAATGGTATTACAAATTTCATCAGGTTATCATCTCGTTCAGTTTTGAGATGAATTTGGTCGATGATTGTATATACCATAAGTTCAGTGGGAGTAAGTATATTTTCCTGGTTTTATATGTCGATGACATTTTGCTTGCCAGCAACGATATAGGCTTGTTGCACGAAACCAAGAGATTTCTATCAAAGAAATTTGAGATGAAGGATCTTGGTGACGCCTCTTTTGTGTTGGGTATACAGATACACCGGGATCGCTCTCGGGGTACTTTAGGATTATCACAAAAGGGCTATATCGAAAAGATTCTTAAGAGATATGGCATGCAGGATTGTAAACCAGGTGATACCCTTATGGCTAAGGGAGACAAGTTTAGTCTCAATCAGTGCCCTAAGAATGATTTTGAGGTTAAGGAAATGCAGAAGATTCCTTATGCGTCAGTAGTAGAGAGTCTAATATATGCTCAGGTTTGTACGCGTCTGGATATTGCGTACGTTACAGGGATGTTGAGCAGGTACTTAAGCAATCCTAGAAAGGATCACTGGGTAGCAGACAAACGAGTCTTGAGGTATTTTCAGAGAACAAAGGATTACATGCTCACGTATCGGAGGTCAGAACAGCTTGAGATCATTGGGTATACTGACTCCGATTTTGCTGGATGCCAAGATAGTATGAAATCTACATCGGGCTATATCTACCTTCTTGCTGGAGGTGCTGTCTCTTGGAAGAGTGCTAAACAGTCTCTTATAGCATCTTCTACAATGGCGGCAGAGTTCATAGCATGTTATGAGGCGTCCAATCATGGAATATGGCTGCGGAATTTTGTCACAGGGCTGCGTATAGTGGACAGTATTCAAAGACCACTCAAGATATTTTGTGACAATAAGTCAGCAGTTTTGTATTCCAACAACAACAGGAGCTCGACGAAGTCAAAGCATATAGAGATCAAGTTCCTAGTTGTGAAAGAAAGAGTTCAGAGTGGACAGTTGTCTATAGAGCACATCGGCACAAACTCCATGATTGCGGATCCGCTTACTAAAGGATTGCCACCCAAAATGTTTCATGAGCACACTGCTCGTATGGGTGTCATATCATTTCAGGATATTTAGTTTTAGTGGGAGTTTGTAATTTTAAATGCTCTTATGATATAGACATTTTTCAGTTATTTCAGTTTATGGATATTTGAGGTTATTTTCTGCATAAATAAAGTTTTCATTTTATTCACACTCTGATTTTGGTATGGTTTGATCTCACTAAAGTTTTCAGGTGGACCAGTTGGAAATAGGCATGTTAAGATCACATTGCATGAAATTTCCATGCTACATATCCATGCTTGATCTTGTTATTAATTATATTGGTATATGTGATCATTGATGGGTCTAGTTACGACATATGTAACGAAGATCGCTTTGGTCCTATATTGATATGGTTAATGGATAAGATTGTTGAGGTGCATAAGGTTTTGATAGCAAAATTCATGAGCTCATAAGGTATAATTCACATTTATAAAGTTTCATATATAGCCCAAGTGGGAGATTGTTGGATCAAAATCCAATTATGGGCCAATATATTAAATAAATGTGAATTAAGGGCTATCAATAAGGTTGCCCAATTAAAAGTGATCAATTTGGGTTTTGGGCTTTTAATGCATCATTAAGTGTGGGCCTCCTATGTGTAGAGACCAAAAGGGAAATTACTAATTTTATGATGGGCTAAATTGGTAATTAAGGATAATTGCTAGGGTTTAGCAATTATATTAAGGGGTTGTGGTCCCCAAGTCAGTACGTGCATTATTTTTCTGTTACCCATCTACAGAGAGATTATAGAGCATTCTGATAGGGAGGATTTACGTACTAGACTTGGAAGATCCTCAACCAAAAGACTCAAGAATCACATTCAATCTATGGATTCAGGTTAGCTTCCGCATCTTATTAATATTCTTGATGATTTGACATGAACGATCCTGGGTGATGATGGTTTTCATCACAATTTTATTCTATCACCCATCGCCCTTTGCAGAGCCTACCTACAACAATGAATTCAGATAAGACGCCCACGCTTAAAATTGAAATGAAACAAAGAGAGAGACACCCAAGAGTTGAGAATAGAAAGGAAATTCAAAATCATGCAAGAACAAGAAAAATGAGATTAAAGTGCTTTTTTTAGAGGGTCCAACTCAAATTCATTTGTACTCAATCACTTCCCACTCGTTCACATTCAACCCCTTTGAAATTCTAGAACCTAAACGTGCTAAAAACAAGGCAAAAAAGTAAACAATAACACCAAAAACACAATCAAAACTCTGTCTCTCTCCATTAAAACAAAAGAGGGTTTTTCATACAGTTGTGATCAACCCCATCGTTCACCCCTGCCCACCTCCCACGCCGATGACCACTCTTTTGCCCAACCACCCTTAGCCTTGTCGATGATCCCACCTCCAAACCCAGACGAGCCCCTACGTGCGACCCCATCCACCCTAACCTGCGACCCACCCATATTTTTTCTCCAATTTTTATTTTTTTTCATCTGTCTTTTCTCCCTCTTTCTCCTCTCCCTTTATGGTTTCCCATCTAAATTCAGATCTCCATTGTTGTCAACTCTCTGATGCGGCCAAAGCTAAACGGCGACAATGATGAGCTGGTACCAAGGATCTCTTCCATGGTTCCAGCGATCTTGGCCTCGTGCTCTTTGCAATCTTAGTTTTGGAGCTTTCGCATTCGTTTGCTATCGATCGACTTCACGAGATCTTTGTCGTTTGCTGTCGATCAACCAACTAAAATAAAAGGTTGGTGATTGTATGGCCAAAGGAAGTTCTGATCAAATAGGAGAAAAGATGCAAGTGAGAAGGGAGGGTTTCTTGTTTTTTTTTTACCTTTTTTTTATTATTTCATTGTTTTAGTTTAAATTTCTTTTAAAAAAATTAGATTTATTACTAAAATACCCTTATTGTATAGGTCAAATGTGCCTCACAGAAGGGAAGTTAACAAACTTCTATTGAAAAGGTCCACCAATAATTAAAATAAAATATTAGAGACTGATAAATAAAAAAATAAAGTTATACCAAAATCACACTAACATTGCAAATAACCATAATTTCAAAGATTCCGAACAAGCAGCAATAGTAAATTTTACATTTTTGACACTGACCGGACTTTGACCCTTCTTTTTTCCTTTAATTTCAAAGATTGCAAGCAAGAACCACGGATTAAATTTCTCTTGATTTGTATAGATTCTTCCGACATTATTGGTTTTCCATATCCTTGCATTTGGAAAAAAGAAAAAAAAAGAAAAAACTACTCGTAAAACCTATAATTTTAAATAGATAAAATAAAATTTAACAATTTAATAAAACTCCATAAAAATCGTTTAAATACCGTGTCTTGGTAAAATTTTCATACTTTATCACAGAATTATTCATTCCCTTTTCTTCTGCATTTGTGTATTTTATGGAACGATAGGGTTTTTTTTTTCTGAAAAAAAAAAAAGAAAGACCTTGCGTCAGGGTCTCGTCCTTGTTTTATTGTTGGGTTGTTGACAGTTCCCGGGGCCCGTGCCACCGCATTTTCTCCGTGCGTGCATTCCCCACTAAAGTTCTCCTTAAATTCGCATGTCTTTCCCCTATGTTTATCCTTATAATTATTATTATTATTATTCTATATGTAATGTAAAAACCATATCCTATAAGTCCATGGCCTATAAAGATTCCGACTGGACATTATTTAGATGTGAGTTCCACAACAACGACAACCAGGTGGGAGCGTTCAACTGAGAAAACGACAATAAGTTAGAATTAAAGGGAAAAACATAGAAAGCGACAACAACCGATCACTTTGTAATCTACATCAAGAGAAGATGAAAATAACATTGAAACATGCCTAAAGGATCAGTCTTTAAAAACCACATCACACGAGAAAAACGACAATAATTTGATAAAACGATAACCAACAGGAGAAACGACATAACATAGTCAGAGTGGCATAAACACTAAACGACACCTCTTAAAGCGTTAATAGCCCAGAATAATGACATCATACATAAGATTAAACCACGAAACTTGAATAAAGGCATCACTCCGACATCGTGGTGACTTAATACATGGGAAATGAAAGTTCCATAAGGTACAATAACATTAAGTAAGACAACAACCTTGAAAAACGACATATTACAGAAAAGACGATGAGATACGAATAAGAAAATATAATATTGACAATGACGCCAAACAAAAAAACGACAATAATTTAATAGACTTTAACACGTGGAATACGACAGAAGCTTAAGAATTGCAATAAGCTGGGAAGACGACGTAACATAAGGAAGCTAGTACTTGAAAACCACAATAACCTGGGACAATTACAGTACAACGACAATGAACATCTACAGTACCTAAGGACACGACAGAGAAATGAATATGACCGACAAAAATCTTTTAAAAAAATAAACGTAAGAAAACTCCCATCACTTGAAGAAACGACAATGACCTTTTTTAATAAAAAACGACATGCACTTCAAACGGACAACGAGTTAACAACAGTAGAGACATCACATGGGAGGTAAAGATAAACTGTAGAAACGACATCATGATCAAGCGATATTGACCTCATAATTGTCGCTAACATAAAAAACAACAATGCTTTGAAAAACGTGGGTTCGATACTTACAGAAGTGAGCAGAATAAGATCAGATGCAGAAAAACTTTGACATTATCGACTGGCTTGAAAGAAAGAAAGTCTTCATCAACAAGTTCAGTGGTTGCCAAAAGTCCACGTAAGTTGTAGATAAAGTTAAACCAGAGTTTTGTTTTATATGTTTCAAGGATTCCAGGCAAGAGCCACGTGAGATTAAATTGACGTTTTTGGCACTGCCCCGACTTTGATTTTGCCTAACTGGATGTCTATTGGTTTATTTTTGGATCCGACATCGCTTGACTTGATGTTAAATGTTGACAAGTGTAAGTGCTTTGCAAAAATAATGCGGTTTCAACTGCCTTCTGAATTTGAAGCAAACCATCTTATTTTCGGCAATAACACGGAGGTAACGGACCAAAACAGAATATTAAACAAATTTTTGATAATTAACAAAAACAAGAACTTTTTTTTGGCATATAGATCCATGAGAGCATTTTCTGGCTCCAATTCACTTAACAAATATTCAATTTAATGCGATTAGGTTACAAACTCTGCTACTAATAAACAATAAGTTCTAATCTAAAAGTATATTATATGCTAAACTGAGATCCATAGTTTTATAAGTAGTGAACTTTTAACCTGAGAGGAAGAAAAAAAAAAATTTCACTTAAGAAGGGCATAAGCTGTTATCCCATTTTTCTAAACCTGCTGCCCACCCTCCCAGCTTTTAAAAAAAGTCTTTTTCTTATAATCAATCACATCAACCATTACAAAGTCACGTCTAGTTCTAATATTATCAATCAGCTAACTGCATTCAATTAGCTATAGCGTTCTAGTTTGAATAGTTTTTTATAATTAGAATTTTTTTGTTATAATAGTTTTTTATAATTGGAATTTTTTTGTTTACATTCTACATTATAACAAAAGTGGTTGTAACCGTTTTTATCGGCCTTAAGTCCATCATCCTTCACCGGTACCTTGTCTTGGACCTTATTTATAGGTTTTCTTATCTTATGTCTCGATTATTATAATTAGATTTACAACTAATAAATTATTTTGATGAGATAGACGATCGTTGCACGATGGAAATGTTGCGCAGAGTTTAAAATAGAATGCGATTGTTGATTTAACTTAATTAAATTATTTTTCCATGTCCTTATCAAAGGCCTATTAGCTCAGTTGGTTAGAGCGTCGTGCTAATAACGCGTTCGAGACCTGCATGGGCCAACGGGTTGGCTACCTCTATTTTGCGTCATCCATTCTTGACGGGGCGATGGCCTTAAATCTTAACCGGACTATGAGCCATTTTTCTTTCGTTATTTTAGTAGTTGGAAAAGTAGACAAGGAAGCAGCACTAAGAGTGCTTCTATTTCAAACCTTCCCAATTCAAAGTAGGACTTGAACCAATTCAAATGATGGATGCCACAACATATCAGGTAAAATGTCAATTTCACTTGATCTTCTATTTTTCAACCATATGAAAATTTCAACATCAATCGCTTCCACAAATTAACTACTACACCAGAATTCAACTTGTTAATTTCCCAGTCACTTGATCAAATTGGAACATGACATAATTGGTATAGAAAAAAAATTCCCGTAAGAAGCATCCACCATCTTCCTCTCCCCATCCGACCACATAGGCGGCCAACAAGAAATACAACAATTGGTGATCGGAATTGTAAAACAAGAAAAAGAGTACAAATTTCTTTAAACCCCCATCCAATTCCCATCAAACAACATGTTAAGAAAAATTAAAAAAAAAAAACTCAACTCTTGAGGACAACATCTTCACGGAGTTGAAGAAGAAAGATTCTTGAAACGATTAGAAAGACCATGGCCATCCCCTCCTTCACTTGGACCGGAATAAGCTCGACGTCTCTTGAACCGGCCCTTGCTTGCATTATTATTAATAGGCAAGACATTATCATGCATTATGGCATGTCCAATCCCGCTTTTACTTGGACCAGAGTACGCCTTGGCTATCTTCAATCCATGGAGAGATTTTTTAGAATGCTTGAATTGGTGGTGTACCATAAGAGACCTTGAGGCCTTTACTTGCATGCCAGATGAGAGCATAATAAGAAGGAAGATCATGACGACGGAAAATATGGTGTACTGCCCATATGAAATGCCAAGTTGACTCTTCATCTTCTTCTGAATTTTGGTTTGTCGTTTCTCTTTTGGGATGATTATTTAACTTTGCCAATCTCCTTGGTAGTGGAAAGTTAAGAACCCTGTTTTACATGTGTATAGATGGGAAAATGTGGAGATGAGAATATTTTGTGCCCTTTATAACGGAAGAAAAATATAATAGAGTGTGACAACTTTTGGACTTTTGTGGTGCTACATCTCATATTTTAAATATTTTTTTATCATGCTAATGTATTTTTTTTTTGAGGAATTAATTGTAATTTATTTGTTTTAGCCATTTAGTTATATATGCTAGTACTTGTTTTGACAAAAAAATGCACAATTAATTCTTGCTTGGCCGTGAGGCGTATGATTTAGTAGATCAGGACAGAAATTAGAAATTTTGATGTGACGTAGTGCTGGTGAGTTGAAAAACTTGAATAATGCCAAAATGTGGAAACTGGGCACTTGCTAGGGGCAGGTGGGATGGGTCATGACTTGGGACTCTAGGGTGGCATCAAACAGGATAGGTAGAAAAACATACCCATCTCTCAGAATTCATTGATTTGAAAACAACATTTTTTTTTTCCTCCAAATGCGTAATTTAAAATTAAAAGAATGTATTATTGTCCTTTTACAAGATAAACAATCTCATTATCTTCCCGCACGTCATTGACCACATAACATTTTATAAGTGTGTTTCTCAATTTTGAAATATCATGTGATTCATTCGAAACATTCTGCCGGCTGGTTGCGGATATCATGATGGATGTTTAGATAGTGTGGTTAGAAATACTTAAAATTTTAAACTGAAAATTATACTATATAAGAGTTTTATATTATAACTTATTTTTTTTCATTGTAGTGCTACAAATTACAAGCCCTTAATTCTATCAAGAGCCAAAAAATATGTGAAACAAAAAATAAAAAAAAAACACACAAAATTTATAATGATTCACCCTCAATATGAGAGCTATGTCTAATTTAAGTCGCTGTAGCAATTTACTGTAATGATGAAGAAGAATACAAAAGAAAGATTATGCATCATCTCTCCCTAGATTCTTCTATATAGCCTCTCTCACTCTATATTTTCTAAGTTACACAAAATAAGCCCTTCCATATCCTACTTGTAGGTTTTCAAGAAAGAGGAAACAAAAAACCACAAAAAAGACCTCCTCACGTCCCGTGCGGCCGCACCCTTGATTAGCTGGTGCTGTCGTTTGTGCTTTTGCTTCACTCCCAGTTATGCTTCATCGCGCGTACGACTGCGCCCCTTTTGGGCACCCTAGCGCACGCTCTATGCTTGTGCGTGTGGCCGCGCATTTCCATGGTGCTCAAGCACGATTTCTTTGCCTCCAAAACCTTTTTTTTCTCCTTTTGCTCCTCTTTAATAAAATTTTGGGTAGGATAATTATTCAAAAGGTGTAAAATTAGGCTTCATTCTTCTTAACATGTAGTATGTGATAGCTTTATACTATAGCAACTAAAAGTTTTGTGATTTTACCAAATGCTTGAAAACATTGTTTCGGTTTAAACTATCAAATAAGGAATGTGAGCTTGTCTAGCTGCAAGAAAACAACTAATCACACAAAACATTAAGATCATATGACACATTGAAATATACATATAACTGTTATTTGTAGAAAAATAATTTTTTAGTTGAAAATTATATATACAATTCTGGTTTTAAGTCCGTGAATAGAAATATGTCAATGACTTGGTACAACAAGATCTTTGCTTGTCAGGAATGTCAAATTAAATTCCGACTTACCATGTGTTTGGTTAAGGGTGCTTTGTGCCACTAACTCAGTTATGAACAGTGTAAAGCTCTCATATGTTACAATAAAAAGAAAAAAAAAAGTTGCTATAGTGTAAAGCTTTCACATGTCACAATAAAAACAGTTCTAATCAATAGTTTTTACCATCATGCCAAACATCATATTAGATGGCTCTTGCCGGTGGTCCTAAATGTAAAACTGAAGATCATATTGGTGATCGCGAGCAATATTTTGAATTATGATGGCACAAGTTAAAATTCCACCACCCACACGAAACACAATATTTTATTGAGTACATGATCCACAATTAATGCATCGACAGCTAGCTAGTACCAATCGCCAGCCGTAGTTTGATAACTCAAGGGCTAGAGTATTGACCATATCTCAATGTGCATGCCTCACGAGGGGAAATATTTAGATATGGAGAATTCTTGCCTAGCTATTTTTTTAGCATTTTAAAGATGCTATAGAAAGAGGGTCACGTGTTTGTGGATGAACTCGAGAATGATGAAATCTGCAATTTATTCACAAATATGATATCTATAGGTAAGGCGTTTAAGCTATTGCAAAATATAGGAAAAATTACATTATGTATTTCATAATTGGTTTGAGTAAAACTTGTTTTTTTATTATTTGAAACTACAGAGCACGCTTTGCGTTTTGAGTTCAGTTTGGTTTTTAATGTCACCCTTTGACTCAAAGAAAATGGAGAACATGTCTTGAATCTCTAAATTACTGCGGTTATGCGAAGGAGCTCACCTTATCAGCATAAGTCTCGCATTGGGTTTGCATAAGGGGGTTCGCCTTCTTGGTGCCAGAGTAATTCTGGATTGCATAGCCTCCTACGAGATAGCATTGCATAAGGATAGGTAAAGCCATTTACGGAAGAGAGTAAGCAATTGCCCAATCTGAAAATTTTACAAGATTTTTATTTTGATCGTTAAAAATCTACCTCTCGTTGTTTGCCCCGCTATATTAGATCAGTCATAGCTTACTCCTAGCTTCTTTTTCAGGCTCCCTTGCAAGGCGACACCAAATCCTTGCTTGACACACTAGAGTTATGTTGATTTTGGGAGGCCATTTCCAGCCAAAAAATTTTTTTGTAAATAAGCCACTTTTTTTTGGACAATTTTTGACATAAAAAAAAGTTTTTTGGACATCAAAACAGTTTCAGTTTTTTATTTTTCATCATGTTGAGGTTCTTTATTCTGCTATAGTCATTTTTCTTATTTTATTGAAAAAAACTGAGACATATTACCTGTACAAAAAAGCGTGTTTTTTTTGTTCCAAAAAAAAAGAGGACTTCTACCTAATTTGAAATTTTTTTTTGTCCTTTCATCAAAATCTTCCTGATTTTGGCATTCGCTATGGTCAACAATTAAATGGTTTGTTCGGTTTAAGTTGTTCCAATAGAGAATTTTAAGTTTAATTCAAATACATCCTTAATTTGATTAATGATAGAGAATCTAAGTTTACTTCGACCCAAATTAATAAGAACCCAAATTTCATTGACATCAAAACTTCAAATCTGACGGGTCTCGTTGTAGTTTTCAACAATAGAGGATAAATTTTACAATAACGTGAAATCATGAGGGTGAATTGTGAAGAATTGTCTCTAATTGTGGTTGTTAGAGGCGTTTAAGCACCTCTTGATTCTATGTTGCCTAGTACAGGACTGCAGCCTGTGCTATTTTTTTTTTTTTTTTATGAGGTGTCCTTATGTTATTGGCTCTTAATTGATGATAAAATGTACTCGTGTATATTGTACAATAGGAGAGGTGCTTAATTGTACATATTAAAGGAAGAGGTATGATCTGAAGAAGAAGAGTAGAGATAGAACATTTAGAGTGTTGGGAAAGGAAATCAAAAGTTGTTCCTTTGTACTGGGTTTTTAGTGAGTGTTCTTGTGAGATTTATCTTTGTGTGTGTAATCTTCTCTTGAATAGTGGAGCTGACTAGGGTTGAAAAACCTTGGCTTGGATGTGGGATCCTTTCCTTGATCCGAACCAAGTATAAAATTGTTCGTGTTCTTTGTTTCTTCTTGCTTCTCTATTCTATGTTTGTCTCTTGTTCTTGCTGGTTATTCTTTAACAAACTGGCATCAGAGCCGTATCTTGAATCCGTGCATGTTCCTGAGCAATCTTGAAGTGAAGGGTCACCTCCATATAATCGTTGCGTCAACAGTGCAGACAGAAACAAAAGGATTTCTTTCTGGCCAGAAGTTCCCACTGAAGATGTCGACATAAAAATACGAGATTGAAAATTTTGATGGCAAGAACGATTTCAACCTGTGGAGGGAAAAGATGATTGCTCATCTCATTAACCTGGGTTTGGATGAAGCATTGAAGGGTGAATCCAAAATTCCAGACACGGTTCCAAAAAAAGGTGAGATTCTTAAGAAAGCTAGAAATACAATTGTTCTTAGTTTAAGTGATCAGATATTAAGAAAGGTTGTAAAGGAAAAAACTGCTTGTGATATGTAGAACAAATTAGAACAGTTGTATATGACTAAGTCTCTCCCAAACAGAATTTATTTGAAGCAGAGATTCTATGGTTTTAGAATGGATGAGAATAGAACAATTGATGAGAATATAGATGAGTTCACAAAGCTGTTGTCAGATCTTGAAAATCTTGATGTGACAATTGAAGAAAAAGATCAAGCCATTTTTTTTATTGAACTCCTTGCCAAAACAATATGAGCAGCTCCGAGACACTCTGAAGTATGGGAGAGAGACATTGTCATTCGAAGAAGTAATGGGGGCTGCTTACTCTAAAGAACTAGATTTAAGAGCCAATCCCAAACAATTCAAGCAAAATGCAGAAGGACTAAATGTTCGAGGGAGATCATTAGATAAGAAAGATTTTTCTGCAAAAGGAAGGCTAAATTCAAGATCCAAGTCAAGAACCAAGAGGTCATGTTGGTTCTCCAAGAAGGAGGGCCATTTCAGAAGAAATTGTCCACAAAGAAGAACCAAGAATTTGAAGAATGACCAGGTTGACCCAAAGGATACTACAAATGTCTTGAAGGATATAATGTGACTGATGTTCTAACTGTATTAAGTGACGATCCTCAAGAAGAGTGGATCTTGGATACTGGCTGTACTTTTCACATGACTCCAAGGAGGGATTGGTTTATTACCTATCAGGAGGTGTCCTAATGGGTAACAATGTCTCTTGCTTAATACAAGGGATAGGTTCAGTAAAGCTCAAAATGTGGGATGGATCAGTAAAGGTGTTGACACAAGTTAGGCATATACCAGAGTTAAAACGAAATCTGATATCCTTAGGAAGCTTGGATATGCATGGCTGCAGCTATAAAGCAGAGAAAGGAGTCCTCAAGGTGATCAAAGGCTCTTTAGTAGTCATGAAGGGTTCTTTAAAACAAGGGTTATACATTCTGCATGAAACAATAATCCTATGAGAGGCTGTTGTTTCATATAATAGCAAGGATCAAACTGAACTCTGGCATAGAAGGCTTGGACATATGAGCTTGAGAGGATTGCAAGAATTAGGAAAGCAAGGTCTTCTTGATTCAAAGTACATAACAACACTAAACTTTTGTGAAAGCTGTGTCTTTGAAAAATCGCAGAGGCTGAAATTTGCAATTGTAACACACAGTACAAAATCTACACTTGACTACATTCACTCCGACCTATGGGGCTCTCCTAAGGTACCTTTATCTTTGTCACATTGTCAATATTTCATAACTTTTTTAGATGATTATTCTAGGAAAGTTTGGATTTACTTTCTTAAAAATAAAAATGAGGCCTTTAATGTGTTTGTTGAATGGAAAACCCTTGCTGAGAATCAAACGGGTAAGAAAATAAAAAGGCTTAGGACAGATAATGGTTTAGAATTTTGTAGTGGTGAATTTAATTCATATTGTACTATATATGGTATTTTTAGACATCACACATGCACAAAAACACCACAACAAAATGGATTAGCTGAAAGAATGAATAAAACCATTATGGACAAGGTTAGATGCATGCTTGTTGAATCTAGTTTGCCTAAAAGGATTTGGACAGAAGCTGCCTCCACAACTTGTCATTTAATAAATAAATCCCCACATTTAGCTCTTAACTTCAAAGTTCCTAATGAAATTTGGTCTAATAATAAACCTAACTATTCATATTTAAGAACCTTTGGGTGCCTTGCTTATGTTCATACAAATCAAGGAAAGCTAAATCTCAGGGCTAAAAAGGGAATTTTTCTAGGCTACCCTCAGGGAGTTAAAGGCTATAGAATTTGGTTACTTGATGACAAGAAATGTGTTGTTAGTAGAGATGTAATCTTTAATGAAAATTTTTCTAGGCTACCCTCAGGGAGTTAAAGGCTATAGAATTTGGTTACTTGATGACAAGAAATGTGTTGTTAGTAGAGATGTAATCTTTAATGAAAATGTTTTTTATAAAACTGACAAAACTTCTGAAGGTATAGCCAGCCCTGTACCGGCTGAGCAGTTTCCTTTAGCACAGGTTGAGATGCAAGAAAATAAAGGTGCTGCAGGGAATTTAAATCAAGGTGGAGCTTCAACGCCTCATCAGGAACAAGCTGAGGAAGACTTAGGTTCTTTAGATATAGAAGAACAATGTATAGATGACCCTGATATTCCTAAAGATCAAAGTCTGACTCAATCTACAGAAAATGATGATCATCTTTAGGACTATCTGCTATCAAGGGACAGAGTAAGAAGACAAATCAAGCTTCTCTCAAGGTTTGCTAGTGCAAACCTGATTGCTTTTGCTCTTAATGTGGGAGAAAGTATGGAATTCAATGAACCATCTACTTATAAAGAGGCTAGGAGGAGTAGTGATTGGCCTGAATGGAAGAAAGCCATGGAGGAAGAAATGTCGTCCCTGATGAAAAACAATACCTGGATTCTTATGGACAAACCAAAAGCACAAAGAATAATTGGTTGTAAATGGGTCTTCAAAAGAGAGCTAGGCATTCCAGGAATAGAAGAGGGAAGATTTAAGGTAAGGTTGGTGGCTAAAGGTTATTCTCAAGTGGAAGGTGTGGACTATCATGAAATTTTTTCACCAATTGTAAAACATACCTCAATTAGAGTGGTTTTAGCTTTGACTGCTATATACAACCTTGAACTCGAGCAGTTAGATGTTAAAACTGCTTTCCTGCATGGCAATCTTAAGGAGAGAATTTTTATGAATCAGCCTGAAGTATTTGAGAAGAAAGGAGAAGAACAAAAAGTCTGCTTATTGCAGAGGTCTCTTTATGGGCTAAAGTGAATTGCGCAGACGATGCTACCAGAGGTTTGATGAGTTCATACTAAAAAGGGGATTCTCCAGGTCTAAATATGATAGCTGTGTGTATTGGATGAAACTCACGGACCAATCTTACGTCTACTTACTCATATATGTAGATGACATGCTCATAGCTGCAAGCATAAGGCTGAGATTCACAAGCTTAAGGTGGAGTTAAGCACAGAATTGGAAATGAAGGATTTGGGGCCTGCTAAAAGAATTCTTGGGATGGACATTACAAGAGACAGGTCAAAGGGTTTTTTGACTTTGTCACAGACTGAATATTTGAATAAGGTTACAAGTGCTTATATGGTTGCAACAAGCAAAATCAGTAACTAGTCCTATTGGTGCCCACTTCAAGCTATGTGCAGTCAGAGCATAAGATGTGGAATTGGAAGCAGCTTATATGAGGACAATTCCCTACTCAAATGCTGTAGGAAGCATGATGTATGCCATGGTCTGAACAAGATCAGATATAGCTTATGGTGTAGGACTCGTAAGTAGGTTCATGAGTCAGCCAGGGAGAGTTCACTGGCATGCTGTTAAATGGTTGCTAAGATATCTAAACGGATCGTTGACTTTAAAGTTAACATTCTCATGTGATAGTCAAAAGGCTAAAATTGTTGGGTTTTGCAACTACGATTTTGCTAGGGACTTAGACAAGAGAATGTCCTTGTCTGGTTACGTGTTTACAGTTGGAGGAAATACTGTGAGTTGGAAGTCAAGCCTACAACATGTTGTAGCTCTGTCAACAATAGAGGCAGAGTATATTTCCTTGACAGAGGCGGTAAAAGAAGCTCTCTGGTTAAAAGGCTTGATCAATGAACTGGGAGTACAACAGGAACATGCAACTTTGTTTTGTGATTCACAAAGTGCAATTTATCTGTCAAGAAACTCAATGTTTCATGAAAGGACAAAGCACATAGATGTCAGGCTACATTTCCTAAGAGATGTTGTATCAAGAAAACAGGTGCTGGTTAAGAAAATTGCAACTGATGTTAATCCGGCTGATTTACTCACAAAGATATTCTTGTTAGTAAGTTCAAGGAAGCCTTGAGCTTACTAAGATTGGTGGATTGAGTACTCTGATGTATAAAAAGGTTTCTCTAGTCAGAGCTGTTATTGGGTCGTCAATCTAGAGACAAGGTGGAGATTTGTGAACAAGTGTCTCTAATTGTGGTTGTTACAGGCGTTTAAGGACCTCTTGATTCTATGTTGCCTAGTACAGGACTGCAGCCTGTGCTAAGTTTTTTTTATGAGGTGTCCTTATGTTATTGGCTCTTAATTGATGATAAAATGTACTCGTATATATTATGCAATAAGAGAGGTGCTTAATTGTATATATTAAAGGAAGAGGTATGATCTAAAGAAGAAGAGTAGAGATAGAACATTCAGAGTGCTGGGAAGGGAAGTCAAAAGTTGTTCCTTTGTACTGGGTTTTTAGTGAGTGTTCTTGTGAGATTTACCTCTGTGTGTGTAATCTTCTCTTGAATAGTGGAGCTGACTAGGGTTGAAAAACCCTGACTTGGATATAGGATCCTTTCCTTGATCCAAACCAAGTATAATATTGTTCGTGTTCTTTCTTTCTTCTTGCTTCTCTATCCTGTGTTTGTCTCTTGTTCTTGCTGGTTATTCATTAACATGAATCATGCAAGTTTACCGATAATATATAAAGGAATTCAGTAACGGGTGTAACTGCAAATAACACTGGTAAATTTGAGAGGTAAATTAGTCATGTTTATGCGCCGTATATCTTGCCAAGTTGGGAGAATTGGGCTGGCTTAGAAGATCATGATGAATGAGACTTTTTTTTTTCTTTTTTTATTTTGTAAGGATGAGACTTTGGTATCAACACGAACAGGCCCAATTCGGATTTCATGCAATCTCTGCAAGAGTTACACCCGCATTTTTTTCATCCCTAAATCAAGGCTAGTTGTTTGCAAACTTAAGTTAGCATCATGGATGCACCAACCAATTGTTTGTCGTTTGTCTCTAAATACTCGAAATTAATATTTTATTGACTACCCTGTGTCGAAAGATAGTCAATTTTTAACTAATAATTCTATTTAATCTATCACTAAATTCTTTTGCTTCATAAACATATGCGATTCCTTTGACGAAAACAGAAGAAAAAGATGACCATGTGAAGATTTTCATATGCATTCAATACGGTCAACTGTTCAACCCATAGTTTCTGAATCTCTTCTCCTTTAATTTTTTTTTAAATAATAATATCCTAATTAAATACTTAGCGTGTCTGGGTAAAGTCTAAGTAATTAGCCTCTAATTCCTTTTTTTTTAAATTAAAAATGCAATATAGTGGAAGTATGATGAACTTATTTTAAATTAAGTGGCAAGTATTGATTTGGTCATATATATGACATTGTATGAGATCCTAACGCTGTTTTAACTCCTCGTCGAATAAGTATGCACTTTAAAAATTATTAGTCAATTTAAAAAATATCCAACATTGAACTTTTTTTTTCCCCAAAAACATTGAACTTTTCATCCCTGCATTATTTAACCATTGCCGGTGTGAATGAAACATCTATTCTGACCTTGTTTGAAAAAGTTGGTTGTAACAAATTTTTCGAATAATATAAAGCTCTCGCATACTACAATAAAAGAAAAAGTTGTTACAGTATAAAGCTCTCATATGCTGCAATGTTTGCAGTTCTAACCATCATGCTAAACATCCTATCGATGTAGCAAGTATGTAAGTCATTTTAATTTGACATGAGAAAATAAGAGAAAATAGCGATTTTTCTCAAATATTTTATGCTTTTGTGCCGATAACAGAAACATTATAGAGAAAATTTCTTGGGGTGCATTACAATATGTATCATTAGATTGACAAACAGGAAAGCATGAACTTTCAGAGGATGTCGGTGACTCTGCCCACATCTATGGCATACAAATGCCCATTTCACACGTTCATGCATCTTTAAACTTGGACCGCGACCAACAGAACTTTGAAAATGTCGGATACAGCTGAAACTAATAACACAAACTTGATAAATTAAATGTAGTGAATTAACTAAACTATTTTATAATAAAGACTGATGGAATTAAATATAGCACCACTTATACCATTATTCATATTGTATGCCCTGTAGCGGTTCTAAACAGCGTAATGACGGTTGAGTTAGTTAAGTGTTGAGAACCATATAATCATGCATTATAAGGATGCTTTAGTTATCATGTTTTTAATAGCATTACCATACACCGACTTTGATTTGTGCTTGGCATATAAGAATAGCAATTTTGAGAAAAAAAAAAAGATGCTTGGTTCAAATTCTCGTGTTGGAAAACTTGGTTAAACATGACGTGGGCATTGGTTGAAATTTGAAAATAAAAACTGTCCTTTTCCTTGCTAATGTCAAAATGTAGATACATAGAAAACAGTTTGCCGCCAAGTAGTACTTTCTCATAATACATAGAAAACAGTTTGCCGTCAAGTAGTACTTTCTCATACTTACGCACATGTGACATGGAAGATAGAAAGGGTTTTCCTACATAATGGCTTTTGGTGCGTAAGTTTAAGTAAGCTCAGACCAACATTTGATGGAGTAATAATTAAACCTATTTCAAAACATTAAGACAGTTTTAAATCATCGAAAATACTCACAATTCAAACTTTGCCTCTTCCCCTTCAAGTTTATACAGTTTAAACCATTTTTTAGAATAAACTATTTTCATTTTCATTTTCTTTTATAAATCATAGTTTTTCACACATCTATTCTCGTTTTAAATTTAATATGATGTTTTTTTTTTCTCGTTTTAAAACTTTACGTTTGAGATGCTAGTTTAAAACCACCTTTTGAACTGTATTATTTAGAACTCATAGTTTAAACCATAAAATTTTAAGCTACACCATTCCAAACCCATTCATCAAACAAACCTTAATTTTCCACCTTAATTTTCCACCTTCGACAAGAGCATGTTCTATAGAAAAAGGAACGTTGAAATTGTTGAAAATGTTCTTGCCTGGCTTTGAAACTTGCCCTTATCTTTTATTTGAAAACTTTACACTTATGAAAAGGACATTTTAATAGAGACAGCTAGGGGTGAAAAAAACTTTTGCAAAGTCTAAACCAAAAGCGAGATTTCTGCGTCTAGGGCAGTGTCCTATAGCTTGATCGTCACAACATATGTTCATTGGCCCCAACTGATCACAAGCCGCTCGTACTTTCCTACAACTCTTGAAACACTCGAAGTTCTCGTTTACATTAGGACCTACATCTTTCCAAGCCCTTTTTGTGTTAGTTTTTTTGTGGTTTTTCTTTCCTTATCTTTTTGGCCCACAATAGTCACCGTCTTCCACTTTAGAAGGATGTTATTCAACAAACAAGGCAATTTCCCTTAAAACAAGTCTGGCCTTTTTGTTCGAAACTAATAAAAACAAGTGTGTCACATATACCATTTCTATATTAATATTAGTGCCCTTTTTTTCTTTGTCGGCCTCTGATACATTGGTTGGCATTTCAGCAGGGAAAAAAAATAATAAATATATATATATATATATATATATATATATATATATATATATAGAATAAAGAAAATAAACGAGACCGCGTGGACAGATGTAACACAAACACCGCGCACGCATAGGATCAGAAACCGTGTGAAACCAAAAGCAGCAAGAACGCGACTGTGACCATGCAAGAAGAACAGGAAAAAAGAAAGAAATGAAAAAAAAAAAAGTGTATATACTTGTGATTTTGCATACATACATACTTGACAGAGTATGTACGTATGAGGTTTCTCAGCTTTTATTCTCAATTTCCTACACTTTTTCGTTTGGTGACCTCATTAGGTATGTAATATGCACTCGATTCTGGAGAAAAGTCAAATTCTTACAGCACAAGCAAGAGAGAAAGATTTGTTATTCAAAAATACTATCCCTATTCTCCAAGTAAACTTGAAAATTAATAAATAATAAATAAATAAACAAGGCCAAGTCAAACAATCTTGCAAGACCCCACTTGGACAAACTTCCACAGCTCCTTCACCGTCCCAAACAAACCCTGTCTGTCTGTCTATCTATATAAATACATACATTAAGTTGTAGACCTGGCATTATTCCTATCAAAGAGAAAAAAAAAAAAAAAAATCAACCAAAGCTAAAACCAAAATCACAACCAAAACAGAGAACAATTGTATTACTAGAGAGAGATCATATCAATGAAGAAGAACTCGAAAAGCAGCTCAATGAAGAGTACTACTACCATTTGGTTTGCGCTGGCTTTGATACTGATGATCTTTTCATCACAGTTTAGCCAAGCTGATTGTAGAGTGCTCCGATCATCTACGACGAACACCACCGATGTCGGTACTAATTACGGTGATTGCGAACAAGCCGGTGATCAGGTGGCAGGAATGTCTTCCTTCGCGGTTTCTTTAAACAGCTCAAATATTGGCAATTGTACTAGTCGTCGTTTGGCCAGAAGCCTGGCGTTCAGATTGACTTCTGGACCAAGCGAAAAAGGCCCTGGACACTAGTATACTTCGATCAACTACGACGGCGGTGAATTGGTTTCTTGATTCTTGGCCTCATTCTTTTGTCCTTGTTTTCCATGTTTTTTCAACTGTGAAACAATGTCTTGTTTTATTAGTTGTTTAGGATGTTTCTTGGCTTTATTTAAGTAAGAGACGTATACACACATGCAGTTGTTTTTGAGGTTTTTTTTTTTATTACTATCTTGTTGCTAGTTGGTAAAAACAATATATATACAATTAGCAAGGTGTGAGATTTACATTTATGGTTGTCTCTGATGTTCTGAATCACACAAATTATATATATACGTGCCATCACGTTATTCTTCTGAACTTGTTTCTTTTTTTTAAAAAAAAAATCTTACACGTATTGCCTCCTGCGATATAGAAACCTGATACGTAATGATTTAGAAAAATTAGGTATCTCTTTTCTCTACTTCTTCTTCTTTTTTTTTTTCACCTTTTCTTCCGTCCTTTTGGGTTTGGCGTGAGAGAAGCAAGAGAAGGGCACTTGGAAAATAAACTATTTTCAGCAGTTTTTTTCGCCTCATTGAAGTCAGGGAGAGATCACAAGGGAGGCGGAAAAAGGCATACGGTATACCTGCCTAAAGTTAACATTGACCGGCTTTCTCTAATCTTTCCACGTAAGCGATTTTGTATTTTATTACTATTTATAAAGAAAAATCCTTTTTTATTTTCGTAGAATAAAACCCCACACCTTACAAACACTAAATTCAGTCGAACCTTACAAACACTAAATTCAGTCAAATAAATAGTATATTTGTTAAGCTAGAATCTATTATATTTGTGTGTAGGAAGGTTTTAATCTTTAAATAAGTTGCTTATTCTAATTTAAAGTTTTATGTTTTTGAATGACCAATCAAAATCAACAAACTACCCTATTTGTAATTTGTAAATTGTCTTTAAACAAGAAAATGGAACACAACTCACCTAAAGATTTTTTTAATACATCATATTATATTATATTTTTATATATAATACAATATAATATAATATAATACGATATAATATCGTGGGTTAAATATGTACTCAATCTTTTATTCTTTCAAATATCTCATCATTATATACATGATTCCCAATCAGCGGAGACTATAAAGGTGCGTCACAATATCTAATCTCAAAAGGCTGTACTTTAAACATTCAAGCTACGAAACTTTTACTGCTTAAAGTCATGCGACAGAAAAGACACGTATTAGCTGTATGAATAGTGAATGCCTGCTCATCTGCACATGAGCTCTGGCCTCTGTAAAACTAAGGATTTCCAACTGTTAAGTTGAATTATATACATAAAAATTTAAATTCTGTGAATAAAAATATAGCAATAAAACTGATTTGAAGTGGAATTTTTCAAAGTGAATATGGTCAAAAAGTTGAGACACAAGGCACATGAAGGGTAATGTTGTAAAGCCCCAAAACTGTGTTAGAGTGATAGACCGGAGTCACCAAAGTTGAATTTTGAACAAACCAACTGGATGCTCACCCCTACAAGAATTAATTGGTCTAATATAATATTATATTACACATTTGCACCAACTACCACGTGAGTACCTATGAGTCAAGGACAACGCTTCCTTATGTTTTGAAAGTCACGTAGATGGGACTTTAAATTTAACAATGCTAAAGAGTAATTATTTAAACACCACGTACTAATAAAAAGAGGTCCTAAAATATAAAACCTGTAAGAACAATACAAAAAAGATACTAGTGGTCTTAAATATTGAAACTAATTATATGGATCTCGTATTATGGAGAACATACATGAGAATTACTTTTTGTTAATTATAGTACTTAATATTAGTAATGCGTAGATATTTTTTTATCTACAAATAGAATCAACTTTTATTTAATTGTGATGTTAATCAATACAGGTGGTGTCCTAAACCAATTTCCCTTATAGTTCTTTAGAGCTAATCAAGGGACAAGGGAAGAATTCAAAAATCTTCGTCAACTTGCATTAATATTTTTCTTCATTTTAGTCAACACGATTTGTCAATACCACTGAGTTGCAGATAATGACATAAGAAAGAATTAGTAAAAGGTTAACAAGCGTTCAAATGATTCAAACCTCTTTTTAAAGTATAACCCACCATTCATAATAAGTATAAGCCGCGAAAGGAAAACATATTAAGCTTGAAGAGTCAAAACTCGATAGTTCAATCAATTGAGTTAACCTTTTTTTTTTTTTTGCTAGTTATATATACATTAGTCTTGTTGGGTGTGTAACTTCATTTATATTAATAATGGTATAAACTAAGTCGTGAATACCGTCCAGTAAGGACAAATTTTATCCTCCACCAAGACTGGATCTACAGCATGTATAAAATAATATAGATGGACAAAATGCAAGTGTCGAGACTCAAAAAAAAAATAAATGCTTGACGCCACAAAACAAAGAGCTTAAACAAGGCTCTTTACAATGAGCCGTTGATTGACAAACTCAATCGAGTAAGCCTAATTCTTTTTAAGTAGAAATATAAGCAATCCGACCTAGATACAAATATAGCTGAACATAACTACATAACCTATTTACGTCAAACGGGTATACCATACTAAACAAGTTCGGAAATAGAAAAACCATAGCATACTAAACAAGTCCAGAAATAAAAAAAAAATTCATCTCCATTATTACAAATTAAATATAAACAAAACACAAAAACCATACACACGGATGTGGCAATATCACCGCTTTTATTAAACAAACAAAAAACACACAGAGATAATCAAGTTTGATGATACAAATCCACCGAGCTAGCCGCAATATCCCGTCCACGACTCTTTACACCGGCGTGGAAATTTGTTCCCCCACCATGACCCTTCTCCTCCCCCAACCCCAATTCCACCACAATCAGCCCATGGACCTACCTTCCTCCTGCCTCTGTCCTCGGAAGGCTTCCGTTTTTCACAGATCCGCCCAGTTCTACCTCCTTAACAAAGAGAACAACCCACCTCACCGTCCCACCCCTCCGGCCTTTCTTCGCCCTTACCCCAATCGCATGCAAACGGCCGTGTTGTCCCTTTCGCGCCACCACCGCCACAGTTCCAGATCCAGGCCTGTCCACGCCAGCGGAAGTAGCAGCCCACCTTGCCACCTTCCCAACTCGGCCCCCCAAAACCTTAGTCCCTGCTACCAGAGATCAGCCATTCCTTCCCATTCCAAACGCCTCGAGCGCAACCAACCAACCAGAGCCCAACTTGTCTTCCATGCTCCACGACCAACGGACCGGCCGCTCCCCCTCTCTGGCCGAATTCATGGCAAACAGCCTAAGGCTAACGCCGGAATCTGGAGTCAAGAGGAGAGGGGGGCAGCTGACAGAAAACGCGTCTTCCTAGCAGAGCAATAAACGAAAAGAGTGAAAGTTTTTCTCACAGCTTTTCACGTTCTTAACTTCTATTTTCTTCTGTGATTAGTTATGCATACTTAATAAACAAATAAGATCAACAAAAGCAAATTACTGCTTGCGATTTGGTACTTGGTGTATGCACTCCGGCCTTTCTTAATTCTAAATCTGTTATACTTTCATCAAGTATTCCTCCGATAACACAACTTTTCTATTTTCTTTAACATAATAATCAAAAAGGGAACGCATGGATTAAGGAGATGGCGTATCACTAAATTAGAATAATTGATAATTATTCCCCAAGTTGATCGCATTTCTTGTTAATTAAATGAGCAAGAGTAACACGAAACTCAGAAAGTCGTATAACTGTAGCTTTCTTGTGGGAATTATGTATGAAAATCCAACAAAACACGCACACCTTCCATGAGAAAATAAACAATGACAAACAGGGGTAGGGGGAACGAGGCAAATGCCTTAAAAAAAAGTGTGGAAGTAAATAGTAAGGAAAATAAAGTATTATTTTTTACTTCAACAATTTTACGACAGGCTATTTACTTCTTTTAAGTTAAAACTTAAAAAACACAACAAGTGAGTCGTGACTAATTTATTGTTATAAAATTAAAATTTGATATAATATTTATTATCTTTTAAGAATGTTTTTAATTATATAGTAATTATTTTAATGATATCATACTTTACAACATATAATCACATAATAATTATTTTAATGATATTATTTTAGAACATATGTAGAATATTTACAAACTTGAGACATGTTTTATGGGCTATATAAAAGAATGATTTTAACAATCAATTACAACTATGAACAGTATAAAACACTCACATGTTATAATTTTTAAACCAAAACTGTTGGTTTCAACCATGTTTCCAAACGGCCTATTAGTTCAATAAATATAGTTAGTCTATTTATCTCATTAACCCGAAAAATACTATTTATTACAATTTAAAAAAAAAAACCCAACATGCTACTCGTACTATATTTTTAAGTTTGTGCACTCCATGTTGTTTATTGGGATACTTAAGAAACGTAGTTCAAATCAATCGTTGAACTCAAATAGTATAAAGTTCTCATATTTTATCATGTAAAACAAAAATGAGCTATAACATAAAGCTATTACATTTTACAGCGCTTTAAACCGAGATTGTCAAACACTAATAATGACGCTATGTTTTATGATTTAAAGCTTATCAGTATATCAATAAAAAAATTTCAAATTTGAATTTTCTTATCCCATTACAATTAATCTAAAACGTCCCTTAACCCAACCCAACGAAAAAATACTGCAAACTATGCAGACTAGACTTAGAATTCAGACCTTTAAACTTAAAAATATTAAAACCTCATTTCTCACTCATCATGTGAATCCATTTTAAAATTAAAAAATAAAAAAAAATCATAACATAAAATTTAATGAAATCTAATGCGTTTATAACCCAATTGAATTTGAGTCAACAACAATAAAAAATTACAATCATCATAGCAAATCAAATTCAATAAAACAAAAAAAAAAAAGTGGTCTTATCATTTATCAACATTATTTTGAAGCAATCTTTGACTCGTGCAAAACGTGAGAAATAGTAAATAAGCTAAGCCACCCAAACAAATATGTGGTTAAGTGCATGAAGCTATTAATCTTGTAGCACGTAGATTAGTTAAATGAAAAGATAAATAACCCTTAAGATATTACATATAAAAAGTAAATATATTGAATTTAGTGGTTTGAAAAATTCTCACTTGCAAACCAACTCAAAATTTTTGAATTGAGTATCAAAGCAAAAATTCTACCAATCCAACCCAACCCATGCCAATTGGTTTGGATAAAGAAAGATTGATGGACTTTGGTGAATAACTTGGGGAAATTCTATTTACACCCCAAATATTCCCAAAGGTAGCAACATAAAATTTAAATATTAAAATTTAAAATTATCTGCTTTTAATGTCATAATCTATTATACTCCTCAAATACTCTTACTACACCCCAACAATTAAACAAAAAGGCAGATTTTGACGAAAGGGCAAAAAAAAATCCTAATTGGAGAAATAACCTCTTTTTTTTTTTTTGCAGAAAAAAACACGTTTTTTTAGACAGTTAAACTGTTCCAGTTTTTTTCAGAAAAAAAACGAAAATAACTGTAACGAGAAGAGGAATCTCAACAGAGTGAAAAGAAAAAAACTGAAACCGTTTTGATGTCTAAAAAGCTTTTTTTTATGCCAAAAACTGTCCCAAAAAAATGGACCATTTATCAAAAAAAAATTTCCCAAGAGGCCCTTTTTAAAAATCCCGCAAGAAAAAACACAGAGACCCTAGGGGGAAAAAACTTTCGTTTTTGCTCTGCTCTACGTGATTGTTCCAGTTTATGCTTTGGCAGTTCCGACCAGCCAATTTTGCACAGTTAGGGATTGACTTTCTCCAGAAGAGGATGATCATCATGTACGTTGTTTTATGCCGACGTTTGAGGAGGGGTTTAGCATTTTAGGAGAGAAGGAAGATAGAGGGGGAAAAAGAAGAGTCAATCTTCATCTTTCTCTAATCTATCTATGAATTTTGGAGATTGGGATTAACGTTTTCATGCAAAGTAAGGAGAGAAGAATCCCATTACTCTCAAATTTGTTGATGGTGTTTTATCAATGAAGAAAAAATATTGTTGGTGGTTTTTATTAAAAACAAAAAATTGTTGGTGGTGTTTTATCAAAAAAAATTGTTGGTGTGTACGTGAGGATATTTGAAGAATATAATGAATTATAACATTGAAAGTAAATAATTTTAAATTTTAAATTTAATATATTTATTTTGGGATGTCTTTTAGGAATTCATTGGGTGTAACTAGAATTTCCCATAACCTTGTACATGGTTTAGGTCTCTGCCCTTCTCTCACGAAAAGAATTGAAGGTTTGTCCTTGTTTCAAGCCCAACTTGATTTTTTTTTTTTTTTGAGAAATTATATGTTATACCAACACTTTTAAAAACTTTGTTTATACATGTCACATTACTACTCATATTATATGTTTAAGTTGTATCAAATTAAAACTTTTGTGGTACTTTTTTTAAGTCCGTTTTTCCTATATACCCTTTTTAGCTAAAATTTAGACAATTTTTTCACAAAAGTGGTAGTTTGGAATTTAACCTTACAAAAATCATATTCCACAAAATCACTCATTGTTTGCTAATACGTGACCAAATAGATTAACTGTTATTTGAAAAAGTGTAGAGCATGAAAAATATATGAGAATGTAGTTGAAATACATGACATTTTAAAAATTAAAATTACATCATAATTAGTAAATATTATAATAAAATTCATGTATTATATTACAAAATTATGTAGTAAATCCTTATTAATTTTAATTTTTTATTTAGAAAATATTTCAAATTTTTGTTATAATTCAATAGTCCTTGAAAAAAAAACCTCACAAGTAAATTTACTACAGGCGTAATTTCTCAATAGACTTGGATTGATTTGTCTGAGTGGACCTAATTAAAATCCCATTTTGAGATACGGGGTAAATCAGGTCGTTGAGTTCCCAATATGTATGTATGTATGTATGTATATCATTGCCTAAAAAAATAAGAGGGCTTATTTCATATCAGTTATGAGGGCATCAATTAATGTTAACGCTTAAATAAAACCTCACTTTTCAATGGTTGAAATGTATAATTGCAGTTAATACACGAATGTAAGACGATTTTAACTAAATGATTAAAAGACCCTTAAAAAGAAAAAAAAAAACATAATCTTAAAAATCCAAAAATTTAAAAAAAATTAAAACTAAAACAATCCCCTGTTTTATGTTTGTTTTTAAATTTCTAAATGTATTCTCTCCTTGAAACATTTCCATCATTTTACTTTTTTTTTTCCTATGGTTAGAAATTAAATTTAGGAGCCACAGTTCCAGTCGCAGTTTGCAGTTAAAACTAATTTTGTTATAATATTGTTTCCTTATTAAATATAAATTATTATAATATTTTCAGTACTAACTGAGTTCTCAAATACTCTAAAAGTTTTCATTAATTTTTCAATAGTTGGATATATGAAAATTCACATAAGAAATTTAAAATGTACAATACAAATAAGGCATTCAGGAACTCAATTTGAACTAATGGTTTAAGAGCTCAAACATTATAGCAATTAAAATTATATGCATGAAAACATTGTAGTAAAATTGGTTTAAACTGCAAACTGTTTTTTGAACCGTGGGTCCAAACACCCTAAAAATTGCCTCTAGCCATAAATTAGAACGTTAAAAATAATCCAACAAAGCCTACGTCAAAAAGATAGTTCCTAATTAAAAACATGATTCCAGCCAAAAACAATAAGTAAATACTACTAAGAACTGCACCAAAAAAAAAAAAAAAAGAAACAAACAATGCGGAAAGCAGAGGGAAGAATAAAGAGAAACAAAAAAAGAATGATTTGATTGAGATGATGATTATGTCTGACCATTATATGCATACAAATTCCAAGAGGAGACACGTATATAAGGCAACCAGCAAAACCACAAAACGCTCCACAACGTAAAAATGGAAATTCTATGTAAATAAAGCAAGAATCAAAATCCTATTCCTGGGCAATCAACAAAACAGCATTACGATGTTCAAATTTTAAAATTACTAGTAAACTCAGCAGCAGAAGAGGGATAGTAGCCATTTATGAAACAGAAATCAAGAATAGAGAAATCAGTTAACGATTTAACAGAAACAGATGATAAAACGGCAAAAAAACATGTTATTCCCCGAGTTATATCGTCTGTCCAAGTTTGGTGTCCCACAAAAGACAGGTGATCTAAATCCAACATCACCAAATAAATACTAGCCTAACTGGTCTGGTACATTTCCTAAAATTAGCACAGCAGGACTCTAAACATGAAACAAAAAGGCCGATCAAAAAATATGGTAGCTCGATCCAAGTGTGCATCTTTCTTAAACTTATTAGCAAGCCGAAAATTGCATGTAAGAGGTTAGGAAATGCAAAAGATATCCTACTGAAATTGCATAATGACAACAAAGAACTCACAGCTGATAAATAAAAACAAAAGCAAAGTAAAACGTTTCTTGCAACAAAGAGATCATAGCATTTGTCAACAGATGCTACTCATTGGTAATAATCTCTAGAAACGTTCATAATCTCTGTATGATACAAAATGTTCGCAACTATATACAAATGGCTAGGTAAATGTAACACCATTTATGCAAAGCGAGTCCAAGTAATTCAATCACGTTCTAGATGCGAAAAGTTCACAGAGGTAACACAGCTCGGATCAGACGGTGAAGCAAAATTACTTCAGTAACAAGTATATAAAAGAGAAAAGAACAAGTTGGCACCAAATATTTCAATAGTACCAGCAAGTGCAACTCAGACTTTAGGGATCGAGCAGTTCCTTCCATCCCCTGCTTTTCTTCCATCTCCCATTTCACAGCGTTCTTACATTGCTATGGCCCATTTGCACCACAGCAGAACAATCAAAATTCTCAAAAAACTGAAACTTAAAAGCTTAAACCTCTCGAGAGAAATTTATAAATGCACAAGAAATGAGAACATGACAGAACAAGTAATGCTTTCACACTACCAAAGGGTGGACTGAGATTAAATTTGCGTATTCTGCATATAAGCAACTCAGACTAAGTTTACAACATCTTAGATCATTCAATAGGTAAAAAGCACAAATTTTTCCTCATTTATGATCACACCATAAACCTGTTCAAGAATTTCTCAAGCACTGACATGTACTTGTTTGGCACGAGTACATGACTCACCACTAACATGTCAAATCTGTTACAATGACAATAAATTCCTAAAAAAGCACTTCAACAAGCAAACCACAAGGAATTCTTCATACCCCACAGCTAGAATTTGAAATTTCTGGGAGATTCTTCAGAGCCCAATTTCTCCCCTTGAGAAATTCACACACTATATTTCCAGTTTGATATAATGTATTATATAAGTAAGCTTTAGAGATAACAGAATTATCAAATAACAAGTTCCGACCAAAACATATTTCCTCAAAATTATACCACCAAAGACGAAACCAGGAATTTGAAAAAGAAAGCCAAATTAGAAAAAATGCAGTGCGTTACGACAACAATCAATTTAAATCGCGAAACCCTAGAACAGTTTATGCGAAAGTTTTGTTATATAGGCATGATCGAAAAAATCCACGAGTGATACAAATAGATCTCGGTACAAAGCTCTAAAACATAGCAGGAACCCTAATGTACCATCACCATCATATGAAGCTAAAGAAAAATCCCTAGAAAGATAAGATCAAGACGCTTCACTCTTAACTTTCTGATCATCAGAAGCAGGATCGGCCGTCTCGGGCTGCGAGGCGCCATCGGAAGCGGCGGAAGCGGAGTTGTTCCTGGCCTTGACGGTGTCGAGCATTCGCTTGCTGATCTCCTTGGAGTAGACCTGGAGGATCTGGATGCCGTCGTCCTCGGAGGCGGCGGAGCTTGCGGCGGTGGAGAAGGCCTCCTCCTCAATGAGGCGGGCGGCGGCGGAGGCCTCGTCCTGGGGAAGAGTGCCGTAGCGGTTGGAGAGGACGGACGGGGTAGAGAGAGTCTCGATGAGGCGGTTGACGACGGCGTCGCGAGTGCGCTGAGCCGGCGGCCAAATGCTGAAGCTCAGCTGGCTGGGCTTGTTGTTGGTGGCGGCGGCCGTGTCCTGGTGGTGGTTGTCCGTGGACGGAGCTTCCATGGCCGAGTCTTGCTCCGACTGCGACGATGGGGGTGTGATTGTGGCGCTCTCTGGCTCGGACATTATTAGAAGGGCGAGCAAATTTTTCGATTGATTTGGTGAAGTGGGCAGAAGGAGACTAAATTAAAAATTTTCTTTTATTTTTGGGATAGGAAAAAGGAAAAACAATAAAAAAGTGAGGTTAATGAGATAATTAATTTAATTATGTTTATTAAATTAATATATAATTTTAATTTATAAAAATTTTATAAACATTTTATAATAATATTATTAAAATTATTTATATGTAATTATATAATCTAATATATAATATTATTAAAATAATTATTATATTATTAAAGATATTTTAAAAATATTTTAAATATTATATTAAATTTTAATTTTATAACAATAATTTAGATACATTTTATAATTTAATAAAAAAAAGTAAAAAGTTGTGTCCTATGGATTAGGGGTGAACAACGGGCGGGTAGGCGGTTTTTAGACGGGTGCGGGGCAGTTTTTTTAAGTGGCGGGTTGACGATTAACCAACCCACAAACCGCCCATGGAGTGGCGGGCAGTTTCGGTTTGGGGGCGGGCGGGTGCGGGCGGGTTGGGCGGGTTGGGTCTACACTAATATACAATATAATTTTTTGAGCTCTTTTTTATTAAAAAAAAGTGAAGAAAATTTGTAGAAAATATAAGACGATAATGTATGAAGCATTCTCAACGACAACCAAGTTTGACGCCTAAAGACAATAACCATATTCACAACAAATTAAGAAACATAATCATTCATTGTAACAAGAAACATCAACTATATATGAAGTGATGAACAAAGTCAAGAATTCTTGTTCTTCCATAAAACATGTTCATTGGGTTTGAAAATAACAGGATACTACAGATGAAATGATGAACAAAGTCAAATGTTCTTTTTCTTTTTAAAGAATGAGGAGTAGGAGAGGTTTAGATTAAGTTTTTTTTTTTTTTTTTTTTTAAGAATTAGGCGGGCGGGTTCGGGTTGAACCCACCCCCTAAAATTTAAAACCGTACCCGTCCGTCAACATATGTAGGCGGGCGGGTTGAACCTGCCAATGGACGGGTTGAACCCGCATAGTCTTTTTTTCAGGCGGCCGGCGGTTACGGGGCGGTTTTTGTTCACCCTTACTGTGGATTGTAGAGTGAGACAGTGCAGTAATGAAGCGGGGCCCAAGTCACAGGTGAGAGAATGGGTTAGCGTAGAAGTTAATCCGACGGGTGTCAATGGTTCGGTTTTTTTATTTTTTTTATTTTTTTGGTTTTGTAGATCGAAGTGTGTTGGAATTAAATTTGTTTAAACCAAACCCCTTCGTTTTAGCTTTTATTACAAATATGTCCTCTCTGTTTAATATGTAACCTTGTTATTTCTAAAAAGCACAAAAAAAAAAAAAAACAATGAAGGTATGCTCTACTTTCTTCTTAGCAATTTATTATTACGTTTTTTTTTCAGATAATCTATAAATATGATTTTTTTTATCATTTCGTTTTGTAACATATTAACAACTGTTTTCGAGCAAAATATATACATATGACTTGCAACCAAAACTATACATATGAGCTAAGCAAATACGAATTCTTTAGTTTATATATGCAGATAAAGCGTTTTATGTAACGGTCATTTACAATGTTTATTCAAAAAAAACCATATAACAATTAGAAATAATCGCCACATGTAACGTTATTCATGTGTGTGTGTATGTTTCTTTTAAAAAATAGTTCTCTCCTACTTTAAAAGTAATCAGGCAATAAATTTCAAAATAAACCTCTTTAGTAATGGAAGGATGGGGTGGCAAAGTTGTAATAAAATGAAAAAAAGTGGTTCATAATTATGCTTTATTTTTATTAAAAAGTATGATGAAGAGAGTCTAAAGAGTGAAAAAGTAAATGACAAAGGGAATAACCAAAGCATTTTTGTAAAAAAAATCAAAACAATGTCCTTTAAATTGCTACTCAATTGACATTTGATGCATAGTTAAAGTATTAATTTAGAGAAAAATTTGAACATAAGTTGTATTTAGATGAGTGTTGACAACAGTGAAACATGAAAAATTAGTTAATTAAAAATAAATATTAAATAAGTAAACAAAGTTATTTGATTAAAAAAGTAAATATGAAATAATAGTTTTAAATTATAAACATATAGGAATAAAATTACTATTTAATATTTGAAATATTAAAATGAAAGGTAGTTGAGATATGAATTGGGTTGTTGAGTTATGAAATGAGGGGCATTTGAGTTTGAATTGTCAGTTTATTTTTGAATAAACGCAAGTTAAATGTATCACTGGAATGAACCTAGGGGTTAAGATAGGGGTCAAGGGTTAGGGACCTGGCATCAAATCCTGGCCAGAGTGGGGTATTTTGCAAGGAAAAAAACAGAATTCAAAGTATGATAGCTACCGAGCCAAATTGGACTAAAGCAATAAACCAAATATACCAAAATTGCTTTTTTTAAAAAATAAAATATTGTTCTTCTTTTTGCTCAGGGATTGGGCATACTATGTACTTATTTGCTCTAAAATATTGAGGCACAACATTGACGTTGAGCACGTAGACATAGAAGCCTCTCATTGAGAATTTTAATTGAAATATGTTACTGCTTTATTGTCCCAAGACTAGGGATGGGCAGGTTTTCACATCGTTGACTTGAGGTCCCTAGAGTACTTTACTTATGCGATTAGTTACTTTTTCTTGATTAAATAAATAATTAATGCACTTGTATAAGATTTTAAAACAAAAATAGAGTCTAGAACCTTTAAATCCGTCCACATCACGCAACCCATTACAGGTTAAAACTTTAACACATCTAAAATGTGCTCTTTACAGGATCGCTACAATCTAATGTTTGGATTGATTTATGCTGCCACAGCCACATGATCGTACTATAATTAGAATAACGAAAGTACTCTTAAAATACCAATCATGATACATATGTTATCAGATAGAATCCGTCGAGATACTAGTTACCGACCGGAAACTGTTGAGTTACTGAGCAGTAACCACGGAGTTACTAACAGGCACAGCTCGAATCTGCCGAAAACCGCCATTACGGGCAATAGCCAATTTAAAGAAAGAAAAAACTAAAAAAGACATGAGAAAAAGACACAAAACCCATCAAAACTACACATAAATTATAAAATCCAAACATAACACATATTAAGGAAATCTAAACAACTTAAAAAGCTCAACTAAAGAGATCATAATCTAAACTGCGCAGGAGAGATCTTCCTCGCTAGGACATGTAAGGTTTTTTCACTCCGGTGTCGAGATTGCCAACTCGTTGATGATGCTGCATGATTTCTGTTGCAGTGTCTCAAATCTCGCGATGGAGAAGCTTAGATCGACAGTGAAATCACAAAGAAAATCGACAACAACCGTGGCACTACAAACTTCATCGCTGGGGAGTAAAGAGGCCTTAGCAATGGTGTCGGGGTTGCAGCGACGAGGTGGTGTCACGTTGTAGTGGCGTCTGGGTGCAGATCGGCATTGTTTGGAAGGCAAATGTGGTAGATCGGTTACAAAGTTTGGGTGCAAAGAAGAGAGAGAAGGTGAGATGTTGCAGATAGAAAAGAAATCGGCGGCTGAGTGCTAGAGAGAGGGGAAGAAAGCAGGATGAAGCAAGAAGAAAGTTAAAAAAAAAGAAATAAAAAACCCAAGGTTATTTTAGTCAATATAGCATTTCATATATTTAAGAAAGGTGCCTCAAATGCAATGGTTTTTTTTGGGGGCACAAATCGATCCACGGGCTGAACTCGTGGCATACAACCTATCTTGTTTAAAGTCGGATTTTCTCCACTTTATTTAAGGCACGTCCATACAAATAAGTAGTTTTGTGTGTAAAATTGTCATCTCTACTCAAGACTATACGAGTAAATTCAGTTGGATTTTGAAATTATAGATACTTTTTGTTTAAGGAGTTGGCTTTCTCATGGCCACTGTGGACTGAGGTCTTTTTGTTTTCAATAAATACTTTTTATTAATAAGGAAGGAAAAAAAAAAAAAGAATATGGGGCTTACAATAACATAAGGTTCATTTTCTATTAGTTCGAAACAATTTTAAAGGACGTCAGTGGTTTTTGATAACGTACATTGATAGTGAGCCTCGTGTATTATTTGTACTGCTCAGCACCAATAAATCTTAACTATTTTTCATAAGTCGCAGTGTTTAACACCTGTCCTAATTTTTTTTTACAATTTATGAAACAACATCAAACATCCCTTTACAATTCATGAATAGATTTTTTTTTACCATTAAAAAGCTTATGTACAATTCGAGTAGTTTGGTAAATGGATTCAAATTAGTGATTTGATTTGAGTTAGTGTGATTTGAATTAGGATTTGAGTTAGTGATTTGAATTATTATCCGAATTGATGTTTGGATGTGCATTTAAGTTTTAATCTGAGTATAAAATAAAATTGAAATTTGTGTTTGAAAAGATAGTGAAAATAGTTTTTAATTTATCAACAAATCTAATAAAATCTTAATGTTAATGATCCTAAAAAAATATATAATATGGATCTTAATTTATTCCTCTCTTCACTAGAAACACAATAAAAAAAGAATCATCTCAATTAGATAACAAATGAAGAAGTTATGATTTTTTTTCCTCAAATATAAGAGAGAATTTTAGTTTTTACAGAGATATCTGAGTATCAAAAGTTTAGGGGAGTCAGAACTCTAAAAACTTATATTCTTGATACTCAAAAGATTCAAATTTTGGAGAAACAAACATGTATCCAAAGGATTCTTAATACTTGAATTCAAATTTGAGTCTAAAAATTCTAAAGAGTTCTCCAAACAAACGAAATCGTGTTATCGGCAACCATTTCAATATTGAAAGTAGTCCATTGTGAAATTAGAAATATCCTACCATGTTATTTGATCTAGTCCACCATGCTTCCAAAAACAAGAGACGAAAAAAAAAAGACGTAAAGAGAGTTACAGAGCTTAGCACAACCAGATGTGATAAGATCGGGACCATGACGACGTAGATAGAAGGCGGGGACATGCTTTTCTCGCGCATGCAATCTAATAGGTGGACTAATTGATTAAAGATTAAACTTAAGAATGCCATACGAGCTAAAAATTTTCAAAGTACTTTAAATTAGCAAGCTTTTCAAACCAAAAAAATAAAGAAACTATTGAAAATCGATAACTCTCTCTTTATCCAGTTTGTGCAATTAGACTTGAGCCATTAGGCCTTGACTTTGAGCAGGTTCCATGCCTCCATCCGTTAAATGATTTTTAATTTAAGAAAAATTCCTTGAAAAGGAATAAAACAATCAATTTATAAATTTGTTGAGATTGAGCGTTCTGAATCAGAGTGAGAAAAAGAAAATCATCCCTGAGCTATATTCTATATTTCAAAACATTTGCTAAACCACATTTTAGGGATTGATTATTTAATCGTTAGTGGAATTTTTTGTTTATAACAAATTAGTAACCATTCTTTTGGGGTATATAATTACTTTTGTAAGATTAAACAAGCTGTCTTTCAAAGACGGAAAAATGGGAACAAGTTTGCAAAGGCTGATAATCATTTTTTTCCCCTGCGTCAAACAGTAGGAGCAGGCACAATAACAATTCTCAAATTTGAAAAAGGGAGTCAATCAGGAAATGGCGAGGACTACAAACAGCTTCAAGAGGCCTACTCTTGGAGAGTGCAATTCCAAGGTCTTGGCTCATGTCCACCAACTCCTCCCCGACTCTATCCCAATCAAAGCAATGAAAAAGCGTTCTGACCGCCAATGAAACAGTCCGGATTCCCATTCCTGCTCCAGGACAAGTCCTTCTGCCGAGTCCGAACGGAATGAATCTGAATTTGAACCCTTCACTTTCACTCTCACTCATGTAAGGTTCAAAGCTCTCTGGCTTTAACGTGTTTGGCTCATCCCACACCTTGGGATCCCTGTCAATGGTCCAAGCATTTACAGCAAAGTAGTGCCTTGAGCTATGCTGCATCCCCCTACAGTGCAATCTTCTGAAGAAAAATGTAGGAGCAAAAGAGGTGCTATGGGATATAATGTAAGAGTCTCGTTGATGACGCAGCAAAGATATGGAAGCTTTGGAAGATCCAAATCCTTAAGCATTCGACCGTGTCCAACGTTGCTGTCAATCTTGTTTCGAAGCTTTTGCAGTCCTTGTGATGGTTTAAGAGAAGTGACATGCACCACTCCATGGTGTTTGCGGATGTGTCAGTTCCAGCAAAGAACATTATCTGACTTAGGACAGTAGCACAATATTTTTTGCTTTATATGTGACAAAAATTTTAGGATCAAGACTATAAGAATTCTTATACAGATCAAGTTAAAGAAAGAGTAGTGCCTTGGTTTTTTGAAAATTTGCAGTACCAAGCGGGTTTCGTTGTTGAGAAGTTAAAATATAGATGCATGCTTGAGATTGATAAATGAATCTATGAGAGTTTTCTCTCTGTGTTTTTTTTTTTTTTTTTCAACTAACGGACAACTTTAACCCCTTTTTCATTCCAAGTAAAACATAACTAGACTGAATTTCTAAAACAAAGATAGGATGTTTGATTAGATTCAACCTTAATAAATGTCAGGGAAAAAAAACAAAGAGAAAAAGTACCTGAAGGTTTTAACAAGGAAAAATACAAATTAATGAACTTCTTACGAAAGGAATACCCTTAATAACATCCTCTGAGTAGAATTCAGGTTCTGATTCTTGAACTGCCAACAGCCTATGAACTAATTTCGTCCCATCTTTCTTGGAACTGATTTTCTTGCGGCGAATCTTCTCTACCAAACTCCTTAAGAACTCATCTCTATTATTATGCAACCTTATTATGCTCTTCTCCAAACTTATATAACAAAACAACCTCAAAATGGGAATGAAATTGCACATATTCGTCAGTGAGAAAGCCGGAAAGAACGAATCCCTCACCTCTTTGAGACGCTGTTTCCCCACAGGGGCACTTGAAATTTCCTCTCCGAACGACTGTTCCCGAACACAAAGTCTCGCCGTGACATTGAGCGTCAAGAGAAAGGATAGATAATTCAAATTACCTCTGTAAGGGCAAATTAGAGAAAAGATTTTTATGAGAAATTAAGAATTACAAGAGTTGCGTAAAAAATGTTCAAAAACAAAAATTACAGGAGAAGAATATTTTGGTAGACTATTAATTAGGGACACATTTGTAAAAATTACTTAATAGCAGTGGTGGAACCAAGAAAATTTTCCGGTGTAAAGCAAAATTTTTTAAGTAAAATATATTATTACTATTTCAATAGAGTTTAATTCAATTTTGAAATTTAAGATTCATGAAATTATGAATTCATATGATATTGTAGTTGAATTGTTGTTTATTTAGTATTTTAAAATTGAAATATAATAGATTTTTTGAGAACCTTGGTTTAAACCAAAATTTTTTATTCAAACTAAGATTTATAGTGTTTTTCTTACAAATTTTAAATTACTACAGTATTTTTTTTGTTCAAGCCAATATTCCTAAATGCTCCAAAGATTCAAAAGATAAAATTTAAGAATATTTTGAAACTTTTCTCAAAGTTTTAATATAAATATTATAAAAAAAAAAAGTTTTGATGGAGACAAAATAAAAAGAAAAATGAAAAAAATATTAAGTTTATATAAGTAAGAACGGTCCCAGTAATGGAAAATAAATTCTCCCCATCCCTTCATCAACAATAACCATAATCAATTTTTATTATTACGTCAAACAACTACCAGACAATTATATATCATGATCCTTTCCTTCATACAGGATACAGCCCCTCTTATCTAATTTCCTAATTGTGTTCCTTTGCCTTCTTCTATTTCTACTAGACAGACCCCAAAAGTCTACGTCCTCTTTCTTTTCAGGGGACAACCCACCCCGACAACCTCGCTACGGGGCGGGGCCTAGATCGCGCAAAGTCTCAACACTTACGGACTTTTTTTTATTATTATTTTTTTAAGGTTAGACGCTAGTAACTAGTCACAATAATTCAAATTTTTAAATATTCAAAACATGCAATTACTTATGTCGCAAAAATCTTCAAAAATGTGAAGGATTATTAATATTAATGACCTTTAAATTTTAAGATCTTTTTTATTTTGTCCTTTAAACTTTAAAAATCATCACTTTATCCATAAACTTTCAAAACTCTTCACTTTGCCTCTTGAATTTTAAAAATCACCGTTTTGTCATTGTTTCAAAGGTCCTCATTTGTATCCTCTTTTTTTATTTTCTATTCAAATAGATAGAATTAAAGCTCACTTGATTCATAAATGGGTGACCTATAAATATAAAATAAGATTTTATTACTCAGGTTTTGTTTCAAGTTTATACTCTCATTTAGTATTTTTTTTTAATATGCTCTCATTTAAGAAGGGTCTGTAAGCATATTTATTCTCGATATCGTTCACCACTATCTCATATTTATTCTTGATATTGTTCGTCACTATCTCCTCATCTTTAACGCTGATTCATTTTCTTTAGTATTCAAATCAGATATTGGCAACTAGTATCAAGCTATTAAATGAGTTACGTATTAAAAATAAAAAGAAATGTGCAAACAAACCCTTCATAAATGAGAGTTCATATAAAAAAAAAGTGTCAAATAAGAGTGTGAACGTAAAATAAAACTTAAGAGTGATGAAATTTTATTTTTGTCCTTACAAGTGATCAATGTGCGAATCACGTAGACTTAATTCTGTCCATTTGAATAGAAAATCTGAAAATAAGAGATAAATAGAGAAGTTTGAAACAAGGACAAAATAATAATTTAAAAAACTCATGGATAAAATGAGAAATTTTAAAAATTTAAGAAATAAAATGACGCTTTTAAAATTTAACAAACAAAATAAAAAAGATCATACGTTATTAACCCAAATGTTAATAACCTGGAGAGTGTCTTTTCGGCAAGAAGAAACCCTCGAATATCACGGGTTCTCTTCCAGCCTGGCCCTTCTTGGTAATCCATTTATTTTATGGCTGGATATTGTTTTTCCGCAGGCTTTTGGTCAATATACAATAATGCTCGTAATAATTGGTAACTCATACTATTCATTTTTCTGCTTCTCACCTCAAGAAGTCCATATTTACCGCAAATACGGCTAACATACCACAGAAACAACAAACAAATATGCATGGATGCCTTATATCACAGTGTTAGTACAGTGGAACCATATTCATCCTTGTAAAATTACTAAATTTATTCATCCGAGATATCGGAGACGGAGGGAGGTATTAGTGAGCATGCCTCCACTCGTATTATTGAAATTTTAGCTTTACCCTTTAGGATCCGTTTGGTTTATGTTCTCTTTAGACTTAATAAACTCAAATATAGATTTAAGTATCAAGAATTCTTTGGATACGTGTTTGTTTTCTTAAAATTCGAATCAAATGATCATCAATAATCTAAGTTTTGAGAGTTCTGACCCTCCTCTAAACTTTTAATTCTCGGATATCTTTGCTATAGTAAAAGCTAAAATTCTCTCTCCTATATTTGAGAAAAAAAATCATAACTTCTTCATTTAATATCCAATTGATATATTTTTTTATTATATTTTTAGTAAAAAGATGAATAAATTAATATCCATATTGCATATTTTTGAGGATCATATATATTAAGATTTTATTAGATTTGTTAATAAATTAAAAACTATTTTCACTACCTCTCCAAACATAAATTTCAATTTTATTTTATACTCAGATTAAAACTTAAATGCACATCTCAATCAATTCGGATAACAATTCAAATCCTAATTCAAATCGCACAACTCAAATCAAATTACTGATTTGAATCCATTTACTAAACAGACCCTTAATTTTTCTATAAAATTTTAATTCTCTTTTAATTTCAGTTGTAACTGTATCTTTATTAAATAGTTAAAATATATAATTATGTTCATATTTAAAAAAAATTATCTATAATATTATTTTGTAGGGCTGAAAATACTTTCTTGCTCAGCAGTGAAGTGATGCCTAATATAATGCATATATATATATGGTACTTTTCTATTTAAAAAGACAATGCGTTCCTTTCAATATTTCGTCAGTATCTGGCTGCCGACTTGGGGAAAAAATAATATAATACCATCGGGAATTAGTATTTAAATTAACGTACCAACCCATACTTAAAAGGTGTTTGGTGTACAGTAGTTTTACACAATTAATTTAGTTAGTTATGAACAATGTAAAATTTTTATATGCTACAATAAAAACAGTTTTAATTAAGAGTTTTTACTATCATACTAAACACCTTAAAAATCACAAAGCCACTTAAAATGTTAGCCCTGTCTTTCCCTTCTTACACGTGGGCATTTTGACCTTACATGAGCCTAGCTCAAGTTCTCCATGATTAAGAAGTTTTAGTAATATTTTATAACACCGTTAAGTACGTTGAAATCGAGAGTTTAACCGAAAACAATACAACATTGAAGAGAAAAAACATTATTAAAAACTTAATTGGAACCATAAACTTTGGCTCCAAACGGCCTATATATGACACAGTTTACAAGTTCAAGTGACGATATATATTCTATATACAGTACAAATTTATGTTTATTCGAGCTCGATCAGAGCTTATATGTGACAGGATCGATAATGACATCAACATTCAACAGAAGCGTGCAAACGAATAAAACCACGTTAATGAGACGTGAGAGGATCTTACATATCTATCAGTGACGATATCAGAATAATATCAGAATATTGATATTTCCATAAAGCCTGGTGCCACCAATCTGTATGGGTTAAACTGTGAAAGCATAGAACCCTAGAAGGAAATGACGATACTCGAGCCCTAAGGAAGAACAAACTCCAAAAATGGGGAAAAAAAAAAGAAAAAAAAATGTAGAAAACTAATTAATACCTACGAAACTGTTATCTCGCTTAAATATATGTTTTATTTGCGTATGTTTTTCGTATCAGAACTACAGAACAGCTAGCTAGCTAGCTAGCTAGCAAAACAGTCTTTAAAGAGAAAAAGTACTTAATCTGAACAAATATGCAATATCACACCAACGAGTTTTGAAGGAAAACTAAAATTAACTTGCGAAACCAAAAAAAAAAAAAAAAAAATGGTTGCCGCCATATGAACACCATGAAATTTCCCAAACTGATCTCTTCACCCTTTGAAAACTTTCATGAACTTTTTTCTATTCTGTTCTGAAAACAACAACTTTAAAAAAATTAAAAAAAATTAAAAACCTTACAAATCGTTAACGATTGTGAAGGGGGTCAGCGGCGTTTGGAACTTTCCTCTTGCTCGAAAACAAAGCGTCAATTGGTGAGTGCCTCAGGCTTCTTTTAAGCTGCTTCTCATGCATATTTGGTGGCTGCCTGTGAAAGCGAACGACGTCGTTGACCGTTAAGCTCGCTTGCTCTTTTTCTCCGCAGACCAACAACGAGAGGAGCAAAAGGAATAACAGTTTCCGCAACAACCCCCCTTGCCGAATCTGATACTGATGAAGAAGAAGCATTTTGTGGGGCGAGCAAAGACAAAGAATAAATGATCAGACAGAAACGAGAGATCTTTATTATGGTTTGTGGAAAGCAGAAAATAATGGTATATCAATAAGAGAGGTAAGGATGAGAAAGAAGAAGAAAAAGAAGTTCCATTAGAAAGGCACTGAAGGGAAAAAGGCAGATAGCATTGTTTGGCAGCGTGGAAAAATATGTGAAAAAGGTGTTTGGTTATCGAGTACAGCCTGCAAACCGGGGTCGCTTCTACCGAGTCATGAGCAGACATTTTTTACTCTTACTTTTTCATTCGTAATTTTGTCAAGGTGATTGAAAAATATAGCTAGGGCTAATTTTTTTTATTCTTGTATAAAAACTTTATCTTATAGTAATTTTTTTATTATAATATATAAAAATTTTATACTGTTTGATAATTAAAAATTGATTATAATTATACTTATCAAATATCCGTTATACTTAAGCTGTTAGCACTATAGAATTAATAAGAGTTTTTGAAAAAAAGATACTCACTTCTCAATTGCATATATAGTAATTAAAATTCTTATAATAATGTTTACATTGAACTCCTTTTTTTAGAAGGGACAAAATAGTCTTTGATGTTGTTATAAAAACTTTAAAAAACTACAACATGTTCTATTAAATATAACTATTTTTAAAAAAATTTCCCTTATCATGATATTAAAATATGATTATTTTTGTGAAATTTTATAAGTTATTCGTAAATTTTTAACGTGGGAAGCTAGATTATGCGACAGAAATCAATGTTTCAGGCGCAATTTGTCAAAAAGTTTTGGAGACCAAAAGGCCACAACAATCATAATTCAAAACTCGCAATGCTGTATTATATCATAGGTCGTGCTACACGAGAGCCTTTTTTGTCCCTTTCTCGCTTTCAGTCCCTGAAACAAGGGTCACTCAAGTCTAATTAATTTATGACATAAACGACCTTGGCTCTTGTGCTTTTTTCTTTGTATGGGTGGTGCTTGTCGGCTTTGGAAGGTAGTCAAGTTTCGCTTTATAGGTTCTTTTAAGCTCCTGAGGGTTTATTGAAGTCGGTTAAAACAATTTTTTTTAGAGAGTGGTAAAAATTTTTATATGTTATAGTAAAAAATAAAAAATTATTGTAGTATAAAATTTTATGTGTTATAATTTTTTGAACTTAAAATATTTGTTACCAAATGCTTGGTTAATCTAGTCTTCCCGAAAGGAAAAAAGTCTGTCGTTTGCGCCTAAAAGAGCGTGAAAACGTATCATACACTTCGCAATAAGGACTTTGCTCTGTTGCCTGATGCGTTTTTTTTTCTACGTCTTTCTTTTTTTTAACGAAACGTGCAATGGGAATTTTGCTTAAAGTAGAGCGGTCAAATCATGCTTATCTTAATCAAACATCCCTCTCGATGAGAATTGCAGAAATTCATTCAACTAGACAACCGAAAAACCCCCTGGTTAATCATATCATCCGTTCGTTACGTTCCCCAACGCGTTTTCTCTCGTGTTTGGAAATTTGGATTGTATCGCTTTGTCTCCTCTGCTTTTTTATTTCAACTTGTGGAGTTAGGTTCTCTGACATATGTCCTTTTTAGCGCAATTTGAGGATCTGATTTTAGAACATGCCACCTCCTAAAGTCAGGTAATTATGTCTAATACATTAATATCACGATTCAAGCAATGAAAAATGCTTTGAGGCCTCACTGGTATCATCTTCAATATTAAACATAATCTTTAATAAAAGATAGATTTTATTTGTAGGTTTTATATTATAGGACCTATTATACATTAATGGATGATTTTTAATACTATCTATATCTTATAAAAACGCTTTTATATCAATATAGATACTCCATAAATATAACATCCTAGCAATAATAATAATAATAATATATGAATAGAATAGGCTACAATACATCCCCAAATCTCAGTCAAAAGGAGACTTTTGAAACCTTTTCAATTTTTATAGCCGGCAGCTGATTTTTTTTTTTTTCTATAATGATTCATATCATTTATTTTTATCATTCAATGGTTGAATAGTCAAAAAAGTAAAATTTTCACTGGAATTTATTAATAAAGTAAGAAAATAAAAACAAGCCACAATAACCAAAGAAACAAGGGGGAAAAAAAAAACAGAACTAAGAAACCTAGATCCTATTCAACCCACAAGTTATACCACGAAATCTCCAAGCCAAATTAAAAGCCTAGATCCTATTTTGGGAGAGAGAGAGAGTTCCCTTCCTTGCTCCGTGCATAATATCCTTATTGAAATTTTTCGTATAAACAAAAGGCAAATTTTTTAATAGGTATTGAAAAAGTAGGTATTCCCCTTTTTATCATTAAAACTATTAAAAAAAATTTGATTAGAATTAGCGATATGAAAATTATGCTAACAAATAAATTTGGTCGAATTGGTCAAGTTTGATACGTCAATTGTTGCTTTTTTTCTTTTTCCTTTTTCTCTTTGCCTTTTGTCGTCTCTCAAACTTTATAAGGGAATTAGGTAGTACGTTAATGTGGTATCGCTTGTTGCCTTTTTGCAGGTAATCAGAGATTCATTTCAGTTTCCTTACCGAACTAACATACTCGTTGAATCAGCAGCTTTAGTTACTATTTTTGGTAAAACGTATCAGCTTTAAACACCATTGTTTTATCCGAACGGTGTTTCTATTAATACTCTTATTCTACTTTTCACCTTTTTTTTTAACCGCTCATCGTTTTAATCCTTACACATCTTTTAAAATGCTAAAAAAGTCCTTATATTTAAACATTATTATTGATTTTTTTTTTTTCACCCACCTACTAAATAAACTTAAATTTTTTTTTTAAACATTTGTCTTTTTCAGTTTATATACTAAGTGCTAGTTTTTCCTTAGTACAATTTTTTCACCTTTTTTATTGAACCAAATTCTGAATTTCAGGAAACAATAATTGGCAATGATTTTCAAGGGTTTATATATAAATCGAAGAAATTGTATTTTCTTGACTTAAAAAGAAGAAGGGAACATTAGCAAAGAGTGGTTCCTTTTACTAGAGCACGCCATTTGTAGATATTTATGTATCAAATAATTTACAATGATATATATAACTATAATTAGTATATATAAAACAATAATAAAAAATAAGAATTTTTTAAAAATAAATAAACCACATATATATTTTTTATGGGAGACTCTTTCATGTTGTAGTCCATTTCTATTCTTTTGTAAAAAATAGTACACTAAGTTTTTATAAGAGAATATATATATATATATATATATATATATATATGTATGTATTGTAAGATAGGATATGTAATAAGTATTTATTTAAAACACTTTTATCCTTTAAAATAATTTTATTAATAGGTAATACAGTAATAAATAAATCTTATTAAATAAGAGAGTGTAAAAAGTAGAATACGATGTGTCAATAAATACACCTTTATCCGAATTACACTTTGTTTCGTCCATGGTGACTAAAATACGATTAAGTAAATAAACAAAACTTAAACACCTTTTTCACCCAAAAATTCTGTTCATAACAAATGACAAGTATGCTAAAAGAGATAAGCACATATGGTACTGATATGCCAAATAATTAATAGATGGATTTTTCAGACAGTTGTATAAAATATGGATATGGAAACGTTAAGCATTAATAGTTTTATTGTGGAGTCATCATAAAATTATAATATTATAGTCAAACTAATAGTATGTTTTTGAAAGTATAACGAAATTTTTTTGTTTCAACACTATAACATATAAAAACTTTACATTATAACTTTTTTTAGGCACTGTAACATGTGAAGGCTTTACATTATAAACAATCAAAAATTTTGATTTAAATCATAGTGACATATACGATGTAAAATAATAATAATAATAATAAATGGAATCTGTAAACTTGCACAGGTTCCGAATGGATTAAATTCCGACTTTGAAACTAAGTTATAGCATATAACGACATGAATGTGACCGTGCCGGTATTTTTGCCAAAAAACCCTTAGGTCTAATGGCACAGGGAGGATGTTGCTAAGAGCATTGGGGGACATTGTAAGTCCGAGATTTCATATGAAATCTTTATTTTTTTTAATTTAAAAAACTGAGTAAATGTTGAACTTTTAGCATTTAAGTTGAAAAAAACACTCTTTAATAAAGTATACATTTGTGTGTGTGTGTGTATATACACACATATATTTTGAAGAATAAATCAAGTATAAGTTTTTGTGATTAGCATACGCTGAATTTTGACATTTAATGTTTAATTGTGATTAATTGATGTTTTAGTATTTTCATTTAATAGTTACAATATTATTTTCTTCAAACTATTTATAATTAAAAGTTAAAATCAATTGATGTTTTAATATTTTTCATTTAATAATTGAGTCAATTACACGTATGTCCATCACACAAGGATAACAAAAAAGACTGTCCACAAGGTTTGATATTTGCAAATTTGCAAATAAAAGCATAAAATGACGTATAATGATGTTTCTACCCTTGTAAGCCCTTAAAACTGGTGAGCCTTACATTTTTTTTTAATACACGTATGTTATACATATGTGATAATGGGAACTTTTATATACATATATATATAAAGGTACACAACCGTTAGAATATAAATTACAATTTAAATGTAAAGTGTCGTTTTCTCCATGCTCAGTTCAGGGATTGTATTTTTCAATAGAAAAGTTTAGCAAATGCATGCAGTTATTGCAAAGATAATAGCCGCCTAAAAAAGGTACAACCGGGATAATATTATCTTAACAACCTCCAAGTAGACACATTGACATATGATAGACATATCTTAGATTAGAATTTTAGATCATGTAAATACTTCTTGATAATTACAATATCATTATCTTTAAATTATTTAAATTTAAAATTAATAGGGTGTTTGATAGCATTTATTAGAACCAATTATGATTGAAAACACTATAGCATGTAAGAGCTTTATACTGTAGTATAATTTTTTTTAATACTGTAGCATGTGAGAGCTTTACTCTATAGCAACTAAAAGTTTTGGTTCTAACTTACATTGTCAAACACTGCATAAGACTTTTGTAATTGAGAAAATTACATGATATGCTATACTTTTAAAAGTTGTGTTTATTTATATCACACTTAACAAAGTTTATGCCACACTACTATTCATATTACATGTTAACTTATGCCACAACTAATCATGTGTGGTGACATTGATGAAAATTAAATGTCATCTTTTAATATTTACTTTTTATAAATCTCATGCAAGACTATTTGTGGCATAACTTAACGTGCAATATGAATAATAGTGTGGCATAAACTTTTTTTAAATATTGTGTAAATAAACACAACTTTTAAAAGAGAGGCATAACATATGAGAGTACACTGTAGCATGCTTTTATTGATACTAAAGCATGTGAGAGCTTTATTCTATAATAACCAAAAGTTTATGTTCTAACTCATATTGTCAAACACCACATAAGACTTTTATAATTGAGAAAATTACATGTTATGCCACACCTTTAAAGTTGTATTTATTTACATCACACTTAAAAAGTATATGTCATTCATATTACATGTTAACTTATGCCATAAATGATCATGTGTGGAGGTGACATTTATAAAAACTAAATATCACCTTTTAATATTTACTTTTTATAAATCTCAATGTCACCTTTTAACATTTACTTTTTATAAATCCCACATATGACCATTTGCGGCATAACTTAATATATAATATGAATAATAATATGACATAATTTTTTTTAAATGTTACATAAATAAACATAATTTTAAAATTGTGACTTAACATGTAATTTTCTCTATAAAAATTCCCCTTTATAATTAATTTGATGTGTTGGGCTGCGAGCTGACCAAAACGGCCGAATACAATGTGATGAATTTGGGGTGCGAGCTGACCAAACGGCCTAATGTAATTTGATGAAGTTGGGATACGGGCTGACCCATGTCATCTAAAGTAAAGTAAAGCCCAACGATCCATGATTTGAGGGATGTCATGTGACGTCCCAGTCTACCAGCAACGTCCGGTCTACCTTCAAAACGACGACGTCTACTTAATAAATTACATTGTTAGGACCCCAATCTATAAACTTTTTACATAATACATCTTATTTTTTTAATCTTAGCAAAATATGTCTTAAATTTTAAAATTATTGACAATTAAGATCTAATAGCTAATGAGCCTTATAAGGCTAGACATTTTTTATCACAAGATTCACACATAATTTTTTTTTAAAGATAAAGCTCGTAATTACAAAAAAAAAAAAAAAAGAAATTGAAGCTTAACAAAAAAAATACTCAATAGAAATTAAAAGTAACAATTGGAACTCAATTATCAATTATTAAGTTTAGATATATTTTGTCAATATTAAAAGTCTAGAGTACAGTATGCAAAAAACAAAAAGTTAAGAGTGTAACAGTACACTTTACTTGTAAACATAAAACATTTATGGGTCACTTGGTACATAATTTCAAAACCGCTTAAGGTAGTTTAAACCATAAAAATGGTTTAAACTGACATTTATTGAAATAATAACGAAGCCCAACTTAAACATTTACACGATTTTAAAACAGTTAAAACCTCAAAAATCTGAATTTTGTCTCCTCAATTTCTTTCGATTTGAACTATTTTTATGATAAAAACCATTCTTATTCTCGTTTTTTTTTTATAAACAATAGTTTTTCAAACATTCACTCTCGTTTTAAACTTGATGTTATATTTTATTGTCATTTTAAACTTTTACTTTTTAAACATCACTAAAAAACTATCATTTAAACAATCCAAGATAAAACTTTAGAATTCAAACCATAAAACTCATGCCATTTGAAACTTGCACACAAAACGAAACATTAAGTACCGTAAGCGTCGTAGACGCCCCCTTTTAATCAACAAAAAGAATCACACTTCTAGTGTTTTAACAGAGAGGCCCAACGGCCAACGTCTGTGTCTGTTTCCTGTTCTGCGGCCGAGAAGGAGAAAGTCGAGTCGTCTCTATCTCCGATTCAAAAAAAAAAAGAGGAGAGAAGAAAGCACCGTCACGGTGTCGTTTGGCGACGATGATTTCCATAACCTCCGACGAACTCAATTACATAGTTTTCCGTTATCTACACGAATCAGGTAATGAGCTTTGTACAAACAAAACATATCTACGTATTAGGTTTCCGAAAGCGAATATTGTAAACCAGGATTTCGAATTTGGAGATGAAAAATATATATATTCGAGTTTATTGTTATTATTACAATTTTTTTTGGTGTTAGATATCGTTAAATATTCATCTTCGACGGTGAAAGCGAAATAGTGTATAAACTTATCGCCTTTCAGTATTAATTTAGTAATTATGAGAGAGATTTTGACAGGGAATTATTAAATTTTAAATGTGAACGTGAATGTGAATGTTATCTGCTTGTTTGTTTAGAAGAGGCCGGTATTTGATTGCCACATATACTTTCTCTGGGGTGATAAAAAAAATGTTGATTTTTCTTGGATTATTTTTTATTTCTGTTTTTTAAAGATCAAATATCACAAAAAGTGAGTACTTTTGTGTATATTCAACAGAATGACAAATGGGATATGTTTAATACTTGATGAGGACCCTTTTGACAAATGGGATATGTTTAATACTTGATGAGGACCCTTTTGACATCTTGTGCTTGTATATTTTGAAAGGAACTTAAAAGGGTATTGGAGTATGAAAGTTAATTGCAATGCTATGTTCATTATGTATTCAATTTTGTTAAATTTCTCCAGGCTTTGCACATTCTGCTTCTGCTTTTGGTTACGAAGCGGGTATTAACAGAAGTTCAAGTAATGGTGATGTGAGGATTTAATCCATGCGCAGCAGCAAGAACAACAAATATAATATCTGAAAGAATCAAAAAAGAAAGTAACACAAGAAGAATTTTTATACTTGGTTCGGATCAAAGATCCTACATCCAAGTCAGGGCATTTTTGCCCTAGTTGAATCCACTATAAGAGTAGGAATTACACCCTCAATGAGCACAACTATCAACCAGCTCTCAGTACAAGAAGGAATTTTCTCAGGAAAATTCTAATTCCTCACCCCCTGCACATCCAAGAACCCAGAAACCCCTTTCTTTGAGCGAGAAGACCACAACCTCGTTTTTTTCCTGATCTCACCACACTCTGTTGAAGACTCAATGCTCTCAGATATATACAACCTAATAATCCTATATAACATGACACATGTACAACTTTAAGTAGAACCAATAGATACCCTACACGTCATCAGAGAAATGTTGCCCCACGTTGCAATGTTGAAACAGCACACCACAATAAAGAATCCCTTGTATTGTTACAGCTTCTTGAAATTAGAGACAAAAAACTTCACAATTCTCCACCTTTGGCTCTAAATTGAAATTGCAATATGCCACAGGATTCAACTTAGAGCAGCCCTTATAACTGAGAATCAAGTTAACACCTTGAGCAAGTTCAAGGCTTTCTTGAACTTGCTTACTGGAATTACCTTGGTTAACAAATCTGTAGGATTCACCTTAGTGGATATTTTTTCAACACTCACCAACTTTCTTGCCACAATGTCTCTAAGAAAATGGTGCTTAACATCTATGTGCTTTGTCCTTTCATGGAACACTGTATTCTTGGACAGGTGAATAGCACTTTGAGAATCACAAAATACTACCACCTTTTCCTGCTTCACTCCCAGTTCACAAATCAGCCCCTTCAACCAAAGAGCTTCTTTTACAGCTTCAGTCATAGAGATATACTCTGCCTCAGTAGTCGAAAGAGCTACCACATGTTGTAGGCTTGACTTCCAGCTTACAGTATTATTACCTAAAGTAAATACATAACCTGAGAGTGACCTTCTCTTGTCTAGATCCCCTGCAAAGTCTGAGTCACAATACCCCTTTAACTCACAATCATTTTCAGAGTCAATGGAGTAAGTTAGCTTCAAGTTTCAGAACCTTTGATGTATCTAAGGAGCCATTTGACAACCTGCCAGTGTTGTCTTCCAGGTCTGCTCATGAACCTACTAATCAGGCCGACACCATATGCAATATCAGGTCTAGTGGACACCATTGCATACATCAGACTCCCAACCGCACTTGAGTAAGATACATTTTTCATAGAGGCTGCTTCCACCTTTGAATCTTGTTCTTTAACTAAAACAAGTTTGAAATGTGCCCCAATGGGCGTATTGACTATCTTTGCATGGTTCATACCAAAAACTTCAATTACCTTATTCAAGTAACCAGTTTGAGACAAAGTTAATATGCCTAACTTCCTGTCTCTTGTGATGTCCACTCCAAGTATCCTTTTTGCTGCCCCAAGATCCTTCATTTCGAACTCAGAACTTAGCTCCACCTTCAGCTTCTCAATTTCAGACTTGTGCTTACATGCTATAAGCATGTCATCAACATAAATCAACAAGTAGATGAAGGACATATCGCCTAACCTTGCCAGGTAAACACAGCTGTCATACTTCGATCTTGAAAATCCTTTTGCAATCATGAACTGATCAAACCTATGATACCATTGTCTAGGTGATTGTTTCAGCCCATATAAGGACCTCTGAAGAAGACAAACCTTGAGTGGATCCTTCTTACTGATGAACCCTTCAGGCTGACTCATATAGATCTTCTCTTCTAGTCTTCCATGTAAGAAAAGCAGTCTTAACATCTAGTTGCTCCAATTCCAAGTTTTGAATTGCTGTTAGAGCCAAAATGACTCTAATTGAAGTGTGTTTCACCACAGGTGAGAATACTTCATGGAAGTCTACTCCTTCTACTTGTGAGTACCCTTTTGCCATGAGTCTTGCTTTGAATCTAGGTTCCTCAACTCCAGGAATCCCAGGCTTCCTTTTGAAAATCCACTTGCAGCCAATTAGCTTTTGCCTTTTGGGTCTATCCACTAGGATCCAAGTGTCATTTTTTACCAATGACTTCATTTCTTCCTCCATGGCCCCTTTCCAATGGAACCAATCTGGACTTTTTCTTGCTTCAAAATAGTTTGCTGGTTCATTTAACTCAATACCATCAGCTACAGTTAGAGCATAAGCAATCAAATCTGCTGTTGCAAACCTTGAAGGAGGTTTTATCTGTCTTCTTGTCCTGTCCCTTGTCAATAAATAGTCTCTGAGCTGATCATTTGTTCCTTCCTCAGTTTCCAAGTCACCCTCTTGTGAATCTTCATTATGAATTTCTTCAAGGTTTTGCTCACTGGATGATTGTTTCTGCTCTTGCATAACAGCTCCACCTTCTTTGGATACATATGAATCATATTCTAGTACTTCATCCTGTGACAATGGAACTTGCTCAGCTTGTTCAGAGCTGGCTGTACTTTGAGAGGTGATGTTAGTTTAATAAAAAATATTTTCATTAAAAACCACATCTCTACTTACTACACATTTTTTATCATCAAGTAACCAGACCTTATATCCTTTAATTCCATAGGGGTATCCTAGAAAAACTCCCTTTTTTGCCCTTGGATTTAATTTACCTTGTCTAACACGGACATAAGCTATACATCCAAAGGTTTTAATATAATCATAATGAGGCTTTTCATTTGACCATTTCTGTTCAGGAACCATAAAGTTTAAAGCAGCATGGGGAGATCTATTTATTAAATGGCAAGCAGTGGAGGCAGCTTCTGCCCAAAACTTATTTGGAAGACCAGATTCATTAAGCATGCATCTCACTTTGTTCATAATAGTCTTATTCATACGTTCAGCCAAGCCGTTTTGTTGTGGTGTGTCAGTGCAGGTATGGTGCCTTGATATGCCATTTTCAGAACAATATGAATTAAATTGGTTATTACAAAATTCTAACCCATTATCTGTTCTTAGTCTTTTAATTTTTTTGTTAGTTTGATTTTCAATCAAAGTTTTCCATTCAACAAACTTATTAAAGGCCTCATCTTTAGTTTTCAGGAAATAAATCCACACTTTTCTAGAATAATCATCTAAGAAAGTAATGAAATATTGACAATTAGATAAAGGGAGAGGTACCTTTGGAGAGCCCCATAAATCTGAAGGAATGTAGTCAAGGGTGCATTTGGTCTTGTGAATTGCAGTAGCAAATCTAAGTCTTTGTGCTTTTCCAAGTACACAACTTTCATAGAAATCCAGATTTGTGACTTGTTTTTGATTCAGTAGACCTTGCCTGCAAAGTTCTTGTAGGCCTTTGATGCTCATGTGTCCAAGCCTCCTATGCCACAAAGTTGTTTGATCTTGATTTGTTATTGATACAGCCATCTCTCCATTCACTGTTGATGCTTAAAGCACATATAGACCTTGTTTCAGAGTGCCTTTCATCACCACCATTGACCCCTTTATTACCTTTAAAAGGCCCTTCTCAGCTTTAAAGGAATAATCTTTTGAGTCTAGGCTTCCAAGTGAGATTAGATTTCTTTTTAAATCAGGTATATATTTGACTCCTGCAAGGACTTTGATTGTGCCATCCCACATTTTTAATTTCACAGATCCTATCCCATGGATATTACACGCCATATTGTTTCCCATCAAGACCTTTCCAGTAGGAACTTCTTTATAATCAAAGAGCCACTCCTTGTTGGGTGTCATGTGAAACGTACACCCTGAATCCATGATCCATTCCTCATTTGGATCATCACATGTTACAGCAAGGACATCCACAGTCTCATAACAATCTGAAACATTAGCAGCTTCTAGAGTGCTTAATTGATCAGTTTTAGAAGAACTAACCTTTCTTTGGGGACAGTTTCTTCTAAAGTGACCCTCATTCTTGCAAGTCCAGCAGGTTTTTTTTGTTCTTGACTTTGATCTTGTTTGGTTCTTGTTTCTTCCAGGTTGATTTTTTCTTTCCAAAGATCTGCCTCTGACATTCAAACCTTCTGCATTTGCACGGGAATACTTGGGATTGGCTCTCAAATCCAATTCTTTTGAGTAAGCAGCTCCCATGACTTCTTCAAGAGAGAGTGTTTTTCTTCCATACTTGAGCGTGTCTCTTAGTTGTTCATATTGCCTAGGCAATGAGTTTAACAAGAATATCGCCTGATCCTCTTCCTCAATCTTGACTTCAAGATTTTCTAGGTCTGATAACAGCTTGGTGAACACATCTATATTTTCATCAATGGTTTTGGATTCATCCATTTTAAAACCATAAAAACGTTGTTTCAAATAGAACCTATTGGGAAGGGATTTTGTCATAAATAAACATTTCACAGGCTGATTTTTCTTTGACAACCTTCTTGAGAATTTGATCACTTAGACTTAAAACAATAGTGTTTCTAGCCTTTTTCAAAATCTCACCTTTGTTCTGCACAGTGTCTGGGATCTTTGATTCTCCTTTCAGAGCCTCGTCGAGACCAAGATTGCCGAGATGTGTAATCATTTTTTCCCCCCACAGATTGAAGTCATTCTTCCCATCAAACTTTTCGATCTCATATTTGGAAGTCGACATAGTTGATTGAGGCTTCTGGCCAAGAAGAGCTCAATCAAGATTAATCGATGGTGAAATCTTGATAATCGATGAAGTTCTTTATTGGTGAAGACCGGCAACAATCTCTACTTCAAAACAGTTCTTGAAAAAACAAAATTTCCTTGAATCTTCAAGGAATCCCAGCTCTGATGCCAATTTGTGAGGATTTAATCCACGCGCAGCAGCAAGAACAACAAATATAATATCTGAAAGAATCAAAAAAGAAAGTAACACAGGAAGAATTTTATACTTGGTTCGGATCAAAGATCCTACATCCAAGTCAGGGCATTCTTGCCCTAGTTGAATCCACTATAAGAGTAGGAATTACACCCTCAATGAGCACAACTATCAACCAGCTCTCAGTACAAGAAGGAATTTTCTCAAGAAAATTCTAATTCCTCACCCCCTGCACATCCAAGAACCCAGAGCCCTCTTTCTTCAGGCGAGAAGACCACAACCTCGTTTATTTTCTGCTCTCACTACTACTCTGTTGAAGACTCAATGCTCTCAGATATATACAACATAATTGTTGGAAACAAAGTGCGCAGCGGAATTTTAAAAATTTTTCATCAGAGTAATTTTCAAAACACAAGTATGACATGTTATATGTATAAATTAGACAGATCTTACTAACCTTTGTGTGAAGATCCTCCGCAACCTGTGTAGAGAAGTAACGTTCCAGAAGAGCCTCAACCAACTGGTCTTCTTTGCTATTCTCTATCCACAACCGGAGTGAGTGTGGGCTCACACATATAGCTCTTCCATCGGTGACTCTCCTTCCAACCAATAGAGAGAACCCAAAGCTAGTGTTCGTGATTTGTGAACAAAAGCTCTCAGGGAGTTTTCAGATGCTCACTAGAAGAGTATCACTCTTAATCTCTTAAATTGATCTGAGTAAATCATGAGACTCACTCCCTTTTTTATACCTATTGGTCCTGGGGTCAGTCCATATCAGATTAGGTCTCAAAAACTCGAAACAGAATCAAGTTCGGATCAATATCTGATAAGATCCGCGTGAAAACGCGTAATCTTATCTCCCGCTGATCGACAGGCCGAACAGGCCAGTTCGGCAAGCCGAACACGTCAGCCGGTAGGCCGAACACGTCATTCGGCAGGCCGAACTCCCGAGAAAAAATCTCCACGAATCTTTTATTTTCCACCCGAGATTCTAAAGGATAAAGTCTTAGTTTTGATTCAAATAACCCAATAGAGAAGTTATCTGATCAAAACAAACTTTATCAAGATAATCTCTAAGAAAATAAATCAATTCACAATAATTCTACAAGTTTATCTTGTTCTAATTTGTCCAAAATTAAAACAACTGATAAACAGACAAGAATTATCTGATCGCAATAATTCAACAAGTTTATCTTGAACTAATTTCTTACAAAAATTAATTCAACCGATAAACAGTCTTACAAAAATTAATTCAACCAATAAACAAACATGAATTATTTGATTCTTACAAATTTTAAACCAATCTGATAAATCCGACATAAGTCACCAATTATTGGAAAAGCATGCCGTGTCGTTACAGGACTTGGTGAGCTAGCAAAAGGGGACCAAAATGGACCTATAAAGTTCAAGCTCATGATAATTATGAAACTTAATATCCCAGATATACATTTCACAATTATCAACTCCAATGCTACTCCACTAAAATCTTAAAGCTGTACTCTCAAACTTTATAGAATTACGAAGCTCGTGTAGCTAAGTCTCCATGACATATCATAGTGTATCGTATCCCCATATGATAATCCATAATCGGCTTAAGGACAAGTTCTATCTTACCTTCCCGATTATTTTTATCTTATGTTTCATTGTCTCACCATTAGAAAACTTACCATCCAAAGATAGTATACCATTCGGTTACACCTATGTATCCAAATGGTTGAGCGCTCCAGTTTTTCAATTACAGGACAACGCATATAAGAGGATATCATTACTCCTAAAGAGGAGCTATGGATTCCATATCTATGAATAACAAGTCTACGCTATCAAGAGTCATGCCTCAAACGTACCGGCATGCATACCACTATAGAGATGTGGGAGTCACCCATTGGTACATCAAAAGACACAAGTCGAGACAACGGGCCCACTATTCATCTCAGGATTAAGATACAATACAAATGACTATCTAAAGTGAATCGATTTGCCAAGACAGAATTATTAATCCAAATCAATTCACTTTATGTCCCGATCCAACACATCGTCACCTACGACAACGTGCCAATGTTTCTATTCACGAAGTCCAACTCCAATGGCCAAGACAAATCATCTCCCAAAAGGGATATAGACAACATAACAATCTTTACATGAATAAAGCGCCCAACTTTATTCTCTTGATTGTGGATCATATGTTTTAGACCATCACCTTAAGAATCGTGTCTACCGCATAATCATCCCATCATATGCCCAATTCTTAAGGTTTAGACTGACAGTCTCAGGCTACTATTTGCTTATCAAACATTCAACAAATATGAACGTAAAAAGAACAAGATTTGGTATATGAATAAATTCTTTATTGATAAAAATGTCTCCAAAAAACGTATTATATTTTTACTTCTTAGGGCATACATGTCTAACAATAATAATCCTACATAATATGACACATGTACAACTTTAAGTAGAACCAATAGATACCCTACACGTCATCATAGAAATGTTGCCCCCACATTGCAGTGTTGAAACAGCACACCACAATAAAAAATCCCTTGTATTGTTACAGCTTCTTGAAATTAGAGACAAAAAACTTCACAGGTGATTTAGTCCCACCTGGTGCACTTGTTACATTTGTGCAGAAAGGGCTTCAATATTTGAGTTGGAGGCAAACTTAGGCTGCGACGACCCGCCTTTTCGGACAGTCACTTTACTTTCATAAACATCGTTTCGTAAACAGTAATCTTACTTAGTAAGAAAAATACTGTAATAAATTTTTTTTTCTTTAAACGTTCTTTAAAACTGATGCGACCTCTGTCGCATTTCAAGTTGAGACATCGCTCAACACTTGTCCTTAAAATCATTTCAAATCGTTTCTTAAAACTTAATAAGAAATCATTATTAAATCATAGCTTAAAACTTTACTTTATAATTACATAAAACAGTTCGTAAACTGTATCGTAAAACTTTGAATACAAATTCTTAGAACTCTGATTTTTTTAAAACTTCACAAACACTACATTAAACAATGAAAAACATTTTCTTTGCATAGCGAAAGCAAACAGTGATGGTATCCATACCCAAATCTTCGCATCTGTCCTCCGCAGCACCCAGCTCTTCTAACGGGTCCTATTGGTCACCCATAAATTACCTACAGCATGAAAAACTTTTAATAAGCTTTCGCTCAGTAAGTTCAAACATAAACTCACAAAGCATTTAATCATGCTTTAAAACTTTTCTCATGATAACCTTTCTCTTGAAACATTCTTCATGAACGTTTTCCATGAACATTTCTGAAAACGTTTTTCATAAACGTTTTTCATAAAACATTTCTGAAACGTTTTGCATAAACGTTTTTCGTAAAACATTTCTTGAATGTTTTTCTTAAAACGTCATTTATAAATCTTTTCTTGAAAACATGAAAATGTTTTTCATAAACATTTAACGTAAAACCTTTCTCAAAATGTCTTTCATAACATAACATATAAATATTTTATAAAAAGGCATTCAAGTAACATCAGAATGCATGACTCCATTTATGCTCAATTATTAACTTTAATTATGAGCATTTTATGAACATTCTATAAACTTAAATATTCCTTTCTTTCTCAACCTTTATTCTTGTTCCTTAACTTTCTTTATTTTATAACCTTTCTTTTCCTTACTTTACTTTAGTGTTCGTACCAACTCATTAATCATGAGATCATAAACATGATGCTTCCCTTGTGGAAGATTTGAGACCGTCAAACATTAAGGTCTTGTACCTCACCTTTAGGAGGTCAAACTTTAATTTTACTTTCATTACCTCATAACAAAGAGGCTGGTACGACACTTTCTTTTTATCTTTACGTTACCTTCTTATTAACTTTAGTGAGCATTCCAAATGCAATCACATCATCTGCAATACACTTGCAATTCATAGCTTGTACTATAAAACCTATTGCAAAACAAATGCAACTTATTGCATAATAAATGCAACATAAAATGCAAACACATTTTGCTAATCATAATTTGTATTCTAACACTTATTGCATAACAAATGCAACATATAACGAAATCATATTTTGTAAACTATAACTTTTATTCTAAAACTTATTACACAACAAATACAATTTATTGCATAACAATGCATCATATAACTTATAACTTAAACTATAAAACATCTTGCATTGTCATAATGCAAAACATACTTTCAATACTTTAAAAATCATAACTTACACTTTTAAGAAACGTTATGCATATCAATATGCAAATAGACTTTAAGCATAACGGTTGCAAATTCATTGCAAATCTGTTTCTTGAACTTTAAAACTTTTTGCATAATAAATGCAAACATACTTTAAAAGAAACTTGCATAATAATTGCAAACTCATTTGCAAATTATATAAATAAGCATTTAAAAATCATTTACATCATGCTGTAGGTGAGGTTTGAAACTTACCCAAACTATGCTCTAGCGTTCTCTATTCTGTTCCTTTCTCGTTCCTTTTCCTTCCATTGGTCGGCTTTTGTGTCTTGATCATACGACAACCGACTCATTAATTAACTTTCTTTATTATCAATCCACTCGATTGATAATAAAACGTAAACATTAACCATTCATTCCTTTTTCATAACTTAGTATACTATCGGTATATCGTTCTCCTTATAAACCATCAGTTTACCTTTCCTTCAATTAGCATTGTAACCCACCGGGGTTACATTTCCTTTTAACTTTGTAACCCATCGGTTACCTCTCGTTTTCTTAAACATCCCTTGTTAAATCTCTGATCTCATATGACCGTTACGTTATTTAACGTATTACGGAACATTTTTCATCTAATAACGTTATGCTAAATCGGAGTGTTCGATTCCGTTTTAGCCGTTTCCTTTATAATGACGATTTTACCCTTAACGGGTTTTTCGTCAACCTTGTAACGTTATAAAACCTATTCTCACATAAAATAGTGTAACAATCACTAATCATGCATTTCATAACTTTTTATGAAAGCATATAAAATAATTTATTCTAAAACAGTTCATACTGTAGGCAAGATTCCTACTTACTTGAACTCCAAGCAAGGCAGATTGAGTTGTATCTCGCTGCATCTACAGTATGTGAAGCATCTTCTGTAATGCTCCTCGAGCGACCATAAATGGCTAGGAATGCTTTCTGGAGATCATACATTCTTGAAACTGTCATTCTGGACTCCGATACTGCTGTTTGAATCGCCTCGATCCGCGTACAGTCGGTACCAAATGATTTTTATCGGAGTAGAATTAGCTTGAACGGAGGTCACCATTGCGTTCAGAGCGTCGAAACGAGTCGGGAGGAGGTCTCGGATCTTCGATCGGAGGTCCGGATTACAAAGTCCCATTTTGGCCTTGACCGCCGTTGACAAGCGGCGATTGGCTCCGTTGGGGGCTAAGCTCGAGCCTACCCCCCTAATTCGACCCTCCTAAGTCGATTGGTGGGGTCAATTTCACCCAATTTGGCCTCCATCTATGCTAATCGAAGATGGGTTTCACTGCCAAAACCGACGGCTCCAATTTCCATCGTCCGGTGACGGTAGCCCAAAATTGGCTTGGGGGATTTGCTACCCATCCTCATATGAGCATTTTCCCTCACTCAATTTGAAGAAATGTGGCCGGGAAGAGCCAAAACGGAGGCTCCCGCGGCGGTTGACGGCGGCGTTGGCCGTTCTCCGACGAAACGGGCTCCTTCCGTGCAATTGATCGAGGGGTTTTACTCCCCTTGATCCTCTGAACCCATTGGGAGGGGTGGTGTCGGCCACCTCCTCCGGCAAGGCGGAGTTCCACTGTGGGGGCGACGGCGATAGGCCGGCGAAGCAATCCGGCCGTTGTTCAGCTGCCACCAGGGTGGGTTTTGTTCCTCTCATCACGGTGGTCGTGTAGGAACAAGAATCACGTCGATCGGACGTCGGACGACGAAGATATCTCGTCGGAAAGAAATGGGTTTCGTCGCCACTTTGGGCGGCGCGTGTGGCCTCCTCCGGCGGCTTTTTGGTCAGCACGGCACCTCGTTGGACTCAGCTCGTCGAGAACTTTCCATTGGTGCGGGAGGTGTCGAAAACGAACGCCGGAGTCTCGAACAAGATTTGAGGAGAGAGAGAGAATTCTAGAGAGAGAGAGAGACCCAAATTTTGAGAGATTTTTCTGATTTTTTTCCTTTTTTTTCTTTTCTTTTCTTTTTATAAATGTATAAAAGAAATTGTGGTCCACACAATCCAATTCTTATATTGTATTGCTCTAATACTATATAATTTTTCATGTTATTATACAATATTTTTCATTATACTGTACTTTTTATCTTAATTAATCTTTAACTTAATACATTTTTAATTCATTAAAAATCTCAGATGTTACATGGGCAGCGTAAGGTTTTATTTCCTAATGTACATGCTTTTCTATGTCAACAATCACAGGCAGTCAATTAGATGTTTTTAAGTGTTTTTGACTTCTTCTTTTCTTTCTTTCTTCTTCCTCTTCTTTTTTTTTTTGGTCAATGAGAAATGTTGGCTAATTGATTTGTCTCTCCACTCTCCAGAGTGATGCTGATGTGGATGATGATTTCTCATTTATCCAACCCTTGGATCTTATCACGAAAGATGCGTCTGAACTGCAAAGAATTGTAAAAGCAAAGAAGGAAAATCTTCAAAAGGATAAGTTTGAAACAAATGAGAAAGAGAATGAGAACCAGACCAAGCAGAGAAATGTACCAGGTAAAGCACACAAGGAAGAGAGGAGACGGAGAAAAAATAAATGGAACAAGAAAAAATATCATGATAAAGAGATGGTATTGAAGGATCCGGAGGAAGACAAGGAAAAAGCAGAAGTGGATCACCATGGTGCCTTGAAGTCCGAGCAAGTTGAACTTGAAGAAAATAATGGAGATCGTGACAGTAATCCTTCACTTTCTCATTCTCGTTGAAATATGTTTTGTGAACTTTTTGTCCTCGTGCGCGTATTGTTTTCTTACTTTTAAGCACTATTAAAAGTACTAAAATGTGAAATCAGGACCAGAAACAATGGAAATATCCACAACCCCGACATTCATACATTGTGAATTTTCTATTTCTGACGTAACAATTCTAGAAGGGCATACCTCTGAGTTCCGAACATAACCCTGTATAATGTAGTTGTAACGCCCTAAATGGGTTAATAGTTTTAAATAAATTAAATAAATATCAAAAATTAAAAATAAAACATCAAAAGAAATTTTTCCGAGACTTAAATGAAAACCTCTCAAATAACAATAAAAATATAAACAACAATTAAACTACAATTTAATGTAACACCTTAAACTTAATAACACAAAACTGTCATCATCAACATTCTAACCCTCAACATATCTTAATACAGTCACAGAAAGTAACATATAATGCTTACATTATCATGAAGTACATTTTTTAACAAATGAAGCAATTCCATATATACAGCTCCATTGCTTCCTCAACAATGTTTCTTGTCACCACCTCACATATTATGAGTCCTGAAAATATAGAAATATAGGGGAATGAGAGACATAATGCTCAGTAGAGAAAACCATTACTCACCTTTAGGTTTTATCTTTACCACATTAAAAACTATATGGTTAGTTAGTTCTTGTCATTATTCATCAATTTTATCATGTTCAATTCCGGTGGATATCTTATAATTGTTCTTACTAAGTTCTATACATATATATATATATATATATATTAATTCAGGATTCAATTATGCTCGTCTATATCCAACGTGAAATAGAATATCATATCACTCAACTCAACGAAACCCAAATGGACACATTTGACCACCCTCCAATCATTCCAATAGTGTTCCGATGAGGAACATCAAGCCCCGAGTCCTCATTAAGTCTATTCCTGTACAGTGCGTTCTGGGACTTTCAACCCAAAGGAGCGTCATCACCTCTCCCTATTTTACCTTTTAGGGTATTCGTGCCTAAGGACGTAAATGCCGCCCTCTTCATGTCTCACCATTCCTCTATAATCAATCATTATTTATAGGGTTAGTTTTCCTAACTATGCTTTTCAATTTACAACAACGTGTGTCAAATTATTATCTTTCCTCCCTGTACAATCAAGATGAGTTTCACATCATCGTGTTATGGTATAATCATATACATTCAAAATATCATATACATATCTTGCAAAGTAAAACAATCTAATTTTAATTCATCAAAATCTCACAAAAGATGAATAATAGAATTTCTACCTCTTTACAAATATCCACTGACAATTTTCAGCTTACATAATTCACCACGTAAGCTCAAAATATGCCGTTATCCTAAAACATATAAAATAACCATACTTTAACTTCAATCTCAATTTTTAATTATGTCAATTTATCATTTATTTTTTATTAGTGTGCCATAATTATTAATGTACTAAAATTGTGAATATCAATTTTTCAACTTAATTTCAATAAACTATAAAATAACAATAAAATAAAGATATACGAATTTTATTTTAGTATGAAACATGTGAAAATGAATTTTTAAAATAAATAATACGATTTTAAAATATTTATAATTAAAATAATTAAGAAGTTTGATATTCATAAAATTATTTGAAACTACAACCTATATAGAAAACTATTTGTTATTTCCAAATCATAAATTATTAAGTAACTATCCTTGTCTTAGTGAATTGACCCTCTTTTATTAGTTCCTGGGGTTGGGGGTTTGAATCCCACCTGAAGTTGTTTTTTTATTAAATTTTTGTTTGAAAAAACGACATGTAATTTTATAAAAACGACATTTTGTTTTTCACCTGGGAATTCTTCACAGAGAACCCATAATCTGAATTCTAAGCCTTTTATTATTAGTTTCCTAACAGCTTTCTAAGCATTAAAAACTATATATAAACAATATATAATAATCTCTAAACATCAAGAACATATTTCTCATAATTTTTATACCAAAATACAACTTAGCTCAAATCCATTATTTGATCTTAAAAATATTTAAGTTTCCTCAATTCTTAAGCTGTGAAAAATTGTTTATGAACATTTTGTGAAAGATTGGCTTGGGTCCTCCTTTGGTCTCCCCGGTTTACTTTTCCATAGAAGGTAAAATGAAAAAGAGGAAAAGAAAGAAAAAGAAAAGAAAGAAAAAAGAAAGAGAGAGATGCATGGAGTGAGAGAGTGTGAGAATAAATCTAAATAGAGAGGAAATAATTGAGAGGGCAGGGTGATTGGATGGGTCTCTTTCGGAAACTTTTAGGCACAAAATGCCAAAATGATGTTTTCGTAATTTATGAGAAGTTTCAAGGGTATTTCAATAAAATTACTAAATAAGTATAGAAAAATTTTAAAAAATTTAAAAATAAGTATAAATAAATAATATAAAATAGATTTTAGATAAAACTAATTTTAATTGATATACTAATAATTAATTTAATTACCATAATATCTGTTAGAAAAATAACAGATGTTACAGTATTTTTGTTTCCATTTTTGTAGTTTATCATCTTACAGATTACATATAGTTTCTCATCTCCTATATGTCTTTGTTTGTGCGTGGAGCCCATGTGGTTCACTTATTGCATCGGGGTGAGTCTCTAAGAAGAATTACAATCGTAAGACTTGTTTGTCAGTATCTAATTTTTAAGATTTAAATTTTTGGGCATCTTCAATCTGGAGATGCAACAGCTCGAATTTGGTCCGTCACAGATGATGCTTCGAAATCTGCCATGCAAAATGGACTTGCAAATTTCGTAGTGCTAAGGCATTACAAAGGTAGAACCAATGATAAAAGTAGGGACTTGACAACACTTGATTGGAATGTGAGTCTATTCTCTGACCTGTTTAGCGTCTATAACTTTGTCATAACACTACATCTAGGATTTTATTTTCCAGTATACTCGGTTATAATTTTACACTTTCATTTCAAGACGTCTTCAATTCTTCTTAATATTAAGGCTTAACATACTATAGACGTGAACTCCGGCATAATTCTTTCTTCTAGGGTGATGGGACGTTACTTGCAACAGGCTCTAATGATGGACAAGCACGGATATAGAGTAGAGATGGTGAGTTGATTGTGGTTGTGATTTTAATATCAAGTTGTTTTAAACTTTCACCAAAAAAAATATAAAAAACATAAAAATTCTAGGCTCTAAAACTATATAAGCTTTGATCGTTGCTTTGTTTAAAGCAATATTAGACCTCCATTTATGACTGGTGATGTTATTTATCTTGGGGAGTAGAGGAGTGCGTTGAACAAACGTAAAGGTCCTATCTTTTCTCTAAAGTGGAACAAAAAGGGTGATTATCTTCTTAGCGGCAGTGTGGATAATACTGCAATTGTTTGGGACCCAAAGACGGAAGAATGCAAACAACTATTTGAATTCCACTCAGGTACCAGATCGTGTGTATGGAACTTGCGGCTTATGGTGAAATGTTGTAAAACTCTGTTATGTTTTTTTTTTTAACTTTTTGTGGTGTTCATCCTATCAAGTTTGGATGGTGTTTAAGGCAAATTAGTTTCCAGGTCCCATTCTGGATGTTCACTGGCGGAACAATCTTTCATTTGCAACATGCTCCACTGATCATGATTATCAACAACAACATACCCCGCACTGCCGATTTGAATATTAATGCCCGATATATACCCCCTTTTTATTTTTTTTTCAATTTTTTTTTCATGTTTGCTGTTTTTCAGGTGAAGTTAATGCTATAAAACGGGATCCAACTGGTACATTATTGGCTTCTTGTTCTGACGATAACACCGCAAAGGTGATTGCTTATATTTGTGCCTCGGTCCAAGAATAGTTTTCCTCGTAAGTTCATGATATGCAGGAAGTGTAGTGTTTTTGTGAAGTCTCATTTCTGTACTTGATGGTATACCAATTGCTCGTTCCATCTTTTTATGTATTTTTGGTACCCTCGTCACTTCTTTTGCTCTCTTTTTAATGGGTTGAAAACTCAATATTCTGGCACAGATATGGGGTGTGAAACAGGACAAGTAATGTATGATTTCAGGAAACACTCTAGGGTACTTTTTCTTTCCCCGTAAATTTGTACCGATCAAATTCTTATGTTAGTTAGCTGATGGGTGCTCAAAACTGTAGGAGATTTATACTATCCGCTGGAGTCCTACTGGAACAGGCACAAACAATCCAAATTTACTACTTTCATGTCTCGCATTGGGGAAAAGTGAACTTACTTACATCTTGGTGGTCGAAATACTCAAAACCAACTCGTTTTTTGAGATTATTATGGTTATGTCAAAAGTAAAAGCTTCCTCGTTATTAGACCAATTAGCAACCTGTCACTCCTTTATATATATAATTATCCGATTCGTGTATGTTCATTATTTAATGTTTTGGGCAGTGCTTCATTTGACTCGACTATAAAGCTATGGGATGTAGAACAAGGGGTACTTCTCTATAGCTTCAATGGCGACAGGTAAAACTGTAGTGTTCCCTCACTTGCTTTCTAAGGAAAAATTTGCTAAGAACAGAAGGTCAAGCATAATTAATAAGTGCTTCCTCATTCAGAGGACAGAATGCGTCCAAATGAAATACAAAAATGAATAAAGACATGAATTATAGCTGTCGTCAATATCATGACATTTTTCAAATCTCTGACCAATGTGACTCATGGGTAATACAAAGTTTTCAGGGATCCTGTATTTGGCCAGCGGATACATGGACAAGTGCATGCGCATATGGTCTTTGAAAGAAGGCAACATCGTAAAAACGTACTCTGGGGAAGGCGGCATTTTTGAAGTTTGTTGGAACAAAGATGGCGATAAGGTCGCCGCTTGTTTTGGCAGCAACGTAGTACACATTGTGGATTTCAGAATGTAGACGTTGGAATTCTCAGATAATTTATTTGTAATTTTACATATACAATTGTCAAATAACAAGTGATGGTGTGCATCACTTTCTGGGAGTTATATAACTTTGTGTTTAGTTAGTAAAGTTTAGTAAGCAGAAAGGAATCAATTGCTTAGTGATAAAAGGCATGCAAAATTTAGGGTTAGTCCCTGAGTTAGCCCTCTGGGTTGGCCATTAATTGTAGTTAATTATGTGAATTTCAACATGGATGCAGATAGAATATGAAATTATTGTGGACATGGAAAATTGATAGAGTGACCAAAATTGGCAAGAGAACTAATTAGAGTATAGCGACAAGTGTTCTCTATGCATTTGTATAAACATCATTCTCGTTCCAGATTCTACTATAAAATATTGTCCTAGAAATTTTTGCGACTATTAGGGAAGAGTTTTCATGCTATTCATATAATTGGGAAAAAAAAAAAAAAAGATTTCGTTCGAATATCAAACAATCAAAATGAGAAGTACAGAGTCCGTCCCAAAGGGTTCTGTCAACATGAGAAATCAACTTCCCCGCTCCAAAATAACATCTACAAAACATGGGGTAAATCTACTTCCAATCACCAAGAACTATCTACGCCATCAGATTCAAAAAATGCAGAGATATCTCCATGCACGACAACCTATATGCAAGTAGAACATCGGCAGCCAAAGCCCAAAATCAGGTGTTCACTTCCAGAACCTTACTAATTCAGAAATTGTGAAAAGCCCAAAAAATCATTAGTGTTGATCATTGTCTAAGATCTTCAAAGTAGTGAGCTGGTATCTCTGGCGGAGAAGGCATGGTTGCAACATGTTTGTACTGTTTGCATACAGCAAAAGGGTTGGAATGATCAGATAATGGCTTTTATATAGCAGAGACTAAGTCAGAATATGAATGACATAAGAGTACCTTATGCTGTTTATATTTTGTTCTTATAGATTGCAAAGACCCTCCTCTTCTACTAAGATACAAGTCATGCAAGATGAGAACACAGTTCTTCAAATCAGACGGTGCATATCTCGAATACTTTTGCAGGGATGATGTCTGTAAAAAGCATATCTAGTTAATTGATAAATTTTTACGTTATAAATGGAGTTAATCATTAATGAAGTACGTAGCAGGGTGTGAAAAAATACCTTACAGGTATAGCACCATTTTGAAACATCAAATTTCATTAAGGTCTACTAGTTTTATATGCTCTTTTTTTTTTCTCTTTTTAATGAATTTTTGACCAAATTGAACATTCAAAAACAAATACTACCGTTAAGCAATTAGAGTAGAAAGCTCCTGATAATTATGTGAAGTACTTGTTTATCAAAGAAAATGTTATAAATGAAGTTGACAACAATTGCTTACCCAAGGATGCATCTTTGGCCGAATGATAAATCTCGCAAGAAAAATAACAGATGCCGCCACCAATGAAGGAAAGAACTTGACACAGTTATAATCCAGCAAACTTAGCTCGCCAAGATAGTAGCACAGAAATTCCAACTGTAGGTTTGGAGTCTGCGTAAAACACATGAAAACCAACCAGTTATATCAAAAGGTCCAATTTTTAAAAAACCCATATAAGAGAAATCGCACTTTAACTTACTTTGTAACTCTCTTGGGCAACGCTAGTGAATCTCCTACGAGCAAAAACCCAAAAATGGGAAAAGTAACACGATCAGTCCAATTTGTTATTCAAAAAGTTTGGCCAACATGGAAAGAACATTAATTTCTAAGCTTACCTTAAAAATGTTTTTATTGTAGGACTACCCAATTCAAACTTCAATGACTTGAGTATATCAGCCTCCATTTTCACCGCCTTTACAGTCAACATCAAACAAGTATTAAATCAAAACAGAAAACAAAAATAGTAAAGAGAACAAAAATGGAGAACAACTACCTCTTCCTTGGTGTATGTATTGTCCGTTATATAGCAAAAATCTTCAACGCGTGGAGGGGTAATCTCTTCATATTTTCTTCTTATCAGAACGAAGTAAAACACTATTAGACGACAAATTCAATCAAGAGACATTGATCAAACAATATAACTCATTCTTTTTAAGGCATATTAATTAAGGGTCTTACGAGGCAATGAGCATTGAAGAAACACCAAGTAACTGAAGCTTTTGCCGACTGAGAGCATTCAGAGACAAAAATCTATCCATGTATAAAACAGTGAGACACGTAGTATCGGAAAGAAGCTTGTATTCCTCTGCAACTTCAACCAACCAATCAATCAAAATACCCCTCATACTTGGAGTAATGTCGTTCTGAACTTTCTCCATGTAATCGGGCAAAGGTCGTCTATTTGGATCAACCTAAAGATAATGCCATGAAAATCAATCATCCCCGAAAACCCAAAATTCGAACAACAATGCTCAATCCTAAAACAAGCAAAACCCAGAAATCAAACCTCCATTTGGTGAAGATATTCGTAAACATCGGAAACGTACGGCAAGCACATTGGGGGATCCTCGGACTTGGCTTGGGCTTCCTTCTTCTCCTGCCTCGTCGTCACCGACTTGGTCATGGGCAACGCCTTCTTGGCCTTGCTCTTGTTCTCGCGTTTCTTCTTTCGCGCCGCAACACCTGAACTACTCTCGCTTTCCTCCTTAACGACGACGTTTGGGACGTTTGTTAACTCTCCCAACACGACGCGTTTCTTGCTAGGGGCGGCGGGGGGCTGGTCCTCGGCAGTTGCGGCGACGGCCCTCTTCTTTGCCGCCCGCGTGAGGGGCACGCAGTTCTCTTTGTCGGACATTGCGGAGGCGCCGAGTAGATTAAACGCGGCGTTTTGGAGTGGGGAATGGGAAGGGAAGGGATGAGAAAGAGAGAGGGTTTAATGGGGCAATGGCGAGGGAGTTTGTAAAGAGAGTAATGAGAGATAAAGAGCGCCATTTCAGTAAGTTTTGAGATGTGATAATTTGGCGCTTCTCTGAAATTGCCTTTTCAAGTTTTTTTTCTCTTTCGAGAAGTCGAAAATTTTGGGAGTTTTGGGCTCCTGTGGACTTGCAAAAATTTTCACGCGATCTTGTTCTTAGAGGGCGGGACTAATTTGTTTTGCTTTTACACATGAAAGCCAAATCTTTTTTTTTTTTTTTTCATTTTTCCAAAAGGACTTTAAACAAAAGTGTCAGGGTGGCGGTCAGGACAGGAATTACAGATTTTTTTTTAATTATATTTAGGTGATTTTTTAATCAGATAAGGAAAAGTCACTTGGTCAATGAAAGAGAGGAGAAAATTAACTGCATTCATTCACGTTATTACCATTTCATTTTTATTTTTTTTTTTGTTAGAGGGCATAATTGTTTCATTTCTTTGTGCAGCTAGGACTGATGAAAAAAAAATTTTTTTTTGATAATTTACAGATTATTGGGGTAGGACTCTCACAACTCTTGACTCTTGTTAACAATTGCTTAGAATAATGATAAAGAACCCATTAGTCATTAATTCATGAGAGTCTGAGTATATGATAATTTAATTCGTTAACTTTATATATATATATATATATATATCTAACATTTTGTGAGATATTTGTTCAAAATAACAATGATATAACATATACCATATTGTTCCTGAAATATACATATACATACACACACACATATATATATATGAAGAGGCATATTTATGTTAGTTAATTTATATATGTGCGTGTACGAGAGCAATAGACGACCGAATATTAAGCAACGATTATTGGGGAAAACGACAATGACAAGAAGAAACGACAATTAATTAAAATGTCATCAGATAGAAAGCGACGGTAACCAAGAAAAATAACATCACATGTAGACCCGACAATAAATAGAAATTTAAAATCACTAACCATAAAAATCGATATCTCATGAGAAACGACACAGAAAAACGACAATTGCTTGAATCGGCGTCACAAATAAAACGAAAGACCTGTGGTAATGACATCTTTAGAAGAAACGATAACGACCACGAAGCTACAGTAACCAGAAAAGCGAAAATCACGAGAAAAAAGACAACGGCTCAGAAAATCTTTAGTCGTGGATAAACGATAGCACATATAAAACGACAATGGCAATGAAAAGGACAGCAACGTAAGAGCGACAATAACCTGAAATAGATTGCATGTAATATGATCGAAAACTTCAGAAACTTATTAGTTAGCAAACGACAACAATATCTAACCAATAGCAGCAATATAACTAGAGGACCAAAAATAAAACCGAAGAAAAGATGCCAAGTAGGAAATGCGAAAAGGAGTAAAACTTTAGCAAAGAAGAAAACGAAAAAAAAGAGTAATATTAATGATTAAATAACAATGATAACATCAAAAAACGATATCAAAGTGAAACAAAAAAAAAAAAAAAAAATTGACATCATACGGAAGTAAACAGGGAAACGACAATACATCAACAGCAATGCCAAACAGGCTGTGCTTGATAATTGGTAGCCGTGGGGGTGTTGATCAAGGAAGTGATGGTCCGCGTATTTGTCGATGCAGATGGTCTTAGGAGCTGATTTTTGCTTATAATTATCAACTTAGGATTGTCAACTGACGATTTATATATGCGAGATAACAGTCTAACTGATGCTCGAGTTACCATTATTCCAAATATTAACTGAAATCAAATTCAGTCGGGCAAAATTTTCTTGCTAAATTGTGATTCAACAAATGTTTGTTTTCTATATTTGAAACTACCATGATCACAAGAATCTTCTAGAGACATGTTTCTTATCAATCTATGCCATTTCATACATTTCAAAGTATGTAAGGTCCTACCTGAAAAAAAAAATACATGAGCATATTTCAATGGACCTCCCTTTTCTCTACTGGCATTCAGCACACTTCATAAGTTATTAGCAGTAGACCACACTGCCATTTGCAGTAGAAATTGATTGATGATTTCAGTTATTAGCCTTTCAAACTTGTGTGGCAACATAGCGAAAGCAGTCTTGCTCAGTTTCCAACTTCCTCCCACACCAGATTGACTATGTTTAACTGATAGCCTCCTTATCAAGCTCCTCAACACAAGTTCTTCATTCATGGTTCCATTTCAAAGGTTGTTTGTCCACCATCAGGCATTAAACCTTGTAATGCCATCCAAAAACAGACATTCAAATTTCCAATAAAATCTGAGTCCCTCTGAATTGCCATTACCAGAAGAGCCATGAATCCAGGATGATGTTATTTGCTGAAAGTTGCTGATAGTAATTAATTAACATCTTCAAAATAAGAAGCGGGTATCTCTGGAGAAGAAGGCAAATTTGACACGCATTTTAACTGTTTTTCCATGCAAACAAAAAATGGAGTCAGATTACCATCTACTACATCAGAACAATATAAAATGTTTGAAAGGATGATGAAAACCATTAATTAAAACCAATTTTATATAATATGTAAAAACTTTACACTATAACAATTTTTTTTATTGTTATTATAACATATAAAAATTTTACACTATTTATAATTAAAAAAATGATAGGAACCATAGTTCCCACCACCCTTCCAAACACCCAAATATAGACAACAAAAAGGGTAAATAGTAAAGTACCTTATGATTCTTGTATTTTTCTCTTATAGCATGAAGACCCCCTCCTCTTCTACTCAAATACAAGTCATGGATTAGAAGAGCACATTCCCTCAAATCTGCCGGTTTATACCCTGAATTTTCCTGGAGGGCAGAACACTTAAAGAAATGCACAAAACTCAGCAACTGCTACTCAAAATATAACAAATAAATAAGATCCAGCTGAAATGCTGCATTCAAAAAGCTTTCTAATATAAAATTCTTACCCAAGGATGCCTATTTGGACGAAGAATAAAATTTGCCAGAAACACAACAGATGCAGCAACCAGAGAAGGCAAGAACCTAACACAACTGTAATCCAACAAACTCAACTCTGCAAGGCAATGTGCCAAGAACTCTGACTCTGCATTAGTTGTCTGCGGAAATCACAAAACCAATACAAAGATTCAGTTTCAAAAACCCCATAATGTCACAATCAAACTAAATAACAAAACGGCATGTCTATGTTCTTTTACCTTGTAAGTTCCCTGAGCTACATCAGTTAACCTTCTGCAAAAGCAAAAATTGAGAAAAGAAAAAGTGGCACCAATGAGTAAACTGCTTGAGCTCATAGCAAACAGGAAAGTTGCATTGAAAATTGACGTGAATTCATTACCTTAAAAATGTTTTTGCTGTCGGATTTCCCATTTCAAACTTGAGGGATTTAAGTATGTCAGCCTCCATTTTCACAACCTCTTCCTTTGTGTACGTATTATCAGTAATGTAACAAAAATCTTCCACATTTGGAGGGCTAATTTCTTCATATTTTCTGAAGAATCAAACCCAAAATCAAAATCAATTAAACCGAAAATTCAGCAACTAAGAAATTTTCTCCCCATAAATTCTGACGCTTACGAGGCAATGAGCATGGAAGAAACGCCCAGCAACTGAAGCCTCTGTCGAGCGACGGCGTTCAAGGAAAGAAACCGATCGACATAAGAAATCGAAAGGAAAAGAGTGTCGGAACAAAGCTTGTACTCCTCGGCAACCTCCACCAACCAATCCACCAAAACTCCTCTCATATTCGCAGTAACATCTTTCTGAACTTTCTCCAGATAATCCGGCGATGGCCTTCTCTTCTTCTCCACCTAAAAAAATCCATAATCTTCAGAATTTTGGCAAATCTAAAATGAGCAAAAAAATAATAATAACAATAATTACCTCCATTTTATGAAGGTACTCATAAATGTCGGAGACGTAAGGCCCGCACATATGGGGCTCGTCCGGCGTCGTATCGACATCCAGCTTGCCACCGCACTCAGGCTTAGAAACCGCCGCTTTCTTGATCTTCTTCGTCTTCGCAACACGCTTGGGCTCGGCCTGATCCGCAGAGGAAATGGTTTCCGACAAATTGGTAATCTCCCCCAAAACGCCGCGCTTCTTCTTCGCCGGAATCTCGACCTCCGACACAGTCGCCGACCTCTTCACAGCGGCTCTGGTGATGCGGACGCATTGGGATAAGGGGTGTTGCTCCGTCGCCATTGGTGGGAAAATGTCGAAATACACAGCCTCTCGCTCTTCGATGTTGGGGGAGGAGAGAGAGAGAGAGAGAGGCGAGCTTGGTCTTTCTAGGTTGTGGAGGTGAGAGTGAGAATGAGACGGAGTGGAATGGGAGATTTGTAATGAGGGAGTTTGGAGGGAGAGAAATAATTATGAAAAGTGAAACGAGGCGCCATTTTTTTTTTCCTTTCGTTTTTCTTTTGATTTTGCTTGTTCCGTACGATTTTGAGCAAAGCGCTGGAGAGTTTGCGCGCTTTGAGTTTCAGTTTTGGGGAAGTCCAGACTTGGGCTTTGGCCTTGGCCGGCACTTGGCCGTCTGTTTTTTGGGTTCAAATTTTTGAAATTTTTCGCCTTTCCACGCTAGTTATTTTGTTTATCGTACTTCCCGGTCGCTGTTGAAAATGCTACTGGGGACTGGGCGGGCCAATCTTTTTTGGTTCTTCCGCTTTTTTTTTTTTTAATTTTAGGAAGCAATTTTTTTTTGGCGTACTTTTAAATCGCGGTGAATTTCATAATATTTCTTTGCATGGCGAATCTATAGTAATTCCAATCACTTAAAAAATATGAGCTCAAAATAAAAGTTTTAATATATTATCAGATTCTAATCTCATATAAGTTGAATAATAAATAAATAACAAGCATAAAAGATCAAAATATTTTCCTTTTCAAATTCTTTCAAAAACAAAAACCAAAATAAAAATACCATTAAATAGGAGCGCTGTGGTAAATTTTGCATTTTTTTTACAATAAAAAAAGGTGGATGTAAATAAATGTACTTAACATATCGAAGAATGATAAGTTAGTTTTACGCTAATTAATTAGATGATTCTTACTTAATATTTTTGTTAGTTTTGAGCGATTTATAAGAATTTAATAGTGTTTTATGTTCTTTTATAGGTTTTGAAGGAAAACGATGCATAATAGCAAATCGCAAGGCAAAGCAGACCAAAAATTGAGCAAAAGTAGATTCGGGATGAAATGGAGCCTAGACGCCAATTATTGAGCGCCTAGGCGCTGTTACAGATAAAATTTCACACAAAAAACCCGAGAGTATAGCGCCTAGGCGCCACAATTTGGGCACCTAGGCGCCATTTAGGAGGCCAGTATAGCGCCTAGGCGCCAGTTCAGAAAATCTTCCACAAACAAGTATAGCGCCTAAGAGCTACAATCATGGCGCCTAGGCGCTGTAATGAAGCCTAGACGCCATTGCGATCCCAATTCAAATTTTAGTGTAATTTCGTTTCAAAATTGCCCTTTTAAACCCTAGCCTATAAATAGAACATTATGAAGGGTTAGAGCACGAATTCTAACAGAGATAAACTATAAACAAGAAGGAAGAACTCACTATTTTGGAGAAGAAGAACGGTGCAACCCAGAGACGAAAATTATCTTCGCATCCAAACACAGTTCTTTTCCTTCACTCATCATGTTTAAGATATTATTTAGGATTGTTTTTAGTTTCATTAGGAACTAATTTTCTCTATTCTAGGGCTACGATGTAGCCAGATTATGAATATTTACTTTTGTTTAATTTAATTCAATTCGATGTTTATTCATTATCTATGCTAAGTGTTTATTCTAATCTTAATGCTTGTAAGAGTTTGCGCACCTTTTGCATAATATGTTATTTAATTTGAGGCTGAGAAGCGATAATTAAATTAGACCATGATTAAATGCCATGAGATCATCATAGGATAGAGATATCTATGAGACTTGTGTAACACTATGAATTTCTTGTTCTTAATGAATCTTGGTAAGTTTAGAGTTTCCACAGAGATGTAGAAAATTTGCTAACTGGGATAAATTATTAATGCTTGAGAAAGATTAATGACTACCTAAGAGGAATTCGTTATCGGCACAGGAGTAAACATCAGTTGATTAAATTAGATAATTTGAATAGGATTAATTTAGGTGAAATCGGATGCCCTAGTTTTTTATTGTTTAGATTTTCATTTATACTTTTTTTGTTTTGTTATTTTTCTATTTTATATTTGATTGTTCAAATAATTTTAGAGTTAACCAATTTTGATACTTAGCTAGATTAACGCAATTCTCGTGGGAATGATACTCTACTCACTCTTTATTACTTGTCTACAATTTTGTGCATTTGCAGATTTTTCACAACAAGTTTTTGGCGCCGTTACCGAGGATTGTTGTTTAATTTAGTTAATATCGATACCAATTAGCTCTATAATTACTTTGAATTTTTTTTATTTGTTTTATTTCATTTTTATTGTTCTAATTTTTTTCTTTTAAGTCATTTGTTTTCCAAGGAACTTCATGATGTTGCATCGGAATATCCTTGCAAGTTTTGTCCAACACCATATGGAACCATTTTATGTGGCTTGGGAGCAATTTAAAGATATGCTTGAGCGGTATCCAGATCACAACTTGCCAAAGTGGACACTTCTCCAAATTTTTATTAAAGGATTGCATTTTGAAGCTAGAGATTGGGTGGAAAAAAGCGCAGTTTCTGACGGTCATTCTTTCTTTTCAAGAACTGTTGATGAAGCTTACTACTTATTGGAGGATATTGCAGCCTTTAATCATCATTGGAATTTGAATTATTCAATGCATAATTCTTGCTGGAAGAGGCACCAAAATATTTCATGGAATATCCATCCTAACATGTTGGAACGATCATGTAGCCAATATCAAGAAGAGAAGATAGCTTTGGAAGTTGCTTTAGACCATCTAAAGGCCACTCTTGAGGGAAGTCATGAAATGTCCAACTCTAGGCAATATCTTGATGAACAAATCCGCTTAAAGAGCACAATTTTAGAGAGTCATCTAGAGGAGGAAATTACTACATCAAATCCTTGTGGTGACCATAAAACGATAAAGGATGTGGTTTTGTTTGATGATGATTGTGCGAAACCTCAGGAATTTGAGCCTCTAGAGGAAATAGAACCTCAAGATGAAGAACAAGAACCCTTTGAAGTTGTCTTAGCTCAACCATTTGCTGAGTTGGGATCTTGCTCAATCAACAACGATGTACACTTGCTAAATCAAGAGGAGTCTATCCAAAACTTTGACTTTTATGAAGACCAAATCACAAGCATGCTAATGGATAGCCAAAAGGAAAGGGAAGAGCAAATAGAAGGATCATTAGAGGAATTCCTATATGAGGAGAAGCCGCGAGGGTCGTTGAAGGATATAGAAGCGCATAAAACTATTGATTTGAGTTCATCAATGGTTCCAACATATAGATCACCAACTAATTCGTGTTGGCCATGGACATCACTATTAGAAACAAAGTGCGCAGCGGAATTTTAAAATTTTTTTTCATTAGAGTAATTTCCAAAACACAAGTTTGACATGTTATATGTATAAATTAGACAGATCTTACTAACCTCAGTGTACCGAAGAACCTTCGCAATCCGTGTAGAGAAGTAATGTTCCAGAAGAGCCTCAACCAACTGGTCTTCTTTGTTATTCTCTATCCACAACCGGAGTGAGTGTGGGCTCACACGTACAGCTCTTCCACCGGTGACTCTCCTTCCAACCAACAGAGAGAACCCAAAGCTAGTGCTCATGATTTGTGAACAAAAGCTCTCAGGGAGTTTTCAGATGCTCACTAGAAGAGTATCACTCTTAATCTCTCAAATTGATCTGAGTAAATCATGAGACTCAGTCCCTTTTTATACCTATTGGTCTTGGGGTCAGTCCATATCAGATTAGGTCTCAAAAACTCGAAACAGAATCAAGTTCGGATCAATATCTGATAAGATCCGCGTGAAAACGCGTAATCTTATCTCCACTGATCGGCAGGCCGAACACGTCATCCTGCAGGCCGAATTCCCGAGAAAAAATCTCCGCGAATCTTTTATTCTCCACCCGAGATTCTAAAGGATAAAGTCTCAGTTTTGATTCAAATAACCCAATAGAGAAGTTATCTGATCAAAACAAACTTTATCAAGATAATCTCTAAGAAAATAAATCAATTCACAATAATTCTACAAGTTTGTCTTGATTAAATCAACCGATAAACATACAAGAATTATCTGATCGCAATAATTCAACAAGTTTATCTTGAACTAATTTCTTACAAAAATAATTCAACCGATAAACAGACATGAATTATTTGATTCTTACAAATTTTAAACTAATCTGATAAATCTGACATAAGTCACCAATTATTGGAAAAGCACGCCGTGTCGTTACAAGACTTTGTGAGCTAGCAAAGGGGACCAAAATGGACCTATAAAGTTCAAGCACATGATAATTATGAAACCCAATATCCCAGATATACATTTCATAATTATCAACTCCAACGCTACTCCACTAAAAGCTTGGAGCTGTACTCTCGAACTTTATAGAATTACGAAGCTCGTGTAGCTAAGTCTCCATGACATATCATAGTGTATCGTATCCCCATATGATAATCCATAATCGGCTTAAGGACAAGTTCTGTCTTACCTTCCCGATTATTTTTATCTTACGTTCTATTGTCTCACCATTAGAAAACTTACCATCCAAAGATAGTATACCATTCGGTTACACCTATGTATCCAAATGGTTGAGCGCTCCAGTTTTCCAATTACAGGACAACGCATATAAGAGAATATCATTACTCCTAAAGAGGACCTATGAATTCCATATCTATGAATAACAAGTCTACGCTATCAATAGTCATGCCTCCAACGTACCGGTATGCATACCACTATAGAGATGTGGGAGTCACCCATTGGTACATCAAAAGGCACAAGTCGAGACAACGGGCCTACTATTTATCTCAGGATTAAGATACAATACAAATGACTGTCTAAAGTGAATCGATTTGCCAAGACAGAATTATTAATCCAAATCAATTCACTTTATGTCCCAATCCAACACATCGTCACCTATGACAACGTGCCAATGTTTCTATTCACGGAGTCCAACTCCGATGGCCAAGACAAACCATCTCCCAAAAGGGATATAGACAACATAACAATCTTTACATGAATAAAGCGCCCAACTTTATTCCCTCGATTGCGGATCATACGTTTTAGACCGTCACCTTAAGAATCGTGTCTACCGCATAATCTTCCCATCATATGCCCAATTTTTAAGGTTTAGACTGACAGTCTCAAACTACTGTTTGCTTATCATACATTCAACAAATATGAACGTAAAGAGGACAAGATTTGGTATATATAAATGAATAAATTCTTTATTGATAAAAATGTCTCCAAAAACATATTACATTTTTACTCCTTAGGGCATACATGTCTAACAATCACAACCATCACATCTCACCATGTTCAAGCTCAAGCCAATAATGAAGTTCCCATCAAAAGCACATCATTTAAAGACGTTTGTTGTTGGTGCAAAGTGCGAATCACTTCTAAATCTTGCCAAGCTTGAGGGCATCTATAACCAAGACCCACATGTAGTGCCGTTTGACACTAACTATGGGCGAAAGCCGCTCTTTGACAAGCGCTTCTTTGAGAGTCAGGCTGATGACTATAGACAAGCGCTTCTTGGGAGGCAACCCAAGCTCTCTATCATTTTCAATTTTAGTTTTCATAATATTATTTAGTTTATTAGTTGTTTCTTTTAGTTTTAGTCTTTTTTGCTACTTAATCATGATGTAAGTCTTGTTTTGTGGTGATTTTAGGTTTTCGAGGGACATCAAGGTGCTCAGCTTGCTAAAAAAAAAAATTCAAAAATTGAAACCATATCGACAACCTGGCATAGATGATGAACCACATGGCCATGCATCTGAATATAAACTTGGACAATTTTCCCATAGTCTCTGCTTTCAATGAAGATAATGAAGAGAATGAGGATGAGGAGGAATAGGCTGCCGCAACCTTCAGTTTAGGGAGTGTTTTTTCCTTTCTTATTTTTGTTTTCTTTTTATATTGAGGACAATATATTGTTCAAGTTTGGGGGTGGTGTGTTGCTTTATGTTTTTTTTTTTTGTGTCAATCAGTCAGTGTGGTTCAATTAGGTTTTAGTTTAGGTTTTGTTTTTTTTTGTTTTTTTTTTCTTTGCATTTGATAGCAATTAGGATAGTAAAGTTGTGTCGTTTGAGCACTGCTTAACTTTAATCATAGGAGGCCAATGATAAGATGATGGTTGAAATTGAATATGGCTTTTAGGGGATAATAATTATTGTTGGTCTATCCTTGTTTTTTTTTTGTGATTTTTTTTTGTCATGCTATGATTCTTTAAGCACTTTGAGCATTTACGTCTTGATCACCTAAATATTCTACACTTAGAGAACTTTTATGTTGATTAAGTGATATTTTTTATCTCAAATGAACGCTAGAACCTATTTGATAACCACTCGAGGCGAAATCCTAGGCTACACATCATTAAGGACATGATTTAGGCTATTTTTGGACCGTTTGAGCCTTTCAAGCCTACCATTGACGTCATTTAATCACTAGTTTTCTCGTTGAGCCTTATTAACCATTTTCTTTGTTACCCACATAATCAACCTAGCCTTTGAATAATTTTATCATACTTAGTCCCTCACTCATAAGCATGATTAGTTTGTCCAGGAAATTATTTGAAGGTAGTAGGCATTATGGGAGGATGGGTGGAGTTTTGAAGAACTTATCGAGGAAATATGTTTTCCTATCATTCAATCATGGGTGGAGTTTTGAAGAACTTATCGAGAAAATATGTTTTCCTATCATTCAATCATGGGTGAAGTTTTGAGTATTGTTATTAAGGGATTATGTATTCATATTTATTCATTGTCAAAAAAAAAAAAAACACAAAACAGAGAAAAAGAAAGAAAAAGAAAAAAATTTTAAAAAAGAAAAAGAAACATCAAATAAATGTGAATGACAAAGGGAATGCAACATAAGTTTGGGGGTGTACTTAAAAAGAAGAAATGATGTTCTTATGAGGTCCTAAGACAAATTGTGTGTTTATGGGTGAATTTTGAGCCATATTATATCCTTTATCTCACCTTTTTACCTTAGCCACACATTACAAGCCGAATAAAGTCCTAATGATCTTTGATGTTGCGATAGTCTACATTAGTGGAGAGTGGGTTTGAAAAATAGGCCTATGGAGCTCATAAATTTCACTAATCTGGAGATCTTTCAAAATAAGCTTGTTGACATAAACTAATCCGAGTGTAGGTACATAAGTGCTAGAGGCATCACACACACACACACACTCAAGGAATTATGAGTATGGTAAACTTGAGATTTAAATTGATTTTTTTTTTCATGATTGCAATGGTTAGAGTTTCCTTTGAGTCATAAACTTTATGCAATCTTTGAGGCCAAGTATGATGAAAAATTAAATTGATGCTCAAACTATGTCAGGTGCTAGTGTTAGTCCTGTTCTTTTGTCATGTTCTTTGTTTTTCGTTTGTGTCTTTTGCTCGAGGACTAGCAAAATCTTAAGTTTGGGGCTATTTGATAAGTTAGTTTTACGCTAATTAATTAGATGATTCTCACTTAATATTTTTGTTAGTTTTGAGCGATTTATAAGAATTTAATAGTGTTTTATGTACTTTTATAGGTTTTGAAGGAAAACGATGCATAATGGCAAATCGCAAGGCAAAGCAGACCAAAAATTGAGCAAAAGTGGACTCAGGATGAAATGGAGCCTAGACGCCAATTATTGGGCATCTAGGCGTTGTTACAGATAAATTTTTATACAAAAAACCCAAGAGCATAGCGCCTAGGTGCCATTTAAGAGGCCAGTATAGCGCCTAAGTGCTACTTCGAAGCCTAGGTGCCATATTCATGGTGCCTAGGCGCCAGTTAAGAAAATCATCCACAGATAAGTATAGCGCCTAGGAGCTACAATCACGGTGCCTAGACGCTGTAATGAAGCCTAGGCGCCAGAAAATCGAGCCTAGGTGCCATTGCGATCCTAATTCAAATTTTAGTGTAATTTTGTTCCAAAATTACCCTTTTAAACTCTAGCCTATAAAGAGAACATTATGAAGGGTTGGAGCACGAATTCTAATAGAGAGAAACTATAAACAAGAGGGAAGAACTCACTGCTTTGGAGAAGAAGAACGGTGCAACCCAGAGACGAAAATCATCTTCGCATCCAAACACAGTTCTTTTCCTTCACTCATCATGTTTAAGATATTATTTAGGATTGTTTTTAGTTTCATTAGGAACTAATTTTCTCTATTCTAGGGCTACGATATAGCCAGATTATGAATGTTCACTTTTGTTTAATTTAATTCAATTCGATGTTTATTCATTATCTATGCTAAGTGTTTAATCTAATCTTAATGCTTGTAAGAGTTTGCGCACCTTTTGCATGATATGTGATTTAATTTGAGGCTGAGAAGCGATAATTAAATTAGACCATGATTGAATGCCATGAGATCATCATAGGATAGAGATATCTATGAGACTTTTGTAGCACTATGAATTTCTTGTTCTTAATGAATCTTGGTAAGTTTAGAGTTTCCACAGAGATGTAAGAAATTTGCTAACTGGGATAAATTATTAATGCTTGAGAAAGATTAAGGACTACCTAAGAGAAATTCATTATCGACATAGGAGTAAATATCAATTGATTAAATTAGATAATTTGAATAGGATTAATTTAGGTGAAATCGGATGCCCTAGTCTTTTATTGTTTAGATTTTCATTTATATTTTTTTTGTTTTGTTATTTTTTTATTTTATATTTGATTGTTCAAATAATTTTAGAGTTAACCAATTTTGGTACTTAGCTAAATTAACGCAATCCTCGTGGGAACGATACTCTACTCACTCTTTATTACTTGTCTACGATTCTGTGCACTTGCAGATTTTTCACAATAAAGAATAATTGGGATGTGATCAAAAGATTGAAACTAGAACAATATACATATCTATACTTAAGTAATAGGGTGTTTGCTCTTCAAAAAATGAGTTCAAACACACAAATGAGTTCAAACACTATATAAGGTGTTTGGCATCATGGTGAAAATCATTAGTTAGAAATGTTTTTGCTGTAGCATGTGAGAGCTTGACACTGTTTATAACTGAGATAGTGGTTAAAACAACTATTGCCAACACAACATAACAATATATGAGAAGTTTAAATTATAGCATATATTTGTTTTTTATTTTACTATGTGGGAGCTTTATACTATAAATGATTTAAACTCATGATTTGGACTTATTTATCAAACACAAAGTAAATATTAAATAAGTAGTAAATCACAACATTAACAGTCTATACACATCTATACCCAAGTATATCATTTTTTTTCTACAATTGCATAAGAATATTTTTGGTCGTTAGTAGTGCATAATAAGTATCTCTAATTAGCAAAATATTAAAGGAAAGTTTAAAAAACAGGCCTAAAATTTATTCAAAATACCACAAAACATTTTCCTATTTTAAAATAATTTTAAAAAGTATCCCTCTGTTTTTAAAAGAGTTAAAAAGTCTTTATTTGACAAGTCAAATTCTTAAAAATATCAATAATTTCCATACTTAAATATTTTTAAAAGATTTTGTACATTATTTAAACATTAAGTAGTGTTAAAAATGAAATAAATTTGAAGCAAAAAGTTTTTGGAGCTATTTAAAAAATAAATAAATGTAGACTTAAAATTAAAAATAAATCAAGAAAGTGAGATCGGACGCGAAGGATTGACCATGGGAGGGGTTAGGTTTAATAAGTAGATTGGTGAACTAAGGGGACGAGAGGATTTTTTTTTTCGTTTTTTTGCTTTTTAGATTTTGTGTTTAAAAATATTTTAAAAAGGGGAAAATATTATGTTTAAATAATGATTAAATGCTGATTATTGAGGGTATTTAGGAAATTTTCAACAATTTGACTAGTTAAATAGATTTTGTTAACTGTTTGAAAAAATGGAGTGGGTATTTGTTAATTAGTTAAAACTCGGAGAGTATTTGTGGTAATTTGAATAAACTCAGGAAATACTTTTATAAATTTTCTATAAATTAAAGACAAGAAACTAGAATATCTTATCCAAAAAGTAAAAATAGCATCAGTATAAAAGTATACAAGAAATTATAGTAACTATCACTTGTCCAAAACTAGTTGTAGCATTAGCAGATTTTGAAAATATGTGCAGTAGATAATAATGTTATAATGTAAATAATTTATTTACTTTTTTTATTTATAGTGTAAGTAATTCTTATTTACCTAATAAATAGCTTTAAGGCACAAATAATTTATTTACAACCTTGTTTGTATATAAATAATTATTATTTACACAACAAATATTTTTTTTACATGGTAAATATAGAATTTACTAAGATATTTTTAAAACCTGTTATTACTCCAAAAGGTTTTGAAATTGTATTATTTCCCTCATTTTTTCAAGAGTATATTATCATTATTTTTTTTTAAGATCATTAGGCTTTTCAGTCCTACAGCCTATGCTTTTGAAGTCATCAAGTAATTCATTAGACTTATACGTAAAAATTCTTATAAAATATAATAATGTAGGATAGTTATTCAGTGAAAACAAAAAAATATGCTGATGGGGCATACAATATTTAAATATTATGTTATTAAAGTTAAAGAAAGAATAAGTTCATTACATTTTGACAAAAGACCCACGCCCAAATTCCATAGCTTTGGGTTGTTAGAACCTAGTTTTTAACCCGATCAAATGAGCTAAGGGTATTTGAAAAAATCAATTCTAACTAAATTTTTTTTGTTGCTATTTTTATTAGAAAAACGTAAGTTGCAATCTAAAATTCTCACTTATTATAATTTTCAATTCTAATCATACTTTTCAAATACACTATTAGTTTTATTAGTTTTATGACATTTTATACATGGATAACAACTACCAAGTGGGAATAATTTAAAAAACACACACACACACACACAAACGATGAAAACATGGAAACGGTTCACAAAGGTGATGGCATTCGCTTGGAAAATAAAAAACGACATCTTAGAGGAACGACTGAAAAGCTTAACGATTCAATTAAATGGCATCGCATGAAAACGACAGTTCAAACGACGCAACTAGAAAACGACATAAAAAAGTTTGACGACAATAAACTAAACTGGAAAATAACACGGTAGGAGCAAGTCTTAAGCAAAACGACACTTACTTTATAACGACATCACATGGATAGACAGGGTTTCTTAAAATGTCAATTATTTGAATAAAGAACCACCTCGCACATATAGGAAAACGACAATAACCAGAACAAACGATAATTAAAAACAAAGAATGACCTCTGAAAGAAAACGACAATAACTTGGTATAAAAATACTAATTAAACAACAATGACTATAAAAAAAAAAAATCACAAGAAAAGAGACAATGAATCAAAGATAAAATAATATTACTTTATGTAAACAAGGTATCATGGAAAGGGGAATACGGAATAGCTAGAACAAACAAGTAGTAATTGAAAAAGGAAAAAAAAAATTCACAAAGAAACGACAATAACCTGTCAAACGACATATTTAGAAAGCAATGATTTCAACATTGTACCGTTGAAGAAACAACAATGGCTCGCAACACGTACTGTAAAACTGTTTTGGATGAATGACAGAGCATGGACGACGACCTCACATTGTAAACGGCAACAAATATAATATACGGCAATTAATTGAAGAAGACATAGGAATGTAAAAGACAAACGACAACGGGTCATGAAAAGCCCGAAAAAAGATATTACAGGTCGTGTAACCAGCTGGAAACTTGAATATCACATGGAAAAGAAACGACTTAAACGACAACTAGGTTAACGACCGCTATATATTTACCTTTCCCCACCTCCTCCTCCACCACTGAAACATCCCTTGCCAAATCTTCGTTAAAAAAAAAAAAAAAAAAAACCCTTCCTTAAGCCTCTTCTAACAAGTGCCGATCGTGTCGAGTTCTGATCAAGAAAATCAGAAACCTAATTGCCAATCACGGCAAACACGTCTAAGCACAGAAGTTCCCCCACCGGCAATTCAGTTTAGAGACTTAGATAGTTTTCGAGCGGAATGGGACTGTGTCGGAAAGCCCAGATCTGGAATCTCATTTTTTTACCCTGAGGATGGCAAGAAGAGTGATGATTTGATGGAGCAGAAAATGTGAAAAGTGATGATTTATCGAGCTCCGTTCAAGAAAATCAGAAACCTAATCGCCAATCACGGCAAACACATCTAAGCGCAGAAGTTCCCCAGCGGCTATTCAGTTTAGGGACTTAGATAGTTTTTGAGCCGAATGGGACTGTGTCCGAAATTCCAGACCTGGAATCTCATATTTTTACCCCGAGGATGGCAAGAAGAATGATGGTTTGACGACGCTGTGAAAAGTGATGATTATCAAGCTTCGATCCCAACCGCGGCAAACACATCTACGCATAGAAGTTCCCCAGCCGGTTTATCTAGTTGTTGGGAGGGATGATTTGTCGGTGGCACAGATGGCTGAGGCAAATGCCAATTACTTATCAAGCAATTATCGGCGGCTCAAATGGATCCTCCAAATATAAGGGCAAATGCAGTATGTAATTATAACGGGTATGATGTTGGCGCAGCAGTAAGGGCTGAGGGAATAGCTCATGCCCAGTTCCGGGCTCAGTTGAGAGAATTGAACGCTGAATACTTTCGAGAATTATAATCGACTGTGCAATTACACTGAGGGCTTTTATTTTGGTAAGTGGGAAAACGATATTGTCTTCGATCCCGTATGAGGTGGCTAACAGATTGCAAGGAGGCGTGTCTTGCAGCAGAGTTTGCAGTTTCTGAGATGAATCGAAGAATCTAAAGATGAAACAATTAGTTAGAGCGAATGCTCAGCCTGTGGCTGGCCTGATATTCTATTTGACTTTGGAAGCATAGGACAATGCATTCTACAAAGCCAAGGTTTGTTTACTGGGGGTCTCTAAAGAATGAATTAAAACTGTACTTCATCAGGCCTGCACTCTATTGCCCCGTGATCCAACCCGAAATTCGTCGTTTTGATGCACCTTGATGTAGGCTTTAGGACTAGAACACAAGTCTATGAGCTGTGTGGCTATGTGTTAATGCTTGTGACAGCTTATATGGTTTCCTTTTTTGTTGGTTTCCAATTATGCTTTATAATTAGGATTTAGGAGCTTAGCTATTCATGCTTGTTAGAATCTTAACAGACTTTTTGATCTACTTAGCTTGATTTACTTTCGTTTTATTTATTTAGGGTTAATGAGACATGTGTCTTTTTTTTATTTATAGAATTTAAATATGTCTACAGTTCATGAATATTCTTTATATATCCCAATGTATATGTATAAAGACATTAATGACTATAATAATAATAATATTGTTAGTTTAATTATTTTTTTAGAATAACTATAATATACGTATTTAAGATTTAAAACGGATTATGATATCATTATATTTAAAAAAAAAATCCCTGAAATTAGAGTGATTGTTGCTTAAATTTAAATTGGTGTCTAAAATAACGATTTTAAAATTCCCTAAAAAGATGAAATTTTTTTACCGACAAATTGGAATTAGGGTGTTGTAATTAAATTAATGATATAGTTTTACTAACAAATTAAAATTAAAGTGTTATAATTAAATTAATGACACAGTATTATTAAGTCTTTTTATGTGTCATACATGTTATATAATTGATATGTTATTAAGTTAATGATACGTAATGATAAAGATACGCAATGACATTCATTTCTTAAGACTTTAAGTGAATGATATTTCTTTGACACAGCATTATTAAGTCTTTTTATGTATCTTACTGGTTATGTAATTGATATATTATTAAGTTAATGATACGTAATGATAATGATATGCAATGACATTCATTTCTTAAGACTTCAAGTAAATGATATTTTCTTTTTTGTGATATATAATTAAATTAATGATATAGTATTTATTAAATCTTTTTGAGTATCTTATAGGTTATATAATTGTTATATCATTAAGTTAATGATACGTAATGATAATGATACTCAATGACATTCATTTCATTTTTTTAAGACTTCAAGTGATAATGATAATGCATCAATGTAATATGTTAAAATAAGAAATAAACATGTATACTTTTTTCCTAATTTAATTATTCAAAAAATAAGAAAATTTGTTATAAAAGTTCAAATACACGATAATATTTTAGTTAGAGAGTATTTTAGAGTTCTGAATATATAAAATTTTAAAAAATGGACATATAAGTGATATTTGCATAACGAAGACTTGTGTTAATTCACTCCTTAAAAAATGTACAGATTATGTAATTTTTACATTTATTTATTTATTTATTTTGAAAGAAAACGAGCAAAGATATAGGGCCTGTTTGGTAGTGTTTTTAAAATGGGTGAAAATGGTTTTGTTTTGAAAAATGAGAATTTTTGAGGAATTGCACTGAGAGTGTTTTTGAAAATTTTTACCTCAAAAAGCATGCAAAAACATTTCCAAAAATTTTCAAAATAATAGCAAATAAGGCCATAGTTTCTATTAATTGCCTACGAAACATTTACTTTTAAGATAGTAGATGTCAAAATACTTTAACTAGAAAACAAAAAAAAAATTGTAATTTTCTCACCTTAACACTATAATTGCTAACAAGATTATTAGGTGTTTAAGAGAGTGGTTCTATGTGCTATATACCTTGCCCTTTGTGGCTCTTTATGTAGCTCTCGTAGCCAAGTTTTACTCTAAAAAAGAGAGTGGTTCAAATTACAAAGTTTGAACAACAATATTGTTGCATGTGAGAATTTAACGCTGTAACATATGAGAGCTTTATACTGTTCACAAATTTAAATTTAGTGGTTTGAACCACTCTGTCGAACACCCTATATATATATATATATATATATATATAATTCGATCTTCACATATGCCATCTGATTGAAAACATGAATTCAAAACAAATAAAGACATCCCTTTCAAAAAAAAAAAAATAATGTGCTACTAAACTTGACAAAACACTCTATAGCTATACATTCTTGTTCTTTGTTAAGACCAAAGTAACTGGGAGGGCAAAGAACCAACTCCTGCTTGCCAAGTTAGAACTCCGTTAACAATAAAAAAGGGTTTCTTTTTTCTTCGGATAAAATTAAAGTACTAAATTATGTTCATTTCGCAAAATTCCGACTATAGGTACGAACAATTTTCAAATTATCGAAAACCAACTTATAATAGAGACATCACAACACTAATTTCAAAAGGAAGCAAAAGAGAGCCACCTCAACACGTATGCCAAAGGTCCAAGATTAACTAATAGATTCACAAAACAGAAGTATATAATATCATGTTTGGTCACGTTGATTATGGTTCGGCCTCAAGAGACTTCTTGGCGCCTACTGAAACATGTATATTTCACGGAGTTCTCGTTCTTCTGTTTGTTCTGCTTGAAAAGTTTCATCCCCTAAAAAATTGAAGAAATAAATATTACCAATCATTTTTTTGTATAATAATTTTAGCATTTAGCATTGTCTCTAGATTCTAGATTTGACTGAGACAAAAAAACTATGTAAAGATACACATATCATTAACGAATATATACTATATAACGAGCTAATAATACTCGAGAGCTCATGAATCATGAGGAACATTTATAGACGCAATGCCATATGTACATATACCCACGCATGCATGTCTTCATATACCTGTCGGATAGAATTCATTCCACGAGGACAGGTTGACGTCAAAAGCTTGTCCAAATTGAGGACGTTGAGCATTATTATTCATGTCGTTCTCTAAACCACTTCTTGGGGTTATGTGATCATCAACACTATTCGTGTTTTGTCTATGCAGTGTCGACGGTGGCGCTAGGATTTCAACTCCACGTTGCACCTCATCTCTGAAAAAGAATTCAAAACTGTAAAAAGAAACTTATTGACAAAGCTAAAATGAAAAATACTCAGCGCATCCAAAACCACAGCTACTAAAAAATAGGTCGTATATCTAAGGGCTCATAATATAAAACTCATTTTTATTAGTTTATCGCGTCGGACAATAAAAGCAAATCTAACATTTTTCAGCGAAAAGAAATCTTTTATATTACTAAATCTAGAATCTATATTTTTTTTACCTCATTGGAAGAAGCTCATGTGAGTCCAAAAAATTTAAGATCTGAATCTGTGGGTCTCTTTGTGGTAGCCAGTCCAGGATATTTTGTGGACTAATTTCACCGGCAACAAGTTCGTCTATATTTGTTGTTGTCTGATCTGGAGGTGGCAGATGTACCTATAAATACATTTACACATCACTTTAGAATTATATATTAGTCCAGCCCATATCTTTCATTTCATTTTTCAGAGCTTAGCACAATTCTCGGTTTACCGCTTGTGTATAGTAAAACAGACGGTTTTGCATGTTTACATGTGCATACACACACACACACATCAATTCGCACGATGAATATTTTTACATGTTTTGGATAAATTATTGCTGAAATGTTCCTAATTGAGGATGTACAAACAGCCTACCAAACAACCGATGGTTACATATAAATATCGAAAGATGATCTGTCAATACCTGAGTGGAAAACTGCGTCCCAAAGGAATTATACTTCTCCAAAACTTGCTGTATAATGTACAACCACTTTATGTATCAGTTTTGAGTGCCATTGATTAAGAAGATTAACTATCAGCAAAGATGTTTAATTACCTTGCGCCTACAGACAGTTTTGAGAGTCTCCTCTAGAATCTTCTCTCGGTACTCGGCCTCATTCAAGGATGTGATTTCAGAGGGATCGCCTTCAAATATCCTGCAAAATATAATTCATATTATATATTTAGGGTTTTAGATCGGTACAGATCATTGGGAGTATTTTAGTGATGATCAGTTATTAGGACCTTAGTCGATTTTCCATTTCTTCCAATTGCGATTTAAAGCAAAGGATTTTTTGTTGAATCTCCTGTGGTCGGTGCAACAAAATTAGAGAGAGAGATAAAAAGAACAAAATCATGATAATGAATCGGTGGAAAAAATGGCTGGCTAATTTCAAGCACAGAATAAGGACCTACCTCAAGTTGAGAATCAGTACTAATAATTTGGCTGCATTGCGTGATCGAAAGCATCAAAATGAGCAATTCAAATCGGAAAAATCGTGATCAAGGTGGGCTAGGGAAATAAATTAATAAAATTAAGAACCTGGTTGTTTGATAGGGTGGATCAGCTTCACTCCTTAGCTTACCAACAACTCGCTGAAGAAACTTTCAGAATTGAAGAGAACTCGTCATATACAATTTTTAAAAGAGGAACATACACAGAAAAAGAAAAAAAGAATTTAGAATAAAATTCCCGGAATTAACCTTACAAAATGGAAATACTTCAAAAAAATATGCTTTACCTCTTGGTTATGCAGGCTTTGTTGTTGCATGACAAGTTGACAGAAGCGAGATCCGAAAACAAAAGGAAAAGAAAAAATCATACGGGGATAAAAGTCGTTAACACAGTATAATGATCAGAGTTTTGATGATTTTTCAGAACCGTCAAAATGTTCTTACCGCCCTCGCTCATGCTGAGGAAGGTTAACATAGCGTGCAAGAATCTCTTCGATGCTTCAGAAAAATACAAAAAACAAACAAATCTCTTTTCAGCAATATGTTGAGAAAAACAAGAGAGAAAAGGACTAAAATCATCGATTCTTCTTTTAAGGATAATAGAAGATGTGAAGCTAGCTAAATTGAGCGCATATATATATATATATATTTATATATGTATGTATATGTATATATGTATGTATATGTTGAGCAGACCTTTTATTGCCAGAGAAGAGACTGACTCTTCCAGAGGGAGAAAACATGATGAGGGCTACATCAACATCACAAAGAACAGAAAGTTCGTAGGCTTTCTTGATAAGCCCGTTTCTTCTCTTTGAGAAAGTGACTTGCCTATTAGTTGTCTTTTCAATCCTCTTGATCTGAAGCTTCACTCTTCCCATTTCTTCAATACTCACTCTCTTTTCCCTCTTGTTTTTTTTTTTTTTTATTTTGTTAATATTTTTCCTTAGGGATAAATTAATTGAAAAGTGCTTATAAGTGACTGTAGTATGGATTAAATCTGTCACTCTCAGATAGATGCCTGAATTATACTTTGACAGAACCCCCAATGCAAGGTTATTAGTTTTGGCAACAACTTATAAAAGAGAGATGAAGAGAGATGAAGGTGGAATGGAAATGTAAAGGAGAGGTAATTAAGAAGGAGAAAAAGCAGATAATATTGCTTTTGTCGTCATTGGGAGACCATTTACAGAAGATGACGAGAGAGAGAGAGAAAAATGACGGTGGGACAAATATTTATTTACTTGGGGAATTGGAAAGTTTTTTATTTTTTATTTAGATAAATCCGCCTCCTTTTTGATGCATGCATGATGCACCAATCCTACATGTTTTCTCCTCTCTCAGTTGAGAAGAACCAAGTTTATCATCTTTATCCTTGTAATTGGAATCTAAAACCAGTCTTCTTTTTCTAACATGATTTTATTTTACGTCATTTACTATTGACTAATTTCTTAAACTCATCTGTTCATGTAACGACTACTAATTAATTAATATTACATAATTCAATTTCTAGAAGTGTCAATGCGTGTAAATATATAATAAATTTCAACTAGAAGAATATATACACAAGTTAAGAAGGCAGAAAACTTTGTGCACTAGTGGAAGATATAGAGAATCAATTTTAGATTTTTACTTCATGAATACTAACTATATGGTGGTTACTAGTTAGCGAGTGGAGAAAAAAAGACATGCATCATAAATGTACATTAATAATTGTGGTTTTAATTTGCTTCATGGTCTCCATTTAGTATTAATTTCACATATACAGTTATATTGTACTGCAAAACTAATTAAAAGATTGTTTGGCATTAGTGGTTTAAACCACTTTTTTAGTTACAAACAGTATAAAACTCTCACATGCTACAATAACAATAAAAAAAATCGTCATAGCATAAAGCTCTCACATACTATAGTAAAAATAATTCTAACCAACAATTTTAACCATTTTGTCAAACACTTTATAAGATTAAAAAAAGACCGATTAGGTTAAAATGATATAAAAATATCTAGATAGATAAGAAAAATAGAAGGCATCTTTTTTTCTGCTAGCTAGCAGGCACCAGCAGGTAACTGCTCGATGTTAGAATGGGCCAAAAGATGTAGATGTAATATTTTTTCCCTTAAAAAAAAACCTTTTCAGTAGGTGGTTTTGCAGCGAAAAACTCTGAGTATTTTTGGTTTTGGCGTAAAGGACGAGGTCGATTCTCTGCCACAAATTGGTGAAAACTGCGACGTGTTCGCTTTCTCAAGACTCTCATTTCGGAAGATAGCATCCAAATTCCGGCTCTCACTTTCACGGCCCACGCCCTCTCCTCACGTACAAGGACGCAATTTCTCACCACCGTCGACTATATCATGCTGCTAGCTGATATTATATATGCCCGAAACATTGATACCTTGTCCCAAGGAACTTACTTTGAGGCTTTTTGTCGTTTTCGTTAACTATGGTTTATAAAGCTAGAAAACTTTTTTTATGCATCTTACAGCTAGAAGGATTTGAACAAAGTTTGCATGGAAATTATCTCTACCTAATTATTTATATTATTAAAAGGAAGTCTCAACTTGGTCAATTTTTAACCTTTTTGTTATGGATGTACCACTGATGCGGTGTTTATTAAGTTTAAGTATTATTATCATATCAATTGAAAGTTTAGGGCAAAATAATTAGACAAGTTTTTCAGGCTAGAGTTAAAAACTAATATTCTTTGGGAGCCAAAAAAGAAATTATCCTAATTTATCTTCACACGCTTACTTTCTTTATTAGATGATGTAATATTATAATAAAAAGTAGTCCAATTTTCTTTTTAGTGTATATTAAACTTAGGAATATGAATTTTATCAGAGTAATGGCTAAAACAATTTTACGTGATTATATCATTATTGGCTTGCAACATGTAAATTTATTACGTACATATAAGTAATTTTGGCGCTTATTCCCTATAACAAAAAAATCAATACCAAGAAAAGTGTAAAGAATGATACTACCTTTTTCTCATTAACCATGTTACATGGGTCTACAAAGCTATTGTTACTAATTTTATAAGTAAATACATGATTTTTTTTGTTAAAAAAAGGATGGTATGGAGAAAAAGAGAGCTTGCAGAGATCCAACGGGCTTTCGAGGTCACCTCCTAAGAAAATGAAGGCGATCGAGTGAGTGAGAGAGCAATGCAGGCTAAATGTTAGGAATCCATGCATCACCAATGACAAAGTTCGGAGGAGATCACGGTAGGGAGGGCTGAGTTGCTGACAAGGGATGAGGAATTGTTGTAGCTGTCGAGGAAGGGTGGTAGGGGACTTCAGGTGAGCAATGGGGACTGAGAAAGAGGAAGATGGATAAAAAGAAAGTGATTTGAGAAATGGTTAGAGTTTGTATCACTTGAGTTGTAAAATAAGGGTAATTTAGTACTTTTATTATTCAATTAAGTAAGAGAATAATCAATGTGACAAAATCCGAATCACAAATAAGCTGTAACCTAATTCTAATGGCATATGAAAGTTATGGATGTACCTAATTTTCTTCATTCAAAATACTTCTTTTCCAATTTTTATCTAGTATTTAGCAAAACGGTTCAAACTCATAAGTGTAAACTGTTCATAGTGTAAAGCTTACACATACTTCTATGGAAGGTGAAAATATTTTATAGTACAACGCTCTCACATACTACAATATTTAAACTTATTTTTTGAGTTCAAACTCATCTGCCAAAACTCTATTAATTGAAAAAACAAAAGCTGAATTAAAATAATCCAGTTCTAATTACTTTTAATCTTGACAACTATTAATGGCTACACTATTGGAGAGATTGTAATATGTCTCTTTAATATGTTTAAGATCAAAAGATCATATGGATATAAGTTGAAAAACACATTTTTAATGTGTTTAAATTCAGCTTGGAGTACCATTGCGACCGTATTGGAGGCCGCGGCACCCAAACAACGGCAGCGGTGCCCACTTAAAAAGGCGCCAGTGCCGCGGCGCCCATCACTCTAGTGATGGCTCCCACTGCTGTAACATATGCAAAATTTGCATAGGGAGCATAGCACCACAGTGCCAAAAAGCTAGTGCCACGACTCTCTTACGTGCTGATTTACATTGAAAAATATGTCTTTAGACATGTTTTGAACCAATGTATCCATTGGTTGTATGTTTCATGCGAACCTGACCATCAATTAGCATTAAACACATCCATTGTCATAGATATGTTGAGACACGAATAGACATTTTTACGAGTAAAGAGATATCTTTACATTTGATAAGGTATCTTTATGTAAAAATTGTATAGATGGGTTCAATTGTGACCATTCTTCAAACGGTACACCTGTCTTTTTATGAACTCTAGAGTTATACAGAATTCATATTTTGTTCCTGAATATTATATTGTTACTAAATATAGTGTTTAAGTGTTTGTTGTATTTTAAGGGTAATTTACCACAAAATCTTTCTAGTAGACTTGAATAAGTGAGAACAAATAAAACCTTTAAAGATAGTGTTTATACACGCCTCAAACATATTTTCATTTTCTAGAATTTCTTAGCCTCCATTCTCTGCAAAATACATCAACATATACCCTTTAATTTTTTCACCGCGCGCATCTAAATATATACTGTAATTGTATTTCTTCACATATCCTCTGAATTAATGATCGTTTGTGTTATAACTGATCTTCATTACTTTTTTTTTTTAAGGATTCCGTTTTATACTTGTAATCCATGAAGCCAAAGATTGGTGAGTGATTTTCACTTGCCACTCATACATTACCTCTATTAATGCCCCAAGTCCCCGTTGAATTACCAGCCAATCACAATGGATACGGTTAGTTTAAACTGAAGACTGGAAAAATAGTAATACTACTGCTGAGTAGACCTACTAGTCTTACATTCCCAATAAAACCGTAGCTTCTTCTAAATTTCACATAATTTTTCCTTCTATGTTTTGTTTTTTTATCACATATCCAGAATCCTTTCCTAGCCATTATCACCAGTGGCAAACACACTTGGGCTCGCATTCTAACTCCTCTGACCCTTTGGATTTGTGGCATGTAAAATTTTTCATTCTCACTGGCGGTTGCCCCTTTGTTTGACATTTCAATCTCATCCGAAGCATTTTTGTTGGTGCAGTTTCAGCTTTTTTGCCATATGGTTGCTACGGGGACTGTCAAATGGTGCTTGGACCGAGCTCCTCTCGCTCGGTGAACGTGAGCGCTGTTTTTGTGAATAAAGTTCAGGCCGAAGATGAGTATAATTTTTCCCTCTCTGAAAAGCCTGAATTGAGCTTTGAAAAAAATTGGAGCGTGTCCAACTACTTGATTATCAGGTTCATACGGTCGAAAGGTAAAAACAATAATAGGTTTTTGTCGAGAAGCTTGTTGTTGTCCATGTTTGTATTTGTAAAGATTGGGGTTTTCTTGTGCAGAGATTTCACTTGTGGTTAAACAAGGGTTCGAAGATAAGCTTGAGATTAGAAGCTCAGGGTAGTACATTGTATCGACTTGAAGTGGCTGCAACTAAAGGTGATTTCAATCTTGGAGAATTTTCTTTTCTTTTTTGTTCTCCTTTTTGGTGTTTGATTCTTAAATTAGAATTTCTCACGCGTTATTAACAAATGCTTGTGCTTTCCTATAGGAGAACTAAAATACAAAAATTGTTGCCCACATTGACAACCTCTAAACGCCCTTACGCTCAAGGAACCAATCAAAGGTAAAGTAGCAAAAAGAACCCATAGATAATTATAAATGCAAGCCAATTATTAAGAATATAAGAAAAAGACACAGTGGTTTATCTTATTTCGTCCCCTAGAAGGGCATAAAGGGTAAGGAAGCAACTTTTGTTGGCGAGTAAATTGCACTGTTTCACTTAAACTATTCATTTTTTTGCATAATGCATCCCAAACTTTTAATCTTGATAAAGTACATTTTGAATTTTGAAATTGTTAGTAATTGAGATCTACGAACTAACAAGCATTAAAAACATGGACAGTGTTGCTCACAAATTTTGCACGAGTGTTTTTTAGGGAAGAGCTTATCATTTAAAAAAAAAAAATTAAGCTCAACATATGAAAAATAGTACTTAAAGAAAATTAATAGCAATTACTAGACATTAATTACCATTGATTTCAAAATTCGGGGTGCATTGCTCTAATATTGAAAGTTTGGAGTGTATTATACAAAAAGTGAATAGTTTATGATACAACAATACTAAATTACTTGTGCTTGTTTTAGTCTTTCAGTGATTGAATGAGTTTGAAGCCCGAGCAGTTGTTTGGATTGAAAAGTTTAAGCCTAATCTCAAATCTTAAACAGACAAGTTGAGCCAAATAAAATGGGATGAATTCAAATTCTATTCCCTTAATTTCAAGGTTTTCAAACTCATTTTTTTTTTTCATTACAGTCAATATTTCATTTTCCCAATACATATCCAAACATAGTTTCAAATTTTTTTCCATTTTCAAACCTAAATAAACTTTATCCAAACGCTAATTCGCAATGCAAATTTAAACCACACTTTTTAAACTTTTGATTTCAAACTAATAAATTTCAAGCCACCATATTTCAAACCTAGGAACCAAAAGGATATAAATCTTATCTCACACTATTACTAATCACCGCAAAATAGATATACCATTCTACTACAACATTCTGTTTTTACAACCCTTTATTCCTCAGAGAGTATCTATTCTAAACCAACAAAAATCTCCCACCAAGCTGTGTCTTATCCCTACCAATCATCGGCCATCTCTACCTCGTTACACCAAATCCTAGCCAAACTCTCCAACCAACACGACCCCTTTTTACACCTTTGGTTCACGCCCCATCATCCTCGCATCTTCTCCTTCTGCCGCCGAGGATTGCTTCACTAATCGATGATATTTGTAATTAAAGTCAAAATAAATTGACATCATAGTTAAGGCTATCTATTCCTAAAAAACCCCCGAGCTTAAGAACAATGTAAAAATCATCATCTAAGCAAGTTGATTAAATTTGATTTAGCAAAAAAATTAGCAATAGAGAAAATTAGGATGTTTTATACACCTTAAAAAAATTCTTTCATCCCAATGTTTAAAATTTTGGATTTTGAACTCTTTCATCCCAATGTTGTCACTATAAATATTACATTCACAAGATGCTATTTATATTATGGGGCCGTTTAGAAGAGTAGTTCTAACAATTAGTCATCTTCCATGTTATAGTAAAAAATTACAATGTAAAACTTTCACATGGTATAGTCTTAAACTAAAATTGTTGGTTTTAACTGTTGTTCCAAAAGAAACCTATGTCATTATTATTATTTTTAACTTAAAAAATATGTGGCCCGCCCTTTCTGACCGCAGTGAGCACACTTCTAGAATCGACGACTTAATCCAGCAAAAAATATCTTGCCAATAATGATTTTATACAATATTGCTAATTTCATTAATTTAAATCTAGTTGAGAAGATTTACATATTATAAAAATATTAACTTACTCATGCCACATGGTCTCTAGTTCTCCAATTGGCTTCAATCACGAATATAGAAATCAATAAACGATGGCTCACGCCTCATATAAGTGTTCAAACCAATGTTCTTGGCTTCCAGTGTTTTACAGGCAAGCATCCAACACAATATACGAATATATGTTATAATTATATCTAAGTTGTACAACCTATAGTAGCCAAAATAAACACATATTTAAGGTGCCGGTTTGGATTGAAAAAAAAAAAGGATCCAAACACTGTAGCATATGAAATAGATGTTTGCTTTACACTCTACCACATCATACCACATCGGAGCTTCACTTGTTAATAAAACCAAATATGCCAGTACACACTAATTAACTTCTAGTTCTGTGCCTATATACAAAACATATTATACCGTGATAATTTTCCTTTACTTTCTCGTATTTCTATCTCTCTATACCTTCTCTTATCACTTCCTCGACAAGATCAAAAACCACCCACCAAGTCCTTTCCCAGTCCTTCCATTAATCGGCCATTTCTACCTTTTCAAGAAACCCCTCCACCGAGCCCTCTCCAAAATCTCCGACCGATACGGTCCGGTCCTGCTCCTCCGGTTTGGCTCCCGTCCGGTTCTCCTCGTCTCCTCCCCCTCAGCAGCTGAGGAATGCCTGGGAAAAAACGACGCCGTATTCGCCAACCGCCCACGCTTGCTCGCCGGGAAACACTTAGGCTACAACTACACCAACCTCGTCTGGGCCCCATACGGCGACCACTGGCGAAACCTCCGCCGGATATTGACGCTCGAGATCCTTTCCTCCAGCCGCGTACAGATGCTGTCCCACATACGGACGGACGAGATTCGATCGTTGATGCGCCGTCTCGCAAGGTCCCGAAATCAGACGGTGGAGTTGAAATCCATGTTCTTTGAGCTGACGATGAACGTGACGATGAGAATGATCGCCGGAAAGCGGTACTATGGCGAGAGCGTTGAAGATGTTGAGGAGACCAGAAGGTTTCAGGAGATGGTAACCGCCACGCTTAGTTTGGGAGGACCGACGAATATTAGCGATTTTCTATCGGTGTTGAGGTCGGTTCTGAATGGGTATGAGAAGAGTTTGATTGCATTAAAAGCAAAGAGGGATGAGTTCATGCAAAGGCTCATAGAGGAGAACAGAAAAATATTATCAAGCCCTCTCTCCAAAGAAAAGAGTAAAAACATGATAGAAGTTTTGTTATCGCTGCAACGGTCAGATCCTAATTACTACACGGATGAGATCATCAGAGGTATGATGCTGGTATACAGATTCTCTGCATTAAACTTAAAAGCATGCATGCTTTTCTTTTTTCCCCTTATTTAAGAAAAAACTAATTCCTAAAAAAATTGCAACAAATATTGCACTTTCAATTTTCAATGTAAATAAATATTACACTTTTAAAATATTTAAGTATATAATATTTTTAAAATCTTGTGTTATTTTTAAACCTTTAAATTTCTAATTTTATCCTTTTATTTTTCTTCTTTTTCTTTATTTTTCCTTTTTGTTTCTCGTTTTTTTTTGCTAATTCATATTTTTCTCTACGTTATTCCGTACAAAAATAAATTTCATTTAATTTAAATGAGTTATTTACTAAACATTATTATATTTTAATTTATTTATTTTTATTATCAGTTAATAATAGCTTAATTTCTTTGTTCTCCGTTACAATATAGTATTCTCAAAGCAATATTCAACTCTTCCTCCTCGAATTCAACAATAAAGCCAAATACTATATAAAAAATATATAAATTGCTAACCGACAAAACTTGTTAGCAGGCAATCATGTGGTTCACCTAAATGAAAAGCTAGGCAGTATAATTTTATAATGGTTCAACTTGACACACTTCCCATCACAATGAAGTTCTATGTAATTTCAAGAAATTCCGTGCCTTACCCACATATGGCTATATCAAATGTAACCAAATAAACCAATTAATTTCAAGTTGTACTTTTTTTTCTTTAATAGTAAAACGTGATAAGATCATATCCATATTTGCAGGTTCTATTAACCGCAGGAACTGATACATCAGCCGGGACCATGGAGTGGGCCATGTCTCTTCTACTGAACCATCCAGAAGTCATGAAAAAGGCACATACTGAGTTGGAAAATTATGTAGGGCATGATCGCCTTCTAGATGAGTCTGATTTATTAAACCTTCCTTATCTTCAATGCATAATAAAAGAGACAATGAGATTGTGCCCAACAGGTCCACTGCTGATACCCCATGAGTCGTCTGATGAGTGCAAGGTGAAGAGGTACAACATTCCACGTGGCACTATGTTAATGGTAAACTTATGGGCTATACAACGAGACCCCAAGATTTGGGACGATCCAGCAAGTTTCAAGCCAGAAAGGTTTAAAGGCATGGAGGGGATGAAAGATGGGTTTAAGTTCATGCCCTTTGGGTCAGTGAGAAGAGGCTGTCTAGGTGAAAATTTGGCTATCAGAATTGTTGGGCTGACTTTGGGATCGCTGACTCAGTGATTTGAGTGGGAAAGAGCAGGGGAGGAGATGGTGGATAAGACTGAAGGGACTGGTCTTCCATTCCGAAGGCCTATCCATTGCAAGCTAAGTGCAGGCCTCGTCCAAGTATGGTTAAAATTCTTTCGGAAATATGTAAAACTTGTTAAAAAAAAAAAAAACGGAATTTCTCTTTGTGTTTAATATGGAATGATGATAATTGTGCTTCTGTTTCTTTTTTTCTATGAGGTATGGGTATAATCAAGTACGACTATTAAGAAGTTTATATATTATGTAAAAAAACGACTATTTTGGTCAAATCTTGATTGTTATCTATTTTCAAACAAATAGTCGAAATAAAAAAAGGGAAGAAAAGTTCATATAGTCATTCAGCTAGAGACAACAGGAAATTCGTGAATTGTTTTGCAATTTTTGTTTGCACCGCTGATGAAGCAAAGATACATAATAGTGCAATTACACTAGGCCTGTTTGCTGTGTAAGATTAGAAAGAATTAGGTTGGACTAAAGTTTAATACTTTCTTTGGTGAAAATCTTAAAGGAAATTTTTTAAAACTTGAGACGTCAAAATGTAATTTTTATATAACAAATATTTTTTATATTCATATTTTTACGCCTCCATTTTAAAAAATTACAGTTTAACCCTAATGTCTGAATTTTTTTTGCAAAAAAGCTTATATCCTAATAACACATAACTAAACATAGAAATGGATTAGTTAGCATTAGTCCTATCATTTTCTATAAATTCAAATATAATCCTCCAAGACTAACCTATTAATGTTGTCTGTCTTGTACACCAAATGGACCCTATAAGCACTATCTTGCATGCTTGCCATCGGTCCTTTTTAACTTGCGCCGTGTGCCACCTATGACACTAATCACCTTCGCTAGCGTGCCAGCTAGTCCCATGTCCAATCTTGCATTCTTGCAGCTACTTGGCAATATTCCTTGAAGCAACCTAGCCGTGTCATGCTTATATTAATTTTTAGCCTACGGACGAGATGACATCTCATTCTTCCTTAAATTATGAATTACAACTTATCTCTAATCTATGATACCTAGCTTCTTTTATGGGTACACTTCTATGGTCATCTTGTACGTAACTTGTTACAATCTCATTAAAGCTTTTAGGTATTTTCCAATCTTCAAATTATGAGCTTCTAACCTACATAAAATTACCTCTAAAGGTGGAGTATCATTAACACGAGTTGCAATGTATAAAACTAAAACTAATTCTAGTCTAGCTGCTTTTTTAGGTCATTTTCCAATAGAACTTCATATCAATACTGCAAATTTTTTTTATTATTAGGTCTAATCAAAATGAAATTAAAATTAAAGAGTGTGTAAATAAACAATTCATGTTATAAAAACTAAGAAAAGGAATACTAAAACTATGAAACTAAGAGAATTTCCAGAGAGAAAATATAGAGAGAGGTACTTCATTATTATGAATGAAAGATGTGTGTAGAATGAATCAACGAGAGGGTGTTTATAAAAAAAGTTACATCACTATTCACGGATACTATTCATATGTGGTACTATTAAGACACTGTTCACCACTTGTATCATCGGTTACATCAGCGTCGATCTTGGATGCTATTTATAGTTTATGTTCATCGATGATGCAAGCCCTTATGTCAACATCTAATAATTGTTTTTTACGATACACATTGAATACCAATTATTGGTGGATAGACAGAATTTGATATTTCATAACTGTTTAGTATACTATAGATTGAATGCCTGAAAAATTGATCCTATTGATGATGCAAATTTTCAGGCCATGCAGTAAAGAATTCCTTTTTAATTAAATGGTTAACCACAAAAGGCAAGGAGGAAGTTAGTAAGCCAGGCATCACCGTCAACGACGTTTAGAGGAGAACTCGGTAGGGATGATGTTGGGTTGAGTTGCTGACAAGGGGTGAAAAGTAGTAGATGTAGGGGAAGAGTGTTGAGGGACTTCATGTGAGTAACGGGGACCAGAAAAAAGAGAAAGGAAGGGTTATAAGAAGAGAGCGACTTGAGAAAGTGTTGGAGTTTATATTATTTGTGTTATAAAATAAAAAAGTAAAACAAGGGTAATTTAATAATTTTATTAGGTAGTCAAAGTAGGAGAATCGTATACATGGATAAATTCAAATCATAAATATATTGTGATGTAATTACAAAGACATGTAAAAATGAAAGCACTTTTATAAAGACCTGTGTGATTAACTATGTTATTTATCAAACAATAATCTTTAATCTTACCTAGCACACCACCTCCTAAAATAGAATCTATTGTGTTACAAGTAGCGAGTTTTTAATCCATAAAGATAAAAAGGAATTTTTGAAAGGTAATGAATTTAACTAATTTTCTATTAAAAATACCCACTTTTTCAAGTTTTAACCGAGAAAACGAAAAAAAGGAAAAAGAATGACCCAATTTCCAACTACTTTAATCCACACCACTAGTAAACGGCTGCACCCATTTAATTTATTTCACCCGGGCATTCAAATACAAGGAACTGCAAGTGTGATATCATGTGAATTAATATTCGAATACAAAAATTAGTTTTAAAAAAAAAAAGATTCCTTGTATACTTCTAATTCGAGAAGCCAAAGATTAGCAAGTGATTTTCGCTTCCCAGTGACTCATGACTTCTACAAACGCTCCCTATTTTGAAACTACAAAACGATAAATTTTCCAAAAATACGTGGACCGCTGTATCACAACAAGTATTACCAAAAAAACATAAATAAAAATAAAAAAAATAAAAAAGACACCTAACGTTCAAAAGCCTCCCCATTGAATTACCCGCCAATCACAATGAATACGGTTAGTTAAAACTGAAGACTGCAGTCTGCAAAGAAAATAGAAACGCCACTGCTGCGTATACCTACTCGTCTTATATCCCCAATAGACCAGTAGCTCTTGTAAATTTCACATAATTTTTCCTTCTCTGTTTTTCCATCACGTATCCAAAATCCCCTTCAAAAACTAGCCAAGCATCGACCGCTTTGGACCTCCCCGAGCCATCCTCACCAGTGGCAGCACACTTGGGCTCACATTCTAACTCCTCTGACCCTTTGGATTTGTGGCATGTAAAATTTTTCATTTGCTCCGGTAGTTTCTTTTTGGTAACGTTTCAATCTCATACAAAGCCTTGTGTTGATGCAGTTTCGGTTTTTCTGCGATATGGTTACTACGGGGACTGTCGAATGGTGCTTGGACCGAGCTCCTCTCGCTTGGTGAAAGTCAGCTCTGTTTTTGTGGAAGAAGTTCAGATCGAAGATGAGTATTAAAAAGGGGCTTTTCTTTTTTCTCTCTCTGAAAAGCCTGAATTGAGCTCCGAAACTAACCGGAGCTGTGCCAAATACTTGATTATCAGATCATATGGTCGTAAGGTAAGAAATAATAATATGTTTTTGTGTATAAGCATATTGTTCTCCATGTTTGCATCTGTAAAGTGTAAAGATTGAGGTTTTCTTTTGCAGAGGTTTCACTAGTGGTTAATCAAGGGTTCGAAGATAAGCTTGAGATTAGAAGCACAGAGTAGTGCATTGAATCGACTTAAAGTGGTTGTAATTAAGGGTGATTTCAATTTTGGAGAATTTTCTTTCCCTTTTATTCTCCTTTTGGTGTTTGATTTTTAAGTTAGAATTTCTCACACATCATTAACAAATGCTAGTGTTTTTCTATAGGAGAACGAAAATTAGAAATATTGCTGCCCACATTGACAACCACTCTCAACGCCCTCACGCTAAGTGAACCAATCAAAGGTAAATTAGCAACAAGAACCAAAAGTTAGCCAAATAAGAAACAATCACAAATTTCAATGGCTTATACTAGCTTACTTGTTAGAGCGACGAAAGGGATAACCAAGCAACTTTTCTTAGTGGATATTTTTATATTTGAATGCCTCCAATGATCAGGTAAGGAAGCTGAGTATGCCATCGAGGAAGACGACAGGTACGGCCTTGAAATCATACATTCGAATTCGAGAAGCATAATTATGACACTTAATTTGCATGTTTCATCAAAGATGTATGATATTACCAAAGCCAACAACAATTGTTCAACAACAAAGGGTTTGTGGCTGCTCAGATTTCTATTCCCTGGAACTCGCTGTATTGTATTAACCACACCAAACAACGTAAGACTGTCCTGAAAATATCTCTCAAAAGCTTGTTCAACGCATCGCCTAGACCTAATCAAACAAACTAATTGCAGGGTGATTTTGATGATTGGTATCTTGAGCTATCTTTCGTAGCTCGTGTTTTTGGATATATTGCGATTTTAGGTACAAATATTTGAGGCAAACCTCTATGTTTCCTCTGTTCTGTAACTTTTAACAGTAGCCTAACTTGAGCATAATTTTGCAGGTGTTATTATTCTTTTTATATTTATAATGCTGAAATACCTTGGAGCCTGTGATAGTGCGATTGAAAGTGATGTAGAACAAAGCACGGCATGGGAAATTACTGAGGCTCGCCCTCTACTGCCCGAGCAGCAAATTGGTTGTGCATATGGAACGGCCGATCATGAAGAAGACGAAGATTCTGGAGCCTCTAGTAGTTCTTCAGAGGATCTTTACGACGCTAAATTATGTGTAATTTGTTATGATGATCAGCGCAACTGTTTTTTCGTTCCTTGTGGTCACTGTGCAACCTGTTACAATTGCGCCCATAGGTACATAATAATACATATGTAGCCTTATGGTTCAGCAATATTTGGAAAGAAGGAAACAAAAATTAGAATGAAAATCTCTTATTGTTATTCTTTTTGCAGAATCGTGAATGCAGAGAGCAAGGTGTGTCCTATTTGTCGAAGGCTCGTTCACAAAGTGAGAAGATTGTTTACCCCATAGAGCTAAACCACTTTGGTTTGTGAGTTTGAGAGGGACTTTTGTTTTTTGGAGGCTTTGAAAAGTGAAGAAAGTTACACGGTAAAAGAGCATCACTGAACATCTTCTACCCGAGTCCGGAGCCTAATTCAGTTTATGCTGCATGAATTTTCCTTATTGGATAGAGCTAAGTAGAACTGAGTAACTAAGATCAGAAGTTGAATATGCATCTTTTCAGCATTACAGTATCTAGAAATCCTCCGCTTCCATGAGTCAAACACTTAAAAGGAAGGGATTTTAGTAAACTTCAAAGGACTCTCTATTGTATTTTGTGTGTCTGCTTCTTACACAAGGTTGGAGACTGCTTTGGTCCTTCCGTCATTGCTCCTATTTTTCCCTCTCAATCACTAGTGTACAAGTTGTTTGAAATTTAGCTTTAGTTTTCTTGTTTGTCACATTATCTCTCTCTCTCTCTCTCTCTTAAATTCAATGATATACTGAAATGGTCCAAAATGTGGTCGTCATAGATGAATCGACGAGCACTAAATGGAATAAGCAACTGTTATTAAATGCTTGAAATGTTGAGCAATATTCATAATACGCCACATCCTGTTGCCATTTTCAAAATCTAGAGGAAGTCATGAAAATTGGTACAGATGGAATTTACTTCAGCCCTAAATCATCAAACATATTTTTAGGTGAATGTATAGTTATATGTGTTGGAAGGAATACGGCATGTTTAATATTTCAGCCAAACAACATCCAATAGCGACAAGCCAACCACTTTAAATATAATTTACATATAAACCTAATACTTCTTGGACCTAAAAAAGAGGGAAAAAAAATCAATACTTCGAGCCAGCCCGACTCTAAGCTGACTTCAAAATATTTAATTGAGCAGAATAGGGTATTTGACATAGTGGTGTGAACTGTTAGCTAGAACTGTTTTTACTGTAGCATATAGAGCTTTATATTGTCGCGATTTTTATTATTATTATTATAGCATGTGAGAGCTTTATACTGTTTATAACTGAAAAAGTGATGTAAAACAGCACTGTCAAACACAAGGCAAATTGACAAATTGTCGGTTTGTGCAAAACTGTCATCTCTTGGACTTTCGGCATCTCAATTACGTATTGGTTGCACTAATCTTAATAGCCGATTAGCACATTACTATAAAAATTCATTGTAATTAACTAAACCGACCCTTTGTTGAAGAATTATAAATACCAATCCTAACCTCATACTTGCAGTACTAATTAGCGCAAAATGGATACCCCATTCTGCTCAACATCCTGCTCTTCTTAATCCTGCGTTTTCTCAAAAAGCATTTACAAAAAAGCAACTGAAATCTCCCGCCAAGCCCTGCCTTATCCCTACCAATCATAGGCCATCTCAACCTCGTCAAGAAACCCATACAACGAACATTAGCCAAACTCTCCAACCAACACGGTTCAATTTTACACCTCCGGTTCGGCTTACGCCCTGTTGTGCTCGTATCTTCCCCTTCTGCCGCAGAGGAATGCTTCACGAAGAACGACATCGCCTTCGCGAATCGCCCTAGTTTGCTAGCCAGTACACACCTCGGATACAACTACACCACCCTTGTTTGGGCCTCTTACGGCCCCCACTGGCGCAACTTGAGGCGCATGGCATCTATCGAGCTGTTGTCGGCGAACCGGCTTCAGATGTTTTATGGGATTCGGGTCTCCGAAACGAGTTCTTTGGTCCGCCATCTTTTTCGAGGTTGTCAAGGTGATGATCGGTTTCAAATTGTGAATATGAGGTCTCTGTTTTTTGAGCTGACTCTTAAAGTTATGATGAGGATGATCGCTGGGAAGAGATATTACGGCGACGGTGAAGCGGAACTGGAAGCGAGGTGGTTCAAGGAAATTGTGACAGAGACGTTTTGAACTAAGTACAGTGGCTAATATTGGAGACTTTGTGCCGGGTTTGAGGTATTTGGGGTTAAGCGGGATTGAGAAAAAGTTGGTTATGTTGCAGAGAAAGAGAGACAAGTTCATGCAGGATTTGATTGAACAACACAGAAAAGCGCGAGAGAAATCTGCCTCTGAATAGGAGAACACGATGCATCTGAGGACTGCACCATTGGAGGCTTTCGTGTTCCACGTGCCATAATGTTGTTGGTGAACATGTGGGCTGTTGATGCTTGACTTAGCTGGCGATCAATGCCACATGCGGCTATGTACGGTGGTCGGAATACCTATCTTGCTCGTCTCGGCTTTCCGAAGTAGACCTATACAAGAAGAAGGAATGCCTCGGAAACTAAAAGGGGATACCGGTGTGGTGCCAATCAAGGGTTCTCTTATGCTTAATTCAGGTACTTATTCGGCTAAGATCGAGAGAAGAGTTAGACGAGAAAGTTCACATTATCTCCTGGTGAAATAAATGCTTTCAATTTATAGGCAATCACTTAGATCAAGTGTTATGTGGGTTTGACCGATGATCCGTGTGTCTCATCAAGTGGTGTCAGATAATAGATAACACGTTTCACGATCCCGGTGGAAGGTTAGATCTCCATCTAGGGTTGATGTGATTCCATGTGTCGACCTTTGAAGATGAGTTGCCACCCATGTGTAGGCCAAGTCTGTCCGACCCGAGCATGAGTTCTTCCCAAGGAGTCAAGACCTTGTTGCGGCGGCCAATTGAGGCCCTGTGGAGCACCTTAGGAGAATGCACTGATTAGAGCAGAGTTGTGGGTTTGTTTGTAAGGGTTGTGGCTAAATAGGGTGGCCGAATAGCGGTGGCCTAGTCACTGGGAGATTATGTCGAGCACTCGCCCAACAAATGATCCTAAATATTAGACCGAGCCCGAGATGTTCCAGTGTTGGAGGACATAGAGAAGGGTTGGGGTTCTCGCTGTTACCGTTTGAGGCTGGAAGGAGGGGCTGTCCAGGGGAGGGATTGGCCCTACGGATGGTGGGGCTGGTACTTTGGAACGCTAATTCAGTGCTTTGAATGGGAAAGGAATGGTGAGGAGATGACAGACATGAGTGAAGGTACTGGACTCACCATGCCTAAGGCCCAACGCTTATTAACAAACTGCAGTCCATGCCTAGCCATGTTGGGCACGATGTCACAACTCTTACTCTAACGTCTTAATGGGCTGGTGAATTCTCCGTTTACTATAAATATTAAAATATGTCATAACTATAATTTTTTTTAAATCGCCTATCTGCTATGATTTTACCCTTTATTTGTCAATATTCTTCTATCTTTTGCATTACAGTGTTACCTGAGAATCGATGATATTTGTAACTAAATATTAAATGAGGTCATATTATAAAGAGCTCTCTCGTCGAAAGTCAACTTTCGGGCGCGAGAACAACGTTAGTATAATCATCAAAGCAAATTGATTAAATTTGATTAGCAGAAAAAGCAATAGAGAAAATTGGGATGTCTTATTAGCCTTAAAATTGATCAAAACATTGGATTTTTAACATGCTATTTATGTTGTATGATAAGCTAGTTTTAGACTCTTAAATTGTATATTTTTAACTTAAGGCCCGTCTAAGATAATTTGTGCTTTTGCTCTTAAGCAGTGAAAAAAGAGAAATATAAGCTGTGACTTTTTAATTAGTGCTTTGATGGTAAGCTACGACTTTTTAATTAGTGTTTGGATGGTATATGAAAAAAATACTTTTTTGTGTAATTTTATTTAAAATAAGGGTATGTTGGTCAATGTCAATTCTATTCCTTTACATAGTTAATCAAACAATGATATGACTTCAAAGTCTCGCCAAATAAATTAATTAGTTAGTTTGTTTCCATCCTAGCTATTTCTATTACCAATGAATTCCTGTCACCATTCATTCCCATCAGCAGCTCCATATGCTGTAATGAACAGATCAAATGTACAGCCAGAATGGAAAATATCATAAAATGATGAAACCAACGAAGGTTCTATGCAAAGAGATGCAGGCTTCTACTAAAGCCTGAAGAATATGGTTGAGAAAGAAGTCCCAACACGTGGCCTGCTTTAATAGTGTTTGCAAGTGGGTAGTATTTTAGTTTGCCTTCGTTTGTTAAAGTTCATTCTTCAGATCTCAGAGGCTCATCTTTTGTTTGCTAAAAGAAAAAAAAAAATGATTCTACCAAAAACAAAACAGATGTTTTGAGGGAGAACCTCCACCGGTGTAAACATCTGGTTCACAAACCTTGAGTCCTCTCTGAAGTTATAATGAATAAATAATCTTTTGTTCTGTTTTGTTTTTGGTAGAATCATTTTTTTTTCTTTTAGCAAACAAAAGATGAGCCTCTGAGATCTGAAGAATGAACTTTAACAAAGGAAGGCAAACTAAAATACTACCCACTTGCAAACACTATTAAAGCAGGCCACGTGTTGGGACTTCTTTCTCAACCATATTCTTCAGGCTTTAGTAGAAGCCTGCATATCTTTGCATAGAACCTTCGTTGGTTTCATCATTTTATATATTCCATGATTTTTTATGTATTTTTTATGTTTAGCACTCTAAAACAGTCATCATTTTATACAATTAGTTAAGAAATCATTTAATTTTCCTCCACTCATTTCTCACTTCCTAGGCACGTCATAAGAACCCGTTAAAAACTAAATTGACTACAGACGCATGAATCAGCTCGTCCACAAACACACTAAGTTATGTCCCAAATTGCATGTACAAAGAAGCGATGATATCTAGATATTCCTCTCACAAAAGTTCACGCCATCTTGTCCAAATTGTCACCATTAGCGCATGCAACATGGAGACGGAAAATCCAAGGCTACGTTTAGTGCTATGGTTGCTGACAATCTCGAGACCAGCGAAATTATCGACATAAATCATCTATTAATTTGTGGCGAAACGACAGTTTTAATTGAATCAGTTCTTACTACGTACTTCTACCAATAGATCCCGCTTGATCCATGCTAATTTACTACAAATTATAGTTTTCCACTTTCACACGGCTCGTCCTTCTCAAAAAATCTATTTAAACATTGGCTCTTAGATTATTCACAAACAATTAGAAAATTACGTATTAGTTACTATCAGTCTCTCAGTTCTCGCCATGTTTCTCTACAGCTTGTTGCTCTTTCTAGTCCTGTATGTCATAATCAGACATTTTCGTAACAAGGTCCAAAACCTTCCACCAAGCCCTTTTCCTGTCCTTCCCATTATAGGCCATCTCTACCTTTTCAAAAATCCCCTCCATCGATGCCTCTCCAAACTATCCGACCGATACGGTCCGGTACTTTTCCTCCAATTCGGCTTTCGACCCGTCCTCCTTGTCTCCTCCCCTTCCGCGGCTGAGGAATGCCTAACCAAAAACGACATCGTCTTCGCGAACCGCCCTCATTTGCTCGCCGGTAAGCACCTTGGAAACAACTACACGAACCTCACGTATGCCTCCTACGGCGACCACTGGCGAAACCTCCGCCGGATCGCAACCCTCGAGATTCTGTCCTCGCACCGCGTCCAAATGCTTTCTCACATACGCGCTGACGAGGTCCACTCGCTGATCCGCCGCCTCCTCCGCTCTGATCAGGATCGAGCGGTGGAAATGAAGCCGCTGTTTCTGGAGCTGATGCTGAACAACATGCTGAGAATGGTCGCCGCCAAGCGATACTATGGCGAGAGCGTTGAAGACGTGGAGGAGGCCAAGAAGGTTCATAAGATTGTGACTGATGGGAATCTGTTGGGCGGGACGTCGAATATTGGTGATTTCTTACCGGTCCCGAGTTGGGTTTCGAGTGGAGGGTATGAGAAGAGTTTGATTGAGCTGCAGAAAAAGAGAGTGAGTTTCATGCAGAGTCTTATTGAAGAGAGGAGGAAAATATTGAAAAGCCATGGAAGTTCAATCTCAAAAGAGACCAAGGTGAAATGCATGATAGACGTTTTATTGTCTCTGCAAGAATCGGATCCTGAGTACTATACAGATGAGATTATCAGAGGCCTCATGCAGGTATACTTTATACTATAAATTTAATAGCTTCCGTTATTTTATTTTATTTTATTTTTTGTGCATAAAGAAGCTCGCACACACATATGTGTGTGTGTGTGAAACAGTTCAACAAACCCCTAACCTGTCTTCAGGAATTAGACTTTTCTCTACTTGTATACTCTGTTTTAGATTTAATTTAAAATTTAGTCCTCCACAAATAGTAATTATTTCACTACACCCCCTCCCCTCACAACTCAGAGTGACGCAAAACTGCTCTTGACCTTATTCTGACAAAAATAACTCGAAATGACTGACATGATATTGCAAGGTTGGAAGGACGACATAACAAATTCTTTATCACTTTAATCCCAAGTGCTGCCTCCTTATTTGCTCCCAACTCCGGTATCACTGTTGTCCTTCAATATTGTCTTGTACTAACCACTAACTAGTCAAGTGATCTACACGTGAATAAATTAAGGCGTTAAAAATTGACATTTTCTTGACGTAAGTACCAAAATTATAACTTATGTTTGATTCGATTTGCAGTTTTGTGTCTTTTTAAATTACAAGTGCAAATTGAGACAGCATCTATTTTACAAACATCAAATTTGAATTTAATCAGTCCTTTTGTTTTACTTTATTAATTTCTGTGGCAAAACAATATTTGGTTTAAGTTCTGAATAGACCAAACGAATATAAAATATTATGATAAACATGAAAAGTTACTAAAACAAAATTTTTGTGACTTTGACTATATGCAGACATTAATCACATCGGGGACAGATTCTTCAGCTGGAACCATGGAGTGGGCAATGTCTTTATTGTTGACCAATCCAGAAGTTCTAAAAAAGGCACAAAATGAAATGGATCATTGCGTAGGACATAATCGCCTAGTTAACGAGTCTGATTTGCCTAAACTTTCATATCTTCATTGTATTGTAAAAGAGACAACGCGTTTGTATCCTGCTGGTCCACTAATACCCCATGAATCATCAGAGGAGTGCACAATAGGGGGTTTTCGCATTCCGCGTGGCACCATTTTATTGATTAACTTATGGGCCATACAACAAGACCCGAAATTATGGGACGAGCCCACGAGATTTAAGCCGGAGAGGTTTGAGGAAAGTGAGAGGATTATGAGGGATGGATTCAAATTCATGCCTTTTGGGTCTGGGAGGAGAGGTTGTCCTAGTGAGAATTTGGCCATGCGTATGTTAGGACTAACTTTGGCATCACTAATTCAGTGTTTTGAGTGGGAAGTTGGGAACGAGAAGATAGACATGGAAGAAAAGCTAGGAATCAGCTTGTGCAAGGCTAATTCATTACAAGCTAAATGCCGACCACGCCCAATTATGGCAAATGTCCTTTCTCGAATATCAAGTGACAGCCAATGAATATTTGACCAGACCTTTTTGTTAATAATTACGGCTTTAATAGTAAATCATATATAGTTCATTTAATCGTTAAAATAATTTTTGCGCATATTGACTCTTCACTTTATTTCAGGCTACAGTAATATTGTCTATTTATTTGTCGTTATAATTAAAGATATTTGATGTCCGAGATTCCACATTGGAATAAGAAGAATATTGTCGATGTCATACATAACGAAACAACCTAGGGAATTAGTAACCTAGTCATGGTCTAAGGTAGAGGTGGCAATAAACGTGTTCGTGTCGTGTTTGTGTTAATACGTTTACAATACGATATGTTTAATCCAAACACAAACACGACACGATTAATAAACGTGTCAAAAATACAAACACGAACACGACACACCTATAACACGCGTAATATGACATGATTCTTAAACGTATCATGCCTACGATTATTAAACGTGCCATGATGAGTTGACACAATAACAACACATTTATGAACCAATTAATTAAAAATTAAAATTAAAAATTAAAAAATTAAAAAAAGCAATAAAAAATTAACAAAAACTAAGACTTGCAATTCATTCTTGCACTTAAAATATATAACACATGTACCACAACACAACACAATTAAAAGAAATTAGTATTTATTTTTAAAAACATAATTTTTAATTATTAATTGTTTTAAACTGGTTTTTTTATTTTTTTCTCCAACTTTTAAATAAGCCACATTGGAGACAGCTTTGAATGGAAATGCACGCTTAAGATGAGAACTGAGGCGTTATATAGAGACGAGTTAAAGGGAAACATGTTGTTTTCTTTTGATGTGGGACTTCAAAAGTTTCAAAAGCACAAATACATAATAAATATATTAAAAGCCATTAATAAACATCAAATGGTAGGTTAGTGTGGTGGTGGCATGCACCCTAAACCCATCTAAGGGTGCAAGGTTTGATTCCTTGTGCTACAAAATTAGAATTTTTTTTTTGGTTTTAAGTTTAAACGTGCTAGCACGAATCCAACACGTTTATTTTTGTGTTATTCGTGTAAACCCGTTTATATCGTATCATGTCATCGTGCCGTGTCTAAAATTATCGGCTCTAGTCCAAGGACGTCCTTTTTAGTTATTCATGCCAACCTGTTTATATCGTATCGTATTATCGTGTCATGCCTAAAATTACCGGCTCTAGTCCAAGGACGTCCTTTTCAGTGGAAAAGATTCATGATCTATTTAATCTAGCTAACCTAGTAAAAAACGATTATAATGAAAATATACATCTGGATTAATTTGTTGGATGATAACGTTATAGAAAGTTGATAGTCTCAGGATTATTTTGGCCCATTGTCTATAATACTAGGGTCTTTAAAAGAATGCCACAAATTTTAAGCTTAGATTGATTTATGTCATAAGGAAAAAATATTTATAGAAAATGCTACAGCCATATTGCATAATATATTTTGAATACAAAATATATCCTTAAGCTCTATAATTCATGTCAATTAAGCTCTATGATTTTTTTATTGAAATGTTTGTTGATCAAGAGAATATAATTGTCTAACATAGTAATTTTGTTCAAAAGCATTGCGGTAAATGCAAGACTTTTCTAGAGTGTAATAAAGTTCAATCCATTGGGCTATTTTTTTGTAGCATATTCCCTAAGTATCTCTGTAATACCCTCGAAATTGTTGTACCGCACAAAATTCATTGGTTCTAATTAGTTTTATTATTTGCTTCATGGGGAAAATTGTACGTAAATCTCCTATTATGACCAAGCAAATATTTTTCGATTTGACGCAACTTGGTTCTGGTCGATCATGTCCCCCAGCATTTTAATTTCAGCAAGTGTCATTTTTACTTTTCATTCATGAATAAGTATATACATCGACTTTTATATCAAGTTGAAACGTGAGACGTCTGTGTATATTCTAGAGAAGCGGTTTGAAATTCTGTGCATGGATAAGTAACTTCATGATAAGTTAGTTTTAGGCTAATTAATTAGATAATTCTCACTTAATATTTTTTGTTAGTTTTGAGTAATTTATAAGGATTTAATAGTGTTTTATATTCTTTTGTAGGTTTTGAGGAAAAAAGATGCATGATAGCAAAGTGCTAGGCAAAGCGGATAGAAAATGAGCAAATTTAGATTCATGATGACATGGAGCCTAGACGCCAACTATTGGGCGCCTAGGCGCTGCTACGGATGAAGTTTTATAAATAAAACCCAAGAGCATAACGCCTAGATGCCACAATTTGGGTGCCTAGGCGCCGTTTAGAAGACCAGTATAACGCCTAGGAGCTATAATCCTGACGCCTATGCGCTACTTCGAAGCCTAGGCGCCGTATTCATGGCGCCTACGTGCCAGTTTTGAAAAGTATCCACGAGCAAGTATAGCGCCTAGGTGCTACAATCATGACGCCTAAGCGTCATGATTGTAGCACCTAGGCTAGGCGTCGTAATGAGGCCTAAGCGCTAGAAAATCGAGCCAAGGCGCCATTGCGATCCCAATTCAAATTCTACTGTAATTTCGTTCCAAAATTACCATTTTAAACCCTAGCCTATAAATAGAACATTATGTAGGGTTGGAGCACGAATTCAAATAGGGAAAAACTACAGACAAGAGGGGATAACTCATTGCTTTGGAGAAGAAGAACGGTGCAACCCGGAGACGAAAATCATCTTCGCATCCAAACACAGTTCTTTTCCTTTACTCATCATGTTTAAGAGATTATTTAGGATTATTTTTAGTTTCTAATCATGTTTAAGAGATTATTTAGGATTGTTTTTCGTTTCATTAGAAACTAATTTTCTCTATTCTAGGGCAACGATGTAGCCAGATTATGAATGTTCACTTTTGTTTAATTTAATTCAATTCGATGTTTATTCATTATCTATGCAGAGTATTTAATCTAATCTTAATGCTTGTAAAAGTTTGCGCACCTTTTGCATGATTTGTGATTTAATTTGAGGCTGAAAAGCGATAATTAAATTAGACCATGATTGAATGCCATGAGATCATCATAGGATAGAGATATCTATGAGACTTGTGTAACACTATGAATTTCTTGTTCTTAATGAATCTTGGTAAGTTTAGAGTTTTCACAAAGATGTAGAAAATTTGCTAACTAGTATAAATTATTAATGCTTGAGAAAAATTAATGACTACCTAAGAGAACTTCATGATCGGCATAGGAGTAAACATCAATTCATTAAGTTAGATAATTTGAATAGGATTAATTTAAGTGAAATCGGATGCTCTAGTCTTTTATTATTTAGATTTTCATTTATATTTTTTTGTTTTGTTATTTTTTTATTTTATATTTGATTGTTCAAATAATTTTAGAGTTAATCAATTTTGGTACTTAGCTAGATTAACGCAATCCTAGTGGGAACGATACTCTACTCACTTTTTATTACTTGTCTACGATTCTGTGCACTTGTAAATTTTTCGCAACACTTCCAAATTTGGTTAAAAATTAAAAATGCATTGATGACCAATTAAGTCAAGAAGTCCATTATCTCTCCGGACTTTCACCACTTTTGTGCTTTCAATTGCCATTTGGTTCTCCACTTTTTTGTTTTCCTAAAGATTTGGTCTTCCACCTGAAAACATGACAAATCTTCTTTTCCACACGGCTTTGCTCACATTTCTATTCAAACTAACTATAGTAAACCATAATATCCTTATCTTTCCATTCTTTCCATGGACAGATTATAAATTCACATCACCTTATTAAGAAGCCAGAAATTAAACAACTTGAATACATAAATACATAGAAAGAGCAAAAAAAAAAAAAGTTTTGGCCACCATGTTCCTCTACTTCCTGCTCTTTATAGCTCTCTATGCCTTCACCAATCGCTTCCTCAACATAATCAGAAACCTCCCACCAAGCCCTTTCCCGGCACTTCCAATCATTGGCCATCTCTACCTATTCAAGAAGCCCTTCCACCGAGCTCTCTCCAAAATCTCAAACCGTCTCGGTCCGGTTCTTCTCCTCCGGTTTGGTTCCCGCCAGGTACTCGTCGTCACTTCCGCTTCGGCAGCGGAAGAATGCCTCACTACAAATGACGTCGTCTTTGCTAACCGCCCTCGTCTTCTCGCTGGCAAACACCTCGGCTAAAACTTCACCGGCCTTTCATGGGCCCCATACGGCGACCACTGGCGAAACCTCCGCTGCATATCAAGCCTCGATCTCCTCTCCTCCAACCGCCTTCAGATGCTGTCCCACATACTCGCCGACGACGCTCGCTCGCTCGTCCGCCGGCTCCTGGGGTCGCAAGATCAGACGGTCGACTTGAAATCTCTGCTCTTCGAGCTGACCCTGAACGTGATGATGAGGACGATCGCCGGCAAGCGGTACTACGGAGAAAGTCTAGCAAAGAAGTTTCGGGAGATCCTGAGAAAGCCGTTTCGGTTGGGTGCGGCAGCGAGCGTCAGTGATTTTCTTCTGGCTATCTGGTGGTTGGGGAGAGGAGAGTGAAAATAGTTTGATCGATGTGCAAAGAAAGAGAGACGTATTCACGCGGAACTTGATAAAGGAGCACAGGAAAACGGCAACAAGTAGTAGTGGAAGTTGTTCTGATGCGTGGGAAGATGAAAAGAAGACGATGATTGGAGTTTTGTTGTCACTGCAAGAATCGGAGCCTGAGTACTATAAGGATGAGATTATTAGAGGCCTCGTGGCGTAAGTGTTTTTTTTTTGGCAGATGAAGCAAAAAATCTACTATAAACATATTTGCTTTGGAATTTTGCTGAGAGGTAGTCCATGCAGATTTGTACGGTTTAAATTAGTCTTTTAGATAGTGGATATATATGATGGCATCACTGTTTCACGTTCTTTATAAATATTAATTGATTTAAATCCATAAATGGAGTACTCACACAGAGAAACGTCATATTTATTTTTTAGATTAATTCGTAATTAATTTACCTTTTATTTTTTATTTGTTTTAGTTATATCTCTATTTTAGAAACTATAACCACTGTATCAAATTTTTTGTTCATTTATTAAAAAACTAGTATTTTTTAAAATGTTGAATCCAATATTTAAGTTTCACATCAAGATGCATAAGTTTAAGGAGGATTTTTGTAAACGTCGTCCTTTAACATTTATTTTTATAAATATAACATATATTTATTTATAGCATAACTTAACATGTAATATAAATAATAGTGTGATGTAATTTTTTTCAAATGTAACATGCATAAACACAATTTTTAAAAATATAACATAACATGTAATTTTCCTTTGGTTTGTTCCCTTCGTATCAAAATGCTATAGTAAAAATTGAATCATGTCACGCGCTTTATTTTTTTTTTAATTTCCACAAAATTTCAATTTGAGAATTGATGTTCATCTCCTCCAAAAAAAAAAAAAAAAAAAAAAAAAAGAAGGTAGGTACTAACGTTGTTCTAATTAAGTATTATAGCTCTGTAACACGCTTACAGTATTATTCAAAAAAAAAAAAACTATTAATCAAATAGGCTATGTCCAGTACAAGCAGATAAACCAAATAATTTTCAAGTTTTTTTTTTTGTTTTTGCTAATTAATCAAATAACTTCCAAGCTATTAAATGAAGTTACTCCTTTTTTCTCTTTAGCAGTAGGTGATAAGAACATGCTTGCGTATCTACAGGTTTTATATATTATCGCCATTTTTCTCTTCTTTTTTTTTTTTAATGAAATCCACAGGTTTTGATAGGCGCAGGAATTGATACATTAGCTGGGACCATGGAATGGGCCATGTCTCTTCTACCGAACCATCCAGAGGTCATGAAAAAGGCAAATACTGCAATAGAAAACTGTGTAGGACATGATCGTCTTCTGGATGAGTCTGATCTAATAAACCTTCCCTATCTTCAATGCATTATAAAAGAGACATTGCGATTGTACCTAGCAGGCCCATTGCTGGCGCCATGAGTCGTCGGATGAGTGCAAAGTGGGTGCGTTCAACATTCCACGTGGCACCATGCCCTTGGTAAGCTTATGGGCCATACAACGAGACCCCCAAATTTGGGACGATCCAATGAGTTTCAAGCCAGAGAGATTTAAAGACATGGAGGGAATGAGAGACGGGCTTAAGCTGATGCCTTTCGGGTCAGGGAGAAGAGGATGTCCAGGTGAAAACTTGGCGATCAAAATTGTTGGGCTGTCTTTGGGATTGCTAATTCAGTGCTTTGAGTGGGAAAGAGTCGGGGAGGAGATGGTGGACATGACTGAAGGGACTGGACTCACCATGCCCAAGGCCCACCCCTTGCACGCTAAGTGCAGGCCTCGTCCAAGCATGGTGACATTCCTTTCTCACGTATGAAAACTCGTAGAAAAACTGCGCTCATTCTCCCTTTTGAATGTGGAATGATGATAAGCAACTTGTTTTTCTCACTACATAATATTGAAATAAATTGATACTTATGTACGTGTAATTAAGTGAAACACCTTTCAGTTAGTATTATTGTAGTTTGTATCTCAAGCACACCTCTAATAGACATATGCTGTGGAAGTTGGTGAGGAAAATGCCTCGGGCACAAATCTCATTACAAAATGTTTTGAACATATGTTTATATTTATCTCCAAGATGGAATTCTTAAACTAACGACAAAAATACTGAAATTAATTTTGAATAACATAAATAATGATTTATTTTAAGTACAAATATATTTTTAAACACTATAGAGGGGTGAATTATTATTCTCTTCATCAGTTGCAATTGATTTTTGATGAGTTTTTATATATATAAAAAAAAACATTTTTTTTGTTATTATTTTTCAAATGGTATAATTCATATTGGAATTCATTAATGTTAGGTTCATTTTGTGCAACTTTAGTATCCCTAAAATGGGACTAAAACAAATATCTGAAAATCAAGAGAGAAGTCTTGCTTGAAAGGTTTGCTCTACAAAGGTTCTACTATCTAGAAGGTTTTTTGTGAGAGTGTGGCATCGTCCCCTTTCCTTTTGGGTCCAGAGGCTGGCATCTTCTCTAGGAAGGCTATCGGGTCTCGGACCCATGAGAGGGGGAGGCAAGTCGTGATAGGGGTACGAGTAGAGGGAAACAGAGGTAGAGGAAAGTCTTTTCATTGCAGCGGCCAAACGGAGGTGGAGGTGGAGATGGCAGATTTTTGTGTCGATGCGGCTGGGAGGAGCTAGTTTTGGAGGAAACTGGTGAGATCCAAGAGTTGGATGGTTAGGTACAAAGTTGGACGATTGTTTTTGGCTGTGGTCATAGAAACTAAGTGGAGGGAAAGGTTGGACGACAAAAGGAGGAATTGGTCGGTGTCCAAACGCAACCAAGGGAATAAAAAAGGTAAAGAGCTATCCAACGAGAGGAGGAAAGGACCAGAGGTGGGTCGGGTTCTACAGGAGCATGAGGGAAAGAGGTGTGGCAGGTTGAGGCGGCGAGTTTCAGGCATCTAGGATTTGCTACACCGGTTTTGGGACCGAATCTGAAGGCATCAACAACTGGAGGGAGAAATCACTGGCAGTCAAAACTATTCACAACCAGCCAAAGGTGGAAGAGACAGCAACGATAGCGGCTGGAGTCAACCCTCTGTCAAAGTTTTACCTCTATATTTTTATGTTGTTTGTATTTTGGTTTTGGTCCTGTTATGTTTTGTATGTAATAAAGGAGGTGGACTCCCCTCCTCCATATTTTATTATGTCTCCTCCGTCTGTTAATGAAAGAAAGTGTTTAGATGTCTGGCTAGAATTTAGTCTAAACCTTGTTGTGTGTACCCTCGTTGAGAAGGGTTTAGCTTCAATCATCGGGTCTCTCCTCTCAACTACAGTGGGTCATAGAGGTGAGCTTTGGACGAGCTCTTTTGTCTATATCAAATAGGTTTTTCCCATCTGAGTCTTGATACCTAAATTTAGACCCCGTATTAAGGGGTCGAATTCTTCCAGCCTGGCTAGTTGTTTGAGTCTAACTATTTACTTGTCTTAGTCTTAATGAAAATTTCCCCCTTCAAAAAAAAAAAAAAAGAACTAAAACTATCTTTTGAGCCCAAAACAACATTTGTTTTCACCTAAAATGTCAATTTTGATGAAGAAAAGGGGCCAATGTAGTAGAAAGTTTTAACACCTTGATGACTCTTATAGCCAATTAGTCTCGTCACTTTCAACTATTCCAATTCACGCCGCTTGAAAACATGACAAATCGCCATTTTCCACACGGCTCTGCTCACGTTTTTTTTTTTTTTTTTCAAAGTAACACTCATATCCTTATCGTCTATTCTTTTGACTAAATTAGCTAGATAAATGACAAATAATCACGTCGCTTTATTAAGAAGCCACAGATTAAAATACTTGCATATGTTTATAGAAGAAAAAAGAAAGAAAACCAGCCTTGGCCACCATGATTTCTTGCTCCTTATAGGAACCCATTTCCTCTTTTCACGAAACCACTCGTTCATTTTTTTTAATATAAACATATCTTTAAAAAAACATAAATGGGGAGATTGAAATTGAGTAGAGAGACTTTACTTCTTGGTACCTACTATAGTAACTCAACTAATGCATCATCCTATTGTTAAAAGTATAAAAAAGAAAAATACAAATAATAAAGACGTTTTTAATCTACTCAAAATAACAAACCGGATAACGAAACAAAAATAACATATCTCGTGACAAAATAAAATAAACTGATAACAAGATAAGCATATTTTATATCTCAAATGCTTGAGAAGGAGGAGAAGGTGATGACAAAAAGGGAAAGAAAGTTTGTTGGCGGCTGGGTGTGTTTGTTTCCATTATAGAAGTTTAGGGAGATCAAGTTGAAGAATCTGAGAAAAAGAGAACGAATGCTTGTTAACGATCTTTTGAGAAATAAAATAATGTTTTTTCCCCTATGTATCTATGACGCAGTCAGTTTGTTTCTTCGTTGGTGTCGTTTGTCTTTGCTCGGTCGTTTAGTTAGTGGAGTAAGAGTTGTTTGCGGCTTTCGTTGTTAGTCGTCGTTTGCTTTAGTTTTCTATTAGGTTGAACGCTGCGTCGTTGTGGCTGGTGGTCTGGGTCGTTGAGCTTATGTTGGTTACATCCTTTTTTTGCCAGTGGTCCAGGTCGTTTCTGTTCCTGACCACTTTTGTATAGCAGACAATGTATCCGGACAATTGACAATTGTATTTTCAATAGATATTTCTCTTTGTGGGATCCACCTTGGACCTACAGACAAGCTTCAATCAAACAATTCCTCATTCATCAATCTAAGTAATAAATTAAATGACTTTTGCTTATTTATATCTAGTTAATTAATGCTCCAAAAGTATGCGTGCATTTAGCATTTCGATGAAATAGAACGGTTAAAAGGCATATTAGTCCAAATACGCAATTTACGTATTCACATTAATTATATACAATAAAAAGAATTTTTTTTTTCTCCTTTGAGGGATGTGAAGAAGCTTATTATTGTCTTATTTCACTTATAAAAATCTCGGACACTAGACTTTAAGTTACTCTGCTCAACTGGGCAAATATAAGAAATTAGAAAACCGAACTAGTTACACTTCAATCATGTTCCAATCAGTGTTCCTCTCTATGTTCCTCTTTCTAGTCCTCTATGCCTTCACCAATCACTTCCTCGATAAGATCCGAAACCTCCCACCAAGCCCGTTTCCGGCCCTTCCCATCATAGGCCATCTCTATGTCTTTAGAAGACTACTCCATCGTGCCCTCGCCAAACTCTCGGCGCGTTACGGTCCGGTGTTTCTCCTCCGGTTCGGCTCTCGCCCCGTCCTCGTCGTCTCTTCTCCTTCGGCGGCAGAGGAATGCTTGGCAAAAAACGACATCATCTTCGCAAACCGTCCTCGTTTGCTGGCTGGAAAACACTTGGGATCCAATTATACTAGCATAATATATGCTCCCTATGGCGACCACTGGCGAAACCTCCGCCGAATCATGGCCGTCGAAATCCTATCCTCCAATCGCGTGCAAAAGCTGTCTAACGCCCGCTCCGACGAGATTCGCTCCCTAATCTGCCGCCTTGTGAAATTTCAAAATCGGACAGTGAATATCAGATCATTGCTCTTCGAGTTGATGTTAAGATCAATGGTGAGAATGATCGCTGGTGATCGGGGTAATTTCCACGGCATGAGCCATGAGGTTGAGGCGGAGACCGAGAAGATTTATAAGATCATGAGCGATGCGGCTCTTTTGGGTGGAACGACCAACGTTGGCGATTTCGTGCCGGTGCTGAAGTGGGTTTGGAATAGAGGGTTCGAGAAGAGATTGATTGAGTTGCAGAAAGAGAGAGTTAAGTTCATACAAAGCCTCATAGAGGATAATAAGAGGAAAATCATGGAAAGTCAGGATAGTTCTGATCTCTCCGACGATATGAAGAAATGCATGATCCAATTTTTATTATCTCTTCAGAAATCAGATCCTGCGTGCTACAAAGATGAGATAATCAGAGGCCTTATGCTGGTAATTGTTTTTAAAAGGTTATCTCAAACCTGATATGTCTGAATAATCCAAGACTGGTTCCATTTTTTGTTCAACATAGTAATGTTGTGGTTACATTTGTATAAATACTAAAACAAATTAAGTGTTATATGAACATATAAACAGTGTTACTATATTGAACAAAAAAAGTTGTAAGTTTTAGACTTGTTTGATGACGAACTAACTAACTAGTGATATTTTTAGTGTATATATATCTTCAAATGATGCCCTAATGAATTTTACACTTTCTATGTATATGCAGACTTTATTTTCGTCAGGAACAGATACTTCAGTTGGAACAATAGAGTGGGCAATATCCTTATTGTTGAGCCACCCACAAGTCCTTAAAAAGGTACAAAATGAATTGGATCAATGCGTAGGACATGATCGTTTAGTTGAAGAGTCAGATTTGGCTAAGCTTTCATATCTTCATTGTGTTATAAAAGAAACAATACGGTTATATCCCGCTGGCCCACTACTACCCCATGAATCATCAGAAGAGTGCACAGTAGGTGGATATCGCATACCACGTGGCACATTGTTATTGGTCAATGTATGGTCTATTCAACATGACCCTAATATATGGGATGAACCTACGAGATTTAAACCCGAGAGGTTTAGAGATTGTGAGGGGATGAGAGTTGGGTTCAAATTCATTCCTTTCGGGTCCGGGAGGAGGGGTTGTCCTGGTGAGAATTTATCCATGCGTACCATGGGACTAACTTTGGCATCACTAGTTCAGTGTTTTGAGTGGGACATTAACGAGAAGATGGACATGAAAGAAAGGCTAGGGATCACCTTATCAAAGGCTTGTCCATTGCAAGTTAAGTGTAGACCACGCCCATGCATGGCCAATCTTCTATCTCAAATATGAAGCAATTAATTACGATCAACAAAATATCTTACTCGTATTGTTGTGTTTGTCATGGTAAATTAGCTAGAGAATAACGTATCATGCATATTACTTTAAAGTGATCTTATGCTTTCAAAAGCACTTGTTCTATCTTGGACTTCATCAATTATTTTTGAATTAGTCATTCATCGTATTAATAGAAACTGTGTACCTTTTTCTTCTTGTGTTGTGTAATGTGTTGTTCGTAAATGTAGATAATGAAACGCAAGTCTTGGTGTTATCATCTAGTTCTAGTTTATATATAAAAGAGCTTATAATTAATATAGCACGCATATCAAGACCATAAAAGTGGGTATTACATAAATTACAATTTTAAACCTAGTTAAAGGATGAAGAGTCAGTTCAATCTAAGACCAAACAACTAAGAAAGATTGATGGCCGAGAAATGTTGAGCCACTTTCTTTGATTTTTTTTGTCACTTACTTTTTTTTGCCGCATATCATCTTACTTTCTTATAAAAATAAAGAATAATTATGGGCCATTGTTTTACCTTTTATTTATAACTATACCACCACTCTTTTATAAAATTCCATCATAGTATATTCCTTACTTTTTCTTTAATATTTCTAGGCATGTTGTTACGTTCTTAAATTTTTCTTGTCCCCTTTAAATATTCTTCTGACCCATTAAAAAAAATGTCATATAAAGGCTAATGGTGCAAAACGTGCAGAGGGAAGGGAAAAAAAAAAAAAAAAGTGCAAGACGTCAAAATAAAGACGAAATCTCTCTCCAATCCAGCGCGAAAAGCCAGCCCTATTTTGATGTCTGCTTCAATGCTGCGTAGGTTTGGCGCGGCATTGAAAGCGCCATCTGTTTTTTTAGTTTTAAAATCATAAAACAGACCTTAAATTTATACAATTTCTAATTTTTATCCCAAATGCAAATTATTCAACAATTTTTTTCCTAATCCTTTATTCAAAAATTATTTGTAATATGCAATAAAAAAATAAAAACATTACAATTCAAACATGTAAAAGGCATGTATTAATAAAAAAAATACATAAAAATACTACACCATTAAAACACACACACACACACACATAGCTCATACTACATAGACAATACAACTACTATTATGCAATGTACATCTTCAACCAAAACAATGACAACAATTTGTGGGATGAATATACTAATTCAGAAGAAGAAGTGACTATCCATATGTAATTTTATTTTTATTTTTTATTTAATGTAGTGTTTTCTACTCATTCAAGTTAATATAATTTAATGTTTAAGTAGAATATTTTATCTAAATGTAATAACTATTTGCTATTTTTTGTAACGGTCAGTTAAATTAATAATATATATTTATGTATTAATATGAATATATAATTATTAATAAATAATTAGTTAAATATATTAATTGTTGTTAATTAAAAGGAAAGAATATACGGGGAGTATTTTTTTGGTGTAACTTTTGATGTTATTTGGTTGGAGATAAAGTTTAAATGTGACGTTGAAATTGCACCATTTTGGTGCAAAAGCAACACCAAATAGTGCAATGGGTTGGAGATGGAAGGAACCATAAAGTTTGGAAAACTACATTCAAATAATTAATGATGTAGGAACATTACTTTTTTTGTTTTTGAAGGGGTAGAAACATTACTCAGAGAATGTTTGGAATGGCTTAAAAAAAAATACTTGTGGCTTATTTATTCCAAAAGCTGTTGTTGATGCTTACCGTGTTCCGGCGTTGGATCAATACCACGTGCGGCTGCGCACGGTGTCAAGCTCTTCCCAGCTCGCCTCTACCCGGTCGGGTTCACCTGCAACAAAAGGAGGAACGCCTCGGAGGTGAGAGTAAGGTGCCAATCAAAGGACAAGGGCTCTCCGATGCTCAAGGCAGGGGTTGCTCGGCAAAGGATGGGAGCTTGTTAGGTGGGAAAGGGGTCTCTCTCTCTAGAATGCAATAAATGCATCATATTTATAGGTCACTACTTGGACAGGGTGTTCGATGGGTTTTGCCCACAACCTGGGTGTCACATCAAGGCATGTCAGGCAGCAGATGACAAGTGTCACGTGTCCCCGTTGATGGATTGGGTCCCATCAGACGGTGAGTTAATTGCCGTTTGTTGGCTTGTGGTGGTGAGTAGCAGTCTGCCTGTGAGTGAGGTTAATCTGACCCGAGCCAGTACATGGTCCGAGGTGGCAACCTGCCTAGGGTGAGGCCTCGGGGGCCCTAAGAAGCACCTCGGACAGGATGCACGTTGCCAACGGGGTCGGTAGCTTGCTCCCTGGAAGGTCTGCCGAGCTGTTTAGCCGACCACCGAAGTTTGTCTCATCGACGGTGGCGCCGACTCTCCTCAACGGTCGTGCCGAGCTCACCCTCAACAGCTGCTTTTTGACATATTTGAATAAACCTATAAAAAGTGCTTTTAGCTTTTATAAGCACCTTTGAAATTTGATCAATTATTAAAGAATAATATGTTTAGGAAGATAATTGAAACTAATAAGTTGTAACCAATTTACTTAGCATGTGAGAGCTTTATACCATAGTTAGACCTAATAAGTTCCAATGACATTGCTAAATAAAACTTAAGAATTTTATTTATATATTTGAATTATACTGCTTTTTATACCAATAAGAACTTTTGACTTATTTAACTAAACAAGTTTAAAAACTCTTGGAAATAAAAAAGCACTTTTCTATGCATTATATAAAAACTCATTAAAAAGTTATAGTTTATACTTGTCTTTTTTTACAGCTTAAAATTAAAAGCAAGATCATATACTCTATTTCTCAATCTTTAACAAAAAAATCAAAGCAACACTTTGATTCAACGAAAATAATAGAACATGTCAAGGCTACGAGAGATAAAGATATAAATACAACTAATCGGTTACAAACAACAACGAAGCAAAATTTCTTTTGAGTTTATGCAAAACAAAAAAAATGACATGCACAAAAAATAGATGTGCTTGCGGATGCAGCTACACAAGTGATGCAAAACAGAATACCACTACAGGTACTTCTTTAATTAACTGTTTTAGGGTACTGTAAATATAGTCAAAATTACAAGTTGGATCCAAAATATTATAGCATATAAAATTTTTATATTGAAATAAATTTTTACTTTATACAATAATATATAAAAACTTAGCACTTTAATAATTCCAACTAACTTACTAAACAAAGCCTCCAAACACCCAAAAGAATTGGCTCATAAAAGTAAAGAGTTTCAAGTTTTTAGTTGATGCCTTTTGGGTTAGGGAGAGGAGGCTGTCTAGGTTAAAACTCGGCCATCATAATTGTTGGGCTGACTTTGGGCTTGCTGTTTCAGGTTTTGAGTGGGAAATGAGTTGGCGATGGAGATTTTAGCAATGAGTCATCAGATTGGACTCACCATGCCCAAGGGCCATCCATTGCCACCTAAATGCAGGCCTCGTCCAAGTATGGTTAGAACATCCTTTTCTCGAGGATAAAAATTTGTTGAAAAACGCGTTCGCTTTCCATTTTGAATGTGGAATGATAAGGCGAATTGTCTTCTGTCAAATTCGTTGAAAAACGCATTAATTTCATTTTGAACGTGGAATGGTAAGGCCAATTGTCTTCCACCAAATATAAAATTACATATTATATTATGCTATATTTTTTAAAATTATTTTTCTTTAGCCCACACTTAAAAAAATCGCGTCATACTTTTACAATTTTTTTATATTATATATTCAAATTATGTCAAAATGAAGCATGTATAAATTTAAAAAAATAAGTTTTAAAATATGGTGTTTATGGAAATTTCACTTTACCAAATCAGTCACTGCTATAACCATCAAAAAAAAAAAAACCCATTACTAATATACACTAAAAAAAGTCATGTACATGTACATTAAGTGGAACGCCTTTCAATTAGCGTTGTGTGAAAAAAAAAAAAAAAGCCTTGGGCACACTTACAAAATCTTATTTTAACATATATTTATACATCTCCAAGATAGGAGTGTTGTTTCAATAGTTACATTTTCAATATATATTGTTATTGTTATCTGTATGATATGAATCAAACAATTGTAATTAATAAGGTAATTGACTAAAAAATTTATGATAATTAATGAGATTGAATTCTTATCACGCCATTCTATTGTTGTTAAATTAAAAATGTAACCATTTGAAATATAACCACTAAAAACTCGTCTCTCAAAGATAGAATTATCGATTTAGCAAAAAAATATTGGAACATATATTGATATATATTTTAAAACAAATATAACCTCTAAAAACTCGTCAATCACATATAGAATTCTCGATTTAGCAAAAAAAAAAATATTGGAACATATATTGATAAATATTTTAAAACATTATAGAGGGATGAATCATTATTCGTTCTTATTAGTTCAATTGATCTTTGATGAGTTACTATGGAAAAACATTTTGTTATTTAGGGTGTTTGGGATAGCGGTTTCTAATTTTATTGGATTTTTTGCAAATGAGTTTAAACTGAAAAAATAAATTCAAATATTGTAGCATGTGAGAGCTTTGTATTGTAGGTTTTTTTTTTACTTTACATAATAGTTGCTAAGAGCTTTATTGGCGAGTTCAAACTGATATGCCAAACAAAAAGTTAGGGTTGAAACTTTTCTCATAGACATCCTAATTATCTTTTCAATGGTATTATTTATATTGAGAAAATACTCAAAACACAACCTGTGTTCTACCTAAATACCACTTTTGTCACTTTTATTATTAATATACCTAAAACATCCCTTGAGCTTTTAACATCATACCCAAAATACCCTATGTGTTTTGCCTAAATACCACTTTTTTCTATTTATTATTAAAAGACCCAAAACATCCCATGTGTTTTTAAAATCATACTTAAAATACCTTTGAAGCAATTAATTTTTAAAAAAATTGTAATTATCCTTCCCAATATATTTTAAATTGAAAGACTATTTTGTATACTTGTATTTTTGTTTCTAGTGAGTTTTTTCATTTTTCGTTAAACTTTAAAAAAAACTAAAATTATCTTTCCTTAATTTTTACTGAATACAATTTATAGGGTGTTTGGAAGGGTGGTAGGAACCATTTTTACTGTAGCACATGAGAGTTTTATACTGTAGTTTTTTTTTTTTTTGGTTACTGTAGCATGCGAGAGCTTTACACTGTTTATAACTGAGTTTGTGATGGGAACTGAGTGGTGAAAACCACTGCCAAACACCCCTTTACAATATTATTAAACCAAAATGCTAAATAAAATAAATCTTAAAAGTTAGAAACGCTCAAAATAGTCGAAGTATTTGCTTAGTTAAAATATTTTTTTGAACATTTGAAATTATGTTATCTTTAGTTTTTAAGTCAAGTTAAGCATATACTTCAATTATTTTGAGAGTTTTTAACTTTTTAAGATTGAGTTTATTTAATAAGTGTTTGGCAGTCGTAGTCCGGACCACTCTCTTAGTTATAAATAGTGTAAAACTTTTACATGTTATAGTACACAATTAAAAAACTACCATAGTGTAAAAGCTTTCACATGCTATAGTAAAAATAGTTCTAACTACCCTACCAAACACCCTATTAGAATTTTGGTTTAATAATATTTTAAATTGTATTTAATAAAAATTAGAAAAGGATAATTTTATTTTTTAAAAAGTTTAATGAAAAATGAAAAAACTCATCGGAAACAAAAACACACGCACACAAAAACAATTGAAAAAAAAAAAACCAAAACACCCATGGGGCCCGTTTGGTATTGTTTTTAAAATAGATGAAAATGGTTTTGTTTTGAAAAATGAGAATTTTTAGGAATTGTGCTGAGAGTGTTTTGAAATTTTTGCCTCAAAAAGCGTGTGAAAACATTTCTAAAATTTCTGAAATAATACCAAACGAGGCCCATGTGTTCTGCCTAAATACCACTTTTGTCATTCTTATTATTAAAATACCTAAAACATCTCATGTGTTTCAAATATTATACCCAAAATACCCATGTGTTTTGCCTAAATACCATTTTTGTCCATTTTATTATTAAAATACCTAAAACAGCCCGTGTTTTTAAAATCATACTCAAACTACCCTTAAAAGCAATTATTTTTTAAAAAAATTCTAATTATCTTCCTAATATATATTAAATTGAAAAGCTATTTTGTGTACGTGTATTTTTGTTTTCGGCGAGTTTTTTTTTAATTTTTCATTAAACTTTTTAAAAAGCTAAAATTATCATTTCCTAAATTTTACTAAAGACAATTTAAAACATTATTAAACCAAAATAGTAAATAAAATTTATCTTAAAAGTTAAAAACTCTTAAAATAATTGAAGTATTTGTTTAACTTGACTTAAAAACTAAAGAAAACATAATTTCAAATGTTTAAATAAATATCTTGACTTAAAAACTAAAGAAAATGTAATTTCAAATTTACAAACAAATATTTTAACTAAGCAAATACTTCAATTATTTTCATAGTTTTTAACTAAGCTGATTTTATTTAGTATTTTGGTTTAATAATGTTTTAAATTGTATTTAGTAAAAATTAGGGAAGGTAAAAAGTTTAATGAAAAATGAAAAATTTGTTGAAAATAAAAACACAAATACACTAAATAGTCTTTCAATTTAATATATATTAGGAAAGATAATTAGAATTTTTTAACAAATCAATTGCTTTAAGATTTGAGAATGACTTTGAAAACACAAAGATTGTTCCTTGGCTATTTTAATAATAAAAAGATCAAAAATTGTATTTAAGCAAAAACATATAAAATATTTTAGATACCATGTTAAATCAGGGATATTTTAAACATTTTAATAATAAAAAAGACATAAATGTATTCCTTCTCAAAGTATCAATCCTTATCTTCCACTCTTTGACTAAAGTCTGAATATAGGCAGATAAATAATTATATCCTTTACCAAAAAAAAAACAATTATATCACTTACATATACATAGAAAAGAAGAAGAAAAAAGAAAACCAAACCTGGCTACCATGATCCTCTACTTCCTGCTCTGTATGGCTATCTATGTCTTCACCAATCACTTCTTCAACAAAATCAGAAACCTCCCACCAAGCCCTTTCCCAGCACTCCCAATCATCGGGCATCTGTACCTATTCAAGAAGCCCCTCCACCGAGCTCTCTCCAAAATCTCAAACCGACACGGTCCGATTCTTCTCCTCCGGTTCGGCTCCCGCTCCGTCCTCCTCGTCACTTCCCCTTCTGCTGCGGAAGAATGCCTGACTACAAACGACGTCGTCTTCGCGAACCGCCCTCGTCTGCTCGCCGGCAAACACCTCGGCTACAACTTCACCAGCCTTGCGTGGGCCCCATACGGCGACCACTGGCGAAATCTCCGCCGCATATCCAGCCTCGAGATCCTCTCCTCCCACCGCCTTCAGACGCTGTCCCAAATACGCGCCGACGAGGCGCGCTCGCTTGTTCGGCGGCTTCTGCGGTCGCCAGAGCAGACGGTGGACATGAAATCTCTGCTCTTCGAGCTGACGCTGAACGTGATGATGAGGATGATCGCCGGAAAACGGTACTACGGAGAAAGTCTGACGGAGGTGGAGGAGACGAGGAAGTTTCGGGAGGTCGTGAGGAAAACGTTTCAGTTGGGTGCGGGGTCGAGCGTGAGCGATTTTCTACCGTTGATGAGATTGATGGGAAGCAGAGAGTATGAAAATAGTTTGATCGAGTTGCATACGGAGAGAGAAGGACTCCTACAGAATTTGATAGAGGAGCACAGGAAAATGGCAACAAGCGGTGGGAATTGTTGTTCTGACGGGTCAGAAGACAAGAAAAAGAAGACGATGATCGAAGTTTTGTTGTCGCTGCAAGAATCGGAGCCTGAGTATTATAAGGATGAGATTATTAGAGGCCTAGTATCGGTAAGTCTTATAACTGAACTTGAAATGTCTTCTTTTTGGGAATTTGGATACAGAGTATTTTAACATACAAAAAATATTACACATGCTGAACTCTAGGGCCACTATGCTAAATATTGCTAAAGTACATATACGCTGTAATAATTTTTCAATCAAAAAGTTTTTACTTTGTTCGTATTAATTTTGAACAATTCCATGCCTTTTATCCACCTATAAAGGGTATGTCCACTGCAAGTTTGTAAGCAAATAAACCAAATAATTTCAAGTTTTAGAGTAAATTACTTGTCTTTTTTTTTTTTTTTTCTCTTTAATGGTAAAATTTGAATCGTGATAAGATCATCCACCTCGACAGGTTTTATTGGCAGCAGGAATTGATACATCATCCGGGACCACGGAGTGGGCCATGTCTCTTCTACTGAACCACCCAGAAGTCATGAAAAAGGCAAATAGTGAAATTGAAAATTGTGTAGGACATGATCGCCTTCTAGATGAGTCTGATCTAATAAACCTTCCCTATCTTCAATCCATTATAAAAGAAACATTGCGATTGTACCCACCAGGCCCATTGCTGGCGCCCCATGAGTCGTCGGATGAATGCAAAGTGTGTGGGTTCAACATTCCACGTGGCACTATGTTAGTGGTAAACATTTGGGCCATACAACGAGACCCCAATATTTGGGACGATCCAACAAGTTTCAAGCCAGAGAGATTTAAAGACATGGAAGGGATGCGAGATGGGTTTAAGTTCATGCCATTTGGGTCAGGGAGAAGAGGCTGTCCAGGTGAAAACTTGGCGATCAAAATTGTTGGGCTGACTTTGGGCTTACTGATTCAGTGTTTTGAGTGGGTTAGAGTTGGGGAGGAGATGGTGGATATGACTGAAGGGACTGGACTCACCATGCCCAAGGCCCACCCCTTGCTAGCTAAATGCAGGCCTCGCCCGAGCATGGCGAACATCCTTTCTCAAATGTGAAAAGCTTGTAACAAAAAAAAAGGTTGGTTTCCTTTTTGTGTTGGATGTGGAATGGTGATAACTGTGCTTCTGTATCTTTTTTATGAGGTCTGAGACATATGTTGTGACAACGGAATAAAATGATTTAGAATGTAGGCGAATGACTATTTTGGTCAGATAATCTTGATCATTATCGGTTTCCAAACAAAAACTTGAAAAAAAAAAAAAAGCGAAGGAAAGTTCATATAGTCGTTCAGCTAGAGACAACAGGAAATTTGGTAATTGCTTTGCAATTTTTGTTTGTATTACTAATGAAGCAAAGATAAATAACTTACACGTATATTATAAGTACAATCTTGCATGTTTGCCAAGCGTCTCTTTTCGTGTGTCGTGTTACCTATAACATTAAAACCCTCTCTAACATGCCATCCTAGCACTATGTGTAATCATGCATGCGTATGGCCACTCAGCAATATTATTCCTCGAAGCACCGACGGGGTGAGGATTTTTTTTGTTAGGGGATTTTTTTTTGTTAGGGGATAATATTATATGTGTAAGATTATATATGTTCAACTTTTTTTAGAGGCTTTGTTTAAATTTTAATAATTTTTTTAAGTATATAGCTTATGATATGTGTATTATAAGGGATATTTTGACAAAAAAAGCCAAAAAAAATTTTGAATAGGACAAATGGTCTTTTTTTTGGGCATTAAAAAACACGCTTTTCTGTACAGTAAAACTACTCCAGTTTTTTACAGAAAGATAAGAAAAAGACTTATAGCAAGAAAATGAACCTCAACATAGTGAAAAGAAAAAAAACTGGAGCAGTTTTCATACCCAAAAAGCTTGTTTTTTGATGTCAAAAAATTGCCCAAAAAAAAGACCATTTTGCTAATAAGGCTTTTTCTTAAAGCTAGTTTTCAAATTCTCCCGTATTATAAAGGTGGAAAACAAAAGTTCAAGCCCTCTTATTTTTTTTCCTCCGTTTCTGCCTTGAAGTGACTTATAGGATGTTTGGTAGGGTGGTTAGAACTGTTTTTATTGTAGCATGCTAGAGCTTTACGCCGTAGTGATTTTTTTATTATTATTGTAGCATGTGAGAGCTTTACAGTATTCATACTGTGAAAGTAGTCCAAATCACAACTACCAAACAACCCTTTAATATTTGCTTTTCATGTCATGTTTAAGCTAATTTTTAACCTATGAAATACACATCGTGTTTCCCTAAATGGAGTCACACCTTAAGCTATAACACGCAGCTTCTTTCATGCCCACTTCATGCGTTGCTAAAAAAACATTTTTCAATCCTCAAATCACGAGTCTTTAGTTTAATTAAAAGGGTCCGTTTGGTAAATAAATTTGAATTAATAATTTGATTTGAGTTATGTAACTTGAATTAAGATTTGAATTATTATCCAAATTGACGTTTAAATTTTAATCTGAGTATGGAATTAAATTAGAAGAATTTGTATTTGGAGAGGTAGTGAAAATAGTTTTTGATTTATTAATAAATCTAATAAAATCTTAATATTAATGATCCTAAAAAATATGTAATATGCATCTGAATTTATTTCTCTCTTTATTAGAAACACAATAAAAAAAGAATCATTTCAATTAGATATCAAATGAAGAAATTATGATTTTTTTCCTCAAATATAAGAGGGAGAATTCTAGCTTTTACTGTAGCAAAAATATCCGAATATTAAGAGTTTAGGGGAGTCAGAACTTTAAAAAATAGGGTTACTGATACTTATTTGATTCAAAATTTAGGAAAAATAAACACGTATTTAAAAAAATTTTGATACTCGAATCTAAATTTGAGTCCAATAAATTCAAAGAATATATAAAACAAACATGCCCTGTCTCTGGCTTAATTAAATCACAACCTAAAAGTGAAATATCATGAGCGCACGAGTTGGAGTGTTTAAATCGAAATAAAACAAATTTTCAGGTCAAAAATCGTTTTTTTTTTTTGAGGAAATAAAAATTTCTTTTTAATTAAACGGTTAACCACAAAATCGAGGAGGAAGAAGACACGCTTAAAAAAGTCAGATAAAGATCAATTATATCACTCGTTTATATATATGTACACTTTCATGAGGCATGAGGACATCCAGTAACCTTGTGACACTCACAAAACATGTGGGCAAGAATTGACGCATGCGATAACACCTTGACGGTGTCGTGGTGGCAATCTATCTCCTTTTCCAATGATTCTGACGAGACAAACGATGGGGGATAAAGGATATAGGTATAGTCACACCAATCATTCTCATGAGGAATTGAAATAAACTTATAACAAGATAAAATAATATTTTCCACCTCAAATGCTTGAGGAGCAGGAGAAGGTGACGACAAAAAGTGGAATTTTTTAAGAATTATAGAAGGATTTAAGGGAGATCATCAGGGTGAAGAATCTGAGAAAAAGAGAAGGAATTCCTGTAGGCGACAGCTAGATGCTTGTTTGCCAGGAAACGGACACTCTGAGAAATATAATAATGGCTTCCTTTTTTCCCTATCTATATGTCTTTAGTTATAAACCAAATGACTTTGCTTATTTCACTCCAGTAAAGTCTGTTCCAAAAGTATGCAACGAGCATCCCGATGAAACAGAGTTGTTAAAATGCATATTAGTCCAAATATGCAATTTCATCATTCACATTACAGACAATGTGAAGATTTTTTTTTTTTTTTTTCGAGAGAGATGTGAAGCTTTTTATCTTTTCTTTTTTTTTAGTTATTCACACTATTGTCTAATTTCACTTATAAAAAGCTCACACCTCACAAAATACACACGTATGTTACTCTGCTCAATAATTAGTATTACATTGTCGAAGATACACGAACGACTTCAGCTATGTTCGTCTATTTGTTCCTCTTTTTAGTCTTCTATGCCTTCACAAATCACTTACTTGACAAGATCAGAAACCTCCCACCAAGCCCTTTTCCGGCCTTTCCCATCATAGGCCATCTCTATGTCTTTAGAAGACTACTCCATCGAGCCCTCGCCAAACTCTCGGACCGTTATGGTCCGGTGTTTCTCCTCCGGTTCGGCTCTCGCCCCGTCCTCGTTGTCTCTTCCCCGTCAGCGGCGGAAGAATGCCTTGCAAAAAACGACATCATCTTCGCCAACCGCCCTCGTTTGCTGGCTGGAAAACACTTGGGATCTGACTATACCAGCATGGTCTACGCTCCCTATGGTGACCATTGGCGAAACCTTCGCCGAATCTCGGCTGTCGAAATCCTATCCTCCAATCGCATGAATAAGTTGTCCCACGCCCGCTCCGATGAGATTCGATCACTGATTCGCCGCCTCGTGCGCTTTCAGAATCAGACGGTTAATATCAGATCGTCGCTCTTCGAGTTGATGTTGAGGTCAATGATGAGAATGATCGCCGGTGATCGGGGTGATTTCCACGGTAGGAGCGACGAGGTCGAGGCTGAGACCGAGAAGATTCATAAGATTGTGAGCGACGCGATTCTTTTGGGTGGAACGACCAACGTTGGAGATTTCGTGCCCGTGCTGGACTGGGTTTGGAATAGAGGGTTTGAGAAGCGACTGATTGAGCTGCAGAAAGAGAGAGTTGAGTTCATACAAAGTCTCATAGAGGATAATAAGAGAAAAATTATGGAAAGCCAGGCCGGTTCTGATCTCTCTGAAGATATGAAGAAATGCATGATCCAAGTTTTACTATCCCTTCAGAAATCAGATCCTGTGTACTATAGAGATGAGATTATCAGAGGCCTCATGCTGGTAAATTTTGTGTTTCATATATATTTTTTTAATGGCTATTTATTCTACTTAGAAAAGAAATACGTATCGGCAATGTCTAAAATTCGGCACCCCATGGCCAGAACCAATCCGTAACTAAAAACATTTTCCATTCGACAGGGTAATACCGTTTGTATACTTGTGTATGATATACTTAATTTGTTTTGGTGTAATTCTCAATGTCATGAGTACTAAACTACAATTATTGAATGGTACACTAAAGCATATTACTTATTATATAAATATAGGTAGTAATGATGTTACCATATCAAAACTATATATGTATATATATATATATGATCAATGTTGGACCGGCATGAATGTCGAACTAGGGACATTTTCAATATGTATATATCTTTAAATGGCCTAATGAATTTTACACTTTGTATATACACGCAGACTTTATTTTCATCATGAACAGATACTTCAGCTGGAACAATGGAGTGGGTAATGCCCTTGTTGTTGAGCCATCTACAAGTCCTTGAAAAGGCGCAAAATGAATTGGATCAATGTGTAGGACATGATCGTCTAGTCGATGAGTCGGATTTAGCTAAGCTTACTTATCTTCATTGCGTTATAAAAGAGACAATGCGGTTGTATCCTGCTGGCCCACTTCTACCCCATGAATCATCGAAAGAGTGCACGGTAGGTGGATATCGCATACCAAGTGGCACATTGTTATTGGTCAATGTATGGGCTATTCAATATGACCCCAATATATGGGATGATCCCATGAGATTTAAACCCGAGAGGTTTAAAGATTGTGAAGGGATGAGAGATGGGTTCAAATTCATTCCTTTCGGGTCTGGAAGGAGGGGTTGTCCCGGTGAGAATTCGTCAATGCGTACCATTGGACTAACTTTGGCATCACTAGTACAGTGTTTTGAGTGGGACATCAACGAGAAGATGGACATGACAGAAAGGCTAGGGATCACCTTATCTAAGGCTCGTCCATTGCAAGTTAAGTGTAGACCACGCCCATGCATGGCCAATCTTCTATCTCAAATATGAAGCAATTAATTGCGATCAACAAAATATCTTTGCTCATATTGTTGTGTTTGTCATCGTAAATTAGCTAAAGAATAATGTATCATGCATTTTACTTAAAATTGATCATATGCTTCCATAAGCACTTGTTGTGTTGGACTTCCTCAATTTTTTTGAAGAAGCTCTTTATCGTCTTTAAGAAACTCTGTATATGTTTCTTCTTTGAGAATAGTGTGTGTTCTTTGTATACCTAAATAATGAAACGTAAACTTTGGCGCTATTCTAGCTAGTTTATATATGAGATATGCTTATACGATATAGCTTGTAACTAATGAAGTGTATGCATATCAAGACCCATAAAATACACTTAATTTAAAGCTAGTTTACGGCAAAGAGATTTTTTTTTTTAATAACGGGTAATTTATTGCACTCAATTACTAAAAGTAATACAAATCAAGAAAATCATGAAAGATCCAATAGTACATAAGTAGAACCTCCCATTTTTTACGTCGGATTCATTAGTAAATTCGAATGATACTTAAAGGGACAAACACACATTGAAAACATGTAAATGAGAAAGTACATCGACGTACTAAAAACAAGCATATATGCCCTTTTGGCCTAGTTTTTCGATTCGATGTGATCTCCCAATCGATCGGAAGCCAAGACATTGTGGCTCTTAGTCCACCATCCCTTATAATTGATAAATATTTCCAATCATTCAAGGGGCACCGCTCACTAGTACTGAGGTTAACATTGACTCCTCCTAGACCCAAATCTAGAGAAACAAAAACTCCAACCCGAACTAAGTCGGATGGAACATACAGATTCTTAAGAGGCGGGAACACCGCCTCTATTATTATAACAACATACCAACAAAACGCTATGTTTAGACTATAACCCCCAGCAGCTCCTATTCTTCCTTCCCCACAACACCCTCCTTGATCCTCCCCACGGCAGAGCCAACCTCGCCATGGCCCACCCTCGTCTGGCGGCATGAACCTGACCTCACTTGTGGTCAGATTCCTCAATGCCAGGGCACAACGGGCAACAAACAAGCACGCCCAAACCATAGCAGCCCCACCCCGCACCTCCTCCTTTTCCAGCCAACCCAAACTGAAATTGGGAAACTTTCTCATGTCTCACGGCTGCCGTAGATGGCCACGGTGCTTCTCCCTCAAGATCTGATCTCTGGTTGGCAGTGGATCTATACTTTCTCCAATCTCCTCTCTTGTCCGCCAGCACATGCGAGACCTCTCTCCTTCGACGACATGCTTCTTGGCATGATGAGGATTAATTGGTGAAGACTTCCCTGACAAAAGTTGGAGACCAATAGACTGGTGATGTGTCGGCCCACTGACCTCAGACCTCTCCCCCTCCAGTTGACTGTTACTTGGCTCGTTTTTTTTTTTTTTTTGGTGAATGCTAAGAGTCGTTGAATAATGTAGGACCAAATAGCTAAGAAACACTAGTGACCGGAAAAAGTCGAACCACATTACGACTGCTTGATCACCTCATTTTGGCTTGGTTGAAGAAACAGAATTAGTACTGAATTGGAAGACTGTCGACAAAAACAAAACAAAACTCTATTTTCTTTAGGAATCCTAAAACTAATCAATTTTGTTTCTTTTTATTTTTTTTTAATGCATAGTGATGTGTTGGAAAATAATACGCCACGGTGGACTTCGTTCTACAATAGAGCAGCTATATTTGGCCTAATTATTGACTTTGTTTTTTATTGATTGAGGGCCGCCATATACATTGCTTCATTATTTCTAGTCCTTAAGTTGACTTTCCCATCAACGAAGATCCGTATGGCTGAATCTTATTCTCTATTTGTCATTCTTTCTTTTTAATGAAAAAAATACTTTTATTCAACCAAAACAATAGAACATATCAAGGCTACGAGTATTAATACAAATAATTGATTACGAAAAACAATCAAGCAAATCATTGCATTCTGCTGACGATAAGCTGGAACGAATGAAAAAAAAAATTGCAAAAAAGATTATGTGCACAAAAAATAGATAATTACGTATGCAGCTACACAATATTTAGCACAAAACGGAAGTTACGGAATATAACCAGAGGTAATAATTTCAAGTATTTCAAAACATCCACTCTCAGGAGAGTTCGACATGAAAACAAATCTTCTGCAGAGATCGACCTTTGGGCAAAAAATCTTGGGTTAATTACACCTAACCTTCTGTGTTTTATCAAAACACGGAAGATATTATTTGACCAAAACTATTTATATTGACACTCTTACACTTAACTATGTTAACTTTTGATATAAATTGATAAAACTAACCTATAATTTCAGCCATGGCCACTGATTCAAAACAACAAATTACAGTCACTAATTTGAATGTTTGCCAAAAAAAATCTGAATCAGGGAAGAAAACAACCCACCAGCCCATCCCGTTGCCCTCGTCACCCACCCTCCTCCTTCGCCCCATTCCGTCGTGCGCCCCCCTTCTCACCCCCATCGGCCCCGTGGCCCCGTCGCCAACCTCCTGTTTGCCCAACCTCCAACCGTCGCCCAACCCATCGCCCACCCCCAACCATCCCATCGCCTCCCCACTCCGTCGCGCGCCACCCTCTCTACCCATGACGGCTTCCCCACCCTAGAGGCGGGATTTTGAAAGAAAGGCCAAAAGAAAAATTGAATCGGAGAAATAGTTTTTTTTTTTACACTAAAAAACTACTTTTTTAGACACAAAAATTATTTAAATTTTATTTTTTTTACTGTAAACCTCAATAAAAAAAATAATAATAATTTTTCTATTAAAATGTTTCTTTTTTAAAAAAAAAAACAAGTTTTTTGGACACAAAAATTGTCCTAATTTTTTTTCAAAAAAATAAAAAAAAAATTATAACAAAGATAAAAATCTCAATAAAATAAAAAATTGAAACAATTTTTCTGACTTAAAAATTTTTTTTTCTAAAAAAAAAAAAAAGTATTTATCTAAAAAGCCTTAAGGCCTTTTATCAAAATCCCTCTCTACAGCCCCCTAGTGGGATAGAGAAAGAGAATGCGTGAGAGACAGATGGAAACATGGATATTTGGTTTCAATCCATGAGTTTTGGGAGGTTGTTGGGCCCAGAGATGGGCTTATGTGGATGCCGTTTCGGTCTGGTGAGGGCCTGGCCATGGGGATGATTGGGCTGACATTGGGCTCACTGATCAGTACTTTGATGTGAGGGGCCCAGTAAGGAGTTGATAGACATGACAATACCCAAAGCTAAACCTCCGAGAGCCAAGCGTCGCCCTCGTCCCGCCATGATGAAGCTTCTTTTCTGATCAATTTGGAAGTATTGTTGTGACTTAATTTAGTTTGTTATAGGTTAATGGCGCAATTTTGGTTGGGTATTTAGGTGAACTCTATGTGACAAGTAAGCCTCCACTTCAAGCTTTATTCGCACCCCACTTTGGATTCTTCTTTTGCTAAGAACATATTTATTCCTTTTGAATGGCTAAGCTTTTAAATTTAGTAAAGATTTGGCACCAAACACTTGTCTGTGTCGTAGCACTTTCGGTGGACTTCTTGTTGCTAAAATGTCGAACCAGAATTGAGCAATTTTCTTTTTTTAAAAAAAAATTTTGGCTCCCAAAGTCATGAATTTTGGTCCCTAATATTTTATTTTGAAAATGGCTCTCCAAGTTTTGGACTTGTTATTGAAAAAGCAAAAATTTAGTTGTGTTGTTGTTGTTGTTCGCCGCCTCCACGCATTCCTCCATTCTCTCTTTGGAAATGTGTATCACCATACACTCATCTCATACCAGATACTGAATCTAGGGCTAAGCTACTCGACTCACACAAACTCTCCGGAACGATTAACAAAATATGGAACAGAGGAAATACAAGGAACAGAGGAAAGAACATGGTCTAACTTACCAATTTCACTACTTTTTATATTATAAGAGGATTAAAAAGAGTCTTGTGTTCATAGTCGTGTCGAGATAAGTTTCGATTTTACATCTTAGAAGCATAATCATGACTTACTTTAACAACGAAACAAATATCTATCCTCTCTTAATATAAGTACTTAAAATAGATACAAAATAACTCTATAGAACAGTGCTAAAGGAACGCGTATCAATAAAAGAGAACCGATGAAAGTGTTTGATACAACTTTAGTAATGCAATGGTTGTGCTTTCAGATTCCAGTTCGCGGTTTGGACTGCAACATAGTAGCCTATAATATACAAAGCATTTTGGTTGACACTTGATAGACCTATGTCATTGACATATAGTAATAACCATTGACCATCCATGATACTGCCAAGTTGCAAACTCATTTCCACACATTTTATTATTTCTTTGAGAGAGAGAGCAAGAAAGAGACCGAGAAAAAGTGCAAATAAATAAGATGTTTGATCAGTGTAGTTATAACTATTTTTATGATTTAAAGTACTGTAATATATAAGAGTTTTATATTCTAACAATTTTTTATTTTTTACTGTAGCATACGAGAGTTCACACTATTTGGTAACTATGTTTATATTACACATTCTATTGATTGATCTGAGATCACCTTCTATCATCCGGAAAAAAGCTCGCTAAAAGGTCCAATAAACAATTATCACAAAATATTCATTATCTGTTTTCTTTTTCAATACAATAGTCCTGCAACTTCTTTATCTGCTATTTTCTTGAATCATTGCAATAACGATTATAAAAATATTTAATAAGTTTCTCTGTGCAAAAGGGCTTATTTTGTCAACCCCTGTGAGAATATTATTTGTGCTCGATATTAAACTCTTGATCGAAATACAAGCCAAATATCAGCCACAAGATGCTCTACTTTTGGATTTGGATATTGGAACGGCATTTCTATGACGTTGGGAAGCTTTGACAAACCATGCTTAAGTAGATGGTGGAGAATAACAAAAAAAAAAAATGATAAAGAGGACGACTTTTTATTTTTAGAAGAAAATGATCAAATAATTTGAAAAGGGCAAAAAAAAAAATAAATCAGAAGGGGCGTATAAAAGTATGGTTTGAGATCGTTTTTAAGTCCATTTGTAAAAGAGATCATCATATCCAATGATTTCAGATAAACGTGATGTTCCATCAAAAAAAAAAAAAAAGAGATAAATGTGGCGTTGAAAGCAGCAGTTAAAAACTGTTTTTGGTGTCATTAGTTAACTAGTTTTCTGTGTTTTCATTATTTGAAGGTATAAGATCACTTAATTACCTCCACGTGACAACCACACGCTCTTGTGCTTTTTTCCAAGTTGATCGCTACAATTCTAGATGTCCCCGTCTGCATTGCCAGTACGTCCACAAAAAATACTTTTTATGCTTTGGTCCAATTTTTATTTTTTATTTTTGAAAGCTGTTTCAAGTGTTTTGTCGTGTGCAGATGTAGCCATGTGCGGCAGTTCATTCAATAAACTATTTAGGGTGTATTCAAACTATTAAAAAAAAACGATAAATCTTATATGTTATAATATTTGAATTAAAATTTTACTTCAAACTAAAATTTTTAAACATGATATTAAGCTTAGTAAGAATGCATATTAATAAAACTTTAAAGAGAGCAATTCTTAAATCTTAAATTAAAAATTGCCTTAGGAAAAAAAATCTTAAATTAAAAAAAAGATCAAAACAAAACAAAAATAGGAGACGCCTTGAAAGGGAGCAGTTATTAAAAATAGAGGAGAAATTGTCCCCCTAAAAAAAAAAACAGAGAATTCAAACTACTTTTTTGACATCAACAACTTTTAATTTTTCAATTGATTTTGGTGGAGTATACTGGATGAGATTTTTTTTATCATTATTTTTCTTCTCTAAATCAATCTTATTCTTTTTTCCTTAAAACTATCTTTTTTTTGTTTCCAAATGTTTTTTTTTTCTCTATATTATTTGGTGAAATAACCTTGTCAACATGTTTAACTCAATTAGTTTTCATCCAACTGCTTAATTTTGACAAAACACTTAATACTCAAAATACTTTAAAAAATACTCAATTCTTATGCTAGAATGCTTAAAGATATATATATATATATATATATATAAAACAGATGTCTTATTCAATTGAAATGAACAGTACAATTAAAAATCTTAAAAAAAACAATTTTTTCGATACATAATTAGTTGTTTACATTGTTTGAGTCAGAGATCTCTTTCTTAACCTCCCTCACTCTTTAACAACTGGATTAGTACCAGTTGGGTTAAAAAGATACTAAAATTAACACTAAAAACAAAGCATTTCAGTCACTAAAATAATCAAACCATTAATTTGACAAAAAAAAAAGGAGATGTTAGAGACACAATCTAAATTTTTGTATTAATTTATAAGTTAGTCATCTTTTTACGTTGTTATATACAATCTCTTAGCATGCATATAACTTCACAAAACATGACAAATTCGAGCTCCATAAAAAATATATATATTTGTGTATGTGTATATATATACATTTGTGACTTTTAAGATTTCCTTCCCCTCCAATAAAAGTTCTTTTATTGATGTGATAACAAATTAATTATTGATATTGATATTTGTTGGCCTAAAATCTTTTACATATGATATTTACTGTCACAACTTGCCTTTTCGGCCTGTGATAAAACTCTTTCTTACTCACTTTAGGGCAAAAACTTATGAAATTTTTTTTCCTTTTTAAATAAATACTGTACATATACTGGTTTAACAACTTTTGAAATACAAACATATACTTGTATTTACATAACCATCTTTCTTTTGCAATGTAGTTTATCAAACATTACTTTCAAAATATCTTAAAATACAATACAGCGGAAACCATACCCAGTTTGCACACATCATCCGTCTGCTAGCTCATCATTATGATTTATTCTGACCTTCTCATCGGAATACCTATAACATGAAAAACTTAATGAGCTAACGCCTAGTAAGTCCCATAAATCTCACATGGACATTCAAATAAATAAATGAATCAATTATGCTTTCTTATAAACTTTCTTTATCTTCATCATTTCTTATCTTTACTATGACCCAAGTGTTCGTACCATTGCGCAGTTTCATTGAGGTCTACGTAACACCGTAACCATACTATATCCTTTAAACTCCCATTGAATCAGGAGTCGATACGACACTTTTTTTAATTTCTGATGACATATTTATCAGTACATTTATTATGGTTAACATACCGTGTATGATGTGATATTCACATGTTATTCATAACACATAAATTCGCTTGTGTAGCATAGTACACACAAGTATTTACTTTATATACACATAGGTATTTATTATTGTACACATAGGTACATAACATTTAATACACATAGGTATTCAGCATTATACACACAGGTACATAATATACTATACATATCGATATATAACATGTTATACACTCAGGTATTTCAATTGTATACTCATAGGTATCCATACATGACTATACCCTTAGGTATTCATATCATGGCAAACATACAAGTTTACACCGTAATATACACTGTAACACCCGTATTTTTTTAACGGGCATAATTTTGTAAAATTTAATGAATAAAATGTGACTATTTAAAATTACTAAGTTGTTTATGATCATAAAAAAAAAAATAATACCATTTTAGTATTTTCTTACCAAGTCTTCCTAAGAAACATTCAAAACTTACCAACACTTACTTCTACCAATCTTGTCTCCCTAAATTATTGCTCAATTATATAAACTTCTTCTCATTTTGCTAAAGGTATCCGAAGGGGACATTGAATTATTTTCCGTCAATTCATAGAAGACATGGAGATATTTTCTCAACCACCTAATTAATTATTTCCTTATCTTCTTCTATAATTCACTCCAATTATCCCCTCAATTATGTTGGCATTATTTGCTAAAAGTCTTCATGGGAGACAAGATGATATTTTCCTTTAAGACTCTTTTGTTTCTTCTTACAACTTTTCCCCGTAAACATCCCATTCCTCTTAAGCATTTTGATATCTTTTTATTTAACTATCACCACCTTCTTCTCTAGTTCTCATTCTCTCCCTTCTCACTTCAAATTTCTAACTAAAGACATAGAGCACAAAGCTCTCTTTGTGGCCAAGACAATTATAATTCCCAACCATGATCGAGACGGTTTTAAAGTTAATTCAAGCTTGATTGATAACCCAAACTTTGGTGCTTTTCAAAGAAGTTTTGAGGTAGGTTTTCTTTAATCTAAACTTAGTTTTTAGTATGCATTTTCTCCATGTTTAATGCATAAAAATACTTTAATGGCACTAGTAGACGGGTTTACACATAACTCACTTATGAATGTGATTATACGTTGTGCTTTAGTTTTAATTGTCCTTATGCATGCCTTAGGGTCAAGGATGTGTGGAGCTAACGTTAATTGATTCCAGGATTAAAAGATTGTTGATAAGCTTGAAAGGTAGGGATTCTATTACTCATCTTTTGTGAGGTTTTTATAGAATTAAAATTGATTGTTTTGCCGCAATATATATATATCTATGTTGAACTGATATTATATGATTATCACATATGAAACTATGACATGGACTCGTCTTGTATTGTACGGCGAGGAACATAATGAATTGACACATGTTATAAATTGAGAAGCATGGTTAGGAAAACTAACTCTATTGATAATGATTCAATATAGAGAAATTGTGAGACATGAAGAGGGCGACGGTTACGTCCTTGGGCATGAATACCCTAAAAGGTAAAATAGGGGGAAGGCGATGACGCTTCCTTGGGTTGAAAGTCCCAGAACACACTGTACAGGAATTGATTTGGTGAGGACTCGGGGCTTGATGTCCCCTCACCGGAACACCCTTGGAATGTTTATGGGGTGATCAAGTGCGCCCATTTGGGTTTCGATGAGTTGAGTGATACTCAATTTAACATGGATACCTAGGAACAATGATGATTGGTAAAATTTGTATAAATGTGTAATTATGACACTTGGTAATGATTAACTACGGTATCCATAAGATGTGATCATAATAAACCTCATAATCTGGAATATGATGTAACCTACTAACCATGCAGTTTTTAATGTGGTAATGGATAAACCATAAGGTGAGTCATGATTTCCCTACTGGGCATGTCGATGCTCATCCCTATCATATCTTCATATCTCAGGTGGAACTCAGTGCAACATATTTGAAGAGGAATAAGCGAAAACAATCCTGTTGTTTTCGTGTTAGAAGACCCTGTTTAATTACAACTTATCTACAACATGTAAGAGTTGTATTATTTTTTTTTTATGGCTGTGTTAAGTTATTTGGGAATTGTACTATGGTGATGATGACTGTAATTATATATATTTGGTGCTACACTAAAAACTGTGGTTTGTATTTAAAACGTTTATTTTTATTTTTCTTGTTGTTTAAAGACCCATGGGCATTGTTTAATTGATTTAAATAATATAAAATTTAAAATTATTTTTATTTATTTAAAACTGTTAACCCCCACATAGGGGTGTTACAGAATTTTTGGTATCAGAGCCTAGGTTCGATTAACCTAGGGGGTATAGCACCACCTTAAAAATTAATCTTTGGGAATGGTTTTAAAGTTAGGTGTTAATGTCATCATCATTTGGTACTGATCCTAGTTAAATTTTCGCAGCCAGTAGAAACTATGCCACCAAGACGTCAAATGCAATCGTCTGAGCTGTCACAACCGGTTGAACATGCTCAAGAAGTTGAGCAACCGGAACCGATGGAACAAGCTCAAGAAGATGAGCAACTACGACATGCAACACAATCCCCGCCAGCTGCACCAGAAGTAAATAATTTAGGACAAATTCTTCAAGCATTACAAATTGTGCAAAGACCTGTGGAGGTTCGTGATCCCGAACAACGACATCTAACTCTGTTGAAGGAGTTTATGAAGCAGAAACCACCCACATTTAGTGGAGAACCTAACCCGGTCATAGCAGAACAATGGCTAAAGGCAGTCAAAAAGAAGTTGGACACCTTGAGGATTCCACGGGAGTATTGGGTTAGCTTTTCAACATATATATTTGAGGGTAAAGCCGAAGAATGGTGGGATCTTCAGAAAGACGACTATGATGTGCCGAATCTTACATGGGAGCAGTTCGAAACCATTTTTCGCAACACCTATATTCCTCAGAGCCATAGGCAAGCAATGATGCGAGAATTTGAAAACCTGGTGCAGGGAGATACAACAGTTGCTGAATACCATGCTCGATTTATAGAATTGTCTCGCTACAATCCCGGGGCTGTATCGGATCCAATGGCGAGATGCGAAAAATTTAGAAATAACCTGAGGCCGAAAATCAGACAAATGATAGCTGCTGTTCCATCAACAGATTTTCTTGATCTTGTAGCTGCGGCACAGCGGGCAGAGACAGAACTAAATAACTCCTATGGAGAGTATAAGGGTTCTGGTGGGCGTCAAAGGAAAATAAGTAAGAAAGAGAAGTCACAAGGGCAAGTCATTCAGCATAGTGGAGTGACTATTGGTGGTGGATCTTCTGGCAGTGGTCGTTTCCAACCGTATGCTTGTCATAACTGTGGACAAGTGGGACATCTGAGGAGAAATTGCCCTAACCGCCCTACACAATCATCCTTTGCACCAAGGCCACAAGGAAGTCATTTTGGCTCCACTGTTTGGGGAGGGAGTCAAAATCGTGGAGCGCCTCAGCAAAACACTCCAGCTTCCCAAGTCTCAGTAACTCAACCTCGAGGGTTCCAGCCTCAGTACAACTATCAACAGCGGCCACAGGGTTCCAATTTTTATGCTAATCAGAACTTCCAACCGACTCCACAAGGCTCAGTGAATCAAAGGCCATATTTTTCTGGGAGAAATAATAATAAGGCTAGTAGTAGCCAAGGAAACCGAGGAAAAAGTGATAAAGGAAAAGCACCAGCACAAGCTTATGCAATTACGGCTACAACTGGACAAGGAAAACAGGCTGATCACTCAGTTGTAGACGGTATGATTCACGTGTCTCATTCTTGGGCTCATGTATTATTTGACACTGGTGCCACTCATTCATTTATATCTATGTTATTTGCTTCCGTACTACAATTAGAAACTGAGACATGTAGTTCATCATTAACCCTTAGTACACCAATGGGCGGGATAGCTGAAGTATCCATAATTTGTAAATCAGTGTGTATTGTTATAGGAGAACATAAACTATCGGCTGACCTATATGTAATAACTATGACAGAGTTTGATGTAATCTTAGGAATGGATTGGCTAACTAAATACCAGGCAATAGTAGATTGTCATAGGAAACGTGTCTCTTTATTCACCAAGAATGGGCAAGTCATCGAATTTCAGGCAAAAACAGGAACAGTGACGCCAGCCCCGGTGCTAAAGGCTTGTATTGGAGGACGAAGGAATTTCACCAATCTTGGGACGATCTTTGCTTCAGATGGAGAACTAAAGAAGAGTGACCTATCCTCTCACACTCCTGTGGTGGACGAATTTTCAGATGTTTTTCCAGATGAATTGCCCGGACTTCCGCCTAATAGAGAAATTGAGTTTGTCATTGACTTAACTCAAGGAGCAGCGCCTGTTTCTATTGCCCCGTATCGAATGGCACCTGCTGAGAAAGTGGAATTGAGGAAGCAGTTGGACGAATTACTGGAAAAAGGATTTATTCGACCAAGTACATCACCTTGGGGAGCTCCAGTACTTTTTGTGAAGAAACATGACGGATCGTTGAGGCTCTGTGTCGATTATCGCCAGCTTAATCGATTGACTATCAAGAACAAGTACCCTCTACCCCGAATTGATGAGTTGTTCGATCAGTTAGGAGGATCTTGCTATTTCTCAAAGATTGACTTACGATCCGGATATCACCAACTGAAGATAAGAGAAGAGGACATTCCAAAGACAGCTTTTCGGACTCGCTACGGTCATTTTGAGTTTCTTGTCATGCCTTTCGGGTTGACTAATGCACCAGCGGCTTTCATGGACTTGATGAACCGTGTCTTTCGACCGTACTTAGATCAATTTATCATTGTTTTCATAGATGATATCTTGATCTATTCGAAAAACGAAGAAGAACATGCTGAGCATTTGAGGATCGCTCTACAAACGTTGAGAGAACATGGTCTTTATGCAAAAAGAGAAAAATGTGATTTCTGGATGACGAAGGTCAAGTTCCTTGGACACGTTGTCTCTGAAGAAGGCATCTCAGTGGACCCCTCCAAAATTGAAGCAGTGCTAAATTGGGAACGACCAAAGAACGTGTCAGAGATTCGAAGTTTCCTCGGACTAGCTGGATACTATCGACGCTTCGTAGAGAATTTTTCAAAGATTGCTTCTCCATTAACAAAACTCACAAGGAAGAATGTCAAGTTCGTGTGGGATGATAAATGTGAAGAAGCATTTGAGGAACTGAAACGAAGACTCACTAGTGCACCTGTGCTGATCATACCTAACAACGAGGAGCCTTACACAGTATACACTGATGCCTCAGGAAACGGTTTGGGTTGTGTGTTAATGCAGCATGGACGAGTAGTTGCCTACGCCTCACGCCAGTTGAAACCCCATGAGAGGAACTACCCCACACATGATCTTGAGTTAGCTGCTGTGGTTTTCGCACTCAAAATTTGGAGATGTTATCTATATGGCGCAAAGTTCGAGCTATATTCAGATCATCAAAGTCTGAAATATTTGTTTACTCAAAAGGATCTCAATCTAAGGCAACGAAGATGGACTGAGTACATGGTGGACTATGACTTTAGTATCCAATATCATCCTGGAAAAGCAAATGCCGTGGCAGATGCTCTAAGTCGTAAGAACAACGGACGTATAGCCAGTTTAGCATTGGAAGATTGGAGACGAGTCACCATCGCCGACTTCAACTTGCAATATTATGAAGATAACGAGAGAGCTTTCTTATTCAATGTGATAGCAACTCCTACGTTAATTCAGAAAGTAAAACAAGGACAATGGCACGATGAAGGATTACGTAGGGTTTGGAAACAAATACAAAATGGAGAACAACTGGATGGATGGCAGATTGAGCCAGAAGGATTTTTACTTTACAAAGGAAGATTAGTTGTTCCAGAGGATCCATATCTCAGGCATGCGGTGCTAGATGAGGCTCACCGTTCAAAGTTTGCTATTCATCCTGGAAGCACAAAAATGTATATGGATCTAAAACGACAATACTGGTGGCGAGGAATGAAACGAGATGTAGCAACCTTTGTCTCTAAGTGCATGACGTGCCAACAGGTTAAAGCGGAACATCAAAAGCCTGGAGGCGAGTTGAGGAGCTTACCTATTCCAGAATGGAAGTGGGATCATGTGACAATGGACTTTGTTACTGGATTTCCTAAGACTCAAATAGGGCATGACGCCGTTTGGGTAATTGTAGATCGTTTAACTAAGACAGCCCACTTCATCCCAATCAGAACTAATTATAGTGTCTCAAAATTATGTCAATTGTACGTGGAAAAGGTAGTGACATTGCATGGAGTGCCAATGTCAATAGTTTCCGATAGAGATACACGTTTCACGTCGAAATTTTGGAGAGGATTGCAGAGGGCCTTGGGAACTCAATTGAATTTTAGTACAGCTTTTCATCCTCAAACAGATGGACAATCTGAACGTGTCATTCAGATTCTCGAGGATATGCTTCGGGCTTGTGTGCTGGACTTTGGAACAAATTGGGCTGCACAGCTGCCATATGTTGAATTCGCATATAACAACAGTTACCAAGCAAGTATTAGAATGGCTCCATATGAGGCCTTATATGGTAGACCTTGTAGATCTCCATTGTGTTGGGCTGAAAAGGAAGAGCGTCTTGAACTTGGGCCTCAGTTTATCAGAGAAACAACGAACAAGATCCAGATTATTCGCGAACGTCTTCAGACAGCTCAAAGTCGACAAAAGAGTTATGCAGATAAGAGGAGGCGACCTTTAGAGTTCATGATCGGAGACTTTGTGTTCTTAAAAGTGAAACCAAAACGAGGTGTATCTCGATTTGGTGTTAAAGGAAAGTTAGCACCAAGGTATACAGGACCGTTTGAGATTGTGGAACGCATTGGAACGTTGGCATACCGTTTAGACCTACCACCACAATTGTCTCATGTACATAATGTGTTTCATGTATCGATGTTGAGAAAGTATGAACCCGACCCTTCACATGTGATCATGTGGACAGATGTGCCAATTCAAGGAGATACGAATTATGAAGAAATTCCAGTTCAAATACTGGATCATGAAATAAAATTATTACGTCGTCGTGGAATTCCTCTGGTGAAAGTGATGTGGCAACACCATGATGTGGAGGAAGCCACATGGGAACTTGAATCTGAAATGAGAGAAAAGTACCCACATTTGTTTTAACATTGTAATCAGTGTACGAAATTTCGAGGACGAAATTTTTATAGGAGGGGAGAGCTGTAACACCCGTATTTTTTTAACGGGCATAATTTTGTAAAATTTAATGAATAAAATGTGACTATTTAAAATTACTAAGTTGTTTATGATCATAAAAAAAAAAATAATACCATTTTAGTATTTTCTTACCAAGTCTTCCTAAGAAACATTCAAAACTTACCAACACTTACTTCTACCAATCTTGTCTCCCTAAATTATTGCTCAATTATATAAACTTCTTCTCATTTTGCTAAAGGTATCCGAAGGGGACATTGAATTATTTTCCGTCAATTCATAGAAGACATGGAGATATTTTCTCAACCACCTAATTAATTATTTCCTTATCTTCTTCTATAATTCACTCCAATTATCCCCTCAATTATGTTGGCATTATTTGCTAAAAGTCTTCATGGGAGACAAGATGATATTTTCCTTTAAGACTCTTTTGTTTCTTCTTACAACTTTTCCCCGTAAACATCCCATTCCTCTTAAGCATTTTGATATCTTTTTATTTAACTATCACCACCTTCTTCTCTAGTTCTCATTCTCTCCCTTCTCACTTCAAATTTCTAACTAAAGACATAGAGCACAAAGCTCTCTTTGTGGCCAAGACAATTATAATTCCCAACCATGATCGAGACGGTTTTAAAGTTAATTCAAGCTTGATTGATAACCCAAACTTTGGTGCTTTTCAAAGAAGTTTTGAGGTAGGTTTTCTTTAATCTAAACTTAGTTTTTAGTATGCATTTTCTCCATGTTTAATGCATAAAAATACTTTAATGGCACTAGTAGACGGGTTTACACATAACTCACTTATGAATGTGATTATACGTTGTGCTTTAGTTTTAATTGTCCTTATGCATGCCTTAGGGTCAAGGATGTGTGGAGCTAACGTTAATTGATTCCAGGATTAAAAGATTGTTGATAAGCTTGAAAGGTAGGGATTCTATTACTCATCTTTTGTGAGGTTTTTATAGAATTAAAATTGATTGTTTTGCCGCAATATATATATATCTATGTTGAACTGATATTATATGATTATCACATATGAAACTATGACATGGACTCGTCTTGTATTGTACGGCGAGGAACATAATGAATTGACACATGTTATAAATTGAGAAGCATGGTTAGGAAAACTAACTCTATTGATAATGATTCAATATAGAGAAATTGTGAGACATGAAGAGGGCGACGGTTACGTCCTTGGGCATGAATACCCTAAAAGGTAAAATAGGGGGAAGGCGATGACGCTTCCTTGGGTTGAAAGTCCCAGAACACACTGTACAGGAATTGATTTGGTGAGGACTCGGGGCTTGATGTCCCCTCACCGGAACACCCTTGGAATGTTTATGGGGTGATCAAGTGCGCCCATTTGGGTTTCGATGAGTTGAGTGATACTCAATTTAACATGGATACCTAGGAACAATGATGATTGGTAAAATTTGTATAAATGTGTAATTATGACACTTGGTAATGATTAACTACGGTATCCATAAGATGTGATCATAATAAACCTCATAATCTGGAATATGATGTAACCTACTAACCATGCAGTTTTTAATGTGGTAATGGATAAACCATAAGGTGAGTCATGATTTCCCTACTGGGCATGTCGATGCTCATCCCTATCATATCTTCATATCTCAGGTGGAACTCAGTGCAACATATTTGAAGAGGAATAAGCGAAAACAATCCTGTTGTTTTCGTGTTAGAAGACCCTGTTTAATTACAACTTATCTACAACATGTAAGAGTTGTATTATTTTTTTTTATGGCTGTGTTAAGTTATTTGGGAATTGTACTATGGTGATGATGACTGTAATTATATATATTTGGTGCTACACTAAAAACTGTGGTTTGTATTTAAAACGTTTATTTTTATTTTTCTTGTTGTTTAAAGACCCATGGGCATTGTTTAATTGATTTAAATAATATAAAATTTAAAATTATTTTTATTTATTTAAAACTGTTAACCCCCACATAGGGGTGTTACATACACTCAAGTGTATATATACATACATTCTATACCTATATTTTCATACGGTAGGTGGGAATGGTACTTACTTGTGCTTGTGTACCTAAAAATCAACTTCAGTCTCCTTTCTCCTAGGCTCTTAGGATCTTGTTGGCCAATTACAAAACTATTAGCCAATTCCACTACATTTCGTTACAAAACGTTTGTTACTTAATTAGTTGAGTTGCATAACCGTATACAACTCTGAAACCACTAGTTTCCTTATTTCTAGCTTACTCTACCCTATCGTTACTTATGAAGGGCGGATATCTTCCAAATCATCTTTTTATCTCATTGAGAATATTTATGAGCTGTTCGGGTTATCCAGGTAAAAATGACGATTTTGCCCTCCATGAACCTATTGTCTTACCCGAGCTCAATTTCGTTATTTTAATAAAAATAACCACATATTAACTTTAAAGTAATGCTCAAGCGGCTCATATCTCTTTATTTCACACTTATACCAATTTTTTATAAAACTTTACATTTTAGCCCATAAACTGAAAATTTTGACAATTTGGTCATCGGGGCTAAAATTGTCCTTTTTATCCCAAAATTTTCTATTTTTCTCAAGAATCATTTTTTGCTCAAAGTACCGTATTCAAAATCTTTTGAGAAATGACATTTTTGCCCTTTTTAAAATTTTTCACAATTTTGTAAATTCTTTGAAAAATTAAAATTTCACAAACGATTGAGTTTTTTGATGAACCGCCTAAGTTGCCTAACAGTTTCGTTGAGATTTACAACTTTCATGTTTTAACTTATCCTAAAATTTCATTGTACAGAGGTGTTTTTGGCTATTTTTTAATTCTGTCGAGAGAAATCTTTTTCTTTCAATTTTGTCCCTAAGGCATTTTTATAAAAATCCATTTCCAAATTGTAAATCTACCCCTGCAGAGACCATTCCATGCCTTAATCAAATTATTCTCATACTCAAACATCATTTTTACAAAGTCTAACATCAAAATTACAAAAATAATACTTTTTGCAAAAATTACTATTTTGTACCATAAATCAAAATTTCACAACTTACACATACCATACTTCACATATGCATGAAATTTCAGCAAGTATATGCTCAAGAACCCTCATGGGTTTAAAAGAATAAAAATCAAAACAAAATCTATAAAATTTCAAAACTTTTAAATCCAAAACTTACCAAAATAACACCCTTTTGGTTTCAAGCCTTCAAAATCCCTTTGAACTCCCTCCTAGGCTTTCTTTTCATGCAAAAATTTCATGGATTAATCTTTCTCTTCAACCCATGAAAAATCCCTTGAAAACTCATTAAAAAGTTTAAGATTTTACCTTAAAACTTGTGGAAAATCCTTGTACTTGCTTGTAAAACTTGTTTGGGGTTATTTTTGCAAAGTTTGAGGCTGAGAAATTTTTTTGAAAGCTTTGGTTATGGCTGCCGAAACTTGGAAGGAAAGGAAAGGAAAGAAAAATTTGTGATAACCTTGTAATAAATGCTTCCTTATCCACTTGATGACTCGTGGTCATCCACAAGGTTACCCTAGGTGTCATCATGTTATTGGGCCACATTGCATGACTTGTTGGCCCAATAGAATTCAAGTAAGTGTCCATTTTATGGAGTTAAAAATTTACACTGTGTAATTTTTTCACCACACAGTATTTTTCCTATACTGCCGTAGTCAAATCAGTGTACTTTCTATCCTTAGACTGTATAAACATATTTAACTTACTTTTCGTTCACTTTTGGAGGCCAATCATAACATTTTTTGTATCTGCGTTTTCACTTAGCAGTATTCTTGTACTGCTCTGGCATCTTTCTTTCAATGAGTTAGGTCTCAGAGGACTCTACATCATATTTATATTCTTTGTACCCATGTGTTTATATCATAATTTTACAATTAATTGTGATATAAAATTTATTTTATGGATATTATTTACAAATTTTTGAGTAATTAAACTTATAAAATATGTATTCTGTAATATCTAACATTGCATCACATTTGCCATAAAATTTACAATCAATGCCGTTTATTCATACTTTATCGTAATTTTTACAAAAATTTACATTTTTAAAAGTAAATTCATTAATCAAAACTAATTAAATATTAAGCTTTATTAATAAAATTTCTCGGTCATTACATTTACAATCTAGATCTGATAAGGCACTAAAAAAAAATAGACAAAAATAAAAATTTTAAACAGAAAATCACCACTAAACAGAGTTTTGTGTGGACCACTAAGCTCACCATAATTCTCTATTACAACTAAATAGAAAATCACAACAAAATATGTAAAAAGTTGACTTGAAAATGAAAAGAAAAAAAAAGGAATCACATTGAAGAGAATTAAAGAAAGATCCTCTAAAAAGGGGGAAAAAAATGTCTAGTTTTGATGAAAAGTAAATTAAGGTGAGAAGAGAAAACAGAAACGAAGTGGAAAGCCATGCATTAGAATGTTTATGGTTACTCCAACATTCAGAAATGCTAAAGATTTTTACATCCAAAAATCTTTTTCAATATAAAATATTAAAAATTACAATAATTTAATTATGTTTCTTTGAATACAATCATTTTTTTTTGGCTTTAATACAAGTAAATTTACTTGGCAGCAAGCGTTGTACGTTACGCCGGAGCAATCAAACAACTAAACTCCCGATGGTTACGTTTCAGATTCAGACTGGACAACGTTAACGCGTTGTCAAAAACATTAATTACCAATCACAAACAAGAATTTCTTAGCTGTCAATCATTTATTGGTCAGAATCCCTTAATCCCAAGGGATGTCACCACATCCGCTGTAATTTCGTCAGCTCCAAAAAAATAAAAAATAAAAAAGGTCTTGGACGGGAAAAAAAAAAAAAAAGCACTAAAAAAAGCCAGGAAAGTAAAAAAAGCGTATAAACAGACCACATGGAAAGTCCCACGCGCTCACACGTCCCCGTCGGCAAATCTCTTTTTTCGTCTCCTTAATTTCTCGTCTTCCACGCCGTAGCCAGTCGCCCACAATCTCATCTACACGCTCCAATCTTCTGAAACCAAAACATTTTCGAATCAAAAACAAATTTCGAATTTATAATTTTGAAAAAAGATTCCGGTGCCGCTGAATTCTCCGGCGCCGACTCGATGAGCGCTATGCCGAGGGAAGAAGATGACAAGGACGAAGAAGCAAACCGCTTGTTGAGGACCAAGTCGGATTCCTCGCCGGCCGCCCCGTCGCTTTTCTCGCCGGACGACGGCGAGGAGGAGGAGGAGGAGGATGTGGCCTTCGAGGCGCGAGAGAAGATCCTGATCGTGGATTTGGACGCGCCGGAATCCGTGGATTCGAACGCGGTCCCGCCGTTCTCGTGGAAGAAGCTGTGGCTGTTCACGGGGCCGGGGTTTCTGATGAGCATAGCGTTTCTGGATCCGGGGAACCTGGAAGGGGATCTCCAGGCGGGGGCCAGCGCGGGGTACTCGCTACTGTGGCTGCTGATGTGGGCCACCGTTATGGGACTGCTCATCCAGCTCCTGTCGGCGAGGGCAGGAGTTGCCACCGGCCGCCACCTGGCCGAGCTCTGTCGTGAGGAGTACCCTAATTGGGCCAAACTGGTCCTTTGGTTCATGGCGGAGCTGGCGTTGATCGGAGCTGACATTCAGGAGGTCATCGGGAGCGCCATTGCTATCCAGATTCTTAGCCATGGGGTTTTGCCGCTTTGGGCTGGAGTCCTCATTACGGCGTCAGATTGGTTCGTATTCATGTCTCTTTTCATGGTTTTCGGGGGTTGTTGATCTTCGATTATTCTTTGTTTCGAGAAATTCCTAATCTAGTATCTAACGTGAAACTCTAGTTACTTCTAGGCTTAAGGAATTAAGCAATTGGAAAAAAAAAAAAAAAAATCGGGAATTTTTCAGATGTGAATGACGTTGGATGTTTCTAACGTTTGTCATTTTCTGCTGTTTTTGAAGTTACGTTATTTGTCGGATTAAATTTTGGTGATTTACAATGTAGCGTATATACGTTTGTGGCTATATGTTTTTCTGCTAATTCTGAATTCTTACAAGTTTACTGGAATTTAGACTTTTTTGTCATCGTGATATGCAAAATTCAACTCAACTCGATAAATCCTTAATCGCAATTAGTAGCGGCTGACAAAGGCATGGTTTTGACGATTTTTGAAATAGTCTTAGCCTCTTTTGTCTTATGAATTATACTTGATGTCGGAGAAATTAGTTGTCACTTTTTGGGTAAAGTTGTTTCAAGTGGTCAGACACTATGCTTCCATTGTTTCATTGTTCTTTTGGGGTTGTTGAAAATCCATCTCCTCTTCTTTTCTATGTTTTTATAATCTGAAGTAGTTGGTGATTTTTAGCATTTATGTCAGTTTTGTTAACTAAAATTTCTGTTTCTGTGTGGCTGCCAGTTTCATCTTTTTATTTCTTGAGAACTATGGAGTCAGGAAGTTAGAAGCTGTTTTTGTAGTTCTAATTGCAACAATGGCTCTATCGTTTGCTTGGATGTTTGGGGACACAAAGCCAAGTGGAAAAGAACTTCTGATGGGTAATCTCTGTCGCCTTGTTCTGTTATATTATAATTTAGCACGAGACGACCAAAAATGTACGCAAGATGGCAGAAGTAGTTTATATAACTGAATTTTCTGCTACTTGTAGGTCTTTTGATTCCTAGACTTAGTTCAAAAACAATTCGGCAGGCTGTGGGAGTTGTAGGTTGCGTCATAATGCCTCACAATGTATTTCTGCATTCTGCTCTGGTGCAGTCTAGAAACATTGATCCCCACAAGAAAAGCAGGGTTCAAGAGGCTTTGAACTACTACTCTATTGAATCATCTGTTGCACTTTTGGTTTCCTTCATGATCAATTTGTTTGTCACGACAGTTTTTGCCAAGGGATTCTACGGTACCAAACAAGCAGATAGTATAGGACTAGTAAATGCAGGTCAATATCTCGAGGAGAAGTATGGTGGGGGAGTCTTTCCGATTCTTTATATATGGGGAATCGGATTATTGGCAGCTGGACAGAGTAGCACAATAACTGGCACATATGCTGGGCAGTTTATCATGGGTGGCTTTCTTAACCTCCGTTTGAAGAAATGGATGAGGGCGTTGATCACTAGGAGTTTTGCTATTGTTCCAACCATTGTTGTGGCAATTATTTTCAATACATCTGAAGCCTCTTTGGATATCTTGAATGAATGGCTTAATGTCCTTCAGTCTATACAGATTCCTTTTGCGCTTATTCCTCTCCTTACTTTGGTGACAAAGGAGCAGCTTATGGGAGTGTTCAAGATCGGGCCTGTTCTTGAGGTAAGTTGTTTAACTTTGCTGATACAAACAATTTTTCAGAAATTTATTTATCCATTTATATTTCTTTGAATACTTGCTTGATTAAGTTCACACATGTTTATTCTGTTTTATCACGGGAAGTTGGGAAGTTCAGGGAAATACTTGAGTCATTTATCTTTCACTCTTTGCAGATTAGCAGGCGATGGGCCTGTCAAATTTATTGCCTTTTACTAGTTTAGTTTCTAAACCATGAATTACCCTTGAAATGGTGTGCAATATTTGTTTTTGTGGAAAACGTAAGGAACAAACATAGCATACCTAGTTATGCTATGGAGAATTTTAAATCTTAATCCTGTCATTTGAGAAGTTGATGACAGATCTTGGTACAATTTCTGCTTTGATATTCTGTTTCTGGTTATAATCGGTGAACGAAGAACAAAGTGAACAACCTTATATATATATATATATATATATATATATATATATATTTGTGGAAGGCAAACTGGACGAATAGAGTCACAAGTTGCTGTTTGATATTAGAAGTTACTGCCTAAACAAGTAGATTTGCTGCGTGATATCAACCACTTTCACTTAGGAGTTAGGATTGAATACAAAGCGTGTTTGTAGGGTCAGGAGTGTTTCTCTTAACCCCGTTGAGCCTACTTTTGAATGCCATGTAGTTTTCGTTTGTTAAAAGAAAAGGCCAACTTTCCATCCTAATTGTCTTCATCGAATTCTATTGCAGAGAGTGGCATGGACTGTGGCTGCACTAGTAATAGTCATTAATGGGTACCTATTGCTAGATTTCTTCATTTCTGAAGTTAAGGGAGTCCTGTTTGGTCTTGTTGTCTTCCTGAGCACAACTGCATATGTGTCATTTATTATATATCTTGTTTCACATTGTGGTGTCCTTCCTTCGGCTTGGTGGAGCTCACTAACCAAAAGGATTGCGCACATTGGGAACTAAATACAAATTCACTTCAGTTTTGGGATATATTTGAATTATATATGGTGCTGCCCCGAAAAGCAAAGCTATTTATTTAGCTCGACAGCGATCACATCTGTTTTAAGAAGTAAGCATTCTTTCAATGATAACTTTCTCTAACCTTGGTGGACACGTAAAAGAGTGTCTACAACAGCGAACAATTGATGGCATGTGCTATTTACTACCGTCTCTGCATATCGGAGCTACCACACAGACCCAGTATCTGTTCAATGAGTTAAGGATTGAAGATATTTCCCCCTTTAGAGGATGAACATAGCAGCAATAAACACCTTGGACGAGTTATATATTGGCAATAATGCAAAACATTCTTTATGGCAATATTAGTTTTTAAGGAAATCAGAATAGCCTGCTTAGTAATTCTTTGATGTGAACAGCTTATTATTTACCATAGTGAGATTGGCACATCTTGGTTCTCTGATCGGTACTTACAAGTCGATGCAACAAGATGGAATGAATTTTGCCTGCTTTTGAGTTATTCTTTTTTTTTTTTTTAAAAGGTGAGTTTTTGTTTTCTTCTTGCGTTTCTGATGCTTGGCAGTTTTGCGCAATGGTTTTAATTCAGCTCGTTCACAAGTGGGAAAGAAGTTTGCCTTCCAGTGTTTTTGAGGCAAGCTTCGCTAGTGTGGATTGATGCGATCATGAAACTCACTCGACTTCTCAGCAGAAATATCCATTAAGGAAACAAAAGGTAGTTGTTTTAGTTTAGTAGACGCAGTCAGTCTTCTTGTTGATTGACTGACCCAATAAAGGAGGAAAGGAATATCAAGAAAGAAACACTTGGCCAGATTTTTGTCAGTTGGAGAGGTTATTACTTCGGTTTGGGTACATTGACTTCAGTTTTGCTAGGAACCCCGCAAGCACTAACACTATTTATTTATTTATTTATTTTTGTGTTTTTGTAAATTGTGAGTGATTGAAAGGGTAACCTTTTTTTTTTTTTGTAAAACTTGGAGATGAGGAGAACTCTACACCTTATGATGGAGTTAAGTATGTAATCTCACACTAGGCTATAGCCGTTATCACGGGAGGGTAATATTCGAGTAAAGCAATAGAGGCATATATTTTCCTTGTTTTATAATTAGTATATTTGGGATAATGGTTGAAACTATAAGGTTGAAACCACGATTATAGTATGTGAGAGCTTTATACAGTAGCAAAAATTATGTTTTGCATTATAGCAAAATTTTGTTTTGTATTATACCATATAAAAGCTTATATTATTTGTAGTTAAAATTGTGTAGTTGAAACGCCATAAATGAATGGAGTGATACAAGAGCAAATTGAACAAAAAAAAAAAAAAAAGAAGATATGTTTCAGAAACGCGCTATTAAAGTTGACCATGCAGGTCATTCAATTTGTTCCTCGTTCTTCTTGGAAGGTTCAAAGAGACTGAGAACCTAACAAGTCATTTCCATTGAAGCTTTTTCGATTAAAAAATAAAAAACTTCCATTAAAGCTCAAAAAAAAAAAAAGAGCAAAAAAAGAAAAACAAATTCTATGTGCTTTTTGTACATTGTACTCTACTGACAATTCGCGTCTTGCCAAGGACAAAAAAACAATAGTACAGTAGCACTACTCGCAATAGGAAGACAAAAAAGAGCTTGTGAATTGTCATGGATTGTCATAGTTCTCTCCCCTGCTAAAAAAAGAAAATGTTGAGCTATAATTAGATCAATTATAGCACTACTCGAAAGAGCAGTGCTTTTTGGTTTTTAAAAAAAAAAAAAACAAAATGGGGAAAACGGTAACAATGTTTGGGGACAAAAAACTCTGCAAAAGTTCTCTTGTTTCGCTAGCATTTATCTTTCTCTAAAATTACCTGGGAAGATACCTTTAAAAAAATGATCTGGGGATTAGATAGACGTAGAAGGAGAGGTCTAATGTGGAAACAAAATAAATAACAAGATAAATTAAGAAAACAAATCGATAAAAATACAAGTACCGGTTCTAAATAAACATGCAGTATGAAACTGCTATTGCTTATGCAACTAACAAATGGTCCTCAAATTTTTAACTTCAATTTTCGTCTCTAACTTTTAAATCAATGACGGATACGCTAGTTTTTTTTTAAATATAGTAGTTTTAATATTAATATAGTAGGTATGTGTATAAATTTGACTTGACCCTTTTACATTAATAGTTATTTATGTGTTAGTATAATCTTCATTAAAAAATTAGGCTTATACCAATAAATCCTAACTCCGTTGTTGTTTTAAACTATCTCAAATTTAATTTTGATGTATAAGTTTGTTTTTATTATAGCCTTTTATGCAGGTTGGATGTTAAAAACAAGAAGGGATATGGATAATTTTTTTTAGCAATGTGTTATTTTCCCTTAGCATCATGGACGTTTTATGTTCCATCAGCAGAGTTTTAGTTTCTATGAGTATCATGTGCACATTTCAATGGTCTTTTAAACCAATGGAAAAACGGCTAACATTGAAACAACTAATAGATGGATTTAAATTTGAGACATTTTAAAAGTAAAGAATCAAAATACGTTGAGACGAAAATTCAAAAGTCATTTGCAATATTAACCCTCGTAGAAATTGTTCTTTCGAAATTGAAGTACCAAAAGTGCGTTTGGTTGGATGGAATAACGGATGGAGGGAGAAAGCCACTCCATTTTTTGCTTGGAGGGAATGGAAGAAGGACAAATATGAAGGGATGGAGTCCATCGCTCAAGGTGTGATTGAACTCCACAACTTCTCTCTAAATTCTCATCGCACCCAACCTTTGACGCATCTAGACCAAATGATTTTAGGCCACTGAAATTAAGGAATTTTTATGGTGAAAAAAAACAATTTTACACCACCAATGGAGCATATTGTTTTAACTATTGAATTAACTTTTTAACAGATTGATTTGCGACTAGAAGTAATTATATGCTGCGCATTGTAAATTTTTAATGTGGACTATCGCAAATCAAACAGCTAAAAAGATAATCTAATGGACAACACGACATACTCTATAAGAAAATCAAAACTTAATTTTGCAAGAATTTTACCTAACTTAACAAGAAAATCACAAGTGCTCTAAAAATGATTTTGATATTATAACCACTTTGAAAACTTTGAAAAACTAAAAAATATTTAGCTTAATTTTTCCAGAATTTTCTCCTCTATCCTCAGCTAAAAAAGAAATTAGAAAGACATATTAAAAGTAAAAATACACTTAATTTTACTAAATATAACTATTTTACAACATAAAACTATAAATATTTTACAAGAACATAAACTAAATTAGAGAGAAAACTAACCTTAGAAGAGGAAAACAAAGATACAACTCCAAATTATGGGGAAGAGGAGTGAGAAGTACATGCCATTGGGGGTATTTATGTGAGAAAGAAATCTACTATTTACAATATTTTTTTACGTTTGTTTGTTTGTTTGTTTATTTATTATCATTTTATTTAGATATTTTTAGGTTAGAAAATGAGTAGGATGACAAATTAGGAGATTTTAGGAATTTTTTGAATAATTTTTGCCATCCCGCTGCCTTTGAATTAGATTAAAATATGATTTTATTAGAATTTTTTATTTTTTTTCTTTTTTTCCCTACGCGTGAAACAGCTTCGGGGCATCTAGATTTAACTTCTCGATCCAGTGCAGCGTGGCCCAACGAACTGGCGTGGAGTCATGTTGAAGATCGCCGAATGTGCTTACTTGGACTGCTGAGTGGCACACTGCAGACCGTAGGATGGGTCTTTGATACGCAAATCTGATGGCGAAGAACACAGGAGCACATGGATAGCATTGCATAGGATTCCAGGGAGTCGGACACGTGGACGGCTCAGATCAGCTTGGAGGGGCGATTGGACGGCCTTGGCAGCACCACATGTCATGCTTTTGAATTTTATTTTTTTGATTTTTTTATGCATTTGAGGTCTTTTTTTTCCCCTTTTTTGAGCCGTTTTGCTCTATTTTTTCTTATAGATTTCAAATATAAAACAAAATAAACAAACTAAAATTAATTATTTTACAAACATAATTTTTACAATAATTTTAAAAATATTTATTTACAATTAAACACACAAAACACACTAAAACTAATAAAAACTTTTAAAATCAACAAACCTTAATAGATAAATTATTTGACACTTAGACATATTTTAGAAATTACTAGGAATATTATAAAACATATCTACAAACTAAAACTTATTTACAAACACGGTAAGACTAAAAATAAAATCACACAATTTTATTTTTACGGTTTTTATTAATTTCAAATAAATTAATTATTAAATACATAGAAATAGTTTTAAAAGTTACTAAAAATATTATTAAACATAAAAACACACTAAAAACATATTTTTAAACATAGTTTCACACAAACACACTAAAATATTAATTATCACACAAATTCTATAATTAAAGGATTGAATGAGAAATATGAATGCAAAATGATTGATTTTAGCCTTAAAAAGTGTTTATTGTTACAGTCATATCATCTATGTTTATTCCAAAGATTTGTTGCACTTTTTCTTAAAAAAAATTTGCTTCTCAATGGATGTATACGTGTGCACTGTAATATACTATTTTGGCTTAATGTTCTCCAAAATTTGGTATTATCTAAAGAAAGAAGGGAAATGAAATCACAACAGGCCCTAGAAAAAGATCAAGAAAGAGAGAGAGAAAGAGTAAGTTGGCCAAAATTCCAAGACCGTCTCCGGGTATGTCGTTAGACTTTCATCCTGAAAATTGGTTATGGAGCTAGTATTATTGTGGCCTTTTCAATGGCAGTGGCTGTGTTTGGCGGGATAGCTTTGTTAGGACAGATCTGATTCTGTTTAAAGGATGAAATCCAAACGGCTTAGCGGCATTTTTTGACGTACTTCTCGTTTGATGTTTATACTCTTTCCAGTTTTGTTTTGAACGGTGGTCGACTTCTTTGGGAGGTGGCAGTGTCAGCTTCGGATGTTGAAGGTGAGGGCATGTGTGCTTCACATTTTGTTGTTTAAGTCATCTCATTGGCTTTGCTGCTTGTCCCTAGAAGTGTTATTCCTACCATGATGGTCCCCATGTCAGCTCTATTCTTATTGAAGGTTTGCGGTATTCGTGATTTTAGTTTTAGTTTTTTATATTTAAGTCTAATAAAGGCATTGATATTTCTGCCTAATTTTAGTATTTTATCTATGATAATGGAGGTGATTCTCCCACCATTTGGTTTGTTTGTGGTCTGCTAGATTTAAGTTTCGACGAGTTAGAAGTTTTGCTAATTATGAGTCTATGCAGAGATGTTGATGGCCTTAGTACTACACTTTACATGCTCTCAATGGATCGAAAGCTTCTATCAACTATAGTGGTTTCAAAAAGAGCCTTATCCGTGCTCAAATTGATGTGTCGATTTCCCAATATCAAGTATCTTCTTGCATCGTTTTCTCTATGCTTTATTAGAGTTTAGTACTAGAACCAGTTTTTATCAAGTGTCTTATATTGTGTATCATAAGGTCATCCGCATTATTATTAGTGTTTGTCAGCCTTTTAGTTGAATGAAATTTTACGTTTGAAAAAAACAAGTAAAAAAGAAAGGGAAAGTAAAAGAAGAGAGAAACAAAAGAGGGTAAAAAAAAAAGAAAGAAAGAAAGAAAGAGGTAGTGGTGACGACCAGTGCCATAATGTGATCTCTTGGTGATAAATGCTCAACTAGCATTATTTTTTTTACCGTATCAAAATCTTTTATGCTGTTTAATTAAGAATAAAAATTTTGTAATAAAGTTTACAAGAATGGACATAATTAAGGTATTTGGTGCATTTTGCAATCCTTTTTCAACTACATAGTTAGAACTACAACTATTAAAATAAAGTAGATTACAATATAAAGCTTTTAAATACTGAAATAAAATTATTTTAACTTTTAGTTATAGCTGCATTGTCAAACATATTTATTTTTGTTTGGAAAAGTGGAAGACATGTAACAAAAGAATAAGACAGCTAGTGACAAAAAGAATAACAAAAAGAGTAATTCTAGCATTTTTCAAGACCTTTTCGTTTCTTTTTTCTTAAAAATCTTTTAAACACACTCCTATTCTTTTTTTTCTACGGACCAAATTATTCCAATTATATGTTTGAAAAAGTACTCCAACTACTTTTTCTTTTTAAAGAAAGCAAATATTTTTAAGTGAGAAAAAAAAAAAAGAACATATGACATAGCAAGAATTTTTGTCAACTTCCTCCAATCTGTTAGGACATATTTTTTTGTATCAATAAGTGTGTTCTATTTTTTTTTGAAAGGAACAATTTTTTTTTTTTTTTTTTGAGGTAGGAACAAGAGTGTGTTTTACTAGTAGAGTTTTTATTTTTTGTTTTTTATTTTTGAAGAAACTAGTAGAGTTTTTATAATATCACCCTATCACAAAATTGCCATGTCATATAAAAACCGGTTCATATAAAAAGCTACTTTTTTTTTTCTCCCGGAAGATTTATAGAAATTGATCCTGTGATATGGCCAATCATACAACTGGATAATTTTTTTAATCAAAATCTTATCACAAAAACGAAAAGGATTTTTTTTTTCCCAAAGTTCAAACCAGCAACCTGTTTCCAATGTGAACGTCCTAGCTCAAAGAAAAAAGAAAAAAGAAAAAAAAAAACTTCCAAGGACTTCCCGACTGAGTATCCGTTTAATATTCAAATATGATATTTGAATAATGGGAGAAATCGCAACCGTCCGATCATTTGATCCTACCCACTAGGTGGTCCTTCAAACTTTGAGATACTGAAAACGGGGCCAAAAAGGGCCGAAAAGCGTTTGTACGATGTACAAATCCACGTGGCACGAGAGTGACAATCAACCATATCTTTCACCTCATTGGTCACTTCTAGCTCTTTTCCATGCGACAGACGTACGCCGCGTTTCACATTAAAATACTCTCTCTCTCTCTCTCTCTCTCTCTCGCTTTTTTCGCCTCGCATGAAAACTTTCTATAAATTGCATGCAAACGCAGATCTTAACAACTCTCGTTCGGTGTCAATACCCTTCCTAGGACTCCTCAGTCTTTACTTCAGTCAATCCCCCCACACCTTCTGCTTCACATCTCGTCCAATTATAAAATTCCATAATTTTCATTTTTTATTTTTTAAAATTCAAAAAACAAAAAAATAAAATAAAATATCGCTTCCAAATGTCTTCTCAAGTACACTTCTCTTGCCCTTATATAATAAAACCCCTTCCCAACCTCAAAACCCTCAAATTTCCTTTCTCTCTCTATCTTTTTGTCACTCTTTCTAAAATCAATCCGTTGGCGTTGGCTTCGCGATGAACGGAAACGGAGGCAGATATTCCGCGGCGGCGGTTGGGACTCCGCAGTCGTCGTCGCCGGGAGCCGAGGACTACCACCGAGCGCTGCAACTAATCACTTACCCTCCTCGCCGAGAGAATTCACCAACGGAGACTTCGTCGCCGAGGAATGTTAACACATTTAGACTCTCCCGCTCCGATCAAACCCTAGAAGACGCCTTTACTCTCCTCAACGTTGACTCGGTCGATGATCGTCGTCAGTATTATCATCATCAGCCTTGTTGGAATCTCTACTCGCTCTCAAGGGGAAACTCCACCGAGTTTCAGACTCCGAGCTCGCCGCACGACAGCAACGGCTGGTCGGTGTGGTCCGAGACGAATGGCTTCGAACTCTTTACGTCAGATCTCTATCCTCCAAACGGTAATGATGAACAATCTTTGAATCTTGATGGCAGATTGGTGATCAATTCTAGTCCGTTGATGACGCCAACCAATCGGAACTCGAACTATTCGTCTTCTAATTTCTTTGGCGATTCTCGCGGGGCGTCGAATGGTAATTGCACAGTACTGCGCCAAAATTTAGAAACTTCGAATTCAGATGGCAGCAAGGGGCACCGGAGGTCTCAAGAACATCTGAATTTCGTTCCTGTTGAACGCTTGCGTGGGAAGATTGCGCAGTTGGCGACGGACCAAAACGGTTGTCGGATTCTGCAGAACACAATGGAAGGCTTGACAAACGCTCGTGAAATCGAGATGATTTTCGTAGAGGTTATTGGACACGTGTGCGAATTGATGATTGACCCGTTCGGAAACTACGTTGTTCAGAAGCTAGTGGAGCTCTGCAACGAGGAACAGAGGACCCAGATCCTCGCGGTGCTGACCACGACCAATTTTCAACTCGTTAGCATTTGCCTTAACACGCATGGGTGCGTTTGAGTCTTTGCCGTTTCTTGTTTAATTGGATTTCTTTGGGAGAAGCGTATGAAATAATGTTTTCTTTTCTTTTTTTTGGTGGCAGGACTCGTGCGGTGCAGAAATTGTTGGAGCATGTTACGAGCAAACTTCAGGTGGATTTGTTTATGGAAGCTGTGAGCCCATACGCCGTCGCTTTGTGCAAAAGCGCTAATGGTCAACATGTTATTCAGCATTGCTTGAGACATTTCTCTATTGACGACAACGCGGTACTGTTCTTGTCCTTTTTACCCTATCTATTTGTGACGACTTTTCTTGGTTTCTTGATTGTTACGGTACTCTTGAATAGAAATTTGTGTGATTTTTTGTCATTTTCATTCTCTAATAACTACTTTTGTTTTTCGTTATCAATTTTTGGACACGCATGCATTTTATTTATTAGTTTTGAATATGATCAATCTTTGTTGCTAGAGATCTAGATATTTGGGAAACTTCAGGGTTGTCATCTCTAACTTGGAATTTCTTTAAGGCCTCTAGATACAAAACACGATCAGCTGTTTTTAATGGCAAAGTAGAAGTATTCTTTTGCTACTCATTTGTTTTCTTTGCTCCTCTTCTCTGTCATAGTTCTTGTTTTTAGCTCTGACCACGATGTCTGGAGCTCAGCAAAAAATTCATCCTTAATATTTCCTTACTAAGATGATATAAAACTTATTGTTCATTTCCATTACTTATTATTGTTAGCTTTGTGTGCTTAAAGTTCAGATTGCCAGTTGAATTTATTTATGTCGCTACTTACATTTTTAAACGCTCTTTATGACTTAATGATGCTTTTTGTTTTTTTGTTTTTTTTTTTTAATTTTTTATATTAACCTTAGACCGAGGAGATTCAGATTATATTCTTTATTGTGGAGTCCGTATAGTTTTTTTCTTTTGCTCGACAAGAGAAGTAGATATTAGATGTGAAATTACTGTTAACCTATATCTTCGGTCACTTTAGGACTTATTTGATTAGCCACTATAGTTCTCTGAATGGTATTACGTGTTATGATTATAATTGGAGTTTCATATTGGTTACTTGGCCTACTGTGCACATGCGAGCGTGTTCGTAGAAAGCCTGCAGATAAAAAACTTGATCTACAGATCATCCTAAGCACGATAAAAAGCCTGTTCTTAAATTTTTTTTGGAAACGGGAAATATGTCTCAATAATTTTAAAACATCAATACAAATGACTTTAAATTACATAAGATAATACCCTCAGTTTCAACCGGCTCCATCATTAAAATTTGATGAGGCTCGAGAAGAAAAAATAATACCGAAGTTCGATGGTGAGAAAATTCCTTGGTACACCGATAATAAAGCACATGTAAAGTTTATTTTGATCAAATCTCTATAATCGATAGTTGATTAAAAGTGCATAACATATAGTATATAACCCACCTAATATTCTGCATAGACTAACAAAAAACAATTAAACTTAGAAAGTGGAGGGACAACCTTCACTATTATTACCAAAACTACACTAAACCTATACAAATCTAGAGATTGGTAGGAGGAACAATAAGAAAACAAAAGCGGAGTAACCGCCTTTATTACAAACATAAAGAGAAAAAGCAATAAAAGCCCATACAGTACAACCATTAGATCCTAAATGATAGAGCTCTTCAATACCAACAGATATTGGAGAAGAGCTGTAACATATAGGTGGTTAGTAGCACACATGTCACCCTATGCTCTTGTGATCTCCTTCATCCTTTGGCAATATGAACTCCATCATTGAATAGATCATCTGACGTAAAGCATATGGGTGTATTTAAGGGGTGGCTGGCCGACGACGCGCTGCCAGCAGCCGGCCAAACTCTCAGCTTTCCCCGCTCCCTCTCCCTCGCTCTCAGCTTTTCTCTCTCTTCTCTCTCCCGAAAAAGGTTTTTTCCTGTTCTTAAAATTAAATGCACGAAAGTTCCGTACTATTTTGAAGTTCAAACTTTTTTAGTCAAAAAACCTTATCGGAATATCTGCCAGAAAATTTTCTGGGGTAGGAGAAAGTAAACAAGATGGGCCCCAATGCTTGCCTTTTTTTATGAAAACCAAAAAAGAATATTTCCTTTTTGTTAGGGAGAAAATTTTTCGTTGCTTTCTTGATAGCTTTAAAAGACACTAATCTTTGACTATCACTTGAATCATTGCCCTTCCAAAAGTTTCGACTTTACGCTTTAGTAATGATTCTGATTTTGAATCTCAGACATCCTTGCAAAGAGATTATGGAATTTGAAGCAGAGACCCACCTTAAGCGTCCTTTTCCTTGCAAATTTTCTAACTCCAATTTCTGTTTTTACAGACGTAAAAGACCATTGTTCTTATATTTTTCTTCCTTTTCAGCTGTCATGTTCCTGGCTAGATTGCATAAAATTAACCAAAATTGAACATTATTTGACGGTTTGGTTATTTACATTGCATTTGTTTGGAAAATAGAAAGTAAATTAACTGGTGATTTGTATTATCTTCTTGTTTGGACGAGTTTGAATCTTGTGATAAAGATTGCATTCAAGTAGAATATTCTAGGCCCTTAAAGTTTTGTTTAAAGAGGCAAATAAATCATTGAGACTAGAGCGTTTGTGATATGGGAGGCATGATTTTGAGGGTAATCATAGTTGCACTTTTTTGGTGATTTTGCTCGTGTGTTTGCAAGTATGAGTTCTGTTGCGGAAATTTTTTTGCTTTCTTCTTTTATTTATTTTGACTTTGCTCTGTCCATATCTTAAAAACCCAGTATATTCATAAAGAAGGCACCTCTTTCTCATAATACATTGTTATATTCATAATTTCTTGCTTGACTTGAATTTTCGCTTGCAGTATCTTCTGAATGAGGTGGCTGATAACTGCATAGAGGTTGCGACGGATAAAAGCGGATGTTGTGTGCTGCAGCAATGTGTTGAAAACTCTTTCGGGCGTGTCAGAGATCGCTTGGTGGATGAGATAATAGCAAATGCAGTCCTCCTCTCCGAAGATCGTTACGGGTTTGGTCCTAAAAAAACTCAATCAATGCTTTTAGTTTTCCACTATAAACACAGTTTTTACTCACTAATTACTCTTCTTCTTCGTTGCTTTGCCTGCATCCAGCAACTACGTTGTGCAATATGTACTGGGTTTGAAAAGCTCGGACATCACAACACGTCTTTTCTTCCAGCTTATGGGTTGTTATATGTCTCTTTCCCTCAGCAAGTACGGCAGTAATGTCGTGGAGAAGTGCTTGAGCAAGTGTGATGAATTCCAAGCTAACCAAATCATTAAGGAGTTGATCGGAAATTTAAATGCTCACATGCTTCTTACGGATCCATATGGAAACTACGTTATTCAATCTTCGCTATTGGTATCTAAGGTCAGATCTAGAGACTTTCCCCCGTATTAATCCCCTTTTTTTTCTTCCTCTTTAGATACTTGTGTTGATAAAATTATAAACTGCAGCGCTCAAAACCATCATTTACATATGGAAATATGCACAATAAGCGATCATGGGATAGTAATAGAATTAGTAGACTATTAACTAGGGAAATGATTTTGAGCTCTGAATTGCACCAAATGTATAGCATGTGGGTCCCACCACTGGGACCCATTCCCTCTCTCTGTGCGGAGCCCCAAAGCACTGTCCTATTAATTGAGATGTTTATTTTAATATATTTTATTCATTGAATTACTCATTTTTGGTTTTGAGAACAGGGTGAGGTCCGGAAGGAACTGCTAAATTTTGTTCGTTGTTACGCCGGAACTATTCGCAGCAATCTTTATGGCAAGAAGATACTGACTTGGTTGGAAAAGAGGAAGATCCAACTCAACTCAGATAAGGCATATATGTAAAGTACAGGATACGAGGTAAAATGTTAGCTTAAAGAATTTTGGGACCTCTAGGTTGTCTGTCATTTGTTGTGGTTTTCGTTTCGTATGTCCTGTTTTTTTCGATGTCATATATATATATATATATTTAGTGTGGTAGTAATGTCTGTCTGTAGAATTTACTTTTCAGTGGTTGTTATTCTTTTTTTTTCTTTTTTATTTCTCTGAGAAATGGATCGAGAGAATTTGGTGTTGATGTAACTGGAAGTTGCGAAGCTGTAAAGTCTATTGGAAAAGCTATATACTCTTTTTAAATACATTTTGTTATTGTATATCAAGACTAAAATTTCGTTATTAGCTATGTCACTTGCTGTATTTGTCTCTTGTCTTTTATTTTTGATTTATTTTATTTGTTTACGTATACTTGAATAAGAATTCGTAATCCTCCAAAAAAAACATGATAATCCCGAAAGAATAATAAAATGCAAGGACAGTTGAGACTAATAAAATAATGAGGAGATAGTAGGAAATAGTGGAGTGAGCATATTAAAAAGGTTAAGGGTTCAGTCATTAAAATTTGAAATTTAACCAAATTTTATTTTATTATTTGTTTATACAACAGCTAAATTTCCTATTGAATAAACTAAAAGTTCATCTTGATTCTTTCATGTGATATTAATTTTTATGGCTAAATGTTTTCTATATATAGAATACTTGCTCTTTTAAATATTCTTGACGAAGACAAATGTGAAAAGTGTCTCTTTAACCATTAAGAGGTAACAAAGTAACAAACCATATCGTACTGAACGTGCATGGGATGGAAAGCAAAATCCGAACGAACAAAAGTATCTTTTATTTTATTATTACAGGGCTAGAATATATATATATATATGTGTGTGTGTGTGTGTGTGTACTTTTTCTGTTAAGGATGTGCCATAATCGGTTAAAGGGTATTCAGTAACTTTCAGAATCAGCCAAAAGAAAAGTGTGACATGGAAATTCAATCAAATGGCGAAATTGACGTGGAAATTGAGAGCAACCAAAGCCTCTCAATCACAAGGATAAGGTCCCATGCCCATCTAATCAGTGCTAATCACATATAAAGTATGTGTAACTTATGAGCTTTTCAGTAACTTCTCTGCGTCGTTGGCACGCCGGTGATAAAATAAATAAATAAAAAAAACTGCAGTCAATTGTGTAACCTTCGTAAATCAGTTTCAGAGCATTTTTTCTGCTGCTACGTCTTCAATACATGTTTTCTTTTTGATGTTGCACTTTCATCGCTTGTAAGCTTGTTGTTATTGAGGATGGTTAGCTTGTTTGATACAGTTTCTGTTTGTGTTTTTAGTCGGCAGAAGAAGAGAAACAAAAACTATAACTTTTTAGTAAGCGTTTAAAATCATATTTTTAAAAAGATCTTATGAGTCAAAATAGTTTCAATTTTTTTTTAAGTTACCAAAATAATATTAAAATTTATAATGTGTTATTAACACTTTGGTACATATTTCAAAGTATTTTTCAAAAGTATTTTTTTGAAAAGTCATATTTTATTACTTTAATAGGAAGCACTTCTGATAAATTATTCAAACAATTATGGGAGTAGCTTTTGGATTTAGAAGCTAAAAACAGCTTCTAAGAAGCCCTCTTAAATAGGCCCTAAATTGCATCTCCTTTTTATTTCAATCTGCTCAAATTGAATAAGAACAGTGCAATGAAGCTTCTAACTTAAAAAAAAAAAAAAAAAAAGAACACTAAACTCTTCTCCAAAAAATTACTACAACTCGAAATATTACTTTCTTTTTTTCTTTTTTGCTTTTGTTTTTAAAATATTCTCTTAGTACAAACTATCATTTTCAATTTCCTAGTATCATAAATAGATCAAATATCATTTCTTTTGTTTTGCTTCTACAACTGAATGATTTAGATGAAACTATAGACATCACCATAGTTAAATGAAAATATTAGTTAGAAATTAATAAGCTCTTCTTCCCTCCCGATGTTGGAACTAGTTTTCTAAAACATGGCATAGATTAATAAAAATTAGTAACAAAGTACGGATCTCGAAAACATTTTTCCTTTTAAATTTATAGTCCAGAACATCTTTAACAATGACAAAAGAGACACCATGGAATGGGTGGCCTAATGATAATAGATTATCGTAATAGGGTCAGTCATCAATAGTCAAGTTTCTGTAAGGGTCTTAAATATAAAGATTTGCACCTATCAGTTTTGTGCTTGATATCATCACAACAGATACATATATAGCTTAAAAAATTAGTTAGGGGGACAGGGCATGAACTAATGAACAAATAGAAAGTAGTAGAATTTTAGACAAGGCAAAATATAATTATATATATATATATATAATTAATTAAAAGAAAAAGATCAGTAAGATGGCCGCTCATCCTAGTCTATAGAGGGTTTACTCTTATGTTTGACAAGCTATTTAGATAAGTAAAGTTTTTGAGAAAGTAGTTAGAACTAAAATACTGTAGCATGTGAGAGCTTTATACTGTAGCATATTTTTGTTTTTATATTATAATATTTTAGAGCTTTGTACTGTAGCAGTTGAAACGACTTTTCTAAACCAAATAAATATCTATGTAGTATACTAATGTGGGTCGTCCTTTTTTTTTTTCCCCTGATTTTGCTTTATAAAAACAAAGAACGAAAAGAAAAAGGAGACAAAAGCAAAAAGAAAAAAGAAAAAAAATAATGTAGAGAGAAAAAAAAAAAAACTACATGAAATGCCTCCCAAATGACACCACTTATTAAAATTGCTCTCCTTTTTGTGACTTTTCAAAACTGTCACTTTTAGGATTATTTTTTTTTTTATTAGATTTATGATTTTACTTTTTGCCGTAAATCATTAAATGAACCCTAACTCATTTTTTTTTCTCTTCCTTTCTTTCTCTCTCCTCTCTCTCTATCAGTGCCTCTCTCTCTCTCTCATTTCTCTCGTTTCACTCTATCCAGCTCTCTCTCCCTCCGCCCTTCTCTCTCTCCTTTATGTACCCTTCCTTGTCTGATCTCTCTCTCTTTTTCTTTTTCTTCTTCTTCTTCTACTTCGGGTGGCAACTTCAATGGCAGTGGGGACAATGGTGACTATAGCCGGAGCCACGGTGCTTTTGTGCTTCTTGAGGTAGATGCTATCAACAAAGGGAGAGGTAGAGGATGATTCGAACTGGAGGCTTTGACTCCTCAAAATCGACCCAATCGGTGAGGAGGAGACTCTTGTAGCAGTCAGCTCAGGCTCTCGAGACTAGATTGGCATCTATTAGATCGACGACCGGCTCAGGCTTCAACTTCTCGAAATCAACGCAAATCGGTTGTAGTCTCAGGCCAGATAGACCACATCGATTACAATGCTGTCGGAGACGCTAAGGCCGTCGACTTCCGGTCGATGAAGGGTGCGATCAAGTACTCCACTGTGTTATGCGGTCGTGCTATTAGATTTCTTCGTTGATGAAGTAGACCAAGCGAAGTTCAACGGCACTGCCATCGGTATGATTTCCTTTGCGCGCTTTTGCTAGTTCTATTTTTTTCTATTTTCTTGTCATTTTTTTTAGATCTGTAATTTGGTTTTTGAATTTTTGTTGAATCCGTAATTTGTTGTACTTTGTGTTCATTGCCTGTGTTTTGGAAGGGTTTTTTTTTTGCGGTACGTTTTAGCGACTTCCAGCTAATTTCGGTGAGTTTCAAGACAGAATCCACCAAGTTTCGTGTTGGAACTTGACAGATTCTGAGACATAATATGATAGGTTTCAAAAAAATATGTTAGAATGTGGTAAGTTTTAAGGTTCTAATTCAGCACCCACGCCGACGACCGTAGGTGATTGGTGCTTTTTTGTTTTAAAAAAGTAGAAACTTGACAAATTCCAATCTAGTACCTGCGTCAGCGACCGGAGATGGTTGGCATTTCTTTGTTCTAAAAAAAATGTTATAATTTGATAGGTTTTAAGTTGGAATCTAGCAGGTTCCAATCAGGCACCCGCGCCGATGTTCGAAGGCGGTTGACGCTTCTTTGTTTTAAAAAAATATATTGGAATCTGGTAGGTTCTAAGTTGGAACCTCTAGCGACCGAAGACGGGTTTCGTGGATTCCATGATGGAACCTGACGGTTCTAGGACAAAAATTGACGGGTTCCACAATGGAACTTGGCGGGTTTCGGCGGGTTCTGAGATGGAACCTGATAAGTTCCATTTATGAAGGAAGGGTAACCTAGTCATTTAATAATTCACATTTTTTTATTAAAAATGGTAGTTTTGAACAAAGCCTTTTAGAAGAGTAATCTTAAAAAGATGCTCCTTTAGGGGAGAATTCTTGTAAGTTGCTCAAAAAAAAAAAAAAAAATCCTCAGCCTATAGATACTTATAGGCCCAAAAAAGACCTAGAATCCAAACCATATTTTTTTTCGAGAAAATTATATGTTATGCCATATTTTTAAAAGTCGTGTTTATTCAGTTACATTTAGAAAAAGTTATATCATACTATCATTCATATTACATGTTAAGTTATGTCACAAATAAATAAATGCGTAGCATTTATAAAATGTAAATCTTAAAAGATTGCATTTATAAAACATCCTCTTTTTTTTCCCCCAAAGAGACCTAAAAGCTCCAAATTCAAACACAATTCAAGTAGGCATCACTAGGAAAATATTTTGGAAGAATGAGGAATTTAAAAGATCTTTGGAACTTTTTAAAGTAAACAACAAAATTTTAAAATATTTATAGTATATAGCATATTTACAATATAAATAATAAAGGTAAATTTATTTAATGTATAAAGTTGATATTTACTACTATTAATTTTTAAAATTTATAAAAATTTCCCAAATAATTTGAGATTATTTTCACATTTGCCCCCCATACTTTGTCATTTTGTCACTTGATTTTTAAAACGTATCACTTAATTTCTTCAAATTTTATTTCGTTTGCAAGTTTCTTCCTTCTATCCAACTCCATTAGTTTTTGGACGGTTTTTTGCAGAATATTTTTATATCTTTCCCTCAAACTACATCACTTATATCACTTTGCTCCCCAAACATTCATAATTTGTCACTATGTCCCAAATTCTTTTTGTTTGCAAATAATCTCATTTCGTCCAATTTTGTTTGATTTTATAAGTCAATGTTTTCTTCTTCCAACTTGGGGGAGGGGGGAGGAGGGTGGGGAACACAAACATAAAAAAGAGTTTAAGGGGAAAATTGTATTAAGGAAAAAAGAGTTCAAGAAAATAGAATTATTTTTTACAATAGGCCATTCGAACCATATAAAAAAACTTAAGGAGGAAGAAAACCCACAAAATTCCTTAAAAGAAAAAAGCTTTAGGAGTTTTAAAAAAAAAAACACATTATTTTAATTTTTTGTAAAGAACCCTCTCTTCAATTTTCTTTATATTTGTATTTAAATGGCATATTGTAAAAAATATTCATATGCAAGTTATGAGTATATAGATTACTTTGACATGAAAGTCTTGTAAAGTTGGAAGAAAAACAAATTAATTTGTTAGCTGAATAGAATTGGATCGAAGAGTTATTTGCTAACAAAAAAATAAATAAATAAAGGGACATAATAACACATTTTGAAAGTGAGAAGGTAAAACAACTTAAATGATGTAGTTTGGGGAAGGAAATATAAAATTATTCTATACAAAAAAATCTAAAAATTAAGAGAATTGAATAGAATGAGAATACTTGTTAATGGAAGAAAATTTAAAGGGATTAAGTACGTTCTAAAATTTAAAAGCAAAATGATTAAATCACATCGCCCGGACAAATGTGAAAATAATTCAATAATTTACAAGGGAATTTCCGAAGTACGTTGACCCAAGTTAGTTGCTCTTGTTGCGCCGTTAACTTGTCTGAATATTCCTCGGCGTCAGCTCGCAAAATCATATATAAAGCGAAAAGCGCAAGGAAACTACACCCATCGAAATTTGACAAGTTGTTCTCCCCCCTGTCAATAAGCTCGGAGCTCAGAGGACTTTCCTTTGGTCCTCTGGCTCTTCCTTTTGGTCCTCCCTCCTTCCCCTATCGCTCACCATCGCCATGGCTCGCCCAAGTCTCGCCTCTCTTCTCCTCGTCTTCAGCTTAATCGGGCCTATTCTCTACAACGCGATTGCCGCCTCGGCTTCCAATGACCTCCGAGATTCCGATCTTCGCCGGCGGCCGATGATCCTCCCGCTCTATCTCTCCTCCCCTAAATCGTCGTTCCACCGGCGAGATTTCGAGGGCCGCCGTCTTCAGAGATCTGACCGTCCTCGTACTCCCAACGCTCGCATGAGGCTCTACGACGACCTTCTCTCCAACGGGTTTTTCTTTTTCGAATTTGCCTGAATTGTGCTTGAAACTTGCAGTGTTTAGGTATTTTTTTGGGGGAAAAAATATGATTTTGGAACTTTATTTAAAAAAAAAAAATTTTGCAGTTACTATACGACGCGGCTATGGATTGGGACGCCGCCTCAGCAATTTGCTCTGATTGTTGATACGGGAAGCACTGTGACTTACGTGCCCTGTGCTGACTGCGAACAGTGTGGTAACCATCAGGTTCGGTTTTTTTGGGATTTTTTTTTTAATAATGCTGCATAATTCAGTTGTAGTTCTTTTGAATATTGTTCTTTTTGTGATTTTCTCTAGTAAATATTTTGAAGTCGTGAAATTGAAGTCTGCCTACGGTTTAGTAAGGCTTTTAGGTGACGCGTTTCTCCTCTGTCATGATTATCTGGACAGACGAGTATCAAACTGCTATTTTTCATGGTGATTAGGGCCATAATTATTTGGTTGAACTTGAGTTGAAGGGAGGAAAAGAGAGTCATTGGAAATTATGAACTAGGAATAGAGCCATGAGGAATAATCATCAACTCAATTCATCCGAGTGTAGTAAAGCTGATAAATTCCTTATCTCTGATGTTAGATAATTTTTTTTTTTGAATAAAATTCTGTCATGATTCAGGATCCTAGGTTCCAACCGAATGCATCTAGCACCTATGAACCTGTAAAGTGCAATATGAATTGTAATTGTGATAGCGAAGGGGTTCAATGCATTTATGAGCGGCGATATGCTGAGATGAGCTCAAGTAGCGGTGTGCTTGGTGAGGACGTTGTTTCTTTTGGCGGTGAAAGTCCACTTTCACCGCAGCGTGCAGTTTTTGGTTGTGAGACTATGGAAACTGGCGATTTATATAGCCAACGAGCTGATGGCATAATGGGTTTGGGTCGCGGCCGGCTTAGCGTGATGGACCAGCTTGTTGACAAGCGCGTTATTGGTGACTCGTTCTCATTATGTTATGGTGGGATGGGTGTAGGTGGGGGTGCTATGGTTCTTGGTGGTATCACTTCTCCCCCTGGTATGGTATTTGCCCATTCAGACGCTTATCGCAGGTAAGTATTATGACGGCATCTCTACCTTTAATTTGTAACTGTATAATATGTTTTGTGCATCTCATGCATTTACTTTAGTTTTGGGATGACCACAGTCCATACTACAATATCGATCTGAAGGAAATTCATGTGGCTGGCAAGTCGTTGAAGTTAAGCCCAAAGGTCTTTGATAGAAAGCATGGAACTGTCTTGGATAGTGGAACAACGTATGCTTATCTGCCAGAGGAAGCTTTTAATGCATTTAAGGATGCTGTAAGGCTTCGTTCTTTTGCTGATTTATTTAATGTCTTCGTAACTTCAGAAGTGTCTACACTAGTTGCAATATGAGTTGGAGCTTGATCAATAAGCCGCCCTTTAGAAGGGAGATGATTTTTAATGAGCTATTCTGTCCGTAATTGACTGGGGCAAAAGTTTGCCAAGTGTTTAAAATAATTACTTGTCATCTGATGTTAATTTTCTTTGTTGAGTTTCTGATACTTAGAAATCAGTTCAGTTTGCCATCCACTAATATCAATAATTTATTTGAGTTTGCCATCCATTGTTACTGCCTCAAAACTTTTTTTCCCCCACCCCCACAGATTATGAAGGAATTGCATTCCCTTAAACAAATCCATGGTCCTGACCCAAATTATAAAGATATTTGTTTTTTGGGTGCTGGAAGGTATTTTCTTGTAAACCTGCATTACTTGATATTACCTGCTTGTTTACTAGTTTGCTTGGTTTCGCCTCTAAAATTATTGGACTGCTGTAACAGGGATGTCACCCAAATGTCAACATTTTTTCCAAAAGTTGAAATGGTGTTTGGCAACGGGCAAAAATTGTTACTTTCTCCAGAGAACTACTTGTTTCGGGTAACTATCTGTCCAGAGCTTTGTAGTTTTGAGGCCAAGATTGAGTTTTGGTGATTTTGAATTATCGTGGTCCAACAAACTTTATGCTTCTTAGGTACATAAATCCATGTATCTTTCTTCTGATGTTCTTTCCTTCCTTGATCTTCTTTTTACTCTTCTTCTTAAAAGCATACAAAGGTTAGCGGTGCATATTGCTTGGGAATATTTAAAAATGCCGATGCAACTACTCTTTTGGGAGGTATGTGATCTCCTCTCTCTCATTCAGTCATTTGTATTCTTTGTTTTATCATAAATGGAAACATTAATTAGGATCAAATCAAGTCTCCCTGGTGTACCTACAGCAAGCAATAGAGCTTCCTTCTTTCTCTGCTGCAGTGGGTTGGGCATGTTAATAATAGCAGAGATGTATCTCACTCTTTCTTTGTTCAATTGTTACAGGAATTGTTGTCCGCAATACCCTTGTGACTTACGATCGAGAAAATAATAAGATTGGCTTCTGGAAAACTAATTGTTCTGAACTTTGGAGGAGTTTGAACTATCTTAGTCCTCCTCCAGGTCCATCCTTGGTTTTTGATAGCTTGAATAGAAGCACAGAAATTCCACCGAGTGAAGCTCCTGAAGAATCACCTCAGATTGTTTCTCCAGGTAGTGTAAGTTTTAAGCGTGTACTTTTATTTTGTACCAGTTGTAGTTCAAAAAGGTAGAAATACTGCTTCTTTGATTGGCTAGTGGTAGACGTAATATTTTCATTTATGCATTTCTGACCAAGGTTATGCTTGTATGCTGTCAGATTGTCTCATTTCAACCTAGGCCATGGTGTCTGATTACAGCTTTTTTATATGACGTGTAGGTGAATTTCAGATAGGACAAATAACTTTTGATATGATGCTGGGCATCAATAAATCTGTGAAAATCAATTTCACAGAACTTACAGAGTTCATTGCCCATGAACTGGAAGTTAATGTTTCACAGGTAAAATTGAGTTTTCATGTCTTGTTATGATCTGATTGATAACTGAAGCTTGTACAACAGTAAACTGTTTCAAATTTTTTTGTCGGCGATTGGCATTATAGAAAATACATTTTGTAATTTACCTGTCAATTAATTTCTCACACGCCCTCAGTTATATTTTTACTGAAAATGACTCGATATTCTAAATCTTTTGGAGAGAAAATGTGATTATATAATTTCAATGAATTTAGAGGAAGAAATTAAAGTAGATCAATTGCCATGGCATTCTTTATTTTCTTTTGGTTAACCTTTGTCTTTCAATCAATTATCAGTAAGTAGATGGGAATTGGAGAATGTCGTTGTATCGTACCCAACTTATTATTATCTTGAGCGAGCTTCTATTTATTTCTGTTACTTTCCTTATGTTGGTCTTTAAAAAAATTAAGTTGCTTTGTTCATAATACCTACTTTTTGTTTCCAGGTTCACTTGATGAACTCAAAAGTTAAAGGAGACTATTCCCTTACTAGATGGGCTGTCTTCCCTGCGAAGTCTGCTCACTACTTTTCCAATAAGACAGCAATGGTATTGTCACACTCTATTTAAGTATACAAATTTGAGAAGGTGGAGCTTTTACCGTGAATCTAAAGATGATTTTCATGTGCAGAACATTATTTTGCGCTTGAGGGAACATCATTTGCAGCTTCCTGAGAAATTTGGAAGTTACCAGCTTGTTGAATTAAAAGTTGAACCTCAAAGGAAGCAGTATGTTTTCTCTTTACATGTTGTTCCTTGTCTTTTCTCCGCTTATATGAAATGACTTGTTAATAACTGCAATTAACATTCTCGATCATTCCTAAAGTCTACTTTAAATACACATGACCGCAAAGCAAATTTGGATTTACACTAATAGACTTGAGTTGACTTCAACTAATTGGCGATGCAAGGGTACTTCAGTTTTGTTGATTGGGATTTTTTCCCCCATGTAACTGCAAATTCTTGAGGAAACTTGTGGATTTCGATTCTTACATACCCTGTTTTACCTGAAGCATATCTACGAGTTCCATATCTGTGCAATTTTTTGTGGTTCTTTTTAAACCATCCTTTGTTCACTTTAATTTTTGTTCGTTTTTTGTCAATTGGGTTGTTTCTCAAAATTCGTTACCTTATAGGCATTATTCGTAATTGTGCTTTGAACTAAGCAAATGAATGCAGCATTTTCTTTCCCATAGTCACATTAGAGTTCTTTTGGAGAATTGCAGGTCAAGGTCGAAGCAACATGTATGGATGTTGGGTGTCGGAGTTATAGCTGCCTTATTTTTGGGACTGTTGACGTTAGGGACGTGGTTGTTCTGGAGACACAGAAGACAAGGGGTTGGTTCTTACGAGCCAGTTGGGGCCGTTGTTCAAGAATCTGCTGGTGCTGTTGTCCCTGAGCAAGAACTTCAGCCACTTCACAGCAAAGTCTTTATTCAGGAATGATAGTTTTTGTGAAGATTTTTTTTCTCTCTTTTTTTTTTTTTTTTAATATAGTGAGGAAGTCCTCTAGACAGCTTGATGCATTTTATTGCAGGTTTTAGTAATTCGACTCTGATCAATACGAGGAGATGAAATCTGCTATCCCTCCACTGTTGTATTAACCAATATTTATATGAGTTGAATATATAAAAGGTCCTCAATGTATCTTCTCTATCCAAGAAACAGTGTTTATGTTGAAAGTTGCATCATACGCAGTCCATGAAGTAAAAAAAGTATGTAAAGTGAGCCTTTTTTTAAATAAATTAATGGGAAACGTTAAATATAAGTTAGAACAAAATTTGTCTCTAAACTATAGAGTTATGCCAAATCTAGAATCTGTGTAAAATAAGGAAAGTTAGATCTATTAGTGTCTTGCAAAAGACAAAAATTCAGAGTCACCATAATAATTATTACTTGATTTTCTATCCTTAAAATATTCGAAAAAAAAAAAGAATTGTAATTTCACTCTTATAAACATGCCATGTATGAAGTACAAATTTAAACATGAGAGGTTCATCTTGTTCCAAATCTTTTTTTTTTCACCGGTATTCAGTTTTTCTTTTTTAAAGTGTTTTTTTAAGCGTGTTTGATAATCGTGCATTGCTTTTTAAACGAGTTTATAGAGCAGTTAGTCTCTGAACTATAAACATCATGATACTTTAAACCATGAACTTGTTTTTAGCAAATTACTTTCTCAACTTATTTAAATGGTAATCTCGGTCACTAACACTAACACTGACAAAGAATTCCTGAGATTTAATAGAGTTGTCATATTCCCTGTAACATGCTAACTGAAAGTTCATACTATTTAAGTGCAATTTTTTCTAGTTTTCGTTTAATAGAACATTTTGAACTTACTGTATTATTTTTGTAAAGTTTTGAGCCGCCACGTGATAGATAGGCGCATTATGATCCTTGTTAAATTACAAAAATCCATATTTGATTGTAGAATTGGGACAAAAATTGCCAAAGCATAAAAGTTTAAGATATGATCTGCAAAATAAATAACTAACTGAATTGTCACAACACTTATAATTTAAGGACATACAATGCTTATAATCCTTTTTAAATAAGAAAACAAATAGTTGTTGTTTGGAAGTAGAGGTCAGGATGAGGCTTGGAGTTGAGGTTGAGGCTAAGGTCAAAGGTAAAGGTGAAGTTAGGGTCAAATGATGCCACAGGGTTGAGGTTGAGTGATAAAGTTGAGGTCAAAATTGGGACTAGGATTGACCTCATCCTAAATCAAATCCAGATCGTGACTTGTCCTTTGGTCATAACCCTGGCCCTTACCTCGACCATGGCACCACCTTTTTTACTTCATCCTCAACTCCAATCTTAATTCTTACCTTGACTTGATCCAAATTTTAGGAACAAGAAATTTTATATTTTAATACAAAATAGGATATTACTAACTTTAACATATTCTTTTAGTTAACTAACGAACCATTTCACGAAGCATGTGTCCAGATAGCTTAAAGTCTCGATAGTTAGCTCTCGGTTTTTTAGTCAAAAAACAACGTTGATGAAGGTATATAGGTGCACTATTACGTGGTGGGGATTATAACTTCCATGAATTTCTTATTTCTCACTCAACGACGGAACTTTACTTATTTCTTTTTTTTAAGATCGACGAATCAAATAATATTTTTGTTCCAATTTTTGCCTCTTCTTCTCCCTCTGATTCAAACTTTTTCTTGCCAATGAATTGCGCAGATTTAGACCATCTTTAGAAAGAGAGCAAACTATTTTGCAAAAATTAAACACAGTATAAAAAGAAACACGGAAAAAGGCAAAGATTTTAGCTTGGTAAATGGATCTACTGGTTAGTTGGCAACTTTTCCTTTCTTTCGCCGCCTGGTAAGCATACTTGGTTTCCATTTAATCAAATCAATACTTTGAACGTGTATTAAAATGGATATCTAACCAAGAATATATTCCCCAAAGCAAAAACAAAGGGCCAAATGTCTGGTGGCAGATATAAAATTGTATGCATTAAGCATATATGTACCACCGAGTGTGGTAGTCTAGTGGTGGAGGTCTTTGTGGAGGACTTTGTGGTTACAGGTCTGAGTTCTAGGTTACCCTAGTTTTGGGGTATTAAATGTGAAGACTTATTTTCTGTCAGTCTAGTACTCGATGGAGTGTGTCTAAGACCATACCCCTATATGTCTTCATTGTTAGTATATTCAGTGGGGTTGAGGTGACGCGCTTCTTGTCCAATGAGTAGCTGAAAATGACATTAGACCTAATGCGAACATTCTTGTTGGTGTCTGAAAGCCCCTATGGTCACGCCTAGAGGTATGCTAACTTCAGTCGCCAAGAGAAAATGTAAAGACTACCATTAAAGCAGCCCAAGCGAGACTTACTATATCCATGTGAATTATGTCCTCGATCTCTATGAAGGAATTATTCAATTATTGTTCACTAATAATAGTAGAATTGCCAGCCAAAAAAAAAAAAAAAAAAAGCAATCTGTATGTAAATAACTTTGCAAATTTTCGAAGTTACAAGCATCTATCTTCTGGTATATATCTTCCATGGCCGTTACGAAGGATTTTGACAAAAATCCCCCTAAATTATCGCTTCTGTAACACTTGTCCTTCAAACTTCAAAATGTAATATCCTTTTCCCTTAAAGTATGAACTGTAAGCAAAAATGATCCTTATGTTAGAATTTTAATGAAAAATTAAAAAATGATTATAAAATAATTTCGGTTATAAAAATAATTATAAAATTATAATTATAATAAAAATAGTCTTTATTGATGATTAAAAACAAAAAAATCAATCCTTCTCTTTTGGTATACTAAAACTTTCTTCAAAATTTTATTTTTTTTACACCCAAAAAGTATTTTGAAATTTAGATGTTACATATATTACTAAAATAAAAAAGAATAGAGCATAAATATATTCAATATAACAAAAAAATAACACAAAAATTTGAAAGAGAAAAAACTCTAATACTACTAATAAAATTTCTTTCATATTTTTAAAATTTTTATTAGTATTTATACATTTTAAAATTTTAAAATACTTTTTGAGTGTTAAAAATTAATAAAATTTTATAAAAAATTTGGTATGTCGAAAAAAGAGGATCCAAATAATAGTATGTTTTTAATTGATTTTTTTTATTTTTAATTATAGATAAATACTATTTTTATTATAGTTTTAATTTTTTGTTTTTATAACTAAAATCACTAAAATATTCTTAATTTTAAAATTATTTATCAATTTATTATTAAAATTTTAATAAAATAATTATTTTTGTTAATGGTTATAAAAAAATGATTATTTTTGTTAGCGTTATAAAAGCTACGGGTAAAGAAGAATTTTTGTAATTAATCTAAAACCAAAATCACGTGGCACAGGCAGAAATTGGATCAATTTTCATTGGATTGGTCATGGTGAGAATTGGAAGCCAGCTCAATACCTGTCCTTGTACGGCGGTGTGAATTATGCTTTCAAGGAAAAAATTGGCAACCAGCTCAAAAAGTGAGCTGACATGTTTACTCTGATAGTTAAATCTTACAGTGGAGCAGTTTCCAAAAATATATGAACAAGGAAAAAAGAGAAGATTTTATCATAGACATTTCGTCCCCGCAGACGTGTGAAAGATCACCTTAAAAAATGTCCCTCTCATTTTATTTATATGGTTTTTAGATAATATCAACAGGTAATTAAAGACATTTTCCTATATTATTGTTTAATTAACGGATAAGATTTTAAGTAATTGACTTTAATCTTGCTAGTTTTATTTCAACCCATATATTTGTTTATTTTAAGTTGGCAATAAGAACTAAAAGGAAAGAAAATAGGGATTAATTACTTGGTGTGCTTTCAAGATAACTTCACATGGACATCAGATGGGAGTATATTATTGGCTGTTTACATCGTACACTACTTCAGTAAATGTGGTGCTGTCTAGCATTAATTAAGTCAAACCTTAGAAGAATCAAATTCAACAACTCTACGTTGTGAAATGTGGATGTGGTTTATATAATTATTTTGGCTCATCGTGGTGACTATATGTGAATGATTACATGCCTGTAATTATAAATTTTTTAGAGCTTCTAATTAGTCCAGATGTTAAAGTTTTAAGTACACTCTAGTTAGATCACTTATGAGAGAGAGAGAGAGAGAGAGAGAGAGAGAGAGAGAGGTAAACAGCTCAGTTTTTAGTAGAGTGGGAGAATTCGTTAAGGAATGTTGTATCGCCTATCGCCTGTGTGCTTTGAAGTTGTTCAAATACCACACCGGAAGTGCCATCCACAAAATTTGCATTATCTATTTTCTTCTACGTAAGATCTTAATAAGTGTGACAATAATTAATCACAGAGATACATATATTCACATATATATATATATATATAGAGAGAGAGAGAGAGAGAGAGAGATCTGACAAAACACATCACACAACATTAACACAGAATTCCACTTGAGCCCGTTATGTATATTAATACATATCAGTCTCATAAGAATACAAACAATTCTAAGAACAATCCCCTTTACTTATAATCTTATATTCTTCACACAAAAAATAAAAGAAATAAAAAAAACAATATTTTGATAAACCATAACGGATAGTGTCAAACCTTATTAGTGATACAACTCCGTAAATTGTTCAAAGGGTCCAGTCATAAATAAAAGAGTAAAGTATAATTTCAACATATATATATAGGAAGAATATGAATAATAATATTGGTGAATTAAGGGCACTTGGATTGGCCCTTAGAGTTCTTGAGGTCCCTGTAGCAAGGGCACTCGTCCTTGTTGCCGAACGTCCCAGAAGGAACACAGTGACACTTGTCACAGCAGATGTTACAGTACTTCAAGCACCGGTCCTTTAATCCTGCTTTTGAACATCTTACATTGCACTTTGACTCACAGAGTTCTGCAATATTCCCAGGTTAATTGATTTAACCAAATTAACACGGCGTTTAAAGATGATTCGAATAATAGTTACAATATAAAATTTTTATATATTATAATAAAAATAAAAAATATAATATAAAATTTTCACGTACTATAATTTTTAAACTAAAATTATTAGTTTAAACTGTTTTTTTAAACAACCTATAATTATCTTCAAGTCAACCAAACTATAACATGATCAAACTAAAATATTATGTCAATTATATTAAGAAAATATATCAAGGCTACAAATTGAAAACGTCACCTGAACCAGCCACTGCGGTCTCAACGAAAAGGGAGCTGTGGACAAGGCAAATAAGAAGGAAAGCAGCAAAAACGAGCTTCATTTTTTCAAATGCTCTTTGTGGATGAAGATGATATAGGTAAAAGCAATGGTTTTTGGATGTCAAAGACTGAGAGTGGGGGGTATTTATAGGAAATGAAATGACGTAGGGTTGGTGAAATTTGGAAGGTTTTAAGGACTTTTGTTACAATTTTTTTTTTTCATTTTTTCTGAAGTAATATTGATATTCCAGCGGATTACAGACTGTAAGTTGGTTTTGGGCATTTAACAGGATCATTCTACAAGGACGGTAAAAGACCAATCAATTTTGTCTATTTTTTTTTTGTAATTTTTTTCTCCTTTTTTGCTCTTGGAAAGGTAACTGGTGTTGTATTTATTAGACTTAAATCATCTGTGTAATTTTAATATCTCAATTAATGTCTAATCAATCAAATCATGTAATAGATTAAATATTTTGAAATACTTTTTGTTAGACTTCTTTTATATCTGATAGCCTATTTGGTTCGAGTATTTGAATGAAGATTTAAATTTTTGTAAGAGAAAATACTGTAACAAAATGATTTGAACCGTAATTTAAACCACGAAACAAACAGGCCCTAATGTTTGAATATACTAAATAATGTGAAAAATATATAATTGATTTGAAAGTATTCCAATGATTGAACAAGTAATTTGAATCTATATATATATATATATATATATATATATTTTTTTTTTTTTTTTGTGGTTAGTTATGTCTTTTTGTAGTTTTTAAAACGAGTTTGACTACTTCCCCTGTGTGGCAACCAGGGATTGGACCTTATTTGTAAACTTGTTATATAACAACGTTACGGGAGGTTAAAAAAGAAGGCCGTTACGTGAAGCTAGATTTGTCTTATTCCAAAGCTCAAGTTTGAACGAAGGTTACATGAAATTTCAAAATTAATTAATCATGTTGTTATCCAAAAAAATTCCTCGTATTAATTAAGCTTCAGTCACACAAAAGTTCAAGTTACCAGAACGAATATTATTCTCAAAATTTTAGATCAAAATCTAATATGTCCCTTTTTATTCCGATCCAGTTTACTATTCTGTTTGAGCTACCGCATTAATTTCTCTTTTTAATGATATTATTTATGTACGAGATTTCTGGGTAAGTTTTTGTTTATTACGATGTAAGAAATTATAAATCGTGCAGTTTTTTCTCCAAAGGCTTCTACGTGTTCGTACGTCTTAGATTTCAGTTGCACAATTAACGTTCTCACAACCAAAATAAAAGGAAAATTTACCTAAAGACCTAACAAAATAATTACATTCTCATAAATGATCCTCAAAGTTTATCTTCAATCTTAGTTTGATCATTCACACTTTTAAAATATCCCAAATTAATCCCCAATATATTAATTTGTTTCAGTTTTAGCCCCTTCATCAATAGGATATTAAATATCCTTAAAAAAAGTTGGACGTTGAAAAAGAATAGGACATGGATGATATTTGTTAGCAGGGTGTTATTTTTTATAAATATCATTTGCATTTTCTGTGTGCCTTTAACATAATGTTATTTTCTATATCTTGTGCATATAATACAGTTCTCTTATTAAACACCCAATTAGTGGGACGGCTAAAACCGAAGCAAACCGATAGAGATCATTGAGGTTAATAAAAAGAGGATCAAAGAAAAGTATTATTTAGGGGGTAAATTCTAGACCATATATTTACAGGGACCAAACCTAAAAATAATGCTCCCATTACAACAGCTAGAAGGTTCCGTCTTTGTCAACAAAAACCAGAGGCTATTTCATTATTATTACTACTACCACCACCACCACCACCATACCGTCGTTATTTCTTTTTCCAGTGCCACCAATATAGTGAAACAATGTAACACTATATATGATGCACAAAAGGCATGTATGGAGGGCTCCACGCGGCAAAACCAAATAATTAAAAGAAACCCATGATCTGTAAAGCCACTTCAAATCTGCCTCACAACGTTAGTGCATGAGCTATGATAAAAAGATATTGATATACATCTCGTCTTTTTCCGTTTCCATGAATCTCAATAATAATGGTTTTGAGCCATTACACCTGTCTTTGTAGTACTTCGCCAATGACTTGGGTTGGTATACCGAAAACAAGTATAGATTGCGTTTTCAAGTAATGGATTGCTTTAGGAACACTCTCGAAAATAGAAATTTATTTTATTTTATTTTATTTTTTAAGATGAGGGTAATTTATACATAACTTAATTTTAGCGCATGGCATGAAATGAGGATCGTCGGCCCTAACTTTTATACTTGCTACTCTTGAGTGTGCCTAGTCACGTGACTTGTCGGTTCTAAAAATTTGTATTAATGAAGACCTAGGGTCAAATTCACCAACTCCTTTTTGCATTTGCCATCTCTACTATGCACATTCCGGGCAACGAGTGGTTTTGAATAAAATTTTACTCAACATGCCATATATTTGTGTTTTGTACGTTTCGTTTCTCGTTGAGTAGGTTAAATTTTGCGATATACATACCAATAAGACCTTTTTTTTTTGTTTTGGGTTGTTTTTAACAACGTTGGAGACAGCTGCATATATGTCCATATTGTTTTGTCCCCATGCTGCTCATTAAATATCATTCACATATTTGTGTGTGATTGTGTCACGCCCCGGAGTACGGGAGGTGACGTGGCGGAATATTTAGATTAATTAAAAGAGAATTTAATTAAAATCAATGGTTTAAGATTCAAATTACATGAGAAATAAGGAATTTTTCCACCACATTTGATAAAAGAATTTATAAATATTAAGCAAGTAATAAAAATTAAATAAAAACCGCGAATATGGGTTCCACAACCCACAACTTGTGCACACACATAGTACTGACAATATCATAAATACAATTACAGTCCAGGTACAAATGAAGTTAAAGTCTTACATGCCTTGATTAATAATACAGAATATAAGTAAATTCCTCTATTGCTCCTGAGTTCGGTCCGAAGAATCTTCTTCAAACCTAAATGGGAAACCACCTAGAGGGGGGGAAAATTTAAAACAATAAAACGTGAGCGAAAGGCTCAGTAGGACTATTTTTTATAAAATAGTTTAATGCAAAGAAAAATAACATTATTAGAAGTTATTCAAAAGGAAACTTGAATAAATAAATAATTTGAGTAGAACCGTTCCGTCACAGAACAATCCACTCGTCAAATCAAAACACCATTTTACTTTTACCTAGGCAAACCATGATATCACCACCGTAGTGGCCCAGCTGGGTTTCAGGACATGCCCCCAAGGTCGATCGCTACACGACCCGATCTCTGATATGGCATTATGCCTATGTGTTTATTATCATTATCATTCAAAACCCAATTACCGAGTGTTGTCAATTACATTTATTATGAAATTCATTTCAGATCACGGTATCTTAAAATATAACCGATAAAACCATTTTCAAACAACCGTTGAAAACATTTTGCTAAAAATCATTTTCAAAGCCAAATCATTTCAAAACCAGGCTACCAAAGAAATAGGATAGAAGTCCTACCTCAATACTCGTGCTGGTACCCCACACCGTAATCCCGGTCCGCTATACGTTAGCTCTGCGGAACCACGAACGATCCTAGATACAAACTAAGTCGATCAATATCTAGTTTGAGACATTCTATGTTACTAAATCATTTCATGATGTCCTAGTGTGCCATTTGTACCTTTAAAATCATTCTATAAGGTTGGGGTTTAAATCAGGGTTCAAAGTAGTGAAAACGGGTAAAAATCACAAAATTTTCCATGCCTCGGTCGGCCTGCCGGACGCCCTGCTTCGGCCTGCCGAACTGCACAGTTCGGCCTGCCGAACATTTCCCCAGATTCGGCCTGCCGGTCGGAAGAACACCGGCCTGCCGATCATCACTCCGGCCTACCGAACACGAACTTCGGCCTGCCGAACTGGGAAAACCCATAAATTTCCAGCCACAGGTTTCGATTCCCCAAAACCCAAATCTGGATTCTAACCTGTTTTTCTCAATTCCCAGGCATGAAAAACAATTATACTTGATAGAAAAACATACTAAAACATGTTTGGACTCATTTAAACAAGATTTTGACTCAAAATCCTCAAAAATCTGAAAATGAGAAAATAAGGGGAAAAATGAAAAATCTTGAATCCAATCCGTTTTTCTTCAATCTAAGCTTAGATTCTAGTTGTTCTAAGTTCATTTAACTCAAATATAAGGTTTTCTAAGCTTAAACAAACCTAGATTTCAAAAATGCACAAAATTGGAAATTTCGTAAAAAGTTTAGAAATTTTCGAATCTAACCTCGAATCGAAGCTTCAATCCGCGTCCTCGGTTGCCGAATCACGTCCCCGAGCTTCCTCCTTGCTATCTCGAATCTTGGATTCGAAATGGAGTTCAAAAATTTAGAGAGAGATATAGAGAGAGAGAGGGCTGCCGAGAGAGATGAGAGAAAGAGAGAGGGAGAGATGCGTGAGAGTGAGGAGAGAGAGAGGAAGGAATTAAATAGAGAAAATCAGTGGGCGGTTTTACTGTGCGAAAACCAAATGCCGCCCACGGTTTTGTAAAACGGAGTATTTTTAACATTTTATAAATTGTTGTGTTTTAAAACTCAAAATATCATCTTAAAACAATAAGAAATCATTTGAACACATCAGTTTAACAAAACAACCGAAAATTCAAAATCCAACCAAATAATCTAATTATTTTAAAACATTAATTATGGCACACTAATTCATCATTTATAGTACATTAACATTAAATAAATTTCGGGACGTTACAGCTCTCCACCCCTAAAAGAAATTTCGTCCTCGAAATTTACAACTCACTTCAAAAACAAAACAAATGCGGATACAATTTCCGCATACTCGACTCTAATTCCCAAGTGGCTTCATCAACCCCATGATGCTGCCACACGACTTTCACCAACGGTATTTCACGACGACGCAAACTAATCACTTTCCGGTCGATAATCTGAATCGGCACTTCTTCGTACGTCGTATCTTCCTGAACCTGTACATCGCAAAACGAAACTATCTTATCCTGCCCAGGTGGACATTTCCTAAGCATCGACACATGAAACACATCGTGCACATGAGAAAGTTCGGGCGGAAGATTAAGCCGATAAGCGACCACACCAACTCCCTGAGTGATCTGGAACGGCCCAATATACCTCGGCGCGAGTTTCCCACTCACTCTGAACCGCATAGTTCCCTTACGAGGCGACACCCTCAAGAGAACAAAATCTCCAACCGCGAATTCTAAGGGTCTACGTCTCCTATCTGCGTAGCTCTTCTGCCGACTCTGAGCTGCTCTCAATCGACCTCGAATCACCGTGACTTTCTCGTTGCTATCACGAATCTCATCCGGCCCAAGAATAACTCTATCTTTTGGCTCGGCCCAACACACAGGTGACCGACACGGTCGCCCATACAATGCCTCAAATGGTGCCATACCGATACTCGCTTGATAACTGTTGTTGTACGCGAACTCCGCCAAATGCAAACATTGCTTCCAATTCCCGCCGAAGTCCAACGCACAAGCACGCAACATATCCTCGAGAACCTGAATAACCCGCTCAGACTGCCCATCAGTCTGAGGATGAAACGCCGTACTGAAGTTCAAATCCGTACCCAAAGCCTCCTGAAAACTCCTCCAGTACTTAGCATTAAACCTGGTGTCTCGATCAGAGGTGATGGACAAAGGAACTCCATGCAACCTCACAATGTTCTGCATATACAACTCCCCGAGAATCTTCCTGGAACACGTCGACCTAAACAGAATGAAATGCGCCGATTTCGTCAACCTGTCGACCACAACCCAAACTGCATCATGCCGCTGCTCCGTCCTCGGCAAACCTGTGAGGAAATCCATCGTCACATGTTCCCATTTCCACCTTGGAATAGGAAGCGGCTGAAGCTGACCTGCAGGCTTCTGATGCTCAGCTTTCACCTGAAGACACGTCGAACACTTGGCCACGTACTCGCGAACATCTTTCTTCATGCCTCTCCACCAATACTGCCTCTTCAAATCACGATACATCTTGTTGCTCCCCGGATGAATAGCAAACTGAGACCTATGAGCTTCGTCTATAATGGCTTTCGTCACCTCAGCGATAACTGGAACTGCAAGACGCTCCCGGAAGTACAACGATCCATCTGCATGCATGCTCCATTCTTCAAACTGCTCCCCGTTCTGAATCCGCGACCAAATCCCCTGCAAATGCTGATCCTGCCACTGATTTTGCTTCACCATCCGAACAAGAGCTGGAGTCGCTTCCACATGATACAACAAAACTCGATCACCGTCTTCATGATACAGTAGCCGATACTCACTCACTGTCGCATCCCTGCTCCAGTCCTCAAAAATCAAACAAGCGAGAATCCCTGAAGACTTCCTGCTAAGCGCGTCCGCTACCACATTAGCTTTCCCGAGATGATACTACAAAGCGAAATCATAATCCTCCATGTACTCCACCCATCTGCGCTGCCTCAAGTTGAGATCCCTCTGAGTGAACAAATACCTCAAACTCTTGTGATCGGAGAAGACCTGAAACGATGCTCCATACAAATAACACCTCCAAATCTTCAGCGCGTAGATCACCGCTGCAAGCTCTAAATCGTGAGTAGGATAATTCTGCTCGTGAGGTCGTAGCTGTCTCGATCCGTACGCAACCACACGTCCATGCTGCATCAACACGCATCCAAGTCCGCGCCCTGAAGCATCCGCATAAACCTCATACGGCTCGTCACTGCTAGGAATAACCAATACTGGAGCTGAAGTCAACCGGTTCTTCAATTCCTGAAAAGTAAGCTCACAATCTTCATCCCACTCAAACCTGGCATTTTTCTTGATCAATCTTGTCAACGGAGCTGCAATCTTCGAAAAGTCCTTTACAAATTTCCTATAATATCCAGCAAGACCTAAGAAGCTGCGAATCTCCGCTACATTCATTGGTCGTTCCCATTCCAATATAGCTTCAATCTTGGACGGATCCACTGAAATACCATGCTCCGAGATGACATGACCCAGAAATTTGACCTCAGTCAACCAGAACTCACATTTTTCCCTCTTAGCATACAACTGGTGCTCCCGCAAAGTCTGAAGCACGATCCGAAGATGCTGCTTATGCTCCTCCCAAGTCTTAGAATACACAAGAATATCATCGATGAATACGATCACAAACTGATCCAGATACATCCTAAATACCCTGTTCATCAGATCCATAAAAGCTGCTGGAGCATTTGTCAACCCAAACGACATGACCAGAAACTCGAAGTGCCCATACCGAGTCCTAAAAGCTGTCTTTAGAATATCCTCTTCCTTGATCCTGAGCTGATGATAACCTGAACGCAAATCAATCTTCGAGAAGTATCGCGAGCCTCCCAACTGATCAAATAGCTCATCAATTCTAGGCAAGGGATACTTGTTTTTCACCGTAACACGATTTAGCTGCCGATAATCCACACATAACCTGAGAGTCCCATCATGCTTCTTAGCGAACAAAACTGGTGCTCCCCACGGAGATGTGCTATTTCGAATATATCCTTTATCAGCAAGCTCCTGAAGTTGCTTCCTCAATTCCTTCATCTGCCGGCGCCATCCGATAAGGTGCCATAGAAATCGGTGCTGTCCCTAGAAACAACTCGATACCAAACTCAATCTCCCGATGCGGTGGTAATCCTGGCAACTCGTCGGGGAAAACATCCTCGAACTCATCAACTACCAGAATCGCTACACTACTACTCGAAACATAGGGCTTGCAATCCAGGTTGGCAAGAAAAGCACAACAACCTAGATTCCTTCGCCCTCCTAGACGCAACTTCATGAGACGCTCACTCATTAACCAATCACCACCACCTTGGTAAGTGATTACCGTCCCCCTATCAGACACTAGGGTCACTTTTCTAAGTTGGCAGTCCACGACTGCACTATACCTGGACAACCAGTCCATCCCTAGGATTACATCATAGGAGCTCATGGGGAGTATAATCAAATCACTTTTCAAAATCTCATCCCCAATCTTTATTTTACATGATTTACACATACAATTCACACACACCCGCCCCAAGGGAGAAGTTATAACTAGGGGTTCATTAAACTCTTCTACCTTTAATCCCAAGGCATGTACAAAAGAACTCGAAATGAGAGAATGAGAGGCACCGGTATCAAATAAAACGCGAGCTAGAGATCTAGAAACCAAAACCATACCGTCAACAACTGCGTTACCAGTCTGAGAATCTGACCCTCTAGATGCCATTGCATGAACCTGCACTGGCGCTTTCCCTTTTCCTCTACCGACATTACTGGGTCCTGGATTACTCGGCCGATGCTGCTGAGATGGAGACGACTGCACACTACCTGTACTCGGCGCTCTGTACTGAGGAACACTGCGCTGAAAATACTGCGGCTGCTGCCCCCGTGCCGGATATGAGAATTGCTGAGGAGAAAACTGCGGATACTACAACTGCGGGTACTGCGGAGGCGGAGGTAGGGTCTGAGGCTGAGGCTGAGACGAACGACTGGCATCCTCCCCTGTCTGAGATCCAAGACGAGCACTCCTGATCGGGCAATTCCTCTTGATGTGTCCGGGCTGCTGACAGAAATGACAATGAAAGCTGTAGGGATTGCTGCGCCCGCTGCCAGATGAACTGCTACTGCCACTGGTCGCACCGCCTTGCTTGCCTTTCCCCGGAGCTGGACGACTACTGGTGCTCTTCCTGCCACTCCTCTGCGGTCCTCCTGAAGCCTTGGCTCGATCCTCACAATATTGCACATAATCATTCTCCACGGAGATCGCCGACGACACAAGCTCTCTGAAACTCCTAAGCCGTAGAGCAACCAACTGCCGTCGAATAGGAGCCTTGAGCCCTTCCTGAAACTTAATACATTTCTCGCGCTCCGATGCCACCGCTGATGGAGCAAACCTAGCCAACTCATTAAACTTTGCCTCATACTCCCGGACTGACAGATCACCCTGTTGTAATCTATAAAACTCAGCTGCCTTCTGGTCTCTATACCTCTGCGGAAAATACCGATCATAGAACAGCTCCTCGAACTTGTCCCAACTGATATCACCACCGCGCTCCAGATGCTTAGTTTGTTTCCACCAGGTGTTGGCGCCACCCTCGAGCTTATACGCCGCAAACACCACACGATACTCCTCAGGCACACCAAGAGTATCTAGATGCTTCAAGATTGAATCCAACCAATACTCTGCTAACTGCGGATCCCCATTGCCATCAAAAGTTGGAATAGACGCCCGCCAGAATTCCTTAAAGAACGCATGCCGACTACCAACACTGGAGTCTACCGGGCTAGCCCTGCTGCCATCTGCCGAAAAGCCGCAAACATAGACCTCATCAAGCTCTCATCATTTCCGAACTCGGCGTCAACTGTCGAGCGACGTCTAGGTGCCATTCTCTCACTTCTGAAAACAAAATTTGGACTGTTAGAGGTATTTCATTGTCAAACCTATGTGTGCACAATTCCCAAGGTTCATAACCTTGAGCTCTGATACCATTCTGTCACGCCCCGGAGTACGGGAGGTGACGTGACGGAATATTTAGATTAATTAAAAGAGAATTTAATTAAAATCAATGGTTTAAGATTCAAATTACATGAGAAATAAGAAGTTTTTCCACCACATTTGATAAAAGAATTTATAAATATTAAGCAAGTAATAAAAATTAAATAAAAACCGCGAGTATGGGTTCCACAACCCACAACTTGTGCACACACATAGTACTGACAATATCATAAATACAATTACAGTCCAAGTACAGATGAAGTTAAAGTCTTACATGCCTTGATTAATAATACAGAATATAAGTAAATTCTCCTATTGCTCCTGAGTTCGGTCCGAAGAATCTTCTCCAAACCTAAATGGGAAACCACCTAGAGGGGGGGGAAATTTAAAACAATAAAACGTGAGCGAAAGGCTCAGTAGGACTATGTTTTATAAAATAGTTTAATGCAAAGAAAAATAACATTATTAGAGGTTATTCAAAAGGAAACTTAAATAAATAAATAAATAAATAATTTGAGTAGAACCGTTCTGTCACAGAACAATCTACTCGTCAAATCGAAACACCATTTTACTTTTACCTAGGCAAACCATGATATCACCACCGTAGTGGCCCAGCTGGATTTCGGGTCCTGCCCCCAAGGTCGATCGCTACACGACCCAATCTCTGATATGGCATCATGCCCATGTGTTTATTATCATTATCATTCAAAACCCAATTACCGAGTGTTGTCAATTACATTTATTATGAAATTCATTTCAGATCACGGTATCTTAAAATATAACCGATAAAACCATTTTCAAACAACCGTTGAAAACATTTTGATAAAAATCATTTTCAAAGCCAAATCATTTCAAAACCAGGCTACCAAAGAAATAGGATAGAAGTCCTATCTCAATACTCGTGCCGGTGCCCCACACCGTAATCCCGGTCCTCTATACGTTAGCTCCGCGGAACCACGAACGATCCTAGATACAAACTAAGTCGATCAATATCTAGTTTGAGACATTCTATGTTACTAAATCATTTCATGATGTTCTAGTGTGCCATTTGTACTTTTAAAATCATTCTATAAGGTTGGGGTTTAAATCAGGGTTCAAAACAGTGAAAATGGGTAAAAATCACAAAATTTTCCATGCCTCGGTCGGCCTGCCGGACGCCCTGCTTCGGCCTGCCGAACTGCACAGTTCGGCCTGCCGGAAGCAAGGTTCGGCCTGCCGAACATTTCCCCAGATTCGGCCTGCCGGTCGGAAGAACACCGGCCTGCCGATCATCACTCCGGCCTGCCGAACACGAACTTCGGCCTGCCGAACTGGGAAAACCCATAAATTTATAGTCACGGGTTTCGATTCCCCAAAACCCAAATCTGGATTCCAACCTGTTTTTCTCAATTCCCAGGCATGAAAAACAATTATACTTGATAGAAAAACATACTAAAACATGTTTGGACTCATTTAAACAAGATTTTGACTCAAAATCCTCAAAAATCCGAAAATGAGAAAATGAGGGGAAAAATGAAAAATCTTGAATCCAATCCGTTTTTCTTCAATCTAAGCTTAGATTCTAGTTGTTCTAAGTTCATTTAACTCAAATACAAGGTTTTCTAAGCTTAAACAAACCTAGATTTCAAAAATGCACAAAATTGAAAATTTCATAAAAAGTTTAGAAATTTTCGAATCTAACCTCGAATCGAAGCTTCAATCCGCGTCCTCGGTTGCCGAATCACGTCCCTGAGCTTCCTCCTTGCTATCCCGAAGCTTGGATTCGAAATGGAGTTCAAAAATTTAGAGAGAGATATAGAGAGAGAGAGGGCTGCCGAGAGAGATGAGAGAAAGAGAGAGGGAGAGATGCGTGAGAGTGAGGAGAGAGAGAGGAAGGAATTAAATAGAGAAAATCAGTGGGCGGTTTTACTGTGCGAAAACCATGTGCCGCCCACGGCTTTGTAAAACGGAGTATTTTTAACATTTTACAAATTGTTGTGTTTTAAAACTCAAAACATCATCTTAAAACAATAAGAAATCATTTGAACACATCAGTTTAACAAAACAACCGAAAATTTAAAATCCAACCAAATAATCTAATTATGTTAAAACATTAATTATGGCACACTAATTCATCATTTATAGTACATTAACATTAAATAAATTTCGGGACGTTACAGATTGCTTTTGATTTCTAATTTTAATTGCGTTTGCTTTTTTTTTTTTCCCCCTCTCTTGGACGAGACAAACTCGTTAATTTCTGTGACACCCGTTATTCTTCTAACGGGTATTGAGGTAATTAAATTAATTTTTAATGTATAAAAAAAAATTGCTTCATTTAAATTTATTTTATAATATTTATTTTTATCTATTTTTAAATTTTCTAAAATTCTCCTATATTTATTTAGTATGATTACTAAAAAGCCTTAGAACTTCTAATAAATCTCAAAAATGTCATATTGGCATTATGTGTGTTAAAGTCTTTAGATGAAACATAAGGATATCTTTTCCAACTACTCTTGACCCTCATTTTCTTTATTTCCTCCGTGACATGCTTCAACATGTCTCCTCTATAATTGTTTCTATCACTTCTTTTCAAAGACTTCATCTTTTCTTCCTTTCTCTTCCACGGTTCCCACACTCTTCTTCTCATTTCTTTGCTGAAGCAAAATACTTAGAGAACTTCTTCAAGGCAGCCATAAAAATCAGCCACCATCACCTCCATTTGAGCAAGAATTTCAGTCATACCGAAGTAAAGGAACCTGTTTTGAAGCCATTTCAAGCTTCCAACTAACCATAATCCGAGGTTAGAATCTTATGAACAAATTTAGTCTTTCATTTATAAATTTTCTTTTATACTAAAGGATTATTCAAATTTGCGTTCTTAAACCTAAGTATATGTTTGTTGCTATTTTGGAGCATATGTATGAAGTCTAAGTGTATATGCCCTAGACAGAAAATTTATATTGTTAAACTTTATAATACCTCTATGGGCAGTGGTTATTTCTTGAAATTCTAAGATTAAATTAAAATAAATTTTATGAATGTAGTTGTATGTTGTGCTTTAGTTTTAATTGTCCTTATGCACGCCTTAGGATCAAGGGAGTATGGAGCTAACGTTAACTGATTCCAGGATTAAAAGATTGTTGATAAGCTTGAAAGGTAGGGATTCTATTACTCATCTTTTGTGAGGTTTTGGTAAATTAAATTTGATTGTTTTATATTGTAAAATATGTATATTGTATAGCGATAAATATAATGATTTGACATATGTTATAAATTGAGAAGCATGGTTAGGAAATTGACTCTATAAATATAAATTGAATACAAAGGAATAGTGAGATGTAAAAAGGGCGACGGTTACGTCCTTGGGCATGAATACCCTAAAAGGTAAAATAGGGGGAAGGTGATGACGCTTCCTTGGGTTGAAAGTCCCAGAACACACTGTACAGGAATCGATTTGGTGAGGACTCGGGGCTTGATGTCCCCTCACCGGAACACCCTTGGAATGTTTATAGGGTGATCAAGTGCGCCCATTTGGGTTTCGATGAGTTGAGTGATACTCAATTTAACATGGATACCTAGGAACAATGATGATTGGTAATATTTGTATAAATGTGTAATTATGACACTTGGTAACGATTAACTACGGTATCCATAAGATGTGATCATAATAAACCTCATAATCTGGAATATGATGTAACTTACTAACCATGCAGATTTTAATGTGGTAATGATAGAGGTGAGTAATGGCTTTCTCTACTGAGCATAGTGTTGCTCATACCCTTATGTTTATATCTTTTCAGGACTCACTAAGTGTGAGGTGGCTACGAGAAATATAGTTGAGGAAGTGATGTAGCTATATTACATTGGGACTGCTTCAATTGTTGAGAATGTTCTTCATGATAATGTAAGCATCAATTGTTACTTTCTGTGACTGTATTACAATGTGTTGAGGGTTAAAATGATGATGACAACAGTTTATATTATTAAATTTAAGGTGCTACATTAAAACTGTGGTTTATTTGTCGTTTATATTTTTATTTTTGAGTTGAGAGTTTTCATTTAAGTCCCGGGCAAATTTTATTTTTAAGGTTTTACTTTTATTATTTATTTTTATTTTATCTCATTAAAAACTGTTAACCCCCATATAGGGGCGTTACAGAATTTTTGGTATCAGAGCCTAGGTTCGGTTAACCTAGGGAGTGTAGCACCACTTTAAAAAAATATATTTTTGAGATGGTTTTGAAGCTGAATTTTCATTGTCATCATCAAAATGAACCTTCACATTGATTTATACAGTCTAGAAGGATGTAACATGGAAAGGCCATAGAATGAAAATATCAATGGTTATATGAGTACAATAATTATATAGAAGGAAAGTATTAATAGTTATAAGGGAATGATAATTATATGGAATGAGTTTATAAGTAGAATGCTTATGAGAGATTCGTATAATATTTGGATCTATAAGCATATCTAATTCGTATAAACGATGAGAAATTCGTATAGATACGAGGATTTAAGAGCCTCTTGTCTCGTGAAAAACAATAAGAAATATAAGGCTTGATTTATTGATTTTAAAGTTTGACATAGATATGCCAAATTTTTCGTAATTGATTCAAACCTAAGTAATGATTATGTGTGGATTCGATGGAGCACATAAGTGTCAATGTCTTTTCTTAAAAGTTCTATTTATTTGAGGAATATGATATAAGTTGGGAATCATGGTATTGAATCTTGAGAGAGATAAATGTTAGACTTTTGGTCTGTTGAGACTGTGTAAAGCCTAGAATGCATGAATCTCAAAATTGGAATATTTCGTTACGTACATTGTATTTAAGTGTATCAGTGAATCTTTTGGTTACCTAAGGTTTTGTTATATGAGGAAATTATATATTGTATAAGTAGAATTGTGGGGATTGTAGATGTTCTTAAGTAGTAACATCAAGTGTCTTTGTTCATTGATATGGTCTACGTTGGAAGACGTAAATCGTATTGATTTCAAGGTTAGTCACATTCTAAACCCTTGGTAGTAATGATGATGAATCCATTGATAGATGTTGAGTATTAGGAATAACATATGGGTGTATGCATTGTTCAATAAGGTTTTGATTAAAACAAAATTATTTGAGTTGCTGGAAGATTGTGTTGTTATGAAATGATTTTAAATATCATTCAGGAAGATCCTTGTTGTCGTTAAATTAGATTTGTTGTTCATAGTTAACTTATCTATAGTGGACTTTGAATTGGGTTTAAGATTTATACAAATTGGTTTTCAATTTTATGTTTGTTATTTAACTCGTTCTAAATGTGTTAAGGCCCGAAACAACCTGACCATTTTCAACTAGAACATTTGGGCCTAGTTCAAATCTTAAATCAGTTTGATTCACACTGTCTCTCCCACGTGGTCTCTATACGTGTCATATACAGTGGTTTAATCATTGTTTACATATACGTTTACTGTGCATAGGAGCTTATTTCTCCGAGTTCACTTTTTCTCTCTTAATTTGTTATTTTCTCTTAAATCGCAAATCCTCTTCTTTTTCATTAGAAATTCTTCTTTTCCTCTAAAAGAAGAAGGAATTCTAGGATTCTGCAATTTACTATCTTAATTTTTCCTTTCTATTTACTCTTCTTTCATCTCATCATGGACCCAAAGTACCAACACCTGAGAAAGTATTTCCCATCACTCTCCCAAAAGATTCTCAGAAAGAAATACAAGGCTAGAATTACTCGGTTGTGGATTCTTATGCGTTTTGGTATCCCTTGTGATGTGAGAATGTTAATAGAGGGGAAAATCCGTCCGAGTGACTTTAGTCAAGATGTCGGTTTACCAGGAACAGGTACCAGTCGTAGTGCAATGAAAAGAAGAGCTCGTGCCATCGTGGTCGCTTGTAACAAATGTGGAAGACAAAATTGTAACGGTAAATGTACTTCACCTGGTTATATGTCTACGAATAGAGAGGATAAAATAAGGTTTTGTAGGGATGGACTTTCAAAGGAGAACTTGGATAGCATCCATCCTCCTCTCCACGGTCACCCTAGTGGATATGTTCAAGGAGCTATTTTTAAACTCTGGCCTAAATTTTATACAGAAAGACAACGCCTCAGGAATATGGTATTTCTAGATCCTGTTTGCCAAGCCATAAGAAAACTGGATGGGGAATAAGTTATCGCTCTATAAAGGTTATTTAGTCTTTACTTATTTGAAGCAGTTTTAGCTGATGTTCAACAGTTTGTGTTTTTCTTTTACTCAGAATATTTGCTTTTGTGTTTGAAATAATTGTGATTATTAGATTGATACAGTAAGTGTTAATATCTTATTTAATTTATGATTTTCTTAAATATATATATAATAAAATATATATCTTATCAGACACGTTACATACGGTACAGTAATATGTTTGAATTTTGAAAAGCTTATCCAGATATTTCAAGATTGTGTCTCAAATTTCAAAAGTTCTACAGTATTTGTCGTTTATATTAAATTTCTAGACTTGGTGTATATTTGTCAAAAAGTCTACAGTTGTGTCATGAGGGTCTTTTGTCGAATTGTTCTCAATTGTCAAAAGTTATACAATTAGAGTCTAATCTTTTTCAAAAAGTGAATCAGATTTTCTGTAAACTATCAATCACCTTATCTTACTTTCTTATCCGCACAAGATTTTGTTTAAATCTTTGGATTACCTTTTCATTACCTACTCGTCTATCTCTTTAGCCCTTTTGTATATTTCTCATCTTTAAAATCTCATGTAGAACCCGAAGTCTAAGTGGAGCAGACATTAAGCAACCACTTCTATAAACCAAATATGTCTACCTCCCAGTCCACGAAGAAAATAAAGAATGTCTGTGTCTTTTGTGGTTCCAGCTTGGAAAAGATAAAGCTTATTTAGAAGCTGCAAATCACTTAGGGCAAGTCCTAGCACGCAAAAAGATTAACATAATCTATGGGGGTGGTAGTATAAAAATGATGGTAAATATGGCACTAGCAGCTAGGTCTAGCGACGCTACTGATGTAAGAATTTGGCCTCATATTCCAGTTGAAGGAAACCTTTGTAAGGAAGCCATAGGTAAGGGAGAAGGAGTCAGGAGTATCCCTAAAAATTTTAAAGACATAATCTATAATTCTGATGCTTTTATAGCATTACCTGGTGGTCTAGGTACTCTTGAGGAAATATTTATAGTTGCTTGTGGGCAATTGTTGGGCTTTTATTCCAAACCTTTGGGTCTGCTGAACGTAAAGGGTTTTTATGACGGTCTTTTGAAATTTCTAGATTACGCTGTGGAAGAAAACATCACTACAGAATCGGAGAGACAAATCTTTGTTACTGCTTCAACAGCTGAGGAATTGATAGATAAAATGCAAATCATACATCCAGAATCCGACACTGCAACATCAAGCTTGAATGGGAAAGGGAAAGCCGGGAGCGGCCAATTGATTTGAATCTCCATCTGTAATCTTTTTGTTTTATCTTTGGCATGTAGGCATGTGTGTCCGTATTTCGTGTGTTACGAATAACCGTTTGCCTTGTATTCTGTGTTTCTTGTGGTACGTTGTTGTTCAATCTTTTAGATTCATTGAGCCTAATGCCGGGATGACTGGATACGGAGTACTTGATGCTCTCGAAACGCATCCTTCTTAAGGTCCGATCTTTTGTTTATCGATGTTTTTGTATCCTCTAAGCATGCATGATATGGATAGCTGGTATACGGAGTGCCTTGTACTCTCGAAACGTATCCGTATCATGTTTGTAATGTGTAATATTCTGTTAATATTATGTGGAAGTACCAAAGTCAGTTATGGGGATATTCCATATGAAATATGAGTATATTATTTGGATTGAATGTTTGTGTCATGAGGATAGCTGTTTAATGAAAAATATGTCGGGTATGTTTGCAACCAGAGATTCCGTTTAATATCTCTATGAATAAGTTTAATGTATGGTTTTGAATATAAGTGTTTGTGATATATGTTTTATGATTATGTTTTAGTTTATTAGTTGAGGTATGAAATCAAATATATTTGACTTTTCCTTACTCAAAAAGGAAAAGGAACCTAAAGATGAAGTATATAAAATTTCTCTGGCAATCTCCTTAAATGTGATTGTAAATCACAGTCCATGGACAATGAAGGACTGGAATCATGATATGGTCAATATGTAGGCCTGATCAGATTCTTAGACTATTATACGGTGTTATAAGTTGAAACTTGTCAGAAATACTCTCATTGAGGGATTTAGGAGTAAGATTTATTATGCAAGTAAATAAGTGGAGATACGATAACTTAAATTTGGAGGACAAACAACATTAACGGTTTAGACTCAGAATTGGAATCATAGTGGAATCATAATTTTTACTAGTATTGCTAGAATTGAAATTTCGAGGACGAAATTTCTTTAAGGGGGTAGAGCTGTGACACCCGTTATTCTTCTAACGGGTATTGAGGTAATTAAATTAATTTTTAATGTATAAAAAAAAATTGCTTCATTTAAATTTATTTTATAATATTTATTTTTATCTATTTTTAAATTTTCTAAAATTCTCCTATATTTATTTAGTATGATTACTAAAAAGCCTTAGAACTTCTAATAAATCTCAAAAATGTCATATTGGCATTATGTGTGTTAAAGTCTTTAGATGAGACATAAGGATATCTTTTCCAACTACTCTTGACCCTCATTTTCTTTATTTCCTCCGTGACATGCTTCAACATGTCTCCTCTATAATTGTTTCTATCACTTCTTTTCAAAGACTTCATCTTTTCTTCCTTTCTCTTCCACGGTTCCCACACTCTTCTTCTCATTTCTTTGCTGAAGCAAAATACTTAGAGAACTTCTTCAAGGCAGCCATAAAAATCAGCCACCATCACCTCCATTTGAGCAAGAATTTCAGTCATACCGAAGTAAAGGAACCTGTTTTGAAGCCATTTCAAGCTTCCAACTAACCATAATCCGAGGTTAGAATCTTATGAACAAATTTAGTCTTTCATTTATAAATTTTCTTTTATACTAAAGGATTATTCAAATTTGCGTTCTTAAACCTAAGTATATGTTTGTTGCTATTTTGGAGCATATGTATGAAGTCTAAGTGTATATGCCCTAGACAGAAAATTTATATTGTTAAACTTTATAATACCTCTATGGGCAGTGGTTATTTCTTGAAATTCTAAGATTAAATTAAAATAAATTTTATGAATGTAGTTGTATGTTGTGCTTTAGTTTTAATTGTCCTTATGCACGCCTTAGGATCAAGGGAGTATGGAGCTAACGTTAACTGATTCCAGGATTAAAAGATTGTTGATAAGCTTGAAAGGTAGGGATTCTATTACTCATCTTTTGTGAGGTTTTGGTAAATTAAATTTGATTGTTTTATATTGTAAAATATGTATATTGTATAGCGATAAATATAATGATTTGACATATGTTATAAATTGAGAAGCATGGTTAGGAAATTGACTCTATAAATATAAATTGAATACAAAGGAATAGTGAGATGTAAAAAGGGCGACGGTTACGTCCTTGGGCATGAATACCCTAAAAGGTAAAATAGGGGGAAGGTGATGACGCTTCCTTGGGTTGAAAGTCCCAGAACACACTGTACAGGAATTGATTTGGTGAGGACTCGGGGCTTGATGTCCCCTCACCGGAACACCCTTGGAATGTTTATAGGGTGATCAAGTGCGCCCATTTGGGTCTCGATGAGTTGAGTGATACTCAATTTAACATGGATACCTAGGAACAATGATGATTGGTAATATTTGTATAAATGTGTAATTATGGCACTTGGTAACGATTAACTACGGTATCCATAAGATGTGATCATAATAAACCTCATAATCTGGAATATGATGTAACTTACTAACCATGCAGATTTTAATGTGGTAATGATAGAGGTGAGTAATGGCTTTCTCTACTGAGCATAGTGTTGCTCATACCCTTATGTTTATATCTTTTCAGGACTCACTAAGTGTGAGGTGGCTACGAGAAATATAGTTGAGGAAGTGATGTAGCTATATTACATTGGGACTGCTTCAATTGTTGAGAATGTTCTTCATGATAATGTAAGCATCAATTGTTACTTTCTGTGACTGTATTACAATGTGTTGAGGGTTAAAATGATGATGACAACAGTTTATATTATTAAATTTAAGGTGCTACATTAAAACTGTGGTTTATTTGTCGTTTATATTTTTATTTTTGAGTTGGGAGTTTTCATTTAAGTCCCGGGCAAATTTTGTTTTTAAGGTTTTACTTTTATTATTTATTTTTATTTTATCTCATTAAAAACTGTTAACCCCCATATAGGGGCGTTACAATTTCATTGCTCTAATGGAAGTATAACTGTTATTTAAAGTTACATAAAAAGGATATTTGGTATAAACTACTTTATCAGTTACAAACATTGTAAAACTCTCACATGTTACTGTAACAAAAAAAATCGCTACAGTGTAAAACTCTTACATACTACAATAAAAACAGTTCTAATCAACAGTTTTAATCATCTTGTCAAATACCTTAAAATATGTATAATTTCCTGTTGTAACTGAGGGAGATTTGAAATTTGAGGGCTCAAAAGCTAGCTGTAGACGTATGTGATTATTTAATTGGGAAGATTCGGTTACTACTGCCATATTTTCAATTATTTTATAGTTTTTAAACTCTAAATATAACATTTAGTATAAATATATATATACATATATATGAAAAACGGTTGCTAGAGATTTAATAGCTGAAAGAAACTGCTAACATAATAGTTCAATTTATACGGAAAGAGATGAAGCCAGCTAATTTTGTGTCGTCCAGCATCAAACTAGTTCCTTTATTGGAATAATCAGAAAGTGAACCCAACATGAACTATTTCCGTACCATTTCTGTTCTTTTCCAGGGTACTGGGCCCGTTTCATTAATTGATTAGTTTGGAGCTGCTACTCCATCATTTCATAAAAATGTTGTACTACCTTACAGTGCTCGAAAATTCATAGCAAAAAAAGAAACAAAAAAACAAAACCAAAGACTTAATACCATACTATACAAGTATCCGGAGTGACAGAGACTATAATTTACGTTTAGCTAACGTGCTGGTAAGTAGTAATTGCAATTATAGCTAGATAAATGCGTGTACTGTTATTCATTATTCATTCAATAAATTAGCGTGCGTTTGAAGAATTAGTTTAAATAAATTTGTTTAAATTTAAATAATATAAAATTTTTTATTGTTATAATGTAAAGCAAAAAATAAATTATAGTGTAAAACTTTTTATTGCTTAAGTGTTTTGAAACAATTAATTCAAACCAAAGGTTCCAAATATCCTATTATATTCTCGATGAAGGTGAAATGCTCCATTGCCCAATTAGGCATAAGAAAACTTAATTCTGATCAGTTCCATCATTTGAAATTTAATGAAACACAAAACGATAAAATATGAATCGAGTTCTAACTCTGAAAAACCGAGAAACCAAATAAACCAACTATCGTGTACATATGTTACTTTTTCAACACCACCACTGCAATCTATATTAATAAACACCTCATTGGTAAAAATATATTGTATTTGTATACATAAGACCATCTTCAATGTAAATATCAATGTCAATATTATATTTGTCATTAAAAAGTGTCAAAATAGCATATTTGATGTGTTATTTTATTTTATGCTTCAATATATACCAATATCTTGTATTTGTATATATAAGACCATCTTCAATGTAAATATCAATGTCAATATTATATTTGTCATTAAAAAGTGTCAAAATAGCATATTTGATGTGTTATTTTATTTTATGCTTCAATATATGATGCTATTTAAAATACCAAATTTGTTTGTTGTCATAATTATTAAACCTTAAAACTTGTAAAAGTAAAGTTTAATATTAAAATAATTAAAAAGTGAGAATATTGTAATTATTAAAGCAAAAAAAAAAATCAATTCACCAACTTATAGAAACCAAATGCTAAATTTGCTATATGCAAAACCCTAAACTTAGCACACAACAAATTTAGCATTATACATTGTATTGAAGAATTTTTTTTTTCACATTTAAATGTTAAATTTACTATTGACATATCAATTTAAAATTGTCTTAGAAATACGCTAAGTAAAATCTATTATGGTGTGTTTCAAAAGATTTGTGTACTTTAAGATCCATCCAACACTTAGATTAAAGACCTTGGGTTACACGCAAGCCTGGCAACTGGCAATAACTTTGTGACTTCATGCATGGTACTGTACTAATTATATGAACCCAAAATTATAAAGCCCACTTGAGTAATCTCCCATAAACATTCTCCTTCTCTTACAGATAGTGTTCCCCTAAACAGAATTAGCTCGTGGGCTGCCAAATATCTAGCTACAAACCATTTCTTTATAAGCCAGCTACGTGGTCCATGCAAAACGCGTACGACAACAAGTGTTTCTGTGAAATAAGATAAACAAATTATAATTCTGAAGTGGGAATTTGTTGTTTAATGGAGATGGGAGCCAAAGGCCTAGTGGTGTCATGCATATTGCGTGCCCCCTTCCTCCCCAGTTGTTAGAGAAGACGTCTCAACTGCCCCCCACAATGCCTCAGCTGTGAAGTGATCACTTTCAATTTCAGCTTGAAACCTTCGAGCAACCTTTTATTCGAACAGCTGTATTTTTTTTGTCTTTCTCTACCATTGAACAAGTCTATTTCAATAATCTATCTGCTAGCTGGCATTTCAAATGATTTATTGGGAAAATCAATCACCAAAGGAAAGATATTTGAAGGCTTTTTTTTTAAAAAAAAAATTATATTTCCAAGTTTCAACTTAAAGTTAACTAGGGGCGGGTAGTTACGATGAACCTTGAGTGTATTTGGTTTAAGGTTTAAACCCATGAATCTGGTTTTAATTAATGTTTGGATGTGTATTTAGGTGTGGTGGTTTTGAACCTATCTAAAACGAATTTTGAAGACTTATCTCCCTCTTAAATTTACTTTAGTTTAAACCTATTTGTTATGGTAAAACCTTAGCTTCAGTTTTAATTTCTCAACAATTTTCACACTATTTAAACGCTTGTTGATGTAATATTTTATTTCTTGTTTAGATTTCAAGAAAAAATGCGTCGTTGGTGTTGCCCTTTTATTGTCAAGTGGACTAGTGGAATATGGCCGAGTAAACATTTTGTACTGATTCACAGGCCACAACAAGACCAAATCTTTGGTAGTCCCTGACATATTGTACGGCGTATAAACATACATATCGTGTTCCTGTGATTCTAGTAAAAAATAAAAATAAAAATAAAATAAAATAAAATAAGATCACTGTGATATCTGTTTATAGTTTATGGTTTTAACTACTAAGGACTACTACTCCTTGAGGCTTCAACGATACCAACAGCAAAAAATTAAAAAAACAAATGTCTCAAAAGATGGACGCAAGATTATAGTAAATAAATAAATAAAATTAAGAACTCAAAATGACGAGCGAGCACTTTTATTTATTTATTTGCAGGTAGGTGGTGATGATTGTGCAACAACGGAAATCGTAAGTGATCACTGGTCACTGGGTTGCAAAATGTTTGTTTACTTTGTTTTGGGCCTTTAGTTTTGTTGGATTGTTTGATCTGGACCCAGAAACGGTATCTTGTGTTTGGATTTACAATGGCCCAAAGGATGTATATCAACAAATGTAGTCTGATTTTTTTTCGTTTGGATAAAAATTATAATATATGATAATTTTATACTATAACTTATTTTTTTTTATCACTATAATATATAAGAGTTTTACACTGTAGTAATTAAAAGTTGTGGTTAGAATTAATTTTACCAAACACTCTTTTACTTGTCTTGTGTACCCATTATTGATACTAGTTGACAACTCTTTTTTTGCTACAAAAATACTAACAGAGTGTTAATAGTTTAAACCGTGAGTTATAGTATATAAGAGTTTTATATTATTTATGATTGAATTTTAAAGTTTAAATTATTCTACCAAAAATATTATATTTAACACTCACTGCTACTTTTTCGAGCTTCAGTTAAACCTCAACGTACAGTATGTCTAGCAATGATTTTGGTCAACCTCGACTCTAATGCTCTGATTGGTAGACTAAAAGGTGGAGGGGGAGAAAATATTTGAAGGATTTTTTCTTGCAACATCAAATAAGAGAAGATAAAATTATTGTTTTTTATTTTTACATATCAAACAAGTAAAAAAAAATTAAAATCTTTTTTTTTCTTACAGTTTTTTTTCTTTATAGTTTTTCTGCCTTTTTATTTTCTTTTCTTCTTACCAAACGAGCATAAAAGAAAAAAGACAAAAAAAAAAGGTAGGAAAAGCATTCGGATCATGTTTTTTGAAGTCTACTAGGCATACATTCTATTCTAATATTTCTAATTGTTGTTGGGCACTTGCAGGTTCATCTTTTTTCCACCCAAAATTTTTCATGACGAAGATGAGTCTTCGCATATGACTGATCATGGTTCCTTCAATATTAAGTATTTTCTATTTTGGGCAGGCAAGTCTTTAACTGAAAATTCAGCTATGCTCACTAACCGAATCTTGTGTCTATTACTCCACCCAGTCACATACATACATAAATATATTTTTCTCGATGTATATAAATATTTTAGCTAAAATTTATGTACGTCTATGCATCCTTTTCTACTGAGAATTTCTTACTTTTCTTCATCCCATCTGATTTTGAATGATTGTACTGCACATAAATTCCATTAATATTTCTTAGTAAAAAAAATCCGGAAACATGAGCACTGAAAGATAGAAAGATACAAATGAGTTTTGCACATACACACAATTAAAAAGCTTTACGCTCTCGGTGGTAATGGCCCAATAGGCAATTTGAAAAATACCACTTCTACAGTATTATTTTCATCTGTTTGTTTTCGAAGGATGTTTAAAATACACTATTTTTAAATAATACAAGGACATAATATAGATTCTAAGTATTTTGGGCTAGAGTTTAATAAATTTGTGTTCTAAACTTACTTTGGCCATTTGGCCAAAAGAAATGATAGAGAAAAAAAATGTAAAACATAATAATAATAATAATAAAAAATAAGTGATATACTACCTAATTTACTCTAAAAATAGTAGTAAGGGTAATGAGGTTGGCCCTCAAACCAATTGACATTAGAGGAATGCCTTTAATTTTCTCAAGACGGAGTTAGGTATTACTCTACTGAGGTTAATACTTGCTATTATAATAATCAAACAAGTGACCTTTCTTTCTTTTTTTTTTTTTTTTTTTTTGTCTAATGGTGAATTTGATATGGGCGCAAGCATAAGTCTGACGGATTCATTTTTTTATTAATTTGCCATAGAAAAACATCCATAGAAAATATTATGTCATGTCATGCTATTATTTTTGAAATGTACTTCTAAGTTTTTGATCAATATCCACCATAAATCCAGCAGATATTTGTTGCGATACGGTTCCCATTAGTATCTATTATCCTATCGTGATACTGGCCGATAATCGTAACAAAATCAAAAAAATCACCAAAGAAATCACAAAAACACAATAGTATAAAACAATGCACAAACACATTTGCAATTGCGACAAAGATTAAAGGGTAAACGAGGAGCACCGACAGCGGAAGCAGAGAGAAGTGAAAGAGGGAAGAAAAAGAGGGGAAAATGGGGAGAGAAATGAAGAAAAAACCCTAAACATGTTTGAAATTTGGAATTGTATTAAAAGATTAAATGTCTACGCAAAATTTTTAATGCCGTTTGGTAATTTTGTAACAATTCTTGCCCAGGTAACATACATCAATTCCATAGGAATTCTCAAAGCGCACACACAAATTTCTTCGTTAAATTTTACGTACTTTTTTAGAACACTTTTAGATTTACAACTATTGTTTTTTTTTTTTTTTTTTTGAAAATATGAACTCTTTTTCTTCCATTAAAATCAAGAGTCTTTCTCTAGATAGACAAGATACGTATTGTTTGACTATGATCAAAATGATACAATCTTACCGGTAGATTATTTTCTATTAAAAATTTTGCTTGAAACCAAATTAAAAGGGACTTAGTTTTATTAAAATACCTTAAAGATAAAATCATAATTAATAGTCTGTTTGACAAAATTAATTATCAATATTTCAATTAATTGTCACATAATACAGCCAAACTAATAATTTTAACCATTATATTAAACATCCTATAAATGCATATTTCAGTAATTTTTCATAATTATTGGTTTTGTTTTCTTGGCAAGGAAAAGTGAGGGTCCAAAGAATCACTTGTTGTCCTTATCCGAGCGGCGTACGATCGTCCAAAGAAACTGACATCGGACGGCTAATATATCGTATTGGGAAACCAATGAATCTCACCTCACCCTCACCTGTTCAATGCAACTAGTTTTTCCTACTGTAACCGAAGCCGCATTCCGCGTAGCATGTGTTGGTGTATGATCGAATCTCGAACCATTTGCTGGCAAATTCGGCAAACTGAATTTGATTTGCCATGTATTGAGGTGTCGTCATTTTTGACTTTTCCTTTTTTCGTTTTGTTTTTTTCCCCTCAAAATCTTTTATAAACATAAACTATACTTGGTTTTTTTTCTCACATACAGGCGAGTTTCGATTGCCATGTTCATTGTAGCATTGCTTTCGTTAGTTGAGTGTTTGACTCGGACGTTAATCTGTCCTCTCACTCTCATCTGAGTTAGATAACAGATAGATATACTATCCCAATCTTTACTATATTCAAGTTTTGTTTTTTACTTCTTCTTTTTTTAATTATTTTTTAAATTTTTCTTTGGCTAAGCCAAGTAGGTTTGTAGGCCTTGCTATGACCCCCCCTAACTAACCCAGCGTTACTTGCGCTCGTTTCGACAAAGATTCTCGTCAATTATTGCACTTAAATTTGATTCTGTGAGAGTTAATTAAGAAATTTTCTCCTTGGAAACTTCTTTAAGAAAGCAACAATCAAAGAATCTTTTAAGTCAACAGAGAAAAATACTGAATTTCGGATTGGGTTTTAATGAGGGAAGAAAAAAAAAAGAACAAGAAAACAGACGAATGGGTGAGTTTGCCTATCTAACCGAACGAAAAAAAAAAAATGCAATCAGTATATATGGACCATTTTTCCTAATTAAATTTTTGGATAGTCTTTTTTTTCAAATTTTCCCCTGTAGATATGCTTGATTGTTTTTGGATTCAATCCTTTATTGCGATTTAACCGTTTTGAGGATCCAGATTTGGCAAAAATACAAATTGAAGTGATAAACATTTACGGCTTGTTTGACATATTATATTATATTGTATTGTATTTTTTTGTATATAATATAATATAATATAATATAATATAATATAATAAGTTAAACATGCCCTTATTTATGTATTTATTCCAAGAACTTCAGAAGGAATAAGCACTCAGTAGAAAGTACAATCTTCTTTACGTAGAAGGGCAGTGAGATCATGACAATGCACATCACTATCTTTGAATATGATGCAGAAGATGAGCTGCATCTGCATCGGTGATTTTGAGAAGATAAATTTTACTGGCCTAGTATAGGTGGAGAATTCAAAAATCCACTTAAAAAGAATCTTATAAAAGAAACAACCCCTTAACATAAAAAAAAACACTTAAAATTTATATTTAATATCAATATTTTACTCTTTCTTATTATTAGCTAATAAAGGTACATAGTCTTCTAACAAAATTATAACAACCACATACTAAAATAAATGATGTAATAAACAAATAACTATAAATTAATAACAAAGCAAAACTAAAATATAAAAACTACTAATATAGCTAATCTTTCTACATTAGAATAACACTTGATTCATGTAGTTTCATATGGTAAAAAATATATTTTAAAATATTCTTTACCAGTATAAATTTCTAATTTCTTTTTGGGCACCTCAGGTTTTTTTTTTTTTTTTTTCATGTAATGCATGCCACAAAAAGGAAAAATTTACAGTAGAACATGCATTTTGATTATTTCAATAGCTTATGTTAAAACACTCTTAAATTAATTTTTTAACAGTTTTATCTACTAATGAAAAGTATTTTATATTATCATGTATCGTAAATTTTTAACATAAATAACGGTTAAAATAACAAATGTATAAGTAGGTAGAACCAAAATATACGTTGTACGAGGAGAGCTTCCCGCAAGAAAATCCAAATGCCAAAGACAAACTAAAAAGCCATCTCTCGTTGGAAAATGCAAACGGTAGATGGATAGGCCTATCAACCCGTGATTGACGACGTGATTTAGAAGTAGTGCTCGCGAAGCCAAACCTTTTTTTTTTTTTTTTTTATTTTTGGAATGGTCAATGTGGTAATACGCACTACATATGTTTTGTTATTTTTTTTTTTTCTATCTTTTTGTTTTTGTTTGGTCTTCAAATGTTGTCGCTAGAATAAACGTAACAAACACTTTGAGACAAAAGTAGTGTAAAAAGAGTCAAATCTGTACAAAGTGGAGGTCCCCCTTCCGCTGGCGCTGGATAGATAGAACTGGTTGTCTAACACATTTGAATAAACAATCATGTACACATATTTTATGTGACATGCACATATTAATACAATAATATAGATATAATAAGTATGCAAATAAAGAAAATGAATAAAATAAAATAGTAATCTCTTGCACAAAGATTTCGCCTTGGCTTGGCACGATTCAATAATGTTCTTCACCACATGGGCAGAAAAGTCCACGAAGGTGGCCCCTCAGAATGGAAACACCAAGATTTCATTCCCTCACGCCGTCAAAAGTCAGTAATTCAACATCTAAGGCGTTGGTTGGTGGCGATTCTTCCATGCACATGGGATGAACAGGGCAGCGAGTTAGCCACCTTAACTAAAGGTGAATACAACCAAGACTTTCGGTTAAAAATTTGCACCACAATTGTAGTTTGGTTTGCTTGTGACTTTTGGAATGGGGAAAAACTAAATTGAAATTATAACCATTCGATTTTTCTATTGCTTTAAGAAAAATCAAAACCGTTGTTTTTTTTATTAAAAAAAACAACCATTCACTATGGCTAATTTTTTTTTTTTTTTGTAACTAATAAGAGGTCATAAGCTAGAGTTATTTCGAAAATGCTTGAAACTTTTTCCAAGTTATTAGCTCCATGCTTGTTAATTATTGACAGAGTTGAGGTAATATCTTTCATCTTCCCATATATCACATTTTTTAGGGTTCCCAAATAAATATGGCTTTGAGTATGGTCTTCCCTTCCCATGCCTTTGTCCATTAGATACCTTGGTAAATTCATATTTCTTTACAGGGAAGATTAATTATAAATAAAGTCAAGAACAGAGAGAATCAAATCATACTTTTCTTTATATTTATTTTACATACAATGTTGCTCATGATTTCCAATTATGGACCTTGTTTTACATGAATTAATTGCAAATACCTTTACCCTCTTTTATTTTCCTTTTTCAATTAATTTTTTAATCCAGAAATCTAAGCATCCTTTGGTGCGTGCTTAGCATGGTTATAATTGAGCATAAGCCCCGTCATAATGAAGTGTTTTTTATAATCATATTCATACCCCGCAACCAATAAATTAATTTATTTCTTTCCACATAAAAAACCCAAAAAATTTTTTCTTAGATAAATTAATTGCCGTTTGACCCTGCTTCAAGACACTTGACCGTTGCTAACGGCGCCGAACACAGAGCTCTGGTCTTCTGCCAATCCATATCTTCTGTCTTCACGAGAGACACTGCCGTTTCCACTTTCCGTCCCAAAAAAATGGAGAAGTTTGTCTATAGGTAGTCGTAACATGGTAGTATTATAGACCCCAAAATATATATACATATATATAATTAGAAAAAAAAAAAAAAAAACACCAAATAAGCCTCGAACCACCCAACCAACCAACCAAACCTCTTCTTCTCCATCGGCCAAACCCCCACCCAATAGAGCTCAATTACCAAACGGAGAAGATAGGCAACACCACAACCACTAGTGGACAATTTCCCATTTTTTAAATATTATTTGAAAATACAGAAAAAACCAAAAAGAAAAGAAAAAAGAAGAAGACTTGAAAGAGAGACGCGCCTGTATATGTAGGTAAGAGCCTATTACTGCGCTGTAGCCTACAGTGTGTTGTGTCTCGCGGCAATATATCCCACAATTTGTTTAATCAAAAAATCAAAATCCCATTTTCGTTGTCTTCTCTCCTCTTCTGCTTTTAGTGTTTTTTTTCCCTCCCTTATCGCTCTGGCTCTGTCTCTTATTTCAGTCGCTTCTTCAGTAGCTGGTTTAGTGGTCACTGTTTCACTCTGTTCACTCTTCTCTTCTCTTCTCTTCTTCACACAACAATTCTCAGAAGGAGAGAGGGTCTTTGTGGAAGACCAGTACAACACCAACCTTCTAGAAGCTTTTAGCTCAAACGAAGAAGGGGCAGAGTTGTAAAAATGGAGAGAAAGCAGGGGTTCTTTACGGCCCTGAAAGAGGAGGTGGTGAGGGGGCTGTCGCCGGGGAGGTCGAGAGCGAAGAGTCCGGCGAGGAATGGGTCCCCCATGTCGAGCCTTCTCCGGCGGAGGAAGAACGGCGGGGGCGTGGCGCAGCCGGAGGTGTTGATCTCGAGATCCGGGAGCCTGAGGCCGGCGGAGGCGCTCTCGCCGCTTAAGGAAGGGCCCGACGGGACGGACGGTGGAGATTCGAAGATGGAGGGAAGGTGGGGCCACTGGATGAAGGGGCAGCTCTGTAGGGCCCCTTCCGTGTCCTGCTCGGCCTACAAGAGGTCCGATCTGAGGTTGCTGCTCGGCGTTCTCGGTGCGCCGCTCGCCCCGGTGCACGTTAGCGCCACCGAGCCTTTGCCTCATCTTAGCATCAAAGATACCCCCATTGTTAGTCCTTCTCTCTTACTCTCTCTGTCAATATTTTTTGTGCTTTTCTGTTTTCTGTGTTTTGATCATATCCTTGTTACTTAGTGCACTCTAATTAAAGCTTCTTCTTAATTGCTAAGGATTATAAGTTGTTTAATTGAGTTCTGAATTTTTATTTTTTTTCTTCAGCTAATAATTTTTTTTTTTGTTTTTTCCCTTTTAGTGTTGATGTATGGAAAAATTTGTCAGGAAATATTTTCCTGATATATATTATATTCTCAGCTCAAGGAGAAAGAACAAACAAAAAGATGGAAAGCTGCATCATAGGATCTCTTATGCATGTTAATTTCTTTTTTTACATATATATATATATATTTATTTATGAAAACATCTTCATGATTGCAGAGGTCTTTATCAGAAAATACGTTACTTTAGTTTCACGCATGCTATCAATCTATGAGAACCCAAAAGGGGGAAAGAAAAGAAAAGAAAAGAAAAGAAAAAAAGGTTACGCATGCTATCACTGCCTACGGGTGACCATAACCAAAAAAAAGCGGGGGAAGTCCCCTGAGTGAACCTTCCTTCCCTGCTCTCTGTGATGTTTGGCACTGTTCCTTTGGCCTTTTGTTTCAGTCACTACATGGGAGGAGCGGCTCTTCACTTTTGTTTAGGGATATATTATACTTGAAGAAAGTCAAATAAAAATGGGCTTCTTTTGTATATGTGACAATTGCTGTTAAATAGAATATGAACTATTTGGTGTGCAAGTTAGGTCCTTAATTTCTTATATGAACATCTAATGCCTTCTGTATCTGCAACAATGGCAATTTGGTAAATATAGGAATAGATGTTCTCTCAGAAATTATAAGAGCATAGCTATCATTTTCATATGCTTTTCAAGCAACAAAAAAGATACCTCATTTCGGCTTGGTTCTTAAGGTTTCTTCTATGATTCCAAATCCAATCAACAACGGAACCCTATAAATGAAATATTTTGGATATTTTTTTTTTGCAGGAAACATCATCTGCTCAGTACATATTGCAACAATACACAGCAGCATCAGGAGGGCAAAAACTTCAAAACTCTATCCACAATGCTTATGCAATGGGAAAGGTGAGGATGATAGCTTCCGATGTTCGAAACAGCTAATAGGGTTGTAAGGAGCCGGAATTCCTCCAAAGCAACAGAGTCCGGGGGCTTTGTTCTTTGGCAGATGAATCCAGACATGTGGTACGTTGAACTTGCACTTGTTGGTAGCAAGGTCCACGCTGGTTGCAACGGAAAGCTTGTGTGGAGGCACACCCCTTGGCTCGGCGCGCACGCTGCAAAAGGACCTGTTAGACCATTGCGCCGTGCGCTTCAGGTTAACTGCTCTGATGAACAGTTTTTCTTGGTCAATTTCGCTCTTGCCATGTACAAGATTTGTTTGCTTACTGATTAGCTTTGTAATTGTCACAGGGACTTGATCCTAGAACAACTGCCAGCATGTTCACCAATGCGCGATGCATTGGTGAGAAAAAGATTAACGGGGAGGATTGTTTCATTCTCAAGCTCTGTGCTGATCCTGTGACACTGAAAGCCCGGAGTGAAGGGCCTGCAGAGATCATCAGGCACGTTTTGTTTGGCTACTTCAGCCAAAAAACAGGGCTTCTTGTGCACTTGGAAGACTCCCATCTGACCCGCATTCAAAACAATGGAGGCGATGCTGTGTACTGGGAGACCACAATCAACTCATTCCTTGAGGATTATAGGCCTGTGGAAGGAATTATGATTGCCCACTCAGGGCGTTCTGTAGTGACGCTTTTCAGATTCGGTGAAACTGCGATGAGCCACACGAAGACCAGGATGGAAGAGGCTTGGACAATTGAGGAGGTGGCATTCAATGTCCCTGGCTTGTCAATGGACTGTTTCATTCCGCCTGCTGAGTTAAGATTTGCTTCCATGAGCGAAACCTGTGGACTCCCTCAGGGCCCGACTGTAAAGACCACCGTGTCAGCAGCTGCATATCGAGCGAAAGTTGCTGCGCTGGAGAAATCTCGCGACAGCAGTGTTAATAATATCGTGTTGAAGATGGATGTTTAAAGACCCCGCATGGTTTGCGGGTAGATTCTCCACGTAAATGCTAGTTTTAAGGACTGACAAAGTCGAAAGTAGATTGGCAAAGTAGGACTTGGAACTTTTTTTTCTTTTCATTTTCTACTCTTTTTTTTTCTTTTTCTGGCAGAAATAGTTCAAATATGTTTACAAGCTTGTATATAGAGCATCAATCATCCATAGATTTTCTAGGGCCCAATCAAAGCTTAAGCTTGTTCAGCTTGTTCTCAATCAGAAATCTGTCATAGATCCAGGGCTCGGGTTTTTGATGGATGATTGAACTAACTGAGGTCTGTTCCTGATAGATGTGAAATGAGGATTTTAAGGAGCTTTTTTTCTCATGAGAGTCTTGTATACTTCATCTGTAGAAAGGGCTTCAACCCAAAATCTCAAGCTCTGGAGATCAACTATGTACTCATATGAACGACGTTTGTGGCGTTTCTTAACAAATGCAAATTATGTTCTTAGACTTGTGTTGCTCCAAGTTTTGACATCTTTAGCTTTCTAAGCGTTATTATTTTAGCTTCTACTGCTGGGATATTACTTATTAACGCTGAGGTCTTGACAGGGAATTTCGTTATCTTTCTGACATGTTTGGTTTGCTAAGTGTTGGGTGAGGAGTAATTAATGGCGGGTGTACTAGCGGCAGTTAAAATGGCCTTAAACCTTGTACTGTTTTCTCAAGCACGTTTTCATGTTAGATAACTCCTTTTAACTGCAGATTAGCTTTCAACCCTTTTTGGGCTTTTATTGATTGGAGTTGGCCTAAACATTCTAAGACGAGAAACGCCTAGTCATTGTGGTTCCTTCTCAATCATGACTGGTATCCTATGTGAGTTCTACAGAAACATTTGTCTCACTGTCAACTATATCTATAACGAGAGAGAGAGAGTGTGTGTGTCAGTGTGCGCAACACTATGAAGGAATTAGGTTAGTACTTAATTACCTTTTTCTGTTTTATTATATTTTTCTCAGCTGAACTTTCGTCGATCCATTTTCCAAAGTGGAATCCTTGAAAGTGAGACAAATGTTCAAGTACAAATGACTTTTCTTTCCATCCAAGTCGTCGGCATTATGCAATCGAACTTGCTAATTAGAAGGAAAATCTAGGGAGGGTCCCGCTTGAAATGTGTTAAAATAAAAGGTTTTTGACTTATTTAGTCTAAAAGTTACTTTTATGTCGATTTAGATACATAAATCTTGTCTAAAAGTTACGTTTACATCGATTTAAATGCATAAATCTTTTTAACTATTATAGTCACTTTTGGAATAATCCGTTACGTGTTTATGAAAAATAATTTTATTTACTTTTTTAACTTTATATTTATGTATAACAAATTGTAAATTCTGCTTATATTTTTATTTTATATTATTTTTTTATAACAATAAGAGCTTTTAACTTATTTAACTAAATATGTTTAACTTTTTTAAAATTAAAAAAAATATATATTTTTTATACATTATCCAAACACTAAACAAAAAATTCTATCTTTTGGTTCCCTTATTTTGTTGCTTAAAAACAAAAGCATAGGCTATTCTAATCAGATCCTTCTATAAGCGTAAAAACATCTGTCATTTTTTTGAAGGCTATAAAATTTTGCTCCGGTTTTTGTTTTATAGATTAACACGTGTGAACGGGGGCAGTGCAAAAAACTAATGGGTGAGTTGAGTTACATTTCCTTTTTTTTTTTTTTTTTTTTATAAATAAATAGTATCGCCCAACTTGCAGTTCACAAAATCATGCGTCATGATTTTGGAGCATTTGAGCTTCGCTGCTCTTTCAACTGGGTTGGGCTTCCTTGATTGTTTTGGAACTATTTTGGGCCCTAACTTAATATATGTTTTGGATCCTTCTCTATAAATGTTGGATTAATGGACAACTGATTTAATTATATTTATTAAATTAAAATATGACTTTAATTTGTAAAAATTTTATAAACATCTTTAAATAATATTATTAAAATTATTACTATGTAATTATATAGTATAATATATGATATCATTAAGATAATTACTATATCATTAATGATATTTTTAAGATATTCTGTATATTGTATTAGATTTTAATTTCATAACAATAATTTGGTAACGTATTATAATTTTTTCTTCAAATCTTTTGGATCAGTAGCGAGGCCCTTTTTTTAGTTTTGTTTATAGGATCAGTAGGATTAGGAGGATGCTTGAATACATGGTTGGAACTAAAATTTTGAAATAAAAACACTATGATAATTTAAAATTTATAAGAAAAAGCATTATAATAGAACTAATTTTTATCAAAACTTTTTTATTTGAACCATGGTGAGGCATAAAAGAGAAGGATGGACAGGGTATGCTCAAAAAGCTCGGAACTGAAAATGTGAAGGTGTCTGCTGCATATGCGGTTTCTACATCTCTTTATGATTATATTAGAATATTTACAATACAAATGTCAATGCTAATATTATATTTGTCATCAAAAAGTGTAAAAATAACATATTTGATGTTTTGTTTTATTTTACGTTTTAATGCATTATACTATTTGAAATGCCATATTTACCTTTGGTCATAGTTTTTAAACCTTTGTCATAACTATTAAATCTTGAAAGTTATAAAAGTAAATTTTTAATATAAAAATAATTAAAAAGTAGGAACGCTGTTGTTATTAAAATAAAAAAGTCAATCTATCAACCAATAAAATTTAAATATCAAATTTACTAGATGCTAAACTTTATGACAAATTTACCACAAAGAATTTGTCACAAAATTTAGCATACAATAAATTTGGCATTACAAATGGCATTAAAATATTGGAGAGTGTTTTTTGCACTCCAATACTAAATTTGCCATTGGCACATCATTTTGACATTGCATTAGAGATGCTCTTAAGTGTGTACAGATCCATATAACATGGACAAAAGAGATCTTTCGGTATCTTTGAATATTTTGTGAGCTCTATTATATAGCTAATAAAATTTATGGTTTTTAAGAACGACTCTCTTATTGTATGCAAACAAAATCGGCTGCTTGCCTGCATAACGGGGTGCTTTGCACATGCTGCTATCCACTACCAAAGTATTTGGTTTGTAAGTTTGAATAGAAATTTACATTTTTGTTAGACAAAAATTGTATAGCAAAAAAGTATAAAATGTGTGAACATATTTTTGGGATTTAAATGTTAGGAGTGAATTAAATTTTATTACAAGTTTATTTTATCTATAAAAAGATTAAAAGAAATAATATAGATAAAAACAAAGGTAAAAAGAAAGGACAAAATTTAAGACCTAATTTCATACATTGATGATTATAGCATTACACAGAGGATTACAAGGACCTATGAAATTCTATTGCCCTAGTTGAGGATTTTATGCTTGTGAAATTCGAGTGCCTTCTTTTACTTATATATAAAAGGGGTGTTGAATTGGGGTTTGTAAGAAAGATTAGAGAAAACACAAAAAGCATGGTGTGTGATTTTTTCTTGTAAACTTCTTATTCATCATAGTGAATTTTTTGTATTGGCTAAAAATAGATGTACCTGTCAATTTAAGAATGAAAAACTACAAATTTTGTGTCTTTGTTTTTCTTGTTTATTTTTCTTTGTGTGATTTCGTTTGCTCTTGGTAGAATTAGGGCATCTAATTGTAACATAAGAAACTATAATTTTGTTATAAGTTTAATTTAAAGCCAAAAAAGCTTCTGGCTCCGTTTGGACAAGGAAGCTCAGTCGATAAATATACTCTCTAGCTAACTAAAGTTTGTATGTTTTATTATAAGCAGTCATTTTAGCTCTGTGGTGCAGAAAGTAATTCATTTAATGCTAAATTAAAAAGAAGATACCCCTAGAAACTTTGTGTAATAATTTATATATATTGCTATAAATCTTCTCCGTTTTTTATATAAAAAATGTGGTTCCTTTATTTTTTGGCTTAGCAACAGAAAAGCTTCTTTGAGAATCAAGACCAAATACCTGACCTATGTGTTACAGAATAAAGCAGATTATTTCTTCAATGTATGGATATTAGTGCCCAATTCAGTTGAAGCTTTTTTTCAAAATTGCAGGTTTTAACTCATGCCTAGATTTTAATACAACTGTTTTAAACTAATCAAAGCATAATTTTTTTAACCCTAGAAACTGCAACTTAAGAAAACGACAGAAAAATCTGGCTCTAAGTCATTACTTCTCACTATCAATCCCGTATAATTTGGTTTGTGTTTGGATTAATGTGTAACAATCTAGTCTTTACCATCATGAGCTTAAAGCACATTGCAGATATATATTCCACGCGGACTGCACGGACTAGCAATAAATTATAAGACAACCATATTATAAATGTATCCCAATGCCAATCACAAGTCGTCCGGATCAAGGAAAATTAGTGAGGGGAGGCAGAGGTATGACTGAACTAATGAGATGAGGGATAAGTTGATTTTAGAGAAATACAATTTCAAGGGGGCCAACGAAATACAATTTTTATACATTTTCATATACAAAATTATAAAAGAAAAAAAGAAAACAGTTTAAAGGAGACGGCTGTCTACCCTCGCCCTTCGTGCTCGGCCCCTGCAAGTCATGTCATATTATAAGGTTCCAATATTAAAAATTCATTTGTATTATACACAAGCCCTAGAGATATTGGTACAATATATTACTTTTATGCTTTCCAATTTACATCCACATACACTGATCAGAGAAATCCTTTATTAGTAGCCGCATGCATGTTCTTGAGACCTTCACCATCTGTATTAACTGCGTTTTTAATTCAGCTTTTTTGCTTAGTTATGGAGTTCTATATAGCTTATTGGAATGTGCAGGCCTCGATCAGGAATATTTGTGAAGGGGACCACATTTCTCTTTCTGTATCATTACAAGAAAAATTATATTTAACGACATATTATTTACGACATGTAGTTTTTGAATACTGTTGAAAAGTACATACAACGACATCTCCAACAAAGATGTCGTTAACGACATTTGAAACAATAATTAATAACATCTATATAGAGGCAGTATTAAAGGTCTCCTTTTAACGACAATAGTTTAGTGTCGTTAACTTATTTAACGACAAGTATGAGATGTCATTAAAGATTTGGAGATTCTACAACACCCCTTATAGACGACATTTTGACCAATATCGTCTATAAGGGGTGTCGTAGAATCTTCAAGGCTTTGACGACATCTCCTATTTGTCATTAAATAATTTAACGACACTAAACTATTGTCGTTAAAAGGAGACCTTTAATACAACATCTATATAGATGTCGTTAATTATTGTTTTAAATGTCATTAAAGATATGTTTGTTGGAGATGTTGTTGTATGTACTTTTCAACGACATTCAAAAATTACATGTTGTAAATAATATGTCATTAAATATTGTTTTTTTTTTTTAGTATATATATCGAATAGAGAATTGATGACCCATTTTTCATGTTGTGGTCCCTCACCTAATTATCCCTTCCTTTTTCACTCCATTGAGGATTATGATATGTTACAAGTGGAAGAATCTCTGATCAAGTAAATATTTCTAGGCTTTGAAAACGAAGCATTTTAGTAGCAGAGATTTAGAGGCTGTTGACTAAGGTACTTGAACGAAAATCTAGGCTCTAGACAAACGATGACATGTGTGCATAGAAAGCCAACAAGTTTTTGTCTCAATATGGTTTCCATTCGTTTGTGTAATATTCAGGGTAGAAGTTTACTAGATTTTCTTTTTCAACTCATGTCGATTTGCAATCTTTTCTTACGTGATCCCTTCGTCGCCTAAGAACAAAAATAGCTTTTGAATCATGAGGGGAAAAAACAGAAAATACGTAAGTAGTGAGGTTGAAACTCAACAAGGAAAGAAAAGGCAATTTCTAGCTCTCTCTCTCTCTCTCTCTCTCTCTCTCTCTCTCTATATATATATATATATATATATATATCAACCTCATCACAAAAAAAATTGAACTACAAGGACATAGTGGGGAGGTGAGGACCACTTCTGTCCATTTAGAGAAAGCATTTTCGGACTTTCCACAGGAATTGAAAGACAAATAAAAGGATTAATAATCCTCCAATAAAAAAAAGGGAGTAACAATATCGTTACTTAATTGATGATAAGATAACGAGACAAATTTAACCAGGGAATATTTATTGATTCCTAGCTCCTCTAAGGAGTAATTGCCTAGTCTTGTTCATTTTGGTTACTTGACTTTTCAGAAAACAAATATCTCAGAGTCACTTTAAGGTGAGCCATTGACTCTATGTAACGTATACTGCCTTGTTTATTCAATATCGTAACTTGTTAGACAATATTTTATTTATGAATTTAGTTTGTTTTACATAGCTTAAAAGGCACATACTATCATATCATACATACATATATATACATACATAGATACATACATACATATGTACATACATATATATATATATATATATACACTTTCCCAGAGCCGGCTCTTGCAGAAACCGTATATTTGCGGGGGGTTATTAACCTTTTCTCTGAAAATAAGCACTCAAAAATTTAAAAAAGCAAAAGGCACTTGAAAAGTTTTCACTTCATATAATATATTATATATAAATGCGCTGCTAGTTGTCGTCTACAGAGAACTTGGCTAGCCAGCAGTACTCCATTTGCTCCAACTTTTCTAATTTCTCTCCTATCTGATTTTATTTCTTTCTTCTCTCTATACAAATTAGCCCTAATCCTAGCCAAAAACGTCCAACATAATCCTAAAACTCAACCTCTCTCTGTTTTCCCTGCCTTGGATTCCCTTAAGAAAAGGGAGAAAACCCTAAACACAAGCACACGCCTGTTTTGTTTCTTCTGTACCATGAAAGAGCCAGACTCCCCACGAAGGAGATCCATATTAGCAAACTGTTTCAAGCAAATGCCTCTCTCGGTTTGAGCGGTCTCTTTTACATCTCCATGAGTCAACGGGAAGACCCCGAGTTCCCTTCCCTCGGGATCCTCGAGTGCATGGCGATTCTAATCCACATAGGGATCAACGACGAGCAGTGGCTTCAAAGGGACCAAAACATATACATCCCTTACTATGCCGCTCATTTCATTGGCTCTTATACCATGAACAAGGTCGATTTTGCCGATAAGGCGGTGGAATCTGGCGTTATTCGGCAATTGGTGGAGCTTCTGAGGGGAAAGAAGATGAGTTGGGTCGAGCAAAGGGTTGCGGTGAAAGCGCTCGGTCACCATGCGAGCTACGAGAGAACCTTCGAGGCCTTATCCACTTACGAAGAAGAGGTGGTGAGATTAGCCATGAATTCAGCTTCTGCTTGTGTTGATGTGGTGTATGATAATTTTATAGGAGTGGAAGATAAGAGGAGGAGACAAAAATATCATTGTGATTTGCTCACAAGAGGGATTGGAGGGTTGGAAATTGAGAATTGCAAGGCCGAGGAATGGACCAGCCAACTTCAGTGCTGGTCTCTCTATCTCTTGAACTGCTTTGCTTGCAAAGAGAGGTCCTTGAATCTCATTTGTGAGGAGAAGTTTTTGAAGAATCTTTGTGGGATGTGGGGTGGATTGGCTAACCACGTGTCACCATCTGGTGCTGGACTCATTAGAATCTTGTGTTATAGTAAACATGGAAGGAAAAAAGTTGCTGAATTGAATGAGGTTATAAAGAGCCTCTGTAATCTCTCGAGATCTTCAGATGATTGGCAGTACATGGGGATTGATTGTCTTCTATTACTTCTCAAAGACCCAGACACAAGGTACAAAGTTATTGACGTTGCTTTCTTCTTTCTCGTTGATTTGGTTGAATTTAAAGATGTTCGAGATAGGTCAAACTTGGGAGAAGCAATCACAAAAGTACTCCTATTAGATTATGTAACACCCGTATTTTTAACGGGCATGATTTTGTAAAATTTAATGAATAAAATGTGACTATTTAAAAATTACTAAGTTGTTTATGATCATTAAAAAAAAATGCCACTTTAGTATTTTCTTACCAAGTCTTCCTAAGAAACATTCAAAATTTACCAATACTCACTTCTACCAATCTTGTCTCCCAAAATTAATGCTCAATTATGTAGCCTTCTTCTCATTTTGCTAAAGGTCTCCGAAGGGGACATTGAATTATTTTCCCTCAATTAATAGAAGACATGGAGATATTTCTCAACCACCTATTTAATTATTTTCTCATCTTCTTCCATAATTCACTCTAATTGTCCCCTCAATTATGTTGGCATTATTTGCCAAAAGTCTCCATGGGAGACATGATGATATTTTCTTTTAATGCTCTTTTGTTTCTTCTTACAACTTTCCCCCGTAAACTTCTCATTCCTCTTAAGCATTTTGATATCTTTTTATTTAACCATCACCACCTTTTTCTCTAGTTTCTCATTCTCTCCCTTTCTCACTTCAAATTCTAACTAAAGACATAGAGCACAAAGCTCTCTTTGTGGCCAAGGCAATTATAATTCCCAACCATAGTCGAGGCAGTTTTAGAGTTAATTCAAGCTTGATTGTTAACCCAAACTTTGGTGCTTTTCAAAGGAGTTTTGAGGTAGATTTTCTTTAATCTAAACTTAGTTTTTAGTATGTGTTTTCTCCATGTCTAATGCATAATTTTCGTGTTCAAAATTCATGCAAATTTCTAGTTATGTTAACATGCATCCTTGAACATTTATGAACAAAAACTTGAGTCTTGAGTTACAACCCACAACCAACTTTTATTTTGGTTTGATAACAATGTTAGAAATATGTTAGGAATGTTTAAAACCGGTTTCCATAACTTTAAGATTGATGTTCTAATGTTTTGAGCTTAAAGAGCAAACTTAAGCATGTTTTCATCATTATTTACAAGAAAGGCTAGAGATATAATTTGATAATGATTTTGGTATAAAACTCATGAAAATATATTTATTGTGATTATATAATGCATGTTGCATATCTTGGAATGGTTTTGAGATTTTAAACAAGGATAATATGCTTTAAGTTAAAGAAAAATTTGACATCCCATAAACTTTATAATACCTCTATGGGCAGTGGCTATTTCTTAAAATTCTGGAGTTAAATGAAAATGAATTTTATAAATTGGTTTGCATATTTAAAAAGTAGACATCCTAAGCTTTCCAACGAGCTATCATGAGCCTAAATCGGAGTTGTATTTTAATTTCTATGAATTTTTTAATTTTCAGGATTAGAAACTAGTAAACCTGCCAATGGTGGTAAACCACCCGTCTACCTTAAGTAAACCACCTGTTAACCTATGTGTTGATTGTAGATAGTGAACCCGCCTCTTTGCAAAAGTATACCACCAAGTTGCCATGGTATACCAGCTGTTAACTTGAACTAAAAACCCAACTTTGCTCACCTTCTAGTCTCTTAATGTCTTACAACCTTTCCAATACTATCCTAAATGATTTAGGAATTCTTATTAGAGACTAAAACATATAAATTACTTGTATGTATTTTATATTGTGTTTAAGATAAAAATTGTTTACTTGGTATTTAAAGAACAATTGCATAAAAATACTTTAATGGCACTAGTAGACGGGTTTACACATAATTCACTTATGAATGTGATTATACGTTGTGCTTTAGTTTTAATTGTCCTTATGCATGCCTTAGGGTCAAGGATGTGTGGAGCTAACGTTAATTAATTCCAAGATTAAAAGTTTGTTGTTAAGCTTTGAAGGTAGGGATTCTATTACTCATCTTTTGTGAGGTTTTTGGTAAATTAAATTTGTTTGTTTTATGTTGTAAAATATGTATATTGTATAGCAAGAAATATAATGATTTGACACATGTTATAAATTGAGAAGCATGGTTAGAAAATTTACTCTATAAATAAAAATTGAATACAAATGAATAGTGAGATGTAAAAAGGGCGGCGGTTACGTCCTTGGGCACGAATACCCTAAAAGGTAAAATAGGGGAAAGGTGATGACGCTTCCTTGGGTTGAAAGTCCCAGAATACACTGTACAAGAATCGATTTGGTGAGGACTCGGGGCTTGATGTCCCCTCACCGGAACACCCTTGGAATGTTTATAGGGTGATCAAGTGCGCCCATTTGGGTTTTCGATGAGTTGAGTGATACTCTATTTAACATGGATACCTAAGAACAATGATGAATGGTAATATTTGTATAAATGTGTAATTATGAAACTTGGTAATGATTAACTATGGTATCCACAAGATGTAATCATAATAAACCTCATAATCTGGAATATGATGTAACCTACTAACCATACAGTTTTAATGTGGTAATGGATAAACCATAAGGTGAGTCATGATTTCCCTACTGGGCATGTCGATGCTCATCCCTATCATATCTTCATCTCTCAGGTGGAACTCAGTGCAACATATCTGAAGAGGAATAGGCGAAAACAATCCTGCTGTTTTCGTGTTAGAAGACTTTGTTTATTTGTAACTTATCTACAACATGTAAGAGTTGTATTATTTTTTTTTTATGGCTGTGTTAAGTTATTTGGAAATTATACTATGGTGATGATGACTGTAATATATATATTTAGTGCTACACTAAAAACTATGGTTTGTATTTAAAACGTTTATTTTTATTTTTCTTGTTGTTTAAAGACCCATGGGTATTGTTTAATTGATTTAAATAATATGAAATTTAAAATAATTTTTATTTATTTAAAAACTGTTAACCCACACAAGGGTGTTACAGATTATGACAATAAGCAAATTAAAAAGTGAATTTCATCAACAATAATAATATCAGCAGCAAGGTTCAAAAGGCATTAGAAGACTTGAGGGAATGGAAAGTAGAGAGGAGGAGAAAAGAGAAGGCGTTATTGTCAGATGAAAAGCTTGAAGAGAGAAGGGTTTTTGTTGGGTTGATCAAACAACAAGCAAACCGGTTATATTGTTTGGGAGAAATAGAAGAAGCAACAAAGAAGTACTATGAAGCATTGGCTTTGTGCCCATTAAAGTTAAGGAAAGAGAGAATAGTGCTTTATAGTAATAGAGCTCAGTGTCAATTGTTCCTTGGAGAATCGGATTCCGCCATTAGAGACTCAACCCGAGCTCTTTGCCTCTCAATTCCGGCGAATTCTCACGGCAAAAGCTTGTAGAGAAGATCACAAGCATACGACATGAAAGGGTTGGCCAAAGAGAGCTTGATGGACTGCATAATGTTCATCAAAGAATGCATCAAGTCAGAGGATCAGACGGTCACCACCAAGAGGAGTACTATTAGTTTGAAGATTCCATACTACGCGGCACGCATGATCAGCAAACAGATGGACGCCACGTGGCTTTTCGCCTCTGCCCGGTCAAGGATGAATGAGGAGAGGGACAATATTACAAAGAGATTATGATGAGGAATATGATGGACAATAGAGGTGCGTAAAAGAATAACTTTTAGGCACGATAGAGTACAACATATGAGTAAAAACTGATCACTGAACCATTTTTTGAAATTCAAATTTTGGTCGTTTTCTTATTAGATATTGGTTATGATCATCATTAATATTTTTATTCTTATTTTGTCTTTAAGATGGCTTGCCTAAGTTTTATCAAAACTTTTAGGTTCCATCCGTGCAAAAGCGTCAATCACTTTTATGTTTTTTAATGTGTAAATTTTTCACGTTTGTCAGCCATTACAGAAGAACCTTTGTTCGCAAAGGAAGAGAATAGGAGAAAGCTGGAAAGGACAAGTAGGATATCTAAAAGAGCTGTCGTGAAACGACCCATAAGTCAAATGGGCTTACCACATGTTGGAGCAGAGAGAGAAAATCCAGTGTGGTAGGACTAAGCGTGATGGGATACTCCAAAATTTTCCGCCATTAGATCTCATGATCAACTTTTAGATATGTTGAAACTGGAGAAATGTCGGATGATGTACTTGCAGAAGAACTTACCAGTACAAAATTATGATTCTGATTGATCGGTACGACATATATAGGTGTGATATTTGGGTAGACTAGGAGAAAGTGGAATGGACCGCATTATTATATATGAACATATGACTAACAGATTATATATGCTTTTATTTGATATTATAGTTTAGAGCTTTCATAGTGTATCTCATTGGCAATCCATGTTTCTATATATAAGGTCTTGTTTAAATTACATAAAAAATGAAATAGTATATAAAATAAATAAGAATATGATAAAGATACGATGGGTCAAATAGAGCCACACTTTTAGGGTATTTATTTATGCCTACCATGAAATTCTAATTATAATTTAATCATGAATTATATTATGCAATCGATTTATCTTTTATTTCCTTTTTTTTCAATAAATGTTCTATTATTGGCCAGAGTAACATTAATGGTTATAACTTAAAGTGATCCACATATATATATTTTTTGTGTAGGGTTAAGCTCCTTGCACTATTTTAAGTTCTTAAAACATGAAGATAGGATCATTTTAACTTTAAAATGCAAGAACCACGGGTTATGGTCAGCAGGAACTTTCGGGGTTCCCTTGTTCTAAATCGTCAGATCATGTACTTAATTTATTAAAAAAACTAGTACCCAAACCAAAAGATATGTTTTTATTTATTACTTTGAAAATCTATCATTCATAAAAGAGTTGGAGAAACTTCAATCCATTGATTTGTATGTACCAAGATTTTGGTTACTTAATTAGAACTCTTTCATAAACAACAATGATATACATAATTTTCCACAAAAAGGAAGAGAAAGTAACTAGCATCAATGATCAAAGGCAACTAGGCATCAATTTTCATTTAACTCTCCACCCAACATTATTGAAAAAGGTCAGAAAAATTACAAAGTGTTATAATAAATAATGAACAATTAGAAAAGAAGGATGTCTCTAAGGAGTAGGACACAATCGAAAAAATGCTTTTAATTTGCATATATATCATTCAATTCGCCTATTGACAATGAGAGTACGTACGAGAAAAGATAAAAGTACTTTTATAAACTCATTAGAAAATACTCGGTACGGTACTTCTGAATTACCAGAACTGATACATGACTAAGCAGTGTAGACTTTTAAGGTGGGCTAATCTACTTAAAGGTTTTTTTTTATTCGCTCTGCTAATCTAATCAAAGTTACGGACAAATTATGTTGCCACTAGGTTAGGCAGGTCTTCACTTACACACAGAATAAAGACAAAACTCCCCAACATTGCCTTGTCATTTTGAGCTATAGGCTAGCTTTACATTGACGACTTTTTAATTTACTACAATCAAACCAGCACCCAACGTGTTCTAAGAAAAAGTAAACACCAAGAAAAGATCCCAAAGAGCTGTTTTTTCCCAGCTTCTTCTTCTTATCCTCCATACCTCTCGCTCAAGTTTAATTTTTCCATCATTCGTCTTCCCCGTCTACTTATGTACATGCCATAATGAAATCGGAAGGAGAAATATCTTATTCATTTTCTGTTAGGACCTTCAGAAATACAAGATAAATTTCAATAATAATCACATTGAAAGATAGCAAAAAACTCAAAATATTTTGTAAAAAATAAAAATAAAAATAAAAATTTACGCCATAAATATGCTATGTAATGCTATATTTTATTTTATTTTATTTTTTAAAATTACACAATGTGAGTCTTTTTTAAGAAGAGGATTAAAATCTATCTTCGTTTTACAAATACCATTTATATGTCAGTTTTTTTAATTATATATATTAAGAATCAAAAAATGCCTAAAGTAGACTTTGTTATGTATTTAATTTTTTTTTTCAAAAAATCTCTTTATTTTTTTCATACTTTCATCTAACTGATTTATTTATACAAGTAAAAAAAAAATAAAATTGAGCCTTGCAGTGCTGACATATATAAAGTCAAGCAAGACAACTAATATATCATATCAAGATGCTGCCAAATGCCAAATGCAGATAGAAAAATCAAGACTACGACGAAAAGAAAACAAACCAAAAAAAAAAAAAAAAAGGAAAAGGAAACCACCACAATAGTAATGATTTGTTAAAGCCAAATATGTTAAAGATTAGAGTTCCAGCTTATCCAAACAAGCAAGAATGAAGGCTACACCAAATAATCACGAAAATCAAAATGAAGAGAAACGATCTTCAGAAAATGCTAAAGAAAACCCTCGAATTTGAACATAAAAGAAAAGAAGTAAACCTAATAGAATCACAAGATAAACCTTGGATAGGAATCAAAGGGAGATGCAATAGCGAGTATGGTCGGAGATGAGCACCACAAGAACTAGAAAAGAACTTAAAATGAAGACAAAATAAATTAGAATCGCATTAAAACAATATGTAACACATCTACAGAAATATACAGGGAAAAAAATTCCGTCTTCAAGACAGAAAATCTAGTTCTTATTTATCCCAAAAGCAATTTAGAGCTAAAATCCATTACAAAACAACAAAATCGAAAATGCTAAAAACCTAATATATAAGAGATGGCCGTCGATGGAGATGAGAGTGAGATAGGGCCACAACTATGGTTAGAGAGAGAATGTGAGAAGTTCGTGTCACGAGAAGTCTCTTACGGCGGTTGGCGAGAGCAAAGAAGTGAAGAAAAGAGAAAAGACTTAAAAGAGAGTCGAAACGTAACTAGCTATTTGGCAATGGTTTCCATCATACGGGCTTTTATATGTTATAGTAAAAACGGTTCTTACTATTTTTTAAAATTAATATGGGGAAAAATTAAAAACAAAATTTGACAGGATTCGCCCGGTCTGGGCCGGGTCGGTTTCGGTTTTGGACCGTTATATAAAATATGAAAAAAAAAAAACTTTTTAAAGAGAAAAAAAAAGTGCTTTAAATGAGGCTAATTCACCGACCCAAACGCAAAAAAATTAGGGATTTTGATTACGACGATAATGGTGCTGACGAACTTCAATGGCGTTGGCGTTGGTTTCGGTACGGATTTTGATTTCTCGTTCCAATTTCGGAACTTTCGTGCTGTGTTTTGTGATCATTACTCAACTCTTTGAGAACGGTTTGGTCTAGGTTTCGGCGTCGGATGCGGTTTCGGTGTCGGATGGGGCTTTGGAGGTCTTCTCTATGCTCTCTCTTTTTTTTTCCCCTCTTCTTGCTTTACTTTTTGCGATTTCTGAGAAGCATTCGAATTTGCAAACATTTGATTTACTTGGTGTTAAAAGCTCTGATTTTTGAAGTTCCTAGTTGGACCTTGTTGCCTACTCGCGGCGAAGTATGGGCTTCTACAGATTGGGTTTATGTAAACCTAGGCTGGAAAGGAAATTGGGAAATTGGGTATTGCCATGATTTACGAGAAATCAAGGATGGACTTTGAACTTTGCAATTGCAATGCATACAGTAGTTTATGAAAACTTTAATTTGAATCTCTGTTAGACACTAATGGGGATTGTATTGTGTAACATTAGATTAGTCTGGAGATTAATTTGATTCGGAGAAGCTTTGTTTATTCTTGTTTCAGTTTGGCATGAGCTGGTTGAGGAGCCCATGTTAAACAGGCATTGATTGTTTATTTAATCGAGAGAAGCGAGGATTTATTTTTCTTCTCGAGTCACAGTTAGCAACTGTGATTGTGTCAAAGATATCTGTTAAAGGAAATTCATGATCTTAGCTTTTTATTAGCAAGTTTAGAAACATGCTAACAATGTGGATAGTGAATTTGTTGAATATTTTTGTTTGTTATTTTTTTGTGTGTATTTGGGTTCGCCGGTTGTTGGTTGTACCTTCCAAGTTTTAAGAACATCTTCACCAGAAAGGATATTGGGTTTTCTTTGCCAGGGTCTGTTATGGCTTAGGCATAATTATGTAGCCTTGGAATTTCGAAATGGTTCATATGTGTTCTGTGTAACCATTGAATTCTCTGTCCCTTAGAAGTTTTTCAAAATGAGTTATCCACGCATATTCACTTGGCATGTTTCTATCAGTTCGTTGCTTTCTATCACATACAATGAAACTACTTAACTGTCTTTGCCCCCAACAAATCAGACCTTGCTGAAGCTTTAAATCAGTTAAAAGATATTTTCATATTTTTACTTTTGAATGAGATACGAGATTAGTTTTCCTTTGTATGTTTTCTGTTCTTCATAGAGTTAGAGGTGTTGTGCCTGAGGTGGAAAAACTTATTTCGTTTCTAACCAGTTCACTGCTAACTGTGAAGCTTGCTTCTTGCAGGAACTCCTTTGAATTTCTTGGGTCTTGGTGCCGGTAAATCTTTATTTAGTTTATTATGTATTTACTCTTTATGATGCTTTAGGATAGACAAGTCGTTATAAATCTTTAAGTTGGTCATTCACGTGGGCATCTTCCTTTAAAGGTGGTGGCTGTGGGATTGGACTTGGCCTTGGATGGGGCTTTGGCACTGCATTTGGTAGTCAGTATTGGTCATCTAGACTTGAGTTCCAGGGTATAGAATTTGGCCAAAAGGAGCATGATAATATCGGCGAGATAAAACGTTCGGGTAAAGGCACCCAGTAAGTTCGTGCTTCGCAATAGTTTTCATTTTTGGTCGTTCCTGGTTGGGTTGACAAATTTGTAGAACAAAAAGAGGGTTAAATTGGTACGTTTGTCTTTTCTACTTCTTTGTCATAAGAGTACAAGAATCAAGTTTAAGGATGTAGATTTGAATCAATATTGGCAATAACATGATTTCCTCTTTTTTTCTTTTTTCTTTTTTTCATTTGGCTGCCAGTTTGAACGTATAATAGTTACTTTGCTCTGCATGGTATCATTTCTTAAATTTTGTTTTTAATTTTTCACTTGCTTCATAATTGTGACCAGCTGCTTCATCCATTTGTGTGAAATCCAATTGGCTTTAAATATTTCTGAAGTTTTGTTGATTACTGTCAAAAAGAAACAATTTGGACCTTTTCCCTTCCTTTTCGACGCATTTCTATGTAGTTAGATTAGATGAAATGGAATCGGCTTCAAATGTCTTAAATTTTATTGATTACTTTGACAAAGAAACAATGACCTTTTTTCCTTTCTTTTCAACTCATTTCCATCTTATATGTATCATTTTCTTTTTGTCGCTTCAAATTCAATCTTTTTCTTCCAATTCTAAGAAAGAGAAATCCCAAAACAAAAATCCGTCCCGAGTCTCAAATTCTTCAGCATGTATGGATATTTTCACGTGATATATGAATTGCATTTACATCTTTGTTTTGTAAATTTTGAAACCGCAGTAAGCATTGGCTTTCGTACCCAACAACAAAAAAACAAATCAAACATGCACTTCGTGTGTCTTCATGAAAATTCTAGTAGAGAACGGATTCACAACCATAACAGTGAATTGCATAAAGTATGACTGTTGCACTAATACTCATTTACGTACTTCCACAGTGACCATAGTTCTTTTCTGGCAATATAAAATAAAAATAAATAAAGGGAAGAGCTCAAATTCGGCACACTACAGTAATTCCAGTACTTGCACAACAAATTGGTGTTCTATATTCACCTACAAGAGTTGCCCTGGTTTCTCTGCTATATTGTCTATAATAAAAATAAAAAAAGGATTACCCTTTGATCAAAGAAATTGATATTGTACAAGGAGGCAGCATAAATAGTAAAAAGAACGGATGAAGTCGGAAGCTTAGCTCCCTCCCAAGTGAAGACTCTCTATTAAGAGATGGCGTGAATAATTTGCTTTCCTACTCTTGAAAAACCCGTGCCTGCATACCGCCGTGAGCTAAACGAAGGGGAAGCCTGCTTCACACCGCACGCAATGCGATTAAAACTGCGTAGAAACCAAAATAAGCACAAACCTTTTATGAACAAAACAATTGGAATAAACTAAATTAGTAAACGACAAATAATGTTTTTTCAACAAAAAGTTCCAATTTGGGCCCAAAATTGGTCACAATTATACTCTAGTCTATTACAACAGAATCCAATCTTGGAGTGAAATTTGAGACGAATACAAAAAAAATCAGATTTACAAGGAACTAATGCAGGTTTATAAATATCAGATTTTTATCTTTAAATTAAAAAATAAAAGATATATACATATATACAGCCACAGGCAGGTTTCTCATGGCTTAGGCAACTGTAAATCCATAGGTTGTCATTGGAACATTTAACTTGAGTGTAAAATCGAAAGAATAAGGGGCAGAGAGGATCAGCTAGTCTTAACATAATTGCAACTAAAACTACGTGAATACAATCATTTCTCTCTTCAAAGGCAACAAAGTTATGCTCGTCAAAAAGGAACTAAGGATAAAACATGAACCATATTCGGATGGATTTCATGGGCAAAATAAAGAAACGAGGCCTCAGAGTAAAATATCTAATATCAGGAACCAGTTGCTGCGTGTGGTTAATCATACAGATACTTCTAGTGACAGATGAATTTTTATCCAGATTAGCCTCTAGAAGGGGAAAAAAGCCCAAATGGTCCGACACCTAAAAATTAAGCTATTGCATGAATTGTCCAATAATTAAAATATAGCAGCTTGTATGAATCCTTGTGTAACCATAGACCTCCATGTCGCCTATTCATCCAAGCACCATAAACTAGTTAAGAGATGAGGCACACTTCTACATCACCGGGGAAAGAAAATGTTTCTATTAGGCATGACTACATCAAAACATCAATCAATGCTTGAAAGAAATCTAATGATGAGCGAACCAAGTTCAAACATCATGCAAGTAAATGACACGTCTTGTAAAATTAAAATACACATACTATAAATATGCAAAGTCAAGGAAAGCTTAGCATATAACTTAGTGCACGAGAAACCTTTGGTGGAAAATTTGCAAATGTCTAATGAAAAGAAACCTTTGCTACACAACCCAGAGTCTCAGTCAAATAGTTTCAAGTATGGTGAGCCAACATAGTTTCAAGGGCAGCATCTTTTCAAGTATTTTAAAAAAAAAATATTGCATCCTATAAAGACATGTTGAAGTACATGCAAGACAAAGTTAAGGAAAACTTACCAATCAAGCAAAAAAGGACAATCCAAATGGTTACTTGAACAGGACGGCTATATTGCATATGATACTGAGATCTTTGAAGCTGTCTCTGAATAGCTCCATACCAACCATAAAGTTGTTTATCATAGCAATCATCACAACTATCCAAATAACTCTTACTTCTGTCGTAGCACACATTAATGCCCTACATGAAAAAAAAAAGTGTGTATATATATATATATATATATTACAATCAATAGTGGGAAAAGGCATATGTAAAATTTAAAAGCAACAGGCTTTAAGCAGATTGTGGACTCAATTTAAATACACACCCTAGTCAACTGTGTAGGTTGTAGCAACTCAGTATCAGCTTCCTCATGACTATCTGTGGCCTTCCACTTCCTGAAACCATTCTTCGACCACTTTAACCTGGATGCAGATTCCATGGAACCAAGGAACCCTGACAAACTTGGTATCTTCGGCACTAATTGATGTGGCACAGGGTTTGACGAACTAGGCGAGAGACAATCATCCAATACTGCAATTTTCCATGAACCAATGTCAGCGCTAGCACTTGCTGTCCTCCTGTGCCCATGCAACTTCTCAAGCTCCAGCAACTTCTCCTCCCTAGTGCCCTGGGAACCCCATTCAGCAGAGTGGCTTGAACTCTTCCAACATTCTGGTGTAGATTCTTTATCTAATGCTTGAAGTTTTTCATTGCTCCTCGCACAACTTTTAACAGGAATTTTTACTTCAGTTGCCGGTGGTCCTGAGAGAAACATTGCAAGCTCATTACATTCCCCTTCATCCAAGCGAATCCAAGGCAGGGGAGGCTTTCCCCCTGAGAGTGAAGATTCCTGTAATGAATTTTCAACGTTCGAAATCTGGTTCTCGATGGCAATTATAAACTCGCGGTGTCTGTCCCTCGCGTCATCATTTGAGCTTCTAACATAACTCGACCGAACTGCCTGTTCAAACTCCTCTAACTGCATCACCCAGAGAAAACGAATCACATACTCAAATCATTGAAACAAGCATGATAAGCGAAAACTGAATTTCAAGCACAGTGCACACACTCACATAGCAAGGGAAGGAGAGGATACCTGCCATTTGGTAGTCCCAAGGGCAGTTCGGAGATCTCTTCGAAGTTCCTCAGGGTTCCACATACTTGAAGCATCTTTCTCAGCGTGCATCCATGTTCTGTACGTCGATTCCATCCTTCAATACCATAAAAAAAAATGTATATTAACACACGAAAATCAAATCCCATACCGTATGTCAGGAATCTATATACATAATTAGCAACAAATATTCATTGAAGGGAACCTTAATGCTGCATGAAGTGACAAACAAATCAAACCCTAAATCCATTATTTTCAGGAAATGCAGCAAAACAATAGAATGTCGAATTCTGAATCGGAATTGTCCATTATTCCGGACCTAATGTAGAAACTTCCAATAATTCGCTTTCACAAGCCTTTTTTTTACTCATAATATGTCGAACGGATCCAATACATGTATAATTATATCTTTTAACAGTCTCCTCTCTTCGTCGCAATTATCTTCTCAGCCAAACAAATTACAGAAACAATTTTACAACTAATTTCACAAGAACACGGGCAAAAGTTCAGGAAGCCCTAGAGAAAAGGGGGAAAAAAAACCTGTCGGCGGACTCTTGAACTTCCTCGGCCGCAGAAAAGAAGGGATCCTTTTCCCACCGATCAAAACTCGTTGCCATTTTGCAATCACCACAGCGCTGCAGCTGTTCAAAATTTAATGCACAAAATAACGAAAGCTTATCTGGAAGAGGGAGAAACAGATTCAACTTCGATGCCCGAAAAGGAGCAAACTTTCCAAATTTGGAGAGAGAAAAACAAACAAATTCAATCTCGTCGACGAAAATTGTAGTCCGAGATTAACAGTTCAAAATGGATGAATCTCGGTCTGTGCATGTAAGAAAAATAGAAAACAGAGAGAGAAAAGGCAGGTAAGAGAGGGGAATGTTTCGATTCGTATGCCCAGGAAAGGCTGCGGAAGAAGCTGACGATGGCAACTGTATATAATTTTCAGCCAAAAAATAAAATTAAAAAAGAAAAGAAAAAACTGCACATAATAACGACAAATAGGGTGGGGGTGTGGGGTTTCTACGGTCAGATTGGTCGTCTTAAAAGAATAAAATAAAACAGATAATGAACGTCCGTGCTGCCGCCAAACTTAATGTGTGTCTGTGTTGTCCCAACGATGTCGTTTTAACGTTGCAAAATGGTCAAAAGGACAAACGAGTTTAGGAATGCAGTCAAAATAAGTGCCTCTCCTCGCCTCGTGTGTGACTTTTGACCATTTGGAGATTGGCCGTGTCTCCGTGGATAGGTTGACCGCTGCTTTGTGCCCATGGACATGGCAACAATGTGTTTGACATGAAAAGTCTTAACCACTGATGTAGTCATGAACAACATAAAATTTTTATATATTACAGTAAAAAAAATTAATACAATGTAAAATTTTTATATGTTATAATAAAAACAGTTATAACCAATAGTTTTAATCATCATATCAAACACTCTAAACGTTTATAAATTCGCTTTAGGCAATTTAGGCCCTCTTTGTAGCTATAGATTTTTTTTTTTGAATTAGGTAACGTGTTATTTGTGAACAATAGGGTTTGCTTGGTAAATAAATTCAAATTGTGTTAATTTATATTATTTTAATTTGAGTTGTATGATTGAAATTGCTATTTGAATTGACGTTTGAATATGAAGTTAAAGTGTTAATATGAATAGGAAATAAAATTAGAATTTATGTTTAGATAGAAGGTGGAAAAAGTTTTTGATTTACTAATAAAATCTAACAAAACCTATTAGTTCATGACATATTTAAATATGCAATGTAGATCTTGATTTATTCCTTTCTATATTATGAATACAATAAAAAAATAATCATCTCAATCGGATATAAAATGAAAAAGCTATGATATTTTTTTTCCTAAAATTATAGGAGAGAAAAGAAATATGAGGCATCTTTACTATATAAAACTAATCCAAATCCTAAGAATTTAAGGGAAAAGAACTTGAAAAAGGGCTATTCATTATATTTGAAGTATTTAAATAGCATTGGAATTTTACCTTTACTAAACGTACATTGGGCTATTCTGAATACTCTTGAGTCCAAGATTTGAATCCTAGTCCATGAAACAAACGACCCTGACTTGTTACTAAACTACGTCCTCTATAATGAATGGCTAATTTATAATTTTTTTTTTCTGGGTAGAAAGCCTAGTTGAACCAATATGTTGTCTTTGCTAGCTAGCTGGCTAATGCATGGATCCGTCTCGATAAAAAATGAAAAATAATCTGTTTGATACATATTTTTTGAGTTGAAGGAAAAAAGAAAAGAAAAGATAGAGGTACAAAATCCACAATGGTTAGGACCCAAAAAAAAAAAAGAGAGGAAAAGAATAAGAAGTAAATGCGATGATTAGGGACATACCGAAATTGCTAGTGGAAAGCGAGCGCTTAAGGATATCTATTGCCTATTAGACTATAATGTTTTGTATTAAAAGATCCTCTAGAGCTTTTTTACAAGATGAGTCTCTTGCTTTTCTCTTTCCATTCCAAATTTATAGTGGGTAATAAGAATGGTAGCTACTATGTTCCGCAATATGTGTTTTCAAATAGGAGTAGGGATTTCTTATTCTCATTCTCCTTCCAACAGATTGAATCCTAATACAATTTCAACTCCTTTCCCTTTCGTAATGTGATTTGGTTGACTAAAAATGGGCATTGGCCCGTTATATTATGTTGGGCTTTTCTTTTATTATTATTATTATTATTTATTTTCCCCCTTTCTTTTTGTTACAAATCGGGTAGAGATTCAAGCCGTGAATTTTCATTACATTGCATTCACTACAATAATAGTTTTCATTTGTATAATAAATCATGTGAACCATGATACTGTCGTAATTACATGTCTTTTTAATTATGACATGATTGTTATTAAATTAGCAGATTAAATAGAGGTGACATCTGGGTCGTGTTCGTGTCAACTCGAATTTTCATGTTGAATTTGAGTCAATCTATATACGACCGTTTAGAGAAAAATCACTCAAATTTGTATTGTCACAACTAATATAAGTAATATACAATTACTTTACCCATTTACTATACTTTATTTTGTAAATTAGGCCATGAATATCTGTTAACTTTATTATTTTACAAATTATTTTTCTATATTTTTAATTAGAGCCGATAATTTCAGACACGGCATGATGAGACGATATGAAAACGAGACCATATAAATGGGTTGGGACCGCACGTATATTAATTGGGCCATAAATGAGTTGGCACAAATAACACGAAAAAAAACGTGTTGGATTCGTGTTAGCTCATTTAACTCGCTTTAATACGTTTAATTAAATGTGCAGTAAATGTGTTAACACGATCTGCCCTTTTATAGCACATTTAAAGCCCTTTTATAACACATTAAACTTAAAATAAAAAAAAAATTATGATTTTGCAAGATGAAGGACTCAAACCTTACACCTAAGGGTGTATTTTTAAAGCTTGCTTCCACCACATTGAATAATCATTTTGTATGAAATGAGAGCTTTTAATTTATTTATTATAGTTTTAATACTTTTGAAACTTAAAATAAAAAAATTTCGTGACCCTGCATGTAAGGGTATGTTATTGTGCTAGCCTCCACCACGCTCGATGAGCTATTGTTGTAAAATAAAAGCTTCTATTTATTTATTATGGTTATACTTTTATGTTTTTGAAACATTTAGAAGTCCCACGTTGGAAAGGAAACCGAAACCTTTGTCTCTAGTCCTTATACTCATATCTTGCCTTAAATGGTTCAATTTGTGTTGCCATTTGCTAATGAAACTTTAAAATAATTTCTCTTAAATTTGATTTTTAAAGATTGGATTAAAGAAAAAATACAGTTTAAAATATTTAATAATTAAAAGATAGGAACAGTTTAATTTGAAGATAAGAGTATTTTGACGTTGGTTATGTTTTAAATCTCCCGTTGGAAATGTATGTTATGTTTGAAATTTACTAGGTTATTATTATTTTTTTTTTTTTTTAGGTCAAAAATGTGTTATAATTGTGTTAACTCGTCACGGCTTGTTTAATAATCGTGTCGTGACGTGTTTCACGTGTTATGAGCTTGTTGTATTCGTGTTTGCGTTTTAGGCATGTTTATTAATCATGTTCGTGTTTAGTATAATCGTGTCGTGTTGTAATCGTGCTAACACGACACATAACATGATTTTACCAGCCTATTTTTAATAAAAAAGTTAATGAATCGAGTCAATTTTATATTAATCGTGTCATTGAGTTGGATCAATTTTAAGTCGTGTTCTCGTGCCAAACCTAAATTGCAACCTCTAATATTAGGCTGTGATAATTAAGAAACACCAACCATGTAAAGCCGCTTAAACTTTTGAAATTTTTAATTTTTATTCTTCAGTTTATAAGCTAGTGTTTTCTTTTAGACATTTTTCATGTGAATATATATATATATATATATATATATATATATATATATATATATATAGTTGAAACAAGCTTTATGTTTTTGAAATGTTTAAAGTATTTGCATAATTTTTTTTTAAGAATTTTGTTTAGATTAAATTTGACCTGACTAAAAGTATCACTGAATATGCTCTATCTTTTTAGGTCCACAATGGGCAGGGACGAAATTAAACAAGTTTTTAAATGCAACGGTGTTTTTGTAGTTTTCATTTTAACAAAATGAATAATTTGTCCAAAAAAAAAAATTAAAAGGTATATTTATGCAAACACTTTCCCCACTTTCGCAGGAAGCAAAAGCAAAAGACCAAGCGCGCTCAACCATGGACGAAGGCGACCAACTGTGCGAAGCGGCGAGGAACGCCGACGCCGGAAAAGTGAAAGCTTTGATCGACTCCGGAGCTGACGTTTCGCACTTCGACGGCGAAGGCCTCACTCCGCTTATGCACGCCGCCAGCACGGCCACGCCGTCGTCGTCAAGAAGCTTCTCGAAGCCGGTGCTCCGTGGAACACCCTCTCTCTTTCCAATCTCTCCCCAGGAGATTTCGCCATGGACGCCGGCTACCAGGACGCCTTCGATATCCTCATCAACGCCGGTACCTTTGCACTCTCCCTCGTTTCTCTCTATATCTCCGTTCTGGTTCTAAGATTACGATTGAAGAACAAAATCAATTTATCTTGGATTTCAATTACCATTTCGTGAATTATGAATCTGAAGAACACCACATTTTGATAACACTAGATGAAAATGAATCTTTTGACTTTCACTCCAATAATAATTGTACAAATTTGCTTAAATTTTCTTCCCCGATCATATTTTGCAATGGTATATAGTTTCTCTATTGTACTTATTCCCGAAAATTAGTTTAAATCAACTATTCGTGATAAATTTTATTATTTGAATGGGAATTCAAGCTGAATTGGTTTTGGGAACAATTGCAAGGTGTTGGAAATTCGGGCAAGAACTTCAAAGATTCAAGAACAAGAAATAAAATTGACAGAACTGGACACCAAGAATTTTACCGAGGTTCGGACAAAGATTGTCCTATGTCCTCATTGAGCTATCTCACAGGAAGCTCATCCACTATATGAGAAGAAAAATTACACCCTCAAGCTCACCAAAATATTCGGAACAAATCAGAGAAAAAGAACCCTAAATGCTCAGCAACAAAAAACCCCAAGAAAGAACAATCTTTGTGTTTACAGAGAAGAATACCCAGTGGAACAATTTCCAGTCCTAGATTCTCTCAATCCTTAAACACTATAACCCTCTTTCTTCCTTTCTCTGCCTGAGCAACTCTCTCTCTCTCTGTTGTTTTTCTTTCTAGAACTTATCGGAGGCAAGAAACTAAGAAGACTGATTACAACCCTAGCAAACATTACATATTTATACTAATTGTCAACAGTGAGATTGATATCCACGTGTAAGGCTCAGATCACACAAAAACATAATCCAGTCACCGACTCGTCGTAAGGCTTTGGGCATAATTTTCCTCTCTGCACGTTGTCGTTTTTGGTGAAATTATCCAACACAAGGAAAGATAAAAAGGTTGGTGATTGCAATGGGGATTACTTGGAGGATAGATAAGCTTATGGACCTGAGAGCAAGGCTGTCATGATGGCCTGGGAGAAACCGTTGATGGAGGCTCATGCTAAAGCTGTTTGCTCAGGGGGTGGTCACATACGCAACATTGGATTTGGAATGGGACTTGTGGATACAGCCACTCAGCAATATGCACCTGCTTCGCACACCATTGTCGAGGCTCATCCAGAGGTTTACTAGCGTAAGATCCGGACCAGTTGGGCTGAGAAGAAAAATGTGAAGATAATATTTGGCCGTTGGCAAGACATTCTACCGCAACTGGAGTCATATGACGGTGGGTCAAACTCGAGATTAGTACTTGCCCTTTTGTTTTGTTGAAGCAATGCAATAGCTCTTTTTGACATATTTTTCTTTCATGTTTCAGGTATTTTCTTCGACACCTACCTAAGGGAGTTCCATCAACATCTTCCTGCGCTGTTGAAACCCGATGGAATCCACTCATTTTTCAATGGCCTTTGCGGTGGCAATCCTTTCTTTCATGTTCTTTACTGTCAATTAGTGTCCCTCGAACTTGAGAATTTAGGGTACTCGACTCAGTTAAGCGCCTCGCCTGTTGAGGATTGTTTGGAAGAAGAAGTTTGGGAAGGTGTGAGACACAAATATTGGCAACTTGACACATATTACCTCCCTGTTTGTCAATCTATATGAGGTTCTTAGTGACAGAGAAGCTTCAACTTTTTATTATTTTTGTTTTTTTTATCATTCAAAGTGATCTCAGTTGGCGAGTTCTTTTATGTTTGCATCATGTATGAGTTTGCAGGATTTGGATGATATGATTAATGTTTCTTCTCTCGTTTTGTTTTTCTTTACATTTAATTTTTTTTTATGCTTTTCTTTATGATTTATGGGCAGAGGTTACAATAGAGTATTGAAACTTAAGATCATATTGATGGAGTGAACCAAGGTGGTGCCTCAAACTATTTATCTGTGATTTTAATTTTTAAGCCATGAAAATGAGAGGAGGAAATACTGTTCTGTATATATATGAAACACAACTTGAAGATCGATTCTAATATTCAACATGCTGTACAATTATTTTTCTTTTCCTTTTCCCGGATATTTTTTGTTTCAATTGTACAATAGTAAATCCATCAGCTGACTTCATTGCGTAGCTGCTGGCACATAGGATAAACAAGACAAGTAGAATTAACATACTACCAACTTAGGGCTTGTAATGTTGGATGTCCCCTGTATAGCCATCATACCACTTCCATGCCCTTTTGATTATGTCCAGCTAAAAGCAATAGGACTGCCAACAGTATGCTTCCCGTCTGACCATTCCAGACGAGCAAAGGTGGTTGCACCTGATGGCTGAGAATTAGCAGTGAATGTCACAGTGTAAGTCTTCTTCTCATAAGCCTCACTGAAACTCAGTGACTCTGGTTGGACCGAAATTTTAACTGATGAGTCTGAAGATACGGAGACTTTATATGTTGCCGGTTCGCCAACATTTGTCAAAGTTCTTGTGTACTTCACGGTGCTCGATGCATCCGCACCACCCTCACTGCTTGATGCTGTTTCCAAAGGAACAGCAAAAGATGGGTAGTTAAAATCTCCAAGGCTGTACTTTTTTGTGTCATCACAAGTATAATCTCCCTTGGTTACGGTCTTGATCTGACCTGCAGTATAATTCAAAGCACAGAGGAAGCTTACATAGTCTTGAACAGTAGCATCGTAGACAAGACCAGGGTCAAGGGCTGCCACTGGATCCACATGTCCTGCTCCATAGTCAAACGGTGTTGCAGAACTTCCAGTCGCGATATCTGAGATGGTTTTACCGCTCTTATATGTTGAATAGGCAGTGGTCATGAGCGCCGACCTAATAGCAGCAGGAGTCCATTCTGGATGTGCAGCTTTGAGGAGGGCTGCCAGTCCACTCACGTGAGGGCAAGACATTGACGTGCCTGAGACAATGTTGAAGCTCACACGCCTTTGGTCTGCAGCTAAACCAGTTGGTCCAGCTCCACCGGTCCACCCAGCTAGTATATTTACCCCTGGCGCTATCAAGTCTGGTTTGAGTATCCCGGGAGTGATTGGATTTGGCCCTCTAGAACTGAAAGCTGCTACCACAGGTGAGGGTTGAACTCCTAATTGTGTGCTTCCTTGAGCGATTGTGGCTGTTGGATTAGCATCTGAACGGAGATAAGTCTTTATCAAATTCCCAGCCCTCTGCCCAACAGTTGCTGTGGGCAGGAGCTGTGCATCAGCCACCAGTTCTTCTCCGTAAGATTCTGTGTTGGATAAGATCATTCCAACACCACCAGCATCTTTTACCACCTGACCCTTTTGGGCCCTTGGGTTTCCCCCTCGATCACATACTACGATTTTCCCTGCGACCTTTGCGGGAATCAAACTGCCGGGCACGCATAGATTTCCACTTGTCGAGTTACTTGCTGTACTACCATAAACAATCGGAACTAGCTCATCAGATAAAGTCTTTCCACCATAGAGCGAAACACCTTTGTATTTCTGTCCATTCCCAAGACTTACATAAGCTGGGAAATCGCGGTCTAACGTTCCAGCACCCACAGTGATGAACCAAGGCGCAACATTGGATAAGCTCATAGGACCTGGTCCACCATTTCCAGCTGATACTGATACAACAATTCCGTGAGCTGCAGCTGCGAAGCCTCCAATGGCAACAGTATCGCTGTGGTAACTACTTGTGCCTCCCCCAATAGACATGGATAGAACATCAACACCATCTTCGATAGCCTTATCTATCCCTGCTAATAAATCAGAGCCGAAACATCCACCGATCCAACACACCTTGTATGTGGCTACTCTGGCTGTCGTAACCATCCCGCGTGCTGTCCCGGAAGCAAAGCCAAAGAGGCTAGCATCCGCGACGGCTGACCCGGCTGCGGTTGTTGAGGTGTGAGTCCCATGTCCGTCGTCGTCTCTCGGTGATTTTGATTCCACATTCTCGTTGATTGGTCCAAATGCTTGTTCATACCCTTCTGAGAAAAACCTTGCACCAATTAGTTTCTTGTTGCAGCTTGCAGAGCTGAAGTTCTTGCCCACCTCGCACTCCCCTTTCCAGCTACTTGGAATTGGCCCAAGGCCTGCATCGTTGTAGCTCTTGCTCTCGGGCCACACGCCGGTGTCCAACACTCCGACGACAACCTCACTCAATTTATCTGACGTGGGGAAGAGCGCGTCACTCCTTCCTAGTCCGAGGAACTCCGGCGTCCGAGTTGTATGAAGCTCATACCTGCTTTCTTGTAGAACAGAGAGAACACCTGGCTGCTGTTCAAGAAACTGTGCTTCTTTCTCTGTAAGCCTTGTGGAGAAGCCGTGGATGACGTGGTTGTAGGTGTAGAGCATGTTTGCCGAGTCCGTGACCGATTTCAAAGAGGAGTCATACCAGTCGAAATGGTCATCGAAAGCTACTGGCTTGTTGGACTTGTCCATGTGGATTATGTAAGTCCTTTTCGGTTGTGGCTGTCTTTCATCTGCTGCCACATGCGAATGGCAGATGCTCAGTAGCACAGCTGATAATTGTAAAAAAATGGAAAGCTGCGTCTTCATCTTCTCAGGCTGTTACAACTTTCAACTTACAAGCCTAAGACGATGAATTCAAGGCAATTGTGGGTTCTCTGTACTTCTGTTTCTCTCTCTTACTTTCTGGGACGCAGTTCAAGTTTTTTTGACGAGTGGACTTGGTGAAGAATATCATGACTTTTTGCTACATAAATAGGCTCCACTTTTTCTTTTTTTTATTTTTTTGGTTGGCTTGAATGAATAGTCTCCACTCGAGTGCGATGATTAGATAGGTCACGGTGGGGCAATAATGCTATTATTTTTTATTCCTAAAGCCTTGTGGACTAATTATATGTAGCCAGATTTTCTTCTAAAACCGCCACTCCGTTCACATACAGATAGAAATCGATTTGGATATCTGTTCTAAGGTCATAAGAAAGTAGAGAATAATTAAGTGGGTCAAGCCTAGTCCTTTGCGTCGCCTCAGGCCACAGGTAAAGTGTCTCTATGTTACAGGTCGGCTGATCAAGTTCGGTAATTGTTCATTTATACCGTTATAAATTCATGTCAAAGCTCGGAGATTTTCCTGGGCTCTCTTTTGAACGTTTTGTCACAAGTTCACAGCCTTGAAAAAACATAAAAATAAAAATAGAATTTTGCATACTACTCTCAAACGTTCAACATATGATTATTACTACAGACCTTATCATTATGTTCTCTGTTTGTTGTCCTGTGAATATATTATATTATCACGATGTGCTGTCCTTTTTTTGTCCTGTGAAGTTATATTATCGTGATGACGTGTCATCTGAGGCCTACATCTTAGTGCAACCGACCTATGTATTTTTTTTTCCATCCTAGTCCTAAATGCTTTTGCAACTATATGCGACTGAATAATTCATGGATATGGGTGGGTTCACCGCATGATTTAGTGGTCCATTTTTTGGAGAATCGCATCTATATTCTATTGGGTTGCTTACTATTGGACCTCATTTGGTGGGGATAGTTTTGCCAATTGTGGAGTGGTTTAGGCAGCCTCATGTCGGTAACTGGGAATGCTCATTCTTCTAAATCAATTCGTTGAGAAAATAAGGGAACTTGAAGATGACAGAGTCTACCATTGCTTTTAAAGAGGGGCAAGTGAAGTTAAAGAAGAGAAGAAACAGGAAACTTTGAAGCAACACAAACCCAATAGCTAATTTGCCTAGTAGTTTATGTTCCTTTCTTCTTTTTTTGGGATAAAAACGTTACCTTGCGTGGTAGTTGTTTTTCTAACTAACGAAGATAATTTATGGCTAAACACACAAGTATAGTAAAAACATTGGAAATGCTCCTCATGTATGATTTTCATGTTTTTTGTGCTTGGATTATTTATCTTGTCGCTTTCTTCCAACAACCCCACTCATACATATATGGTAAAAATCCTGTGTAGTTTTTGGCTGAAGTCCCTCAAATTTAATCGCTCGTTAGAATGAATTAGGATAAGGCCCAATTTCATCAATTCTATCATGAGGCTTTTCTCTGAAAACCTAGTATTGATGGGAGAGTTTGTACATTTTCAATATGGTCAGGGAAGCAATTAAAATACAATTATACATATTGCAAGTACATTCGGGAAAATATATATATATATATATATATATGCGAACATAACACGTCATTTTGCGTCATTTCATATCTTAAAAAAAAAAAACCCCTCATTTAGAAAAGAGGCATTATTGGTTAATTATGACAGATTCCAAAGTGTTTGTCTTCTTCAAACTCTAACTATACGATTAGCTGGAAGTTGCCCCCACCACTGACATTAATGCCGACGAAAGTTTGTTTACAATTCTCTATTTGCTTTTGCATGCAAGAGTAGTTTTACACGGGAAAGGAAAGGCTTGGAGGCCTTATAAGTAGGGAGTAAATGTGGCTTGTAGAGTTGATCAGTTGATAGTGACCATATTTTAGAATTGGACCTCTAATCTCTATGGAGACTAACGAGTCCAACAGACAAAAGCTAATAATTTAGAAGTTGAGGATCGCTACGCCGATGATATCATGATAGAAAAATGTATATCTTTTTTGTTTCCTATTGATCCATTGGGTATTGATTTGATGAGGTCTCATATCATGTTTGCTTTTGTTTAATGGATCTTTATTGAAAAAAAAGGTGATCATTTTGATTAAAGTGTGAACTTTTGACTAAATAAAGAAGTCAAAATTTGTTGTACCATTTTTCTGTCTTATTGATATCACTTTAACTAAATTTTAACACATAAGTGAATTTTTTAATTACTTTTAATATTTAAGTCCTTTTTTTTTTGTGTTTAGGCTATTGAGTTTAAACGAAATGTGAAGATTTAATTGAAAAAACAGCCAAGAGGACAGGAAAATAGGATAGCAGATTTAGACTTTAAATAAAACCATCGATGATATGTCTATTCCAACAAGCAATTTAAAGAGAGGAAAAATAGAAGACGGGATTTTAGGGTCATTTATGTTATAAAAAAACGCCATCACGTTAACAATTTAGTTCACGGTAGAATTGGTGTTTCATAAGTGATAAAAAACGTAAATCAAAACAAATGAATCTAAGTTACCACTCTCAATTCAAACTCGTTAAAAACCATTATTTTTTTGCTTGTTCTTTCAATTCCAACTTAAGTTTAAAAATATTATTATTTCTTTGTTATGATTCCATCACAATAATTCTTTTTCTTATACGTTTTAGACACAGAGAGGAATAAATCCTCATCTATATTACCCATGAAAAATTTTCATATATCGATATTTTTTAGATTTATTAGAAAGCCACGTCAGTTCCAATAAATGTTTTCAACGTCTATACAAACACCATTCTAACTTATTCCAACTCGAATTGATTTTTTTAAATTCAAAGAATCTCGATTCAAACTCAATCCAAACTTTCCATGATTCATTTGCCGTAGAATCTACCCCTCCACGGGCCTCTTGATTGCACGTAGAGTTTTCTGGCCCCACCACATTTCTTTATCATCAAAGCCCACAAGCACTTAAAATTCCAGTACAAAAAAACTTTAATTGATTAATGAATTGCATTGTATAAAAAGGTCTACATGCACTCTAGTGAGAATCTTTCTGAAGTTACAAGAAGAGAAAGGTTTTTTGTCTGCCATTTATTCACTTTTCGAATTTTAAAGTAGAATAATAAGAACCATGCAGTCCAGCGAAGAGATTATTATATATTCATCAACTTGTTTGTTATAGACCATACGTAACAATGTTTAGGTCCCATTGAGAAAATGCAGGCTCATGAGAAAAATATAATACATTTTACAGTTGCTTTTGTGGCAGTTCTTTATATTCCTCGTCATCGCCCTATCACAATTCACAAATGTTGCTATAATGACAGCTTCGGTCAAGAAGAAGGGAACATTGGTACCCTTTTGAATTAAAATTCAGAGGATTATGATGGGCAGCTCATACGTCGTTTTCTGAAACTCAAATGAGTCTCAAATAATTTGGGGCTTCATAAGGAAGTCAGAGAGTGTTTCGGAACAAATTGAAACACAAATTGAAACTTGATGTAACATAAATCCCTCCCAAAAAAAAGTTATAACTTAAACATTATAACGAGGTATGTTTGATGAGCAGGATTAAGGAGAACTGAATTGGATTAAATCTTAATACTTTGTTCAGTAAAATTCTTTAGAAGACTAAGTTAGATAAGCTCTTATCCAGCTCATGCTTGAATCCTCTCTTGTTAAAGCATGGTATCAAACACAATCTTTGTACATTGAGAAAAATTTTAAACGCCTATTTGTAAAAATTTATCAAATTTGGAGTCAAATCATAATTTCTCAAAGAGTTACGGATCAAAATGTAATTTTTTATGTGATTAAAATATTTTTAATAATTATATTTTTACCCATCTAATTTTTAAAAATTACAATTTGACCCCAACTTTTCTTTTTGCAAAATACTCCTATTCTAATAACACAAAATTTTATCATATTCTTTCCAATACATTTCAATCCGATCTTATAAGGCTATTCTATTCTATGGACTAAACAGGCTCTTTTAACATATGAAAGCTTTATATTATAGCATATTTTTACTTTATATTATAGCATGTAAGAGTTTTATACTGTAGCATTTAAAACTTGGTTTCCAAACACTCTCTTAAACATTGTGGCACAAAGAGCTTTATACCTAACATGTAAGAGGTTTACTCTATAATAGTTAAAATTTGATGTTGAAACTTGATTCCAAACACTCACAAGAATTGCTAAGCTCTCAAAACATTTCCTAATCATAATTGATTTGATCGCTACCAAAAGCTTTTAGGAATAAGCCAAATTGCGTTCCTTAGTTATTACAGGCTTGTGAATCCGAATACGATATACCATTACAAGCCAGCTCGGGAGATTCATGCATAAAGCCAATATAAGGAGTGCTTAAACTTTGGACAATGCCAGCTATACTGATAACTACGTAATATGGTTCATTATCATCAAATAAATATATGTGGCCCAAGCGCAAACAAAAGAAGATATGATTGATTAATGCTATGGATTAAAATAGTTCCGCATGATATAATTAAGATTAATAGGTAATTAGGTACCCGACATGGATATTCCTATCACTTATTGTTAGTTGTCATCTTAGTTGACGTCTTGCTTGCGTTCAAATATTAATCTTGTCAAATCATTAGGAGACACGTTAACTTGGTTAATTTGTTGAGAAGACAATTTGAAATGACATATAAATTATAAAGTAGGATATACTTCTTTTAATAATTTTCCCTTTTAGAACAAAAAAAGTATCCAATTTATTTTTTTTCAATTGAAGATGATTTTGATAAGATAAAACAAAATACAAAATATCAGTAGGCATCTCCATCAGAGACAGACTTTCTATTTTTTTCCCCAAAGGCATAGAGTACCGGTGGTTTTTATCAAGGAAAAAAAAAAGAAAGAGAGAAAAGAAAACTGGTTATGACCAACTAAAAGCAATGGGACTTTTAACAATGTGTTTGCCATCTGACCATTCCAAGAGACTAGAAATGAGATAGAAATAAAGAAAAAAATACTTAAAAATTTACATAGAAACTTAAGACAGAAAAAACCACGGACAGAAAAAAAAAATCATTAAACTCAAAAAGATTACAAAATAGAGGCGATTAGAAAGACTAAAACAATAATGTCAAACTCTAACGCAATACATCATATATATATATATATATATAAAAGTAAAAACAAAACCTTATGTGCCCAAAACATAAACTAAACAGCCCAAAACACAAAAGTCTGTACTAAGATCTTATAAAAAATCTTATATTTTTTTTCACCACAATTGTCGCACCGCAAGCTTTTTAGGTCAGGTCAAATTGAATTTGAGTCACCATACTCTAACAATTCTGTACCCCATGGCAGAGCACTAGCAACGAACGTGACAGTACAAGTCTTCTCGTATGCCTTGTTGAAACTCAATGACTTTGGTTTGACCAAGATCTTTACCGATTCAACCTTTGATATTGAGACTTCATATTTTGCTGGGGCACCAACGTTTGTGAGAGCTCTAGTGTATGTCACAGTTTGCGACTCATTCTTAGTAGCTCCAACCTCTTCGTTGGATTCTGCTATCAAAGGAACAGCAAAAGATGGATGGTTAAGATCTCCCACACTGTAATTTTTGGTCGAATTGCATGTGAAATCTCTCTTAGTGACCGTCTTAATCTGCTCTGGAGCATAACCCAAGGCACATAGGAAGTTTATGTAGTCTTCAACAGTGGCGTCATAGACTAGTCCAGGATCAAGGGCTGCCACTGGATCCACATGCCCAGCCCCAAAACGAAACAGTGTCGCTTCACTTGCCCTATAGACATCTTCTATGGTTTTGCCATTTTTATATGTCGAGTAGGCGGTAGTCATAAGGGCCAATCTAACAGCGGCAGGGCTCCATTTTGGATGCGCAGCCTTGAGAAGAGCTGCAAGGCCACTCACATATGGGCAAGACGTTGATGTGCCAGAAATGATGTTGAATCTCACCCGCCTCTTCTCGTGGCCCAATCCACTCGGCCCAACTGCGCCAATCTACCCAGAGAGGATATTCTCCCCTGGGGCTATGATGTCAGGTTTGAGGATCTCTGCAGTGTGCCGATTTGGACCTCGAGAGCTGAAAGATGCAACTATTGGCGGAGGTTGAACTCCCAACTTTGCAGCTCCTTGGATGATTTTAGCTGTTGGATTAGCCACAGATTCCATGTACCTTCGTATCTCAAGGCCTTTTTCTAGGCTAACAAATGCTGTGGGTAAGACATGGGCGGCTGCCACCAGTTCTTCCCCAAAGGACTCATCATCTCTAGTATAAATCATGCCAACACCCCCAGCGTCTTTCGCCACCAGACCCGTTTCGACCCTACTGATTCTTGATCGAATGCATATCACTCTCTTCCCTTTAGTCTTTTCTAGAATCAAAGTGCCGGGCAAGCAAAATGCTCCATCTGAGTCCATTGTTTCCAGCCGAGGCGGATACTAAAATCCCCCGTGCTGTGGAGGCAAAAGCAGCAATGGCGGTATTGTCGGAGTGGTAATCAGTGGTGCCTCCGCCAAACGACATGGATATGACGTGGACACCATCCGCAATGGCCTTATCGACTGCTGCAATTATGTCAGAGCCGATACATCAGCCGAGCCAGCACACCTTGTAGGTGGCAACTCGGGCTGTTGGAGCCATTCCACGAGCTGTTCTGGACGCATATCCCAAGAAGCTTGTGTTCGAAACATTGGACCCTGCTGCAGTGGCCGAGGTGTGAGTTCCGTGGCCGTCGTCGTCTCTCGGCGACTTTGATTCCACTTTCTCATCAATCTTCCCCGCCTCTTTCTCTTACCCTTTTGTAGAAAAACCTTGCGCCAATCAGCTTTCTGTTGCAGCTCAAGGAGTTAAAGTTCTTCCCCACCTCGCACTTTCCTTTCCAGCTTCTTGGCACATGGCCAAAACCCTTTTCGTTGTAGCTTTCGATCTCGGGCCAAATGCCAGTGTCCAAAACGTCGATCACGACATCGCTGGCTCTATCCAATGCAGGCAAGATCGAGTAGCTCTTTTTTAGTCCGAGGAAGTCTGGGTCCGAGTTGTGTGGAGCTCGTACCTGGTTTCAGGTATAACTATTAGGATATTAGGAATTTCTTATTTCTTCTTTTTTTTTTATTGTTTTTTCTGTTTTTGATAATAAGACAAAGTAAAGAATATTCTAGAGAGCTAACAAACTCTGAGACTACTACCCTCCATATATTTCGTTTTTGTACCTCCATTGGTAATGCAATGAGAATGAGCTCTTTCACTTTTTTTCAGCTCAGCATTTGTAATAATAACAGAGATGACACCCGGTTGGTTTTTGAGCAACCGTGCTTCTTCTTCAGTTATCCTTGTGGATAAGCCATGGATTACGTTGTCGTAGGTGTAAAGCATTTCGGCTGAGTCAGACACCGATTTCAACGACGAGTCGTTCAAGTTTATGTGATCGTCGAAGGCTGTTGGCTTGTCGGACTTGTCCATGTGGATAACGTAAGTCCTTTTTGGACGTTGTTGTGTTTCATTACCGGCTGCTACTACTTGCAAATGGTAGAGAGCTAGCAGAACGGATATTGATTGTACAATTACGAAGAGAAATATCTTCACCTTCTCACTTCAAATGAAGAGAATTTTGGGCGCTATATATTTTGTGAGATTTTCCTCTAATTAACCATGCACTTGATCTCTCATCTCAGAGCAATCAAAATGTCTTTTGGTCAAAGATTGAACTGGGGAAGACTATTTATCCTAGTTTGGTGCTTAACAGAATCCATTGGAAAAATTTTAAGAAATAAGGTGGGGCAATTGGTATATGATACCGGATTTTTTTTTCATCAGAAGAAACCGGATTATTATTTTAATTAAGGATAGTACGAGTGTATAAAGATGACGCGAATAATATTAAAGAATTATATTGAAGCACCGAAATTATATTAAAGAATTGTCTGTTTTGCATATTTTTTTAGTTTTTGTTACCAGCAGTTATGATCAAAGTTGCTTTAGTGGGAGAACCACTAATTTTATTTAACTCTCGTTAGAATGAACCGAAGGAAATAATAGTATTCTGCTTAATAATCGATACATCTGGGAATCTGACTGTAATTAAGTTTATTGAGGGACGAGTTAAAAATTTTTCCTGATTAGGCATATGGATGAGTAGGAAGGTACTCTTGAGAACTTTTTTTTTGGGTCAAAAAAGAAAACTATGAAAAAGCTAAACAGCACGTGCTTCATCCAGGAACAGCAGGACAAAATGAATAGGAAATTTTCAAAATGGTCCATTAGCATGACACTCGCAAAGCTACCAAGCTGCAAAATTGAAGAAACTTATTTTCAAAAAAAAAAATAAAATTGAAGAACCTTTCGCGGCATTGTTGATAATGAAGCAGAAAAAACAGATTTTTATGTCATTCGAAATGTTCAACCACACCTCAAAGATGGCATACTGTTTAATCGAGCAGATCATGGGGAAGTTCCCAATTGAATGTGTTCGATGACCGATGGACATTTGGAGCTGTAATCTATTGAGTTACTAAATTAGATCAAAGGAATAAGGTTTAAAATATTATGTGATCACTTAATGAGGTACGGTATGAGTAGTAACAAGGTGTTTGGAATGATAGTTTAAACTGTAAATAATGTAAAGCTCTCATATGCTACCGTAAAAAGCTACAATGTAAAGGTCTCATATATTATAGTTTTTAAACTCAAACTAATGGTTTAAATTACTCTCCCAAATATCCTATAAGTGAGTTGTACCACATATCACGTATTACAGTTTCAAAACAGAATTATGAAAGATAATTACATAATTATACCTTTTAAGTTTTGATTTTTTCTTAATTTATTCTTCTGTTTTGACAAACTATGAAGTTATTTTTTTGAATTTAAAAAATTTGTTTCATTTCAATTTCATCCCAAAAGAATTTGAAGTTGTTTTTAAATCATTCTAAACAGGACAAAAAAAAAATGTTAGAGTATAGTGACTTGAATTCTATTTTCATCAATATTTTAATATAGTGGATTTACTTCTCCTCTATTCATGGTTTTTCCCTTCTAAAATTTTCTACATAAATATATGTGTTCTTTTTTTTTGTTTTCCTATTACTGATTTTTCTCTATTTTCTAACAAAAACAAAAACAAAAGATCTAGCAAACAGCCCTATGTGGATTATCAAATAAGTAAATATTAATTAAAAAACTTATCTGACAAGATTTTATAAGAGTAAATGCGGTAAATATAGGATTTACTAAATTTGTTCATGAATACATCAAAATTTACTTCATAAACTCTGAATTTACTGCTTTTTACTAAGCTGTCCAAAATTTTTGCCATATATTTTTATTGCATAAAAAAATGCTTTTTACATCCTTCTACATCTCTGTTTTGGATTAGATAAAGGGAAAAATTATAAGACGATATTGTATACTTTATGGAAATGGGATTAGTACCTTGGTGTTTTTATAATATCTAATAAGCACCTCGTACTTTTAACACAATAAGATCCCGATGCCTTGCACCGGTTTTATGGAACCGACAAATTCCTGCCTTTTCGAAAGGGACAATAACTTGACAAACGACATTAACCAAAACGAAATGACATCTAAAAACAAGAAGTTGACAAAATACAACATAAAAGCTGCACACGTCAAAAACGACCATAATCTGCCAAATGACATGTGGAAAACGACAAAAGTAGGCCAACGACACACATCTAAACCACAATCAAATGGATAAAGAAGAGATATGTTAAATACAAGCATTAAAAACGACTACAATATCTATAAAAACCACAGAATATGACAAACTAAAAGGACAAAATCGTATATACCGAAAAGGACGAATAAAAAATAACGACGATTAAAGACCCCAAGAACATTTTACAAACAACAAGAATAAAAACAACTAACATTTAAAATGACAATCAAAAGGAATACAATTTATCGCTTCTTAGCCTCAAATTAAATCACAAATCATGCAAAAGGTGCGCAAACTTTTACAAGCATTAAGATTAGATTAAACACTCAGCATAGATAATGAATAAACATCGAATTGAATTAAATTAAATAAAAGTGAACATTTATAATCCGGCTATATCGTAGCCCTAGAATAGAGAAAATTAGTTCCTAATGAAACTCAAAACAATCCTAAATAATATCTTAAACATGATAAGGAAGGAAAAGAACTGTTTTTAGATGCGAAGATGATTTTCGTCTCCGAGTTGTACAGTTCTTCTTCTCCAAGACAGTGAGTTCTCCCTTCTTTTTTGCAGTTTCTCTCTGTCAAAAAATTCGTGCTCCAACCATCTAAAATGTTCTATTTATAAGCTACGGTTTAAAGGGGCAATTTTGAAATAAAATTACGTTGAAATTTGAATTAGGATCGCAATGATGCTTAGGCTCGATTTTCTGACGCCTAGGCTTCATTACGGCGCCTAGGCGCCAAGATTGTAGCGCCTAGGTGCTATAAAGGTCTGTCTAGAAATTTTTAAACTAGCGCCTAGGCTTCAAAATAGCGCTTAGGCGCCATGATTGTAGCGCCTAGGCTCTACATTGGTCTTTCAAATGGTGCCTAGGCTTTCAAATTGTGGCGCCTAGGCGCTATGCTCTGAGGTTCTATGTGAAACTTCATTTGTAGCAATGCCTAGGCACCTAATAGTTGGCGTTTAGGCTCCATTTCATCTCAAGTCTACTTTTCCTCATTTTTGGGTCCGCTTTGCCATGTGCTTTGCCATTATGCATTGTTTTCCTTTAAAACCTATAAAAGAACATAAAACACTATTAAATTCCTATAAATTGCTCAAAACTAATAAAAATAATAAGTTAAAATCATCTAATTAATCAGCCTAAAACTAACTTATCACAATTCAAGCTCCTATATTAAAACGGTAAACAAAGAGTTAAAAATAAAAATAAATAGAAAGAAAAACACGACAACGACAGCAAAAATGACGACAACCATGACATATAAACGGCAACAACATTTCAATATGTTTGACAATAAATTTACCAACGACGTAGCACATGCCACTGATTGACAATATACGTGTGAAAGATGTAAATCAACGGAACTATATGAAACGTGTGAAACATACCACATCTCACACGGGGCAATAAAGAAACATTCAACATAATTGGTTTTTTTATTCACACAGCTTTGTAAGGCAATGGGAGGTGCACATTAGGAAATGGGAATGTAGATGATGGGCTTTATCATATTTAACTTCGCAATCAGCCCCACATCTGAAGAAGTCCATTGGACCAAATTAATTAATGAAATGCGTTATCTTTAAAACCATATTCCACTGCAAATGCAGCATGCGCTATATAATAATATTTTGCAAGTATAATTAATTAAGGAGAATTTTTTTTTTTTTTTTATGATTAATTTGGAAGTGGAATATAAATCATGGCCTGCAGTCCCCGAGGAGAATATTATAGATCAACTTGTCTGTTTATGGTCAATAATGAATCGACATAGGTCCCGTCGAGGATATGCTGGCTCATTATTCAAAAAAAATATATATATCCATAACACAATTGTTTTGTGAAGTACTATTTATTTATTTTTTTAGTTTCCCTCTTATAGGCTATCACAACCTGTAATGAAAGCTTTGCGTTGGCCAAGAAATTATAAAAAATGGTATCCCTCATTTTATTTAGGGGAAGTTACCCCTCGTTCTCAAGGTAAAATTGGAGATTTTGATTGCCATTTCGTACGTCACAAATTGCCAGTTAACACGTCATTTATTTTTCGTTCATTCCTTGTAAAAAGCATAAAAAGCAAGTAGCTTTAAAAAGCACAATAAATACTGGCTTAATTTATTTAGAAAACAGATTGAAACGATATATAAAAGCTAGTGATATAAAACTTGCTCTGTTAGACAACCGCTCTATGGAATAAATCTCCCGCTCTTTCAATGTTGGAATTATCCAGATTTGACCAGCTCAAGGCAATAGCGCTACCAACAATATGCTTCCCATCTGACCATTCCAGACGAGCAAAAAGGGTTGTATTTGATGGCATAGACCTAGCTGTAAATGTAACCGTGTAACTCTTCTTCTCATTTGCCCTCCTGAAACTTAATGTCTTTGGTCTAACCAATATGTTCACTCCATCGACCTTCGATACCGAGACTCTATATGTTGCCTGAGAACCAACATTTGTTAGAGTTCTACTGTACGTTACTGTTTGTAACAAAATTTGTTCTGCTTTCAGAGTAACAGCAAAAGATGGATAGTTGAGATCTCCCACTCTGTATTTCCTCCTTGGGTCGCAATTGAAGTCTCTCCCGGTAACTATCTTAATCTGCTTGGCATTGTAATTCGAGGCACAGAGGAAGCTTATGTAGTCTTCAACAGCAGTGTCATAGACAAGTCCAGGGTCCAAGGCTGCAACTGGATCCACATGCCCAGCTCCGAAATCAAAAGGCGTCGCGGCTTTTGTTGTGGCAATGTCTTTTATGGTTTCGCCGTTTTTGTATGTCGAATAGGCGGTTGTCATGAGGGCCGACCTAATTGCAGCGGGACTCCATTCAGGGTGTGCGGCCTTAATAAGGGCTGCAAGGCCACTGACGTGAGGGCAAGACATTGATGTGCCTGAACGGACGTTGAAGCTCACCTGCCTCTTGTCAACTGCCAATCCTGTGGGCCCAAGTGCGCCGGTCCACCCAGCTAGGATATTTACTCCCGGGGCTATAATGTCTGGTTTGAGTATTTCTGGTGTGATTTTATTTGGCCCTCGGGAGCTGAAAGCTGCAACTATTGGAGAAGGTTGAACCCCTAAAACTGTGCCTTCCAGGATGATTGTGGCCGTTGGACTAGACACTGAATAAACATAGCTCTTTATCTCATTACCTTTGTCTATGCTAACAGCTGCTGTGGGCATGATATGCACATCGGCGACTAGCTCTTCCCCGTTAAGCCCTTTGTGATTAACAATAATCATGCCGATGCCACCAGCGTCCTTCACCGTCGCACCTTTTTCGACCCTTGAGTTTGCATCTCGATCGCATATTACTATTTTGCCCACTACCTTTGCAGGATCCAAAGTGCCCGGCAAGCAAAACGCACCATTTACTGGGTCATGACTTGCGCCACCAGCATAAACAATAGGAACCAAAACCTCTCGAGCCAACGAAGATTCTCCAAGAAATATCCCAACGGCTTTGTACTCCTTCCCGTTCCCAAGCCTCACATATGCGGGGAAATCACGGTCTATTGTCCCCGCGCCAATAGTGGTCATCCAAGGCGCATAATTGGCCAAGGTCTGTGCTTGGGGCCCACTGTTTCCAGCTGAGGCTGATGTTAGGATCCCGTGCTCTGTGGCCGCGAAAGCCGCAATTGCAAAGTTGTCGGAGTGGTAATCAAGTGCCTTCCGGCTCCCTAAAGACATAGATAAAATGTCTACGCCGTCTTCAATGGCATCATCTACAGCTGCGATCACGTCAGAGCCAAAACATCCACCGATCCAGCATACCTTGTAAACTGCAATTCTTGCCGCGGGAGCCATCCCTCGTGCTGTCCCTGGAGCGTATCCCAATAAACTAGCGTCTTCAACAACCGAACCCGCCACTATGCTCGAGGTGTGAGTCCCGTGGCCAGTGTCATCTCTTGGCGAGTTCGATTCCACTGTCTCGTCAATCGGATGTCCCATTTTCTTCTCATATCCCTTTGTGTAAAACCTCGCGCCAATCAGCTTTTTATTACAACTTGAAGAGTTTAAGTTGTTGCCCACCTTGCATTGTCCTTTCCATTTGCTCGGCACCGGTTTGAGCCCCGCATCGTTGTAGCTTTCAAGCTCGGGCCAGATGCCGGAGTCGAACACTCCGATCACGACGTCACTAACCGTATCTGGTGTTGGGAAAACTGCTGCGTTCTTCCCTGTTAGTCCGAGGAAGTCGGGCGTCCGAGTTGTGTTGTAACACCCGTATTTTTAACGGGCATAATTTTGTAAAATTTAATGAATAAAATGTGACTATTTAAAATTACTAAGTTGTTTATGATCATTTAAAAAAAATACCATTTTAGTATTTTCTTACCAAGTCTTCCTAAGAAATATTCAAAACTTACCAACACTTACTTCTACCAATCTTGTCTCCCTAAATTATTGCTCAATTATATAGACTTCTTCTCATTTTGCTAAAGGTATCCGAAGGGGACATTGAATTATTTTCCGTCAATTCATAGAAGACATGGAGATATTTCTCAACCACCTAATTAATTATTTCCTTATCTTCTTCTATAATTCACTCCAATTATCCCCTCAATTATGTTGGCATTATTTGCTAAAAGTCTTCATGGGAGACAAGATGATATTTTCCTTTAAGACTCTTTTGTTTCTTCTTACAACTTTTCCCCGTAAACATCTCATTCCTCTTAAGCATTTTGATATCTTTTTATTTAACTATCACCACCTTCTTCTCTAGTTCTCATTCTCTCCCTTCTCACTTCAAATTTCTAACTAAAGACATAGAGCACAAAGCTCTCTTTGTGGCCAAGACAATTATAATTCCCAACGATGATCGAGGCGGTTTTAAAGTTAATTCAAGCTTGATTGATAACCCAAACTTTGGTGCTTTTCAAAGAAGTTTTGAGGTAGGTTTTCTTTAATCTAAACTTAGTTTTTAGTATGCATTTTCTCCATGTTTAATGCATAAAAATACTTTAATGGCACTAGTAGACGGGTTTACACATAACTCACTTATGAATGTGATTATACGTTGTGCTTTAGTTTTAATTGTCCTTATGCATGCCTTAGGGTCAAGGATGTGTGGAGCTAACGTTAATTGATTCCAGGATTAAAAGATTGTTGATAAGCTTGAAAGGTAGGGATTCTATTACTCATCTTTTGTGAGGTTTTTATAGAATTAAAATTGATTGTTTTGCCGCAATATATATATATCTATGTTGAACTGATATTATATGTGTATCACATATGAAACTATGACATGGACTCGTCTTGTATTGTACGGCGAGGAACATAATGAATTGACACATGTTATAAATTGAGAAGCATGGTTAGGAAAACTAACTCTATTGATAATGATTCAATATAGAGAAATTGTGAGACATGAAGAGGGCGACGGTTACGTCATTGGGCATGAATACCCTAAAAGGTAAAATAGGGGGAAGGCGATGACGCTTCCTTGGGTTGAAAGTCCCAGAACACACTGTACAGGAATCGACTTGGTGAGGACTCGGGGCTTGATGTCCCCTCACCGGAACACCCTTGGAATGTTTATAGGGTGATCAAGTGCGCCCATTTGGGTTTCGATGAGTTGAGTGATACTCAATTTAACATGGATACCTAGGAACAATGATGATTGGTAATATTTGTATAAATGTGTAATTATGACACTTGGTAATGATTAACTACGGTATCCATAAGATGTGATCATAATAAACCTCATAATCTGGAATATGATGTAACCTACTAACCATGCAGTTTTTAATGTGGTAATGGATAAACCATAAGGTGAGTCATGATTTCCCTACTGGGCATGTCGATGCTCATCCCTATCATATCTTCATATCTCAGGTGGAACTCAGTGCAACATATTTGAAGAGGAATAAGCGAAAACAATCCTGCTGTTTTCGTGTTAGAAGACCCTGTTTAATTACAACTTATCTACAACATGTAAGAGTTGTATTATTTTTTTTTATGGCTGTGTTAAGTTATTTGGGAATTGTACTATGGTGATGATGACTGTAATTATATATATTTGGTGCTACACTAAAAACTGTGGTTTGTATTTAAAACATTTATTTTTATTTTTCTTGTTGTTTAAAGACCCATGGGCATTGTTTAATTGATTTAAATAATATAAAATTTAAAATTATTTTTATTTATTTAAAACTGTTAACCCCCACATAGGGGTGTTACAGAATTTTTGGTATCAGAGCCTAGGTTCGATTAACCTAGGGGGTATAGCACCACCTTAAAAATTAATCTTTGGGAATGGTTTTAAAGTTAGGTGTTAATGTCATCATCATTTGGTACTGATCCTAGTTAAATTTTCGCAGCCAGTAGAAACTATGCCAGCAAGACTTCAAATGTAATCGTCTGAGCTGTCACAACCGGTTGAACATGCTCAAGAAGTTGAGCAACCGGAACCGATGGAACAAGCTCAAGAAGATGAGCAACTACGACATGCAACACAATCCCCGCCAGCTGCACCAGAAGTAAATAATTTAGGACAAATTCTTCAAGCATTACAAAATGTGCAAAGACCTGTGGAGGTTCGTGATCCCGAACAACGACATCTAACTCTGTTGAAGGAGTTTATGAAGCAGAAACCACCCACATTTAGTGGAGAACCTAACCCGGTCATAGCAGAACAATGGCTAAAGGCAGTCAAAAAGAAGTTGGACACCTTGAGGATTCCACGGGAGTATTGGGTTAGCTTTTGTGACACCCGTTATTCTCCTAACGGGTATTGAGGTAATTAAATTAATTTTTAGTGTATAAAAAAAAAATTGCTTCATTTAAATTTATTTTATAATATTTATTTTTATCTATTTTTAAATTTTCTAAAATTCTCCTATATTTATTTAGTATGATTACTAAAAAGCCTTAGAACTTCTAATAAATCTCAAAAATGTCATATTGGCATTATGTGTGTTAAAGTCTTTAGATGAGACATAAGGATATCTTTTCCAACTACTCTTGACCCTCATTTTCTTTATTTCCTCCGTGACATGCTTCAACATGTCTCCTCTATAATTGTTTCCATCACTTCTCTTCAAAGACTTCATCTTTTCTTCCTTTCTCTTCCACGGTTCCCACACTCTTCTTCTCATTTCTTTGCTGAAGCAAAATACTTAGAGAACTTCTTCAAGGCAACCATAAAAATCAGCCACCATCACCTCCATTTGAGCAAGAATTTCAGTCATACCGAAGTAAAGGAACCTGTTTTGAAGCCATTTCAAGCTTCCAACTAACCATAATCCGAGGTTAGAATCTTATGAACAAATTTAGTCTTTCATTTATAAATTTTCTTTTATACTAAAGGATTATTCAAATTTGCGTTCTTAAACCTAAGTATATGTTTGTTGCTATTTTGGAGCATATGTATGAAGTCTAAGTGTATATGCCCTAGACAGAAAATTTATATTGTTAAACTTTGTAATACCTCTATGGGCAGTGGTTATTTCTTGAAATTCTAAGATTAAATTAAAATGAATTTTATGAATTGGTTTGCATATTTGAAAAGTAGCATCCTAGGCTTTCTAACGAGCTATCATAAACCTAAATCGGAGTTGTATTTTATTTTCTAAGAATTATTCAATTTTTGTATTGGAAACTAGTAAATCTGCCAGTTTGTTATGGTATACCAACTACTAACCTGAACCAAGAACCCATCTTTGCTCACCACCTAATTCTTTAATGTCTTGCAACCTTTCCAATATTATCCTAAGTGATTGATGAATCTTATTAGGGACTAAAACATATAGATTACTTGTTCACATTTTATATTGTGTTAAGACAAAAATTGTTTACTGTGGTATTCAAAAGAGATTTATATAAAAGCTTTAATGGCATACTAGTAAGATAGGTTTACACATGATTTATTTATGAATGTAGTTGTATGTTGTGCTTTAGTTTTAATTGTCCTTATGCACGCCTTAGGATCAAGGGAGTATGGAGCTAACGTTAATTGATTCCAGGATTAAAAGATTGTTGATAAGCTTGAAAGGTAGGGATTCTATTACTCATCTTTTGTGAGGTTTTTATAGAATTAAAATTGATTGTTTTGCCGCAATATATATATATCTATGTTGAACTGATATTATATGAGTATCACATATGAAACTATGACATGGACTCGTCTTGTATTGTACGGCGAGGAACATAATGAATTGACACATGTTATAAATTGAGAAGCATGGTTAGGAAAACTAACTCTATTGATAATGATTTAATATAGAGAAATTGTGAGACATGAAAAGGGCGACGGTTACGTCCTTGGGCATGAATACCCTAAAAGGTAAAATAGGGGGAAGGTGATGACGCTTCCTTGGGTTGAAAGTCCCAGAACACACTGTACAGGAATTGATTTGGTGAGGACTCGGGGCTTGATGTCCCCTCACCGGAACACCCTTGGAATGTTTATAGGGTGATCAAGTGCGCCCATTTGGGTTTCGATGAGTTGAGTGATACTCAATTTAACATGGATACCTAGGAACAATGATGATTGGTAATATTTGTATAAATGTGTAATTATGACACTTGGTAATGATTAACTACGGTATCCATAAGATGTGATCATAATAAACCTCATAATCTGGAATATGATGTGACTTACTAACCATGCAGATTTTAATGTGGTAATGACAAAAAACCTAAAGGTGAGTAATGGCTTTCTCTACTGAGCATAGTGTTGCTCATTCCCTTATATTTTTATCTTTTCAGGACTCACTAAGTGTGAGGTGGGTACGAGAAATATAGTTGAGGAAGTGATGTAACTATATTACATTGGGACTGCTTCAATCGTTGAGAATGTTCTTCATGATAATGTAAGCATCAATTGTTACTTTCTGTGACTGTATTATAATGTGTTGAGGGTTAAAATGATGATGACAACAGTTTATATTATTAAATTTAAGGTGCTACATTTAAAACTGTGGTTTATTTATCGTTTATATTTTTATTTTTGAGTTGAGAGTTTTCATTTAAGTCCCGGGCAAATTTTATTTTAAGGTTTTACTTTTATTATTTATTTTTATTTTATCTCATTAAAAACTGTTAACCCCCATATAGGGGCGTTACAGAATTTTTGGTATCAGAGCCTAGGTTCGGTTAACCTAGGGAGTGTAGCACCACTTTAAAAAAATATATTTTTGAGATGGTTTTGAAACTGAATTTTCATTGTCATCATCAAAATGAACCTTCACATTGATTTATACAGTCTAGAAGGATGTAACATGGAAAGGCCATAGAATAAAAATACTAATGGTTATATGAGTACAATAATTATATAGAAGGAAAGTATTAATAGTTATGAGGGAATGATAATTATATGGAATGAGTTTATAAGTAGAATGCTTTTGAGAGATTCGTATAATATTAGGATCTATAAGCATATCTAATTCGTATAAACGATGAGAAATTCGTGTAGATACGAGGATTTAAAAGTATTTTGTCTCGTGAAAAACAATAAGAAATATAAGGCTTGATTTATTGATTTTAAAGTTTGACGTAGATATGCCAAATTTTTCGTAATTGATTCAAACCTAAGTAATGATTATGTGTGGATTCGATGGAGCACATAAGTGTCAATGTCTTTTCTTAAAAGTTATATATATTTGAGGAATATGATATAAGTTGGGAATCATGGTATTGAATCTTGAGAGAGATAAATGTTAGACTTTTGGTCTGTTGAGACTGTGTAAAGTCTAGAATGCATGAATCTCAAAATTGGAATATTTTGTTACGTATATTGTATTTAAGTGTATCAGTGAATCTTTTGGTTACCTAAGGTTTTGTTATATGAGGAAATTATATATTGTATGAGTAGAATTGTGGGGATTGTAGATGTTCTTAAGTAGTAACATCTAGTGTCTTTGTTCATTGATATGGTCTACGTTGAAAGACGTAAATCGTATTGATTTCAAGGTTAGTCGCATTCTAAACCCTTGGTAGTAATGATGATGAATCCATTGATAGATGTTAAGTATTATGAATAACATATGGGTGTATGCATTGTTCAATAAGGTTTTGATTAAAACAAAATCATTTGAGTTGCTGGAAGATTGTGTTGTTATGAAATGATTTTAAATATCATTCAGGAAGATCCTTGTTGTCGTTAAATTAGATTTGTTGTTTATAGTTAACTTTATCTATAGTGGGCTTTGAATTGAGTTTAAGATTCATACAAATTGGTTTTCAATTTTATGTTTGTTATTTAACTCGTTCTAAATGTGTTAAGGCCCGAAACAACCTGACCATTTTCAACTAAGAACATTTGGGCCTAGTTCAAATCTTAAATCAGTTTGATTCACACTGTCTCTCCCACGTGGTCTCTATACGTGTCATATACAGTGGTTTAATCATTGTTTACATATACGTTTACTGTGCCTAGGAGCTTATTTCTCTGAGTTCACTTTTTCTCTCTTAATTTGTTATTTTCTCTCTAAATCGCAAATCCTCTTCTTTTTCACTAGAAATTCTTCTTTCCCTCTAAAAAGAAGAAGGTATTCTAGGATTCTGCAATTTACTATCTTAATTTTTCATTTCTATTTACTCTTCTTTCATCTCATCATGGACCCAAAGTACCAACATCTGAGAAAGTATTTCCCATCACTCTCCCAAAAGATTCTCAGAAAGAAATACAAGGCTAGAATTACTCGGTTGTGGATTCTTATGCGTTTTGGTATCCCTTGTGATGTGAGAATGTTGATAGAGGGGAAAATCCGTCCGAGTGACTTTAGTCAAGATGTCGGTTTACCAGGAACAGGTACCAGTCGTAGTGCAATGAAAAAAAGAGCTCGTGCCATCGTAGTCGCTTGTAACAAATGTGGAAGACAAAATTGTAACGGTAAATGTACTTCACCTGGTTATATGTCTACGAATAGAGAGGATAAAATAAGATTTTGTAGGAATGGACTTTCAAAGGAGAACTTGGATAGCATCCATCCTCCTCTCCACGGTCACCCTAGTGGATATGTTCAAGGAGCTATTTTTAAACTCTGGCCTAAATTTTATACAGAAAGACAACGCCTCAGGAATATGGTATTTCTAGATTCTGTTTGCCAAGCCATAAGAAAACTGGATGAGGAATAAGTCATCGCTCTATAAAGGTTATTTAGTCTTTACTTATTTGAAGCAGTTTTAGCTGATGTTCAACAGTTTGTGTTTTTCTTTTACTCAGAATATTTGCTTTTGTGTTTGAAATAATTGTGATTATTAGATTGATACAGTAAGTGTTAATATCTTATTTAATTTATGATTTTCTTAAATATATATATAATAAAATATATTATCTTATCAGACACGTTACATACGGTACAGTAATATGTTTGAATTTTGAAAAGCTTATCCAGATATTTCAAGATTTGTGTCTCAAATTTCAAAAGTTCTACGGTATTTGTCGTTTATATTAAATTTCTAGACTTGGTGTATATTTGTCAAAAAGTCTACAGTTGTGTCATGAGGGTCTTTTGTCGAATTGTTCTCAATTGTCAAAAGTTATACAATTAGAGTCTAATCTTTTTCAAAAAGTGAATCAGATTTTCTATAAACTATCAATCACCTTATCTTACTTTCTTATCCGCACAAGATTTTGTTTAAATCTTTGGATTACTTTTTCATTACCTACTCGTCTATCTCTTTAGCCCTTTTTGTATATTTCTCATCTTTAAAATCTCATGTAGAACCCGAAGTCTAAGTGGAGCAGACATTAAGCAACCACTTCTATAAACCAAATATGTCTACCTCCCAGTCCACGAAGAAAATAAAGAATGTCTGTGTCTTTTGTGGTTCCAGCCTTGGAAAAGATAAAGCTTATTTAGAAGCTGCAAATCACTTAGGGCAAGTCCTAGCACGCAAGAAGATTAACATAATCTATGGGGGTGGTAGTATAAAAATGATGGTAAATATGGCACTAGCAGCTAGGTCTAGCGACGCTACTGATGTAAGAATTTGGCCTCATATTCCAGTTGAAGGAAACCTTTGTAAGGAAGCCATAGGTAAGGGAGAAGGAGTCAGGAGTATCCCTAAAAATTTTAAAGACATAATCTATAATTCTGATGCTTTTATAGCATTACCTGGTGGTCTAGGTACTCTTGAGGAAATATTTATAGTTGCTTGTGGGCAATTGTTGGGCTTTTATTCCAAACCTTTGGGACTGCTGAACGTAAAGGGTTTTTATGACGGTCTTTTGAAATTTCTAGATTACGCTGTGGAAGAAAACATCATTACAGAATCGGAGAGACAAATCTTTGTCACTGCTTCAACAGCTGAGGAATTGATAGATAAAATGCAAATCATACATCCAGAATCCGACACTGCAACATCCAAGCTTGAATGGGAAAGGGAAAGCCGGGAGCGGCCAATTGATTTGAATCTCCATCTGTAATCTTTTTGTTTTATCTTTGGCATGTAGGCATGTGTGTCCGTATTTCGTGTGTTACGAATAACCGTTTGCCTTGTATTCTGTGTTTCTTGTGGTACGTTGTTGTTCAATCTTTTAGATTCATTGAGCCTAATGCCGGGATGGCTGGATACGGAGTACTTGATGCTCTCGAAACGCATCCTTCTTAAGGTCCGATCTTTTGTTTATCGATGTTTTTGTATCCTCTAAGCATGCATGATATGGATAGCTGGTATACGGAGTGCCTTGTACTCTCGAAACGTATCCGTATTATGTTTGTAATGTGTAATATTTTGTTAATATTATGTGGAAGTACCAGAGTCAGTTATGGGGATATTCCATATGAAATATGAGTATATTATTTGGGTTGAATGTTTGTGTCATGAGGATAACTGTTTAATGAAAAATATGTCGGGTATGTTTGCAACTAGAGATTCCGCTTAATATCTCTATGAATAAGTTTAATGTATGGTTTTGAATATAAGTGTTTGTGATATATGTTTTATGATTATGTTTTAGTTTATTAGTTGAGGTATGAAATCAAATATATTTGACTTTTCCTTACTCAAAAAGGAAAAGGAACCTAAAGATGAAGTATATAAAATTTCTCTGGCAATCTCCTTAAATGTGATTGTAAATCACAGTCCATGGACAATGAAGGACTGGAATCATGGTATGGTCAATATGTATGCCTGATCAGATTCTTAGACTATTATACGGTGTTATAAGTTGAAACTTGTCAGAAATACTCTCATTGAGGGATTTAGAATTTAGAGTAAGATTTATTATGCAAGTAAATAAGTGGAGATACGATGACTTAAATTTGAAGGACAAACAACATTAACAGTTTAGACTCGGAATTGGAATCATAATGGAATTAAAATTTTTACTAGTATTGCTAGAATTAAATTTCGAGGACGAAATTTCTTTAAGGGGGGTAGAGCTGTGACACCCGTTATTCTCCTAACGGGTATTGAGGTAATTAAATTAATTTTTAGTGTATAAAAAAAAAATTGCTTCATTTAAATTTATTTTATAATATTTATTTTTATCTATTTTTAAATTTTCTAAAATTCTCCTATATTTATTTAGTATGATTACTAAAAAGCCTTAGAACTTCTAATAAATCTCAAAAATGTCATATTGGCATTATGTGTGTTAAAGTCTTTAGATGAGACATAAGGATATCTTTTCCAACTACTCTTGACCCTCATTTTCTTTATTTCCTCCGTGACATGCTTCAACATGTCTCCTCTATAATTGTTTCCATCACTTCTCTTCAAAGACTTCATCTTTTCTTCCTTTCTCTTCCACGGTTCCCACACTCTTCTTCTCATTTCTTTGCTGAAGCAAAATACTTAGAGAACTTCTTCAAGGCAACCATAAAAATCAGCCACCATCACCTCCATTTGAGCAAGAATTTCAGTCATACCGAAGTAAAGGAACCTGTTTTGAAGCCATTTCAAGCTTCCAACTAACCATAATCCGAGGTTAGAATCTTATGAACAAATTTAGTCTTTCATTTATAAATTTTCTTTTATACTAAAGGATTATTCAAATTTGCGTTCTTAAACCTAAGTATATGTTTGTTGCTATTTTGGAGCATATGTATGAAGTCTAAGTGTATATGCCCTAGACAGAAAATTTATATTGTTAAACTTTGTAATACCTCTATGGGCAGTGGTTATTTCTTGAAATTCTAAGATTAAATTAAAATGAATTTTATGAATTGGTTTGCATATTTGAAAAGTAGCATCCTAGGCTTTCTAACGAGCTATCATAAACCTAAATCGGAGTTGTATTTTATTTTCTAAGAATTATTCAATTTTTGTATTGGAAACTAGTAAATCTGCCAGTTTGTTATGGTATACCAACTACTAACCTGAACCAAGAACCCATCTTTGCTCACCACCTAATTCTTTAATGTCTTGCAACCTTTCCAATATTATCCTAAGTGATTGATGAATCTTATTAGGGACTAAAACATATAGATTACTTGTTCACATTTTATATTGTGTTAAGACAAAAATTGTTTACTGTGGTATTCAAAAGAGATTTATATAAAAGCTTTAATGGCATACTAGTAAGATAGGTTTACACATGATTTATTTATGAATGTAGTTGTATGTTGTGCTTTAGTTTTAATTGTCCTTATGCACGCCTTAGGATCAAGGGAGTATGGAGCTAACGTTAATTGATTCCAGGATTAAAAGATTGTTGATAAGCTTGAAAGGTAGGGATTCTATTACTCATCTTTTGTGAGGTTTTTATAGAATTAAAATTGATTGTTTTGCCGCAATATATATATATCTATGTTGAACTGATATTATATGAGTATCACATATGAAACTATGACATGGACTCGTCTTGTATTGTACGGCGAGGAACATAATGAATTGACACATGTTATAAATTGAGAAGCATGGTTAGGAAAACTAACTCTATTGATAATGATTTAATATAGAGAAATTGTGAGACATGAAAAGGGCGACGGTTACGTCCTTGGGCATGAATACCCTAAAAGGTAAAATAGGGGGAAGGTGATGACGCTTCCTTGGGTTGAAAGTCCCAGAACACACTGTACAGGAATTGATTTGGTGAGGACTCGGGGCTTGATGTCCCCTCACCGGAACACCCTTGGAATGTTTATAGGGTGATCAAGTGCGCCCATTTGGGTTTCGATGAGTTGAGTGATACTCAATTTAACATGGATACCTAGGAACAATGATGATTGGTAATATTTGTATAAATGTGTAATTATGACACTTGGTAATGATTAACTACGGTATCCATAAGATGTGATCATAATAAACCTCATAATCTGGAATATGATGTGACTTACTAACCATGCAGATTTTAATGTGGTAATGACAAAAAACCTAAAGGTGAGTAATGGCTTTCTCTACTGATCATAGTGTTGCTCATTCCCTTATATTTTTATCTTTTCAGGACTCACTAAGTGTGAGGTGGCTACGAGAAATATAGTTGAGGAAGTGATGTAACTATATTACATTGGGACTGCTTCAATCGTTGAGAATGTTCTTCATGATAATGTAAGCATCAATTGTTACTTTCTGTGACTGTATTACAATGTGTTGAGGGTCAAAATGATGATGACAACAGTTTATATTATTAAATTTAAGGTGCTACATTAAAACTGTGGTTTATTTATCGTTTATATTTTTATTTTTGAGTTGAGAGTTTTCATTTAAGTCCCGGGCAAATTTTATTTTTAAGGTTTTACTTTTATTATTTATTTTTATTTTATCTCATTAAAAACTGTTAACCCCCATATAGGGGCGTTACAGAATTAGTGTCAACATATATATTTGAGGGTAAAGCCGAAGAATGGTGGGATCTTCAGAAAGACGACTATAACGTGCCGAATCTTACATGGGAGCAGTTCGAAACCATTTTTCGCAACACCTATATTCCTCAGAGCCATAGGTAAGCAATGATGCGAGAATTTGAAAACCTGGTGCAGGGAGATACAACAGTTGCTGAATACCATGCTCGATTTATAGAATTGTCTCGCTATAATCCCGGGGCTGTATCGGATCCAATGGCGAGATGCAAAAAATTTAGAAATAACCTGAGGCCGAAAATCAGACAAATGATAGCTGCTGTTCCATCAACAGATTTTCTTGATCTTGTAGCTGCGGCACAGCGGGCAGAGACAGAACTAAATAACTCCTATGGAGAGTATAAGGGTTCTGGTGGGCGTCAAAGGAAAATAAGTAAGAAAGAGAAGTCACAAGGGCAAGTCATTCAGCATAGTGGAGTGACTATTGGTGGTGGATCTTCTGGCAGTGGTCGTTTCCAACCGTATGCTTGTCATAACTGTGGACAAGTGGGACATCTGAGGAGAAATTGCCCTAACCGCCCTACACAATCATCCTTTGCACCAAGGCCACAAGGAAGTCATTTTGGCTCCACTGTTTGGGGAGGGAGTCAAAATCGTGGAGCGCCTCAGCAAAACACTCCAGCTTCCCAAGTCTCAGTAACTCAACCTCGAGGGTTCCAGCCTCAGTACAACTATCAACAGCGGCCACAGGGTTCCAATTTTTATGCTAATCAGAACTTCCAACCGACTCCACAAGGCTCAGTGAATCAAAGGCCATATTTTTCTGGGAGAAATAATAATAAGGCTAGTAGTAGCCAAGGAAACCGAGGAAAAAGTGATAAAGGAAAAGCACCAGCACAAGCTTATGCAATTACGGCTACAACTGGACAAGGAAAACAGGCTGATCACTCAGTTGTAGACGGTATGATTCACGTGTCTCATTCTTGGGCTCATGTATTATTTGACACTGGTGCCACTCATTCATTTATATCTATGTTATTTGCTTCCGTACTACAATTAGAAACTGAGACATGTAGTTCATCATTAACCCTTAGTACACCAATGGGCGGGATAGCTGAAGTATCCATAATTTGTAAATCAGTGTGTATTGTTATAGGAGAACATAAACTATCGGCTGACCTATATGTAATAACTATGACAGAGTTTGATGTAATCTTAGGAATGGATTGGCTAACTAAATACCAGGCAATAGTAGATTGTCATAGGAAACGTGTCTCTTTATTCACCAAGAATGGACAAGTCATCGAATTTCAGGCAAAAACAGGAACAGTGACGCCAGCCCTGGTGCTAAAGGCTTGTATTGGAGGACGAAGGAATTTCACCAATCTTGGGACGATCTTTGCTTCAGATGGAGAACTAAAGAAGAGTGACCTATCCTCTCACACTCCTGTGGTGGATGAATTTTCAGATGTTTTTCCAGATGAATTGCCCGGACTTCCGCCTAATAGAGAAATTGAGTTTGTCATCGACTTAACTCAAGGAGCAGCGCCTGTTTCTATTGCCCCGTATCGAATGGCACCTGCTGAGAAAGTGGAATTGAGGAAGCAGTTGGACGAATTACTGGAAAAAGGATTTATTCGACCAAGTACATCACCTTGGGGAGCTCCAGTACTTTTTGTGAAGAAACATGACGGATCGTTGAGGCTCTGTGTCGATTATCGCTAGCTTAATCGATTGACTATCAAGAACAAGTACCCTCTACCCCGAATTGATGAGTTGTTCGATCAGTTAGGAGGATCTTGCTATTTCTCAAAGATTGACTTACGATCCGGATATCACCAACTGAAGATAAGAGAAGAGGACATTCCAAAGACAGCTTTTCGGACTCGCTACGGTCATTTTGAGTTTCTTGTCATGCCTTTCGGGTTAACTAATGCACCAGCGGCTTTCATGGACTTGATGAACCGTGTCTTTCGACCGTACTTAGATCAATTTATCATTGTTTTCATAGATGATATCTTGATCTATTCTAAAAACGAAGAAGAACATGCTGAGCATTTGAGGATCGCTCTACAAACGTTGAGAGAACATGGTCTTTATGCAAAAAGAGAAAAATGTGATTTCTGGATGACGAAGGTCAAGTTCCTTGGACACGTTGTCTCTGAAGAAGGCATCTCAGTGGACCCCTCCAAAATTGAAGCAGTGCTAAATTGGGAACGACCAAAGAACGTGTCAGAGATTCGAAGTTTTCTCGGACTAGCTGGATACTATCGACGCTTCGTAGAGAATTTTTCAAAGATTGCTTCTCCATTAACAAAACTCACAAGGAAGAATGTCAAGTTCGTGTGGGATGATAAATGTGAAGAAGCATTTGAGGAACTGAAACGAAGACTCACTAGTGCACCTGTGCTGATCATACCTAACAACGAGGAGCCTTACACAGTATACACTGATGCCTCAGGAAACGGTTTGGGTTGTGTGTTAATGCAGCATGGACGAGTAGTTGCCTACGCCTCACGCCAGTTGAAACCCCATGAGAGGAACTACCCCACACATGATCTTGAGTTAGCTGCTGTGGTTTTCGCACTTAAAATTTGGAGATGTTATCTATATGGCGCAAAGTTCGAGCTATATTCAGATCATCAAAGTCTGAAATATTTGTTTACTCAAAAGGATCTCAATCTAAGGCAACGAAGATGGACTGAGTACATGGTGGACTATGACTTTAGTATCCAATATCATCCTGGAAAAGCAAATGCCGTGGCAGATGCTCTAAGTCGTAAGAACAACGGACGTATAGCCAGTTTAGCATTGGAAGATTGGAGACGAGTCACTATCGCCGACTTCAACTTGCAATATTATGAAGATAACGAGAGAGCTTTCTTATTCAATGTGATAGCAACTCCTACGTTAATTCAGAAAGTAAAACAAGGACAATGGCACGATGAAGGATTACGTAGGGTTTGGAAACAAATACAAAATGGAGAACAACTGGATGGATGGCAGATTGAGCCAGAAGGATTTTTACTTTACAAAGGAAGATTAGTTGTTCCAGAGGATCCATATCTCAGGCATGCGGTGCTAGATGAGGCTCACCGTTCAAAGTTTGCTATTCATCCTGGAAGCACAAAAATGTATATGGATCTAAAACGACAATACTGGTGGCGAGGAATGAAACGAGATGTAGCAACCTTTGTCTCTAAGTGCATGACGTGCCAACAGGTTAAAGCGGAACATCAAAAGCCTGGAGGCGAGTTGAGGAGCTTACCTATTCCAGAATGGAAGTGGGATCATGTGACAATGGACTTTGTTACTGGATTTCCTAAGACTCAAATAGGGCATGACGCCGTTTGGGTAATTGTAGATCGTTTAACTAAGACAGCCCACTTCATCCCAATCAGAACTAATTATAGTATCTCAAAATTATGTCAATTGTACGTGGAAAAGGTAGTGACATTGCATGGAGTGCCAATGTCAATAGTTTCCGATAGAGATACACGTTTCACGTCGAAATTTTGGAGAGGATTGCAGAGGGCCTTGGGAACTCAATTGAATTTTAGTACAGCTTTTCATCCTCAAACAGATGGACAATCTGAACGTGTCATTCAGATTCTCGAGGATATGCTTCGGGCTTGTGTGCTGGACTTTGGAACAAATTGGGCTGCACAGCTGCCATATGTTGAATTCGCATATAACAACAGTTACCAAGCAAGTATTAGAATGGCTCCATATGAGGCCTTATATGGTAGACCTTGTAGATCTCCATTGTGTTGGGCTGAAAAGGAAGAGCGTCTTGAACTTGGGCCTCAGTTTATCAGAGAAACAACGGACAAGATCCAGATTATTCGCGAACGTCTTCAGACAGCTCAAAGTCGACAAAAGAGTTATGCAGATAAGAGGAGGCGACCTTTAGAGTTCATGATCGGAGACTTTGTGTTCTTAAAAGTGAAACCAAAACGAGGTGTATCTCGATTTGGTGTTAAAGGAAAGTTAGCACTAAGGTATACAGGACCGTTTGAGATTGTGGAACGCATTGGAACGTTGGCATACCGTTTAGACCTACCACCACAATTGTCTCATGTACATAATGTGTTTCATGTATCGATGTTGAGAAAGTATGAACCCGACCCTTCACATGTGATCATGTGGACAGATGTGCCAATTCAAGGAGATACGAATTATGAAGAAATTCCAGTTCAAATACTGGATCATGAATAAATTATTACGTCGTCGTGGAATTCCTCTGGTGAAAGTGATGTGGCAACACCATGATGTGGAGGAAGCCACATGGGAACTTGAATCTGAAATGAGAGAAAAGTACCCACATTTGTTTTAACATTGTATCAGTGTACGAAATTGCGAGGACGAAATTTTTATAGGAGAGGAGAGCTGTAACACCCGTATTTTTAACGGGCATAATTTTGTAAAATTTAATGAATAAAATGTGACTATTTAA